>CM061529.1:14928581-15583566 GCA_030068015.2 Neoceratitis asiatica
TATTATTATTATAGTAGATTTCTGCTTTTTGTTCTTCTTACGACTTTCATTTCTTCTTCTTACGACTTCTTTGATTTCGGATTTTTGTTCTTCTTTTATTATCTTTTATTATTCGACTTTACCTGTTCTTTTTCCTACGACTTCTATTTCTCCGTCTACCGACTTCTGCTCTTGATTCTTACGACTTCTGCTTTTTTTAGACTCCTTTTTCTTCGCCAACTTCGACCTCTTCTTCGACTTCGGCTGTTTCTTCTTCTCCTGACGACTTCTATTTCTTCATAAATATCTTCTTCTGCTTTGGCTGCTGCTTCTTCTTCTTACTTCTGCTGCTTCCTCTTAGACTCTTTCTTCTTCTTCGACTTCTCTCTCTTCTCGAACTTCGGCTATATCTTCATCTTCAGACGGTTTCTGATTTTTCTTCTTACGAGTACTGCTTCTTCTTTGTATTCAGCTGCTTCCTAATCTTATCTTGCTGTTTGGCTATTTCTTCCCTATTGGGCAATACTGAGTTATCATATTTTAGCTTATTACCAAAATTTATCTCTTCTTCGCCTTGTGTTTCCATCTTCGTCGGCCCAGGTTGTAGTAGCATGCTTCCTCGGTAGAGGCCGTTTGCTGGTTCCTTCGCACCATGTTAAATACCTTGTCCCCTTTGCCTTCAGGAGCTGTGGTTGTGTCACCTGTTCCAAAGTGTGCTCGTTGTAGAGGGCTTTTGGTATTCATGGTTCACGACCTTACACCATGAATGCAGGGCTGAATCCAGTTGCCTCATCAATTCATCCCATCCCACTGTTCTTTTCCAGGAAACTGTGCTAGCATTTGCTCATCCGTGGGATATTAATGTGGGGTGTATGGCGCAGTTAGTTGGTGCTTGACTCTGTATTTTTGAAGAAGCCGGTTAAACTCCCTGCTTGTGAACTAAGCTCCGCTGTCTACGATTATTACCTTTGGCATCGCGAATCGTGCGTGTATGGGTTCCCTAAACGCGTTGATGAGCCCTTCGGTCTTCCATCTCCCATCACCACTGCAAGCCTTTCCAACTGAACCACTTTTATTTTGGTTCAAGGTTTTCCAACGGTCTGGATTCGATACTTCGTGTTATTTATTCGTTCGATTACTTTGTACAGGCCTTCCTTCTTTTCTTCCGTGGAGAATCGTACAGCACTACCAAATCTCCTTTCTCAAATCCTAGGGTGTTGCCCAACAGTTTTGCGTACCTCTCTCAACTTTTCCATTAGGACATGAGACATCTTGCCATTTCCGTAGGTATTTCCTTTCATCTGCTCGTTCTTTACCAGGAGCACATCATTTCCGTTGTAGGCAGGATCGTGGCCAATACTTAGCGGTACTTTTATATTTCCATACTACGTCACGCTTTCCTTTAGGTCGATCTTAATTCATTGACCAAGTTGGTGTGGACAACTATGACTTCATCTAAGGTTTCCACTACTATGAACTCATGCAACACTGTCATATTCCCGATTGAGACTTTAAACGTGGCTTTTCCTAGAACCCTGGCGTCCTCACCAGTTACTGTTCTCAACTTAGCTCCGTGCAATGGACCTGCTTTCGTGGTGATAAAGTCGGATCGAATAATGGAGTTTGACGCGCCCGCATCCGCAGTTAGTACTCACTCATGACCATCCACATATTCACTGATAGTAGCGTTGCTTGACTTGTTATCGATTTGTCTCGTGGGGCCCATATTATAATCGCGGACGAAGTGTCCTACAGTTATAGCAAATCCTGGTTCTCATCAGTCGACGTTTCTCAGATTCCTTTCATCACATCTGGACTTTCCAACTTCCCACAATTCGCTTTGTACGCTGGTTTGCATAAGAGGCTGTTTCCTGCAGTCTCAACAAATCTTGGCTTTGGATTCGCGTACGCCTCTCGCCTGCTATATTTGTCCCTTATTCCGCTGATACACTTCTGAACTTTTATCTTCTCGAGGTATTCTCTAAGACTATCCCCATAATCCACATGAACTCACAAGCAAATTCCTGCAGGGTCTCGTTGAACTTCTGATAGCGGTTCTCTAATTCCATCTGATATATTTGTCTTCTATGTTCGCTACCATAGCGTCTTTCCACAGCTCGCATTATCCAGGAATTATTAGCTGACTTCTCCTCCATGCTATAGTTATTTGTTCTAGCCGTCTTTTCGAACTGAAGCTTAAAGATGTGGAAAAGGATGGTGCCGTCAAAGGAATGCTTCGACGATTCAAAAGCAAATTGCGCACACTACCTTCCAATTCGCTAACTTTGGTCGCAATTGGCTCCTCTATTTTGCTTTCCCAACCTTCCAATTCTTTGACTTTGGACTCAATTAGCTCCTCTATTTAGTCTTGCCGCTCCTCGAGTTTGTCCTGTCTCTCTTTGAGTTCGGTGCATTCTTTGATAACACTCTCCTCAAGCTGTATGAACCGGGATGAAATACGCGCTTCTTGCTCTTGCAGTTGAGATGAAATGTGGGCATTCATTTGCGACGTGTTGGCATCCTGCGCATCCAACTTCTGTAGCAACTCTGCAACATCCAACTTCTCTGAAATGTTAGTATTCATTTGTGACATGTTGACATTCATTTGGGAAATTGCGGCCAATAACATATTCATGTCCATACTCGAAAATGAGCTAGGAGCCTTTTCTTCAACCTTAGTTTCTGACTGCTCTGAATCTTTCGTAGTCTCGACAGCCTCTTCCTTCTCCATTTTTTTCGCGGATGTCTCTTCGTCGTCACGACAATATTCAAATTGGCTCAAATCTATGCCTTCTACTTCCATAGCTTCTCGAAGTCGTGATTGTAGCTCAGGCTTATTCCCGGTTGAGGACAATCCTCACTTCGCCAATTCCTTTTTGAAAGGTAGTATCGTCAAATCTTGAATCTTGACCTTTTTAAATTTTTGTCTGCAGTTTATTAAGCAATCCCCCTTCTGACACCAATTGTAACGTTTTTCGTGGCTACCCTCGAGTCCAATCACTCGAGTCCGATCACTCGATTTCTAAATAAAATTCCCAATATTTGTTCGTTTGCTCTTAATCGTCAGGAATTTACTCAACGTTTGTTTATTCTGTCCTCAATAATTACAATTATTTCCTATACACAATGGCTTATTTTACAATTCTTTATAACACACATATATTTATGCTTCATACAGTTTATCCGTTTCTAAAACACACAGCTCACAGCAATGCTAACGCCTCTGTATTTTCTACTCGTCTCTGGTGTGATAGTGGCTGCCGCTCTTATTATACCTGAAGATGAACATTCTGTTCACGCGCTCAAGAATAGGCTGATTATTCGTTTGCCTGCCATAGCTGCAGTCGTTCCATTTATCCTAACGACAGTCCAGGCATTCAGTTCAAGTGCCAACTTGTCTATCTGTAGTAGTTGCTACCGCTCTTTTGGTCTGGCCTTAGTACGGGGAATTTTCATCATACTGCCGCTCCTTTCGTCTGTCCTTGCAAATAGTGCAATTTTATTTCGAAAATAATGGTCCTGGGCGGAAAACGTATCGCGCACTACGTTCAATGATACGGACCAATGATTTCACCAGCCCATAAAGCACACCAAACAGTCAGTTTTTCTGGATGTAACGGTGTTTCAACATACACTTGAGGATTACTTTCACTCCGAATGCGGCAGTTTTGTTTGTTGATGTAGCCATTCAACCAGAAGTGCGCTTCATCGCTAAACATCGCTAAAATGGACGTAGTGCGCGATACGTTTTTCACACAGAACCATTATTTTCGAAATAAAATTGCACTATTTGAAGGCGTTGTTCAGGCGTGAGTCTATTCATGATGAATTTCCAAACCAAACTGAGAATAAATCACTTGACAGCTGTTAAATCGGTCGCCATCTTGAAAAGTAATGCCAACTTAAAGTTCTATACCTCTATAAAAACAACCTATATTTACGCTATTTTTAATACTCCAATTAGGTTGCATTTAATTTATCATTAAAAGTTTTCTGCCAAATTCAAATTAACAGTATTTTAAAGCGCAAGAAATAGTTTTTTTGAAACTGTACCGACACTGCCACTTCTGTAAATTTCCGTTAAAAAGCAAAAAATTGCTGCCACTGCTACTGCTGCTTCTGCTTACGCCGACTAATGCACTCCATGATGCTTACTCGGCTCTACTGAAAATCTGTTTGTTTTGCAGAGTTTCCGAGAACAGTTGCTACGGATTTGTTGCAGAAACACCGTCAACTTTCTCTTTCTCTCTTACTTAAATCAATTAAGTCACTAACATTCATATGTTGATGTCACTCCACAATTAGACACTTCGTTAACAGTTATTACAGCCAAACTCACTGTTTCTTCGCGACCGAACGCCACTTTTTTGTTAAACTGGCAAAATTACACAAAAGTACAATCCTTTATGACTCGTTTTATCTCGTACCATGCACTTGCACCGGCACTCACTAAAAATTTCTTATACACTGCTATTTGCGCATCACATCTGTAGCTGTACCTCTTAAGGAATGCTATGACCAGCCTTTTAAAAATATTCCCGTACGTAGAATAATTCAGTCAAAAGTTTAAACTTCTGGACAGACGCTTTATTATTTAAAATTTTTCTTTCTTTTCTACATAAATATTTCACTAAACACTTCGACCTTTATGAGCAAACATATATACATATATATAGTTTCAGAAAATTCTTCAATTTCATTTTTTGCCGCTTCGATTATCTCTTGTTAACAATTTTAATTATTAATTTCAAAAATCTTTTCTTTAAACTTTCACTTCTGGCACGGACTGTGGGAAAAATTCGCTTACGTTAAATATATACACGCGAGATTTTGCTTTAATAAATTTTATTAATAAGAAAGTATTTGTACAATAATATATTAATTATTCCGATATTTAATTATATTTTAAACATAGCATTTAAACTTTAATTTAACAAGGTCTTCTCTGTCCCTTCGTTTCTGTATGACTGCTCTTTTTACTAATCTTGCCGGGCTAAATTCTCACCCGTTGCTATTTTTTGATGTAGGCAATGCACCTATTGTCGTTTAGACTGAGTTTACATGGGTATTTCTTGTTGCCGAAACTCTTACTTTGTAGGGGAGAGGACGACGACGAAGAGAGTAGTGTACCGTTAGTGTCTTAGACTGAGCTTACACACGAATACTTTTGTTGCCAAAACTCTTAGTCTGTAGGGAAAAGGGCGACGAGAAGAAGTTACGCTGCTCTCCCCAACAAAAGTATTCGTGTGTAAACTGGGTCTTACTAGTCGCTGTAAATTTTTGTATTCCTTTTAACATTTACATATTTACATTCTCTGAATGGTTGCTGTTATTATAATTTTAAAATGAATGTTAGCGAATTTATATAATTTACAATTTAAAATTGTATATGTAAATGTAATTATAATAGTACATATATACAGTTGTATACATATACCAACAATTTATATTAAAAAATATGTAAAAACTTGTACAGAAGAGGAGTGTATAGTAAATTACGACAATGAAATGAAATAGAATGGCATAAAAGTTCCATGAACAAAGTTCCTCCGTGTGAACGTGAAGGGCAATACCAAAAGAGAAATTGCAGATAACAAGCAACAAAAGTATTCGTGTGTAAATTCGGCCCTATGTTTACTCTTAACTGATAGATGTTGCTACTTTTATTAAATTCGACATAAATAGGAAATGTACCAAGAATGATATATACTAGATTACGCCTTTAGTGTTTGTTGTTTTTGTGTATTCGTCATAATATCGAATATTTTCGTGAACAGCTAATTTGCATACCTTTAAAACAATATTTAAACAAATTTCTTTGTTTCTGATTGTTGCGACTTACAAATTAGTTGATACTTATTTGTATCGCAAAATATGGGGAAACATGTCTTATTCAGTTAAAATCTTTGTATATTGCACACTTACTGTGCAAAAATCTCCACCCAACAACAGCAGTTCCAAGGCCTGTGGTGCTACTCTATCAACACCTTCCCAAACTATAGCAACGGTGCTCCCGAAGTTGTTAATGTCAAGCCTACATCAATATATTTACGGGAGCACAACTCTATGACTTGCCGAAAACTATAGGTATAAATTTCCACATTGTACCTCTTAAAAAGGGAAAAATCCTCTAGACAAAAACACTTTCGAGATGTCGTATTTCTATCAGGGAAAAAGAGATTATTACTCTAACCAGTTGAAGAGCGCAAAAGACCTGATTGTCGTCATATTGAATCGAAGCTTCAGTAGGCTCAAATAACGTAAAAGAAGATTTGAAAAAGCAAGGTTTCGATGGTAAAACGGTAGTAAATATAATTAAAAGAAACAAGGTACCGCAACCTATGTTTAAAGTTTCCTATCTTCAGGCTCAGCTCAGTTTAAGAAGAATGAAACTCACCCAATTCACAGCTTAAAATATCTGTTACATAGAAGAATTACGGAAAAAGAACCTCTCAAGAGAAATGGACGCGTGTAATGTACGAATTGCCAAGAATAATGGTGTACCAAATCCTTTATGTTCTGTCTGCGTAGCATGTGGTAGCCTCACCATTCTAGCAAATGCTCTTTAAAAGAAACCTAAGCAACGCAAAAAACTGTAATAATTATGGTGGCAATCACCCAGCCAATTACGGAGGCCATCCGGTTTATAAAGATTTCAAATCTAAACTAAAATTTACCCAGTTCAAACACTGGTCAAATGACCTATGCTAGCGTATTAAAACCATGTGGACAGGCCCAGCGTCATTCCACACAGTACTGGAATATAAGCCATGATTCTAAATCTGATCCAATGCATGACATAATTTATGACAACCATGCAAAGTATGGTCCAAGACATAATAAAGCCGCAAACCAAATGCTTCAAACACTGATGACCAATAAAAGAAGGAGTTCAGGATATGTTTATGAAATGCCAATGGTGTTCATCAACACAAATTAACCCTCAAATTATTTCTACAGTCATGAAATCGATGTTATGCTCTTATCTGAAACACACCTCACCAACAATTATAATTTATATATTCCTAGGCTTAATATTTACTGCACTAACTACCCTGATGGCAGAACCCATAGTGTCAAAGCTATACTAATAAAAAGCCGTTTAAAGTATACCTTTTTCACTTCAATTCAACAAGCTGATTACAGTCAACTTCAATCACTATTAAAAACAGGGGGCTGACCTCATTTTAGCTCCGACTCACTGTCACTAATTATCTCAGTTAAACCAGGTAAAGACTCAACTATGTCGTCATCATATAGACCTATCAGCCTGTTGCCTTGTCTTTGCAAACTTTTCTTCATGAAAATAACATAATTTTTACACACTAACTTGGTTTTCGCGGAAAACATGGCACAATTGAACAAGTACATCGTATAACTAATGAAATAAGATAGTTTATAAAATTAAACAATCACTACCTAATATGTTCCACAATATCCTTGAATCCTACTTATTAAACAGGCAATTCACTGTAAAAGTAAATGAGTATATAACAAAGCAGTATTCAATCACGGCAGGTGTACCCAAGGGTAGTGTTCTTGGCCCATTGTTGTATATACTGTACACAGCCGACATTCCTACAAGTGACAAGGTAATAATGTCAATTTTTGCGGATGGCACTGCTATTTTAAGTCACCACAAATGTCCCATTACAGTTACAAAAGTGTTACGGTAGCACCTTAAACTAATTGAAGAATGGTTAGCAAAATGGCGCATAACAGCCAATGAAAGTAAGTGCAAACACATTCATTTTACATTAAAGAAAAAAGTGCTCTACTATAAAGCTTAGCAATGAAACTATTCCGCAATCTAACGAAATTATGGTATATATGTACCGCGGAATTCTCTTAGACAGCGCTAAGCCTGGAGTCAATAAAACTCGGATAAAATACTGCAGCTTAAACTTAAATATTCCAGTCTGCATAGGCTTATAGCAAGAAATCTGAGCTCAGTCTGGACAACAAAGCGTTCCTCTATAAAGTGATAATAGAGCTGATATGGAATCCAGTTATGGGATTCAGCTTGCGCGACAAATATTGATATTTTAAAAAAGATTCCATACTAAAATTCTTACAATTATAACGGGTGTAACCTAAACATAAGGACTTATAAAGAAGATGTAGAAATATTCACACAAAAATACGTAACAAATCTGCATTGCGAACACGCAGCTCAAAATAACATTACGCAAATCTCATAGACATCTGGTCTTCTATTAACCCGCCTCGGCACAGGAACCGCTGTGCACAGAAATCCTCCGGCTGCACCATAATTGGGTAAAACATTTCTCTTATGCCTCCACTCACCGCAATCGAACCTTGCCGGAAATGAAATAGTATATATATATTGTAATCCTGCGGCCTAAAACTAAACTAATTGAAGTATGTCTAGCAAAATGGCCCATAAAAGTCAATGATAATCAATGCAGACATATCATTTGTACATTTAAGCTAAAAAGGTGCCCTATTGTCAAAGTCAGCAATTTACCTATACCACAAGCAAACGAAATCATATATCTGGCATTCACTTGGATAGACGATTAACGTAGAGGTAACACATCTCCACCAAAAAGATGCAGCTGAAGCTTAAATTTGCCAGTTAGCATTGGCTCTTAAGCAAGAAATCTGGGCTCAGCCTTGAAAACAAGGTCTTTCTTCAGAATGGGACTATATAAACCACATACATGTATGGAATCCAGTTATGTTGCACAGCTTAGACGAGGAATATATAATGCAAAGATTAAAATCCAAAGCGTAAATAATAATAACGGACGAGCCATGGTGCAGGAGAAATGAAAATATCCATAGGGATGTGAATATACGCACTATAAAAGAAGAGATTTAAATCGTAATACAACAAACAAGCCAACAAACTCTTTACTGCTGAAGGGCTATTATATGCTAATCTCATTTTTAAGATTTGACTACCTACCTCCGATATCGCAGCAGATTCAGCAAATTAAAACAAATTAAAAAAATAAAGATTCTTTATAAACTCCTTCCCCATATGTGGACATAAAAATTCCATGGACTCAAGTGAGTACCACATGAAAAAGATGTATCTTTATTTTCCTGACTGAGACTATTTAGAATGCCTTCATTCGGAAAACTGGTCCTCAGCAAAAATAAAAATTTGTTTTTGGATTTATGTACACTGTTTCTGTATCTGGTAACAAATACTAAATTCCTATATGGCTAAAACTTTATAAAGAAGCTCTGTAAAAATTGATTTATTGTTGAGGCAATGTCTTGCTCAAAGAAATAACAAAGAAATAACAACAAATTATACACTTTTTTGGCGGGAGAACTGCTGCCATTAGCCGGCCGATTTTGGGTTGGTTGGAAATGTAAATAAACTACATTCTGACAGTCCTGACATTCAAGTAATAGATAATTATTTTATCTAGGAACCAGCATTAACATCAATTATAGTATCTGCCTCGAAATGAAGATGACTTCATCTCATAATTCAGCGCCTGGATTGTTTGAAAAAAGGTATTGTGAACTATTTATGAGCCTTTGTGAAATGGCAACAGCAATTTACCGTAGCCGATTCAATGATGAGCTGTATGAGATATAAGACGTAATTAACTTAGTTCAGGGTATTAGGAGACAGCGGATAACTTGGCTAGGTCATATATGGATGCATAGGAAGAAGAAGATCTCCTCTATAGAAATATCAGGTTAAGAAGGACCTGGCTACCGTGAAAGAAATCAAATTTTCTATATATCACCCACGAAATGTTGAATGTATTGACAAAATACTAAGTGAAGTGCTACAGTCCGATCAGAAAAACCTTCAAATTGAAAAAAAAAAATTATTCCCATTACCCTAACTCTAATTCTGTTTAATGAACAATCATATAAATCATGATTAAACCGAAATATTAAATACTGTGAAGTAAACGGTTTTCCAATCATAACTAACTTTATGCAGATATAGGTAAAGTAGATGAAAACCTGCAATATAGGTGGCACCAGATGCCATTGCTAATTTTATTGGCAAAAATAACAATGAACGTTTCAAGTGTACATGCGTAATGATACACAAATGTACTGCTATATTTTTATATACAGTAGTACTTCATCTAAAATTCCATAGTATGGAAATTTCCAAGGCCTGGGACAGAATCAGCTAATAAAGTAAACAAGCTTTTTTCCGGACTGTGAATCGTAAAATCATCTAAAAGTCCAAGATAAATGTTAGTATATTGTCTTATTGGTAGTGAAATATTTAACCAGTTCAGTCTGAATTGTGTTTATATGTATGTATATACATACATATGTGGCGGTTTGTAACAGCTAAAGCGATTTTATTCCGAGCTCCTCCTCCATTTTATGGTTTTTGCGTCTTGATGTTTGCATCCACAAATGGAATTTTGTTACCTCATCATAAAAAAAAAAAGAAATTTGAAATAGGAAATCGGTGCCGAGAAAAATTGATATAGCGTAAATATAAAGCGAAATGAATTATAATATTCAATAATGCACCATGACAGTAAGACACGACATAAAATTATACGGCTGCTATAATAAGCAAAATGATCATACAGTAAAGTTGTGATGTAAACAGAGAAGTTCGGAAATGTAAATTGAGTATAATCGATAATTATAGCAGTTAAAAAAATTGTTTCTCTTGTTTTCTTATTCCACGGCAGACAATATTTTTACATTTTATATCTAATGGTTGGAAAATTGTTGTCCATTATAGACAACATTAACAGCCAGAAAACTTGTAATATTTATTTATTTATTATTTATTTTTATTATAGTGTAAGAAGTAAGAGCAAGAGTAGGAACTGAATATACATATGTATGTATGTGTGTAAGTTGAGTAATTTACCATTAAAAGATTTTAAATGATCTAGTGAATTTAAAAAAAAATACTACCTCCCTATTAAAGTCATTAGCTAGGTAGTATTTTATTTATATAGGTATTTTATTTTTCTACGAGCAAATAATTTTTTACGAAACAAAAATGGGAAATCGAAATTAAATTATTGATATTGTGATGAAAATCACGGTGCAGAAAAATTGCTGATTACGTACATTGTGAAGCCAATCTACGCGATGGATCGGTGGATGAGCGTTTACAACACAGTCAAAGTAGACATCAGTACCCTCTCTAATGGCATTTTGCTTTAAAGATGTTCCAAGACGGATTTCGACTTCAGGAATAACTGAAACAAATTTAAGCATAGTAATTAGTAATTACGTTGGATACCTTTGTTTGTTAATATCTTTCCTCAAACTAATCTATATCTATATATAAGGGGTCATCCACTTCGCGGTTCCCTACTTTTTTAAGAAAAAACTCAGAAATTTAAAATTTTATAAGGAATGTTTATTATAATTCGAAGGAACATTCTTTGTCATTTATATTTTGAAGATTACCTCTTTCAAATGTTGGTCTTGACTACGTCTCAGATGGTGCATCCTTTGAGTCCAATTTTCGATGACTCAACATTTCGACTGGTAAGTGGCGAATTACAAACGTGATATTTTGCTCCAAAACCTGAATCGAAGCGGTATTGTCCGCATAGACTTTAGACTTTACATATCCCCACAGGAAAAAGTCTAACGTTTAAACGTGAAATTGTCGGCTCACTGCTGAAGATGATGAATGCCTCAAGATATTTTGATAAAACGACAATAAGAAATAAAAACGATAAATTCATCGCCAATCTACCTTTTAAAAAAGAAAAGGAATTAGGCGACTCTCGAAAACAAGCAAAGGCTAGGTTTCTTAATCTTGAAAACAGTTTGATTTAGATAATGAGCTAAGCCAACAATATTTTCAATTTATGAGAGTATTTAGAAATGGGCCACATGAAAATCAAGTGAAAAAACTGCGGAAAAACTTTTTGCCACATCAAGCCGTAATTTAAGAAACCACAACTAAATTACGAGTAGTTCTCGATGCATCTGCAAAAACTTCTAATGGAAAAAGTTTAAATGAAGATGAATCAACAAATTAATAAGAAAGATATCAAGATTATCAACGCATATTGTGATGAGCAGCGAAAGAAAGACCGACAGAAGAATACAAACTGCAAACAGTTACCTATAGGACAGCATCTGCTCCTTTTCTTGCAACGATAACAATACAATAAACTACAAAGTTCTGCGAGCTTTACAATAGTTTGCTTTCAAACAGCATTAAAAACGATTTCTATATGAACGATTTAATGACAGTAGTAGACTCAATAAATGAATGTAAGGTCATTCAATTCGAAATTTCGGAACAATTCCAGAAATATGGGTTTACTTGAGGAAGTTTATGTCCAATAACAGTGAAATTATAGCAACAAATCCATCGAATGGCGCAAATGAGGTAATAAAAATAGCAGGGACGAATATGTAAAGGCATTGGGTACACAATATGACCGATGGGTTGGCTTTCACCAATGACTATTGTAGGAAAGTAGTTTATTCAAAAACTTTGGTTAATGAAACTCAGCTGGGATGAATTACTTGACAAGAATTTAACGAAATTATGACAGAAGTTTGTGCAGCACGTACCAGCGATAAAAAGAATAAAAATTCCCAGATGATTTGAAACGAAAAATAATGCTAAATTTGAATTACATAGATTTGCAGATGCATCAGAGAAAGCTTTCGCAGCTGTTGTATATGCTAAACTAGGATCAGTTATAATTATAGTTGCTGGTAAAACCAAAGTGACCCCAATTAAAAAAGAAGACATTGCCAAAACTGGAACTGTGCGCGGCTCTCCTACTTGCTAAATTACAGCAAAGAATAAAAACAATTATCAATCGAGAAGTTAATATATTTGCTTAGAGCGACTCATCTGGATAAAAAATTGCCGAATAAAAGAAATAAAATTATTTGCTTCAACTGCGATTTGGCAACATGTCGGAACAAAAGCCAATCCAGCTGATATAGCATCCAGAGGGATATTTGTATACAAATTAGTGGAGCACGAACTGTGGTAGAGAAGTCATAAAAGGCTACAAGAAGAGGAACACCAATGGCCAACACAGATTAGCGTTAATTAGGTTGTAGCTTATATTTTGAGATTTGCAAAAAGAATAAGAGGGTAAAAATGTCCTGCATACTTATCAGAACTAAACGAAGCTGAAGAGAAAATAATAATATATCAGCAAAGATTATGATTTAGAGAAGAAATGCAAAGCTTAGAATTAAAAAAAGAAGTTAGTAATTAAAGTATAGGGTGTTTCTTATAGAGGTATAGAACTTTAAGTTGGCATTACTTTTCAAGATGGCGACCGATTTAACAGCTGCCAAGTGATTTATTCTCAGTTTGGTTTGGCAATTCATCATGAATAGACTCACGCCTCAACAACGCTTGCAAATAGTGCAATTTTATTTCGAAAATAATGGTTCTGTGCGGAAAACGTATCGCGCACTACGTCCAATGATACGGACCAATGATTCCACCAGCCCATAAAGCCTGCGCTCATAGTATTTTTTGGTATTTTTGATGTCAATAGACTTGTAGCTTAATTTGCTCTTCAGTTTTAATAATTTTTGTTGTCTTTAATGGGCACAGTTTGTGAACGGGTCCCCTATGATTGGACATCCTATTAAAGAATGCCCAGGCCTATTTCGCTTGCACCATCGATCGCACATAAAGGTCGTGCACTGCTTCTCCAGTTGTTAAATCACTTACTGCCTCTAATTGAATGGCTTTGTTGACATACATACATACGAATACAGCGATGTATTCTTTAAATGTTTCTTACCCTCTACCTCTAGAACATTTCATATGTATTGGACTTGCATAGTCTACACCAACATGTGTGAATATAATTGACAGCGACACTCTAAATGCTGGAAGATTTTCCATAAGCGATTACAAGCTCGAATGGTTTTTTTTTATTGAATTCCTTCTAATCATAGCTTCAGGTAACTGTTTTCCTCCATGCAAGGTTGTTTTATGAACATTTTCAATAATTAATGAGAACAATTGTGATTTATTTAATATTATCGGGTGATTTTGATCGAATTGAAGCTTTGCATTTCCTAATCTACCTCCTTGGTGAAGAATTCTATTGCTTTTCAAAATTGGATTTAAGTTACAATACTACAGGGTGTTTTTTATAGAGGTATAGAACTTTAAGTTGGCATTACTTTTCAAGATGGCGACCGATTTAACAGCTGTCAAGTGATTTATTCTTAGTTTGGTTTGGCAATTCATCATGAGTAGACATGTTTATCGATGAAGCGCGCTTCTGGTTGAATGGATACGTCAACAAACAAAACTGCCACATTTGGAGTGAAGGTAATCCTCAAGTGTATGTTGAAACACCGTTATATCCAGAAAAACTGACTGTTTGGTGCGCTTTATGGGCTGGTGGAATCATTGGTCCGTATCATTGGACGTAGTGCGCGATACGTTTTCCGCACAGAACCATTATTTTCGAAATAAAATTGCACTATTTGCAAGCGTTGTTGGGGCGTGAATCTATTCATGATGAATTGCCAAACCAAACTGAGAATAAATCACTTGACAGCTGTTAAATCGTTCGCCATCTTGAAAAGTAATGCTAACTTAAAGTTCTATACCTCTATAAAAAACACCCTTTACGGTAGCAAGTTCCTCTGAAAACTGAAATAAAAATTCTTGTCGCGATATCCTTTCTCCAGTTGTTTACTTACATAAAATCCTAGCATTTATAGCTGCAAAATCCAGAATGTTGAAAAATACCTGGAGAGGCCATCTATTATCTTTAATAATTCTTTATTCAAATATGCGACGAGTGAAAATGTTTGGATTAAATTATCTTCCCAAATCCTTGGCTTTACAATTATTTTCTGGCCAATGGATCCGTAATATCCTCGCCAAATTATGTTTTATTATAAAAAGCAATAATTTCAGTCATAAATTTACCTGTTGCTTCAAATTTTACATATTTATGCTTCGAACTTAGTAAGAGAACGTCTTTTTTCGGTTTGGTTTTGTAAATTGTTAGAGTACAATTATTTGATTTGTAACGCTGCGTTGGAAAACGTGCCATTTTGTCTTTCTTTTTTTTGCAAGTTTGGGTAATTACCTCTTTTTCGCACGAATAGTTATTAGTAAGGTAGTTCTTTTTGATAAAAGTTTTGTTGCCAAAGATGTAAAAACTTATCGGTGGCTAGATTTCGTCCGCACCCTATAAATGGTTCAGTGAGTTTGAGAACAACAAACTGACTAAGTGGTATTGCTGATGGCCTCGTCTCATCTTTTCGCAAATACGGAAATCCATTCACAATATATTTACTTTCACCGTCCGATGCTAACCATATATATTGTGTAGATCGGCATCTTGATTTTGTCGCAATTAGTTGTTCTTCAACAGTAATATTTGCACCTGGTTTGTAGCAGTTTTGACTAATTTCTATAAATGCATTCCTTACCTTGGAGATGAGAGCAAATTTGTCAGTCTGCAGACGCCGGCTCCACTTGCTTCTTCTTTCAAAACGAATAAACCACATAATTTCCGTGAAACGATTTCTGTTCATTGTATGTGGAAAAAATGCAACCTCATTTCTTATTCCATAAATATGAAACGTTCAAGTCACGTGAATATAAAATTACAATGAAAGCATCTGTGCACATTTTTATATGATTCATAATTCCCTGGTCAAGTATCAACGAAAATGCACCCCTTACTTTGCCCAATAATGTTGCGTTTCGCATATCCCGTTAGCCTTGATATTTCTGTAAAGATTTTATGAATTGGAGATCTTCCAAGTCCATAACCTTCTGAATTTTTTGCCAACAAGTTCCATCAACTGAAGTTTCAATATTCTGATCGTTTTCTTCAAAACAATCTCATTCTTTTTCGTACCCTACACGTGTTCACAATGTTCTCTTCCCTATTGTCGAATAGCTCAGAGTCAGAGACTTTATAAATTATTTAGCAAAACAGCGATAAATCTAGAATGTGATATCAATCAACAATTACGAATGAAAGTTCCTAGTCAAGGCAATATCACAATAGAAAAAGGATGTACAGCCCGACATGAAGGAGGAAATTTAACATCATCTCATAAAATACAATTCGAGATAAATAAAGAATTGCTTCTTATGGGTAAATGCAGAAATATCTAAAAAACAGAAATATCAAATTGAAGGGAATTAATTTTTATCATATAATCACGTTTCGCTAATATATAAGATCAAAATGTAAAACGAGAAGTGTGACCGTTCCATTTGAACTTCTAGTTAGAAATAATAATAACTAAATATATATGCATACATTCTTCTTCTTCTTCTTCTTTAGCGTAGGCACCTCCTACGCGATTATAGCCTCGTCAACAATAGCGCGCCACTCGTTTCTTCCATTTGCTGTTTATTAGTTTAGAGTTATTCTGCGTTGGATTTCAAGGCTGACATTGTTGGTGTTGTTAATGCTGGCAGATAGACGAAATTATCGACGACTTCAAATTTGTAACTGTCAACAGTGACGTGGGAGCCAAGTCCCGAGTGCGATGACTGTTTATTTGATGACAGGAGATATTTCATTTTACACTCGTTCACTACCAGACCCGTTCGCTTCGCTCCTTTGTCTAATCTGGAGAAAGCAGAACTTACGGTGCGGTTGTTATGACCACTTTTATCATACGTGTAGGCATACGCCTACAATTGCACACTCTTGTAGAAGATTGTGCCTAGTCTATTTAGCTCTGCAGCTCGTATTATTTTCTTCAGCATCAAATTGAAGAAATCACATGATAAAGAGTCTCCTTGTCTGAAACCTCTTTTGGTATCGAACGGCGCGGAGAGGTCCTTCCATTTTTTTCTGACTGCGCTTCTGATATTATCCGGGATCAGTTTACAAAGCCGTATGAGTTTTGTGGGGATATCAATTCAGACATAGCGGCATAGAGGCAGTTCCTTATCGTGCTGTCGAAGGCAGCTTTAAAATCGATAAAAAGGTGGTGTGTATCGATTTTTCTCTCTAGGGTCTTCTCCAAGATTTGGCGCATAATGAATATCTGGTCAATGGTGGATTTGCCAGGTCCAAAGGCACACTGATAATGTCCGCTCAGTTTGTTAACGGTGGGCTTTAGTCTTTCACACAATGCGCTAAACAGGACTTTATATACGATGAAGCAGGCTTATCCCACGATAATTGGTGCAGACCGTGGGCTCTCCTTTTTTTTTGGATTGAGCAGAGCACACATAGGTTCCATTCCTCAGACATGCTTTCGTCCGACCATATTCTGCAAAGAAGCTGATGCATGCTCCTTGTCAGTTCTTGCCGCCGTATTTGAATAGTAGTCGGGTGATGGCACTTCTATACCATCGTCATCGATTGGGGTTTCGGGTTCGTCATCTCCGGGGTTTTTACTTTCATTGCCATTGAGCAGGTTGGAGAAGTGTTCCCTCCATACACTAAGTGTACTCTGGACATCTGTCACCAGATTACCTCCAAAGTCCTTGCACGAGTTTGCTCCGGTCTTGAAAACTGCTGTAAGTTGCCGCATCTTCTCATAGAATTTTCGAGCATTACCCTTGTCAGCCAGCTTCTCAAGTTATTCGTACTCACGCATTTCGGCCTCTTTCTTTTTTCGTCTGCAAATGCGTCTCGCTTCCCTCTTCAGCTCTCGGTATCTATCCCACCTCGCACGTGTTGTAGTCGATCGCAAAGTTGCGAGGTAGGCAGTTTTCTCTACTTCCTCTGCCGCAGTTCGACATTCCTCATGGTACCAGCTGTTTTCTGGTATTGTTGAAAACCAATAGTTTCCGAAGCAGCGGTACGCAAGGATTTTTCTATTTAGCTCCACAGCTCCCTTATATCGAGTCGCTGATGAGTGCTCCCAGAGAGCAGGTGTGCAAGCCGAGTAGAAAACTTGCTGGCAATCTGCTGTGATTGCAGCTTTCCGATTGTTGCGCCAAAAATACCTTCTTTGTCCACCCTGGCGTTGAAATCGCCTAGCACAATTTTGACATCGTAGCGGGGGCAGTGCTCATAAGTTCATTCTAGGCTCTCATAGAAAGCATCTTTGGTCACATCATCCTTCTTTTCTCTCGGTGCATGGGGGCAAATTAACGATATGTTGAAGAACTTCGCTTTGATGCGAATTGCGGCTATACGTTCATCCACCGGGGTGAATGCCAGGACCCGGCGACGGAGTCACTCTCCCACCATAAACCCAACACCAAATTTGCACTCTTTTGAATGGCCGCTGTAATAAATTTCACAAGGACCCACCTTCTTCCGTCCTTGTCCCGTCCATCGCATTTCTTGGGCGGCGGTTATGTCAGCTCTTAGTCTTACGAGGACATCAACCAGCTGGGCAGCGGCATCTTTCCAATTAAGGGACCGGACATTCCAGGTGCATGCCCTTAAATCGAGATCCTTTAAACGCTTGTTGATTTTTCATTGGAGTATAGTTTTTATGTGGTGGGTTCCAAACCCTACGCACAACCACAGGGGCTTCGCCTTCTCAATTTAGCTCGCCTCCAAACGGATGTTTGTTGGCTACCCAGAAGATACTTGGCCTAAAACCGGAAGTCGTGGGCTGATTGAACCATATATAAAAGAATCGTTTCTTGCCACTCCCAGGTGAATGGCAGTCAAAAGCTTTCCTCACTTGCGTGAACTTCTACACATGGCACCATCCATAAATAGTATATATAAATATATACATACATATGTATATGTACACATATTGTGTTAGTTGTGCTAAATCCACACAATTTTGCCCCTGGCAAAATGTTCTAAAAGATATGAATATGAACACAAGATTTCGTGTTATGATAAAACTCTCTTACATAATATGAACCAAATATAATACGTAATACAAACTTAACTTACTAAGTCTGGTACACTTCCGGCACATGCCAAAAAATATTAATACAAGATAATTCGTGGGACCTGTCTTACAAATAATAAGTTCACCTAATTCTTTGGAACTGTTTCACAAATAATAAATTTACCTAATTCTCTAGAATTGTTTTGCAAATAATAAATTGCATTTCCGGCACACGCCAATAGCGTGATGCTTTTATTGTACCAAAAACAACTAACCAAATATGCAAGGTAAACATAAAACATTTTTAATGTAGTCTTTATATTTGTTAATAAGCATTTTCTTTTAATAAAAAATTGTGTTTAATTTTAAGAAATTTTAGTTTTAAGCCAGTCTGATTTTAGCAGTCTCGTTGTAAGCCAAAATTATTAAATAAAGATATTTTAATACTCAATATAAAAAGTGTTCTTTATTTAAAAAAAAAAGAAATTTAGAAACTAAAACTAAAGAAGTGTTCTTTATTTTTTTAAGAAAAGAAATTTAGAAACCAAAACTGGCGCAGTCGGTAGGATACCGCTAAGTCGTGCTTTACATCGAGTAAAAGTAGTGCGCGAATCTTAATTCCTTAACGCGGTAGTGCAAAGAAAAAAAACTTTTTCGCGAAATTGTTGACAGAAGATTGCCACAACAGAGAAAAAATTTATATATATAATGTGCTTTATGAATAAAAGATTGTTCAAATTATCAAAAAAAAAACCTTAATTTTAGGCAGAACATTGCCACGACAGTGAAAGATATATATATATATATATATATCCTGAGCTTACGAACGAAAGATTGTTCAAATTATCTAAAAAAAAGCCCTTAACTTTTAGGCAGAAGATTGCCACAACCGTAAAAAAAAATATATATATATACTGTGCTTTACGAATAAAAGATTGTTCAAATTATCAAAAAAAAAGAAGAAAAAAATACCTTAACATTTAAGCAACAGAGAAAAGAAAAAAAAAATATATATATTGTTCAAATTATCAAAAACTCTAAACTTTTAAACAAAAACCAATAACTTTCGTGCGTTGTATGGACAAAAAGATTGTCCTGATCGTCAAAAACTTAAACCCTTCGAATATCAAAACTCAAAGGAAAACCTTGACCAACAAGAAAGAATCATCAGCACACACCAAGATACTTAAAAGGAACCCAAGAGCAACTTACCAGAAGAGGAACACCATCTAAAAGGGACATCAGTCGCAAGAAAAACACTATATAAGGTATCAATAAGTAAACTTAATTATATATATGTACTATACAAAAAGTCAGAAAATTTCGTTAGAAGAATCAGAACAAAAGCCAAAAGGCAATCTCAAATAAGAAACAAAAACAGAATTAGAATTTAATGCGAAATGGCTCAAATACAGTTTGACCCAATTAAATATTTGGGAAACCTCCCGGAATTCAATGGCGATAATAGGGACCTCCAAACGTTTTCAAATTTAATATACAGGATACACCCTATACTACAGACATATGACTGCTTTCCGACTTAATCAAGAGTAGACTTAAGGGCAAAGCCAAAGGAATCATCGAAATTAATTGTCAGGCAATTTCAGGGAGCGACATCAAAGCAATAGTACAAAATAATTTTGGTGACCGATTAAGTCGTGACGAACTCTTCGATTCACTCAGGGCTAGCGTAGATTTCTTTGAAGAAATAAAGAGTAGACTTAGGCGCCTTAACAATAAGACCTTATACGTACTAGGACAAGAAGAATCAGGAGCAGTAAACGCTGTTGCTCAAAATAACTCCCGTACATCTCTTAACATTTTTTAATCCAAACCAGAAACCCAGACACTTTAGAAGGAGCAATGAACATCCTCTTCCAAGAGGAATATGCACACCTTCGAGTAGACAACCAATAACTTTGTATGCGAAACAAACCCGAACAAAATAAATCTAGATTCAGACAGAATTATCAATATCAAGATTTCAAACCACGTAATTTTAACCAAAATTTCAACTCACATTCAGAATTCCCAACAACAAAATTTTAACCAGAATATTAATCTTCATGATAACCCAAAATTTCAAACACAATAGACAAAATTTTACACCTCAAAATAGAATTTTTAACCGTTTTCCATTACCCGAACCAATGGATGTAAATGTTAACTTTCCAAACGTTGGAACCAATAATTCAAATTTTAATCCACGGCGAAATTTCGTAGCTCAGAACAGAGCTTATAACCAATATGACCATCCCCCATTATCTGAACCCATCAACACGAATAGTGACTGCAACCAAACTCCTTCTGAAAATTTTCATCCTTCTGCCTCGGAGGACTACCCTATATAAAAATAGAAACTAAATTAAGACATATCAAACTAATCATAGATACTGGTGCAACAAATTCTACACTAAACCCAGGTATTTGTCACCCCAACTGGATTCAACAAACTATCCCTCTCCCCATAAAAACCCTTCAACATAAGATTTACACAGATAAAGAGGCTAAAATACAATGCTAGAATTCTACATAGCAATGACATACTTAGACCACTAAATTCACGTATAAATTACCAGGACAATACAATCCAATTAGGAGGACAAACATTACCAATTTTCTTTAAAACTAGAGAAGAATACAACTATAAAAGGAAGGTAGAACTCATCACAAATTCATTCAATTTTAATCAAGAAACCCTCGCATCCATTCATAATACCACGCAGAAGGTGGATAATGAAAATTTAGATACAGTTCAAACGAAAGAATGTAAGTCGTTAGGCGAACAAATTCGAACACAACACCTTAATGCAGAGGAAAAATCTCAACTAATAGAAATAATAAGAAAATACTCTGTCATTTTTTATCGAGAAGACTCTAAATTAACATTCACTTCAGCCATAAAACATCAAATAAGAACAGTCAAGGACATCCCAATTTCCATGCCAATATTTTACCACCCTTGACCTCACGAAGGGATTCCATCAAAGTGAAATCAGTGAGTCGGACATTCATAAAACTGCCTTCAGTGATGAAGGAGGACATTATGAATTTCACCGAATGCCGTTTGGTCTGAAGACAGTACCAGCGACATTCCAAAGGCTTATAAATAGTCTACCTGGACGATATAATAATTTTCTACACTTCATTGCAAGAACAGATCAACTCCGTTAAACTAATATTCCGTAGCAAAAGGAGGAAAATCTTAAGGAAAACTTAATTCTTGGGTCAATAGTGACACCAACAGGAATAAAAGCAAACCCGAAAAAGATAGAATGCGCCAGAAACTTTCCCATCCCCAAAACTGCCAAACAAATAAAGCAATTCCTTGGTTTAACTGGATACTATAGGAAGTTCATTAAGGATTATTCTCTAATCGCCAAACCAATGACCAGATATTTGAAAAAGGATACTAAAATAAATATTTCTGACCCACACTACGTAAAAAGTTTCAACACTCTCAGAACCCTATTAACACATGACCCAATACTGGCATACCCCGACTTTAAAAAAAAATTACTGTAACAACGGATGCTAGTAACTTCGCATTAGGGGCAGTCCTCTCACATTACAACCACCCGATTTGCTACGCTAGCAGCACACTTAACGTACATGAATGCAACTACAGAACAATAGAGAAAGAGCTCTTGGCCATCGTTTGGGCAACAAAATATTTCAGACCCTACCTCTTCGGACGAAAATTTCTAATTGAAACGGACCATGAGCCTCTAACATGGCTATTTTCCATAAAATGACCTAATTCAAAGCTCATTAGATGCAGACTAAGACTCTCTGAATTTGATTACGAGATTTAATATAAGAAAGGAACGAAAAATAGCAACGTCGACGCTTTATCGAGAATAGAACCACAACCTGCTAATATTTGTTCACTAGAGTCCTGCGAATCGACTATAAAAGAAAGGGAGTCATCCATCAATATAATCAAATTCAGATAATTATAAAGAAAATCACATCCGTAGCAGATAAGATAAAGAATGAAAGAATATTTAGAAATTTAAGGAAAACTGTAAGCCTTAAAGAACTCGACCAAGAAACCGCGATTTCTCTGCTGAGAAATCTCTTTAACCCAAATCAATTAAATGCAATTCTAATAGAGAATGAGTTTTACGACACCCTAAAAAGTACTTATGAGGACCTGTTCTCGAACAACGATAAATTTAAGATTATAAAATGTACAAAGATACTAATAGACGTAGACGAAGATAATAAGATAACCAACATAATCGAAAAAGAGCACATATGTAAAAATCACAGAGCATCCAAACAGTATAAGAAGAATTAAAAAATCAAGTTTACAATCCCCAACTAAAATTAAGGATTACACAATTTATTAACAATTGTGAGATATGCACCTCAGAAAAATACTAGAGAAAACCTCCCAAAATACCTTTGAAGGTAAACGAGACCGCTTCTATACCCCGCGATGTCATACACATCGACGTATGTTACACTTTAGGAAAAGAATTTTTATGACGTTAATCGACAAATTTACGAAACTTACAGTAACCTTCAAGATTAACTAATTATTAATAAAGAAGCTGGACAGAATTCAAGACAAAACCACTTCACTATATTAACACATACGGAAAGATTGGGAAAATAATCGTAGACAACGAGTTAGGGTTCAAAGCTATACCAATACAAGAATTTCTTAGAGAAGAAAACATCCACTACACTTCAAACAGCAACCATACCTCCAATGCAGACATCGAAAGACTTCATAACACTATCAACGAACACATAAGACTCTTAAGACATGACGATAGGAATAAAAACGAAACAATGGAAGAAAAAATGTTAAGGATAATAGGCTTTTACAAAAACACGATTCACAGTACAACTAAAATAAAAAAAATTGAGTTTGTGAATGGAAAAATTCACGAGGATAGATACGAAGCGATACATGCCCTAATCTCTAAAAAGAAAGAAAATTACATAAATAAATTAAATAAAGGCAGAGTCGACGTAGAAATAGAAGAAGGGATAAATTATATTAATGAAGTTAGAGGAGGTAAGAATCATAGAAAATATAGGGTTCGACGAAGACCACGTAGAAAATACAAAAACGGGACATAAATACTACAAGGCTCGTATAAAACAAATTAAAAAGCATCAAGATAAAAATAATTCTAAAATAAGAGCTAAATAATGAACAAACCGATTTGTACTTTTTCAGATGACACCATGAATTTTGATAATTACATTCCTAACAACCACCAGAACACAACCTATCGACATTCAATACTTGCCTAACAATAATGGATACATACCGATCAAGACGGGAGAACAAAAAATAATTGACCAATACAACAACATCCTACACATTGTTAACATAACTGCCTACACGGACACGTTAAACTTAATTCTTCAAAATATACATTCCCTTAACGCCACCAGAATTGAAACCAAGGCATTTTTGGATACTGTAAGCAAGAATTTGGCGCTACTAAAAGGAAAGATAAAGAACCTAATTTCACATTTTAGACAAAAAAGAGGACTAATAAACATACTAGGGAAAGGACTGAAGTTCATAGCTGGCACAATGGATAGTGATGACGAAACCGAAATAAGTAATTCACTCAAATCACTTCATAAAAACGAAAAAGTCTTGACAAACAAAAATAACAACCTGACATTTGATAACAATTTCATATCCTCCCAAATACAGAATATTACGGACCACATAAATCAAAAACAAACTCTAATAGGAAATTATTTGAATAAATTTAAAAACTCCGAGCCTTAATCTAACGATGGGGGTGTTATGTTAAAACCCCTTACATAATATGAACCCAATATAATACGTAATACAAACTTAACTTACTAACTCTGATACACTTCCGGCACATGCCAAGTTATGATAAAACACCCTTACATAATATGAACCCAATATAATACGTAATACAAACTTAACTTACTAAGTCTGGTACACGGAACATGCCAACAAATTTTAATACAAGTTAATTCGTGGGAACTGTCTTACAAATAATAAGTTCACCTAATTCTTTAGAACTGTTTTATATATATATATATTTAGCGCTTTGTAACCGCTGAAGCGATTTTCGGCCGAGCTCCTCCTCCAATTTGTTGTTTGTGCGTCTTGATGTTTTTACCAACAAATGGAGGGACCTACAGTTTATTTTAAGCCGCCTCCGAGCGGCTGATGGATTTTTATGAGGAGCTTTATATCATGCCAGAAATACACTCGGCGGACTTGGCATCCCTGCCGAGGGGCGACGGCAATTAGAAAAATTTATTTTCTATAATTTTGGATGTTGCTCGAACCTGGGCTCGAACCCAGGCCTTCCGAATGTTAGTTCGCAATGCTAACCACTCGGCTATCGCCGAATAATAAATTTACCTAATTCTCGAGAATTGTTTTGCAAATAATAAATTGCATTTCCGGCATACGCCAATAGCGTGATTCCTTTATTGTATCAAAAACAACTGACCAAATATGCAAGGTAAACATAAAGCATTTTAATGTAGTTTTTGTATTTGTTAATAAGCATTTTCTCTTAATAAAAAAATTGTATTTAATATTAAGAAATTTTAGTTTTAAGCCAGTCTGATTTTAGCAGTCTCGTTGTAAACCAAAATTATTAAATAAAGATATTTTAATAATCAATAAAAAAGTGTTCTTTATTTTTTTAAGAAAAGAGATTTAGAAACCAAAACTAAATAAGTGTTATTTAATTTTAGAAACCAAAACTATTTTGCTGCCAGAGAGATAGAATTATATGTAGAAATTTGTTTAAAAAAAATTTTACATTAATACATAAATACACATATTACATTAATACATAAATACACATATCCAACTCATAACTCACAAACTAACAATAAAAGGGTACATATAAAAACGCATACAAATTTATACAAAAAAAAAAGATTCTAATCATACAAACATAGATTGTACACTAACACTGCAAACATTTGTGGACTATATGGTCCATTGGAGTACCTACAAATATACTCCTCTGTGGGAACTATTGGACCAACTCATGTTTCTATATAAGTTTAGCACGGCACGACCATCCTTCGTGTGTTACCGATCGCTATCACTACACTAATTTACAATTGCGCAATAAGTTTTATTTTCGGATACAGAAAATGTGTGGAAATGAAACTGAGTCAGTTCCGCTTCGCTAAAATATATTATATATATATTAATAATAAACTATTAATATTAATATAAATTTATACGGCAAATAATACTAGCGCCCGAACAGGGACCTAAAGGTAGAAAACCCAGTGAGCTCTCTAGCTAGTAGAGCTGTTAAAAAATAGGTTCCGGTGAACCAAACCATTCGCCGTCTTGTTAATTTATACAAAATATTTCTTAAACGTTATAAAGTAGTTTAGTTGTAGGTCTGCTCTGGAGTACGATCCGATCAGAAGTTATTTTGATTTGATATTACAATGTATTTATAATTAAAAAGAAAACTCCAACTCTGCTTCCCTCGGCTGCTACGCAATACCGAAATTGTCTACGTTGCGTTCTCACGCTTTTAGTGAAGTATCGTATTGCGCCGGATACGCGTGTGCAACGTCAGCAAAACCTCATACCATGTGGCTGCATATTGCTTTGCGTAAGAGTGTGGTCACCTTTCTGGCAACGTGAGTAGCTACGTAGACCGTGGGATCGAACTGTTAACTGCTTAATGCAGGGTATGACAAAACGAACATACACAAATATCAATACAGATAAACGCATTGATATCTGCGGTATGCAAAAACAAATAATACATATGTACACTCATACACAAATAGATTTAAGTATATGTGTGCGTAGTTAAGAAATTAGAATTAGAAAATGTATACGTATAAGAAAAGGAATTATAATAAAGAAAACGGATTAGAAACTGAACTCTTACTGTACAAATCGCGCTTAATAGAAATTAATTAGAAATTAATTTCCATGCGTTTCATGTCCATGAAATTGTGTATTAACTTTGGTCAAAAAATTATCCCAAACAGATCAGAATGACTAGCTGAGTTGATTAACCATGTCCGTCTGCCCGTCCCTTGGAAACGCAAATTAGTCCCTAAGTTTTTGAAATATTTTAACCAAACTTGGAAGGCAGATGCACAGGTATATTTATATGTACATCGGTCCACTATGGTACAGACCGATTTTTCATATTTGAAATTCTGGTGAATTAATCTATCGAAAAAGCATCTAAGGCGTGAAATTTGGTATTCGACACACGTATGTAACTTCAAATCAAAATTGGTAATGAAAATCAACGAAACCGGAAGACTGTAACATACACACTCTCCGATTTGTTCATACATGTATAAGCCGTCATAAAGGCTTCTACGAGCATGAAGTTGGGTACTCTACAGACGTAAATTCAAGTTAATATTGACACAGAAAATCGAAATCGGGGTTTGCAATTAACAAATCATTTGATATATTCATGCAAGGTATAAAGACTTCGGCGAAGACAGCTAATTAGGGCGCATTCGGTAGGGATTGCCAATATCATTGAGTGTATTTTTGACATGAAATAAAAAGCTCCTCATAAAAACTCATCAGTCGTTCTAAAGCATCTTAAAATAAACTGTAGGTCTCTCCTCTTGCTGGAAAATTTCAAGACGCATACCAAAATTTCTTCATCGGTAAAAAGCGCCAATGTATCTTTGTATGTATAGACTCCGAAACCACTAAGCCGATATTCTCATAAGTGCATAAGACTAGAACTCTCATATAAATTCTCTTTGGTCGCATCATCGTTTACTTTTCTCGGGGCGTGGGCGCAAATCAACGATATGTTGAAGAACTTCGCTTTGATGTGAATTTCGCCTAGACGTTCATCCACCGTGGTGAATTTAAGGACTCGGTGACGGAGTCTCTCTTCCACCACAAGCCCAACAAGGGATGGGCATTATTAGAAAATTTGAGTGACGAGTGACGAAAAAATAAAAAATAAATTTTTCTTCATTATTCAAAAAAATTTGAGTGATGAGTGACCGGTTATTTTTTATTCAAAAAAATCAAAGTGATGAATAACGTGTTATTTTCATTCAAGCGCTTCTTGAATAAAAATAACATGTTATTCGTCACTCAAGAAATTCTGAGTGATGAATAATTATTATTTATGGAATTCTTGAATAACGATAAAACTTCCTTTTTATTCAGTTATTTAAAAATTAAAAATAAGTACCTCGAGATCCCGGAAAATTATGCCCAGGTGCTCATTATGTAGCTCGTGTGTATTTTGGGATCATTCTGGGATCATTTTGGGACATTTTTGGGATCATTTTGAGACATTTTTGGGATCATTTTGGGAAATTTTTGGGATCATTTCGGGACATTTTTGGGATCATTTCGGGACATTTTTGGGATCATTTCGGGACATTTTTGGGAGCGATTGTCAAAATATTTTTGGGGATAGTAAAATGGCAGCAAATTTTCCTGTGGTCGTAAAAAAGCTTCAGCAATCACGCATAATATCTGAGAACAATATTTGAAAAAAAAAACGCTTACTTTTTGATTGGGAATGTCGCTTCAGAAATTTTATGTCTGATAGTGTAATTTGTAAAAGGCTTACTATATTATATTATATTAATGAAGATTGTAACAGGTCCTCTAAAGATGTATTTGCTAACATAAAGCAAATCACTAAAATCAATATTATGGAGTTAAGTTGAGTTTCGACATTTAGCGCAGAAAATTTAGTGGACAACTGAGGTGAATATTGAAAGTAAATTGCAATTGAAATTAAATAATTAATAACTGTTTAAAGTACGCTCTTAATTATCCATCTATTGACTTTGAATACATTGTGTAACAATTTTCTTAATTAACCACGATGATTTCAACGTTTATTTACTTCTCACTAAATTCATGTTCATGCGATTTAGAACATGCTGGTCGTCTGTCTCTCCCTTTCATCTGTTTTTCATATTTGGTATATTCGTCACAATAGTAATTAAAATATTCAATGAGTTTAGTTGGTCTACAAATACAATAAACATTAATGTAGTGACTTTCAAACACGTCTTGTGATTGTGGTGGATGCACCGAAGATTTGTATATTACATGAAAAAAATAGATTAAAATAGAAATAGTGTTTAATATAAAATTCAAATATTTTATTGAATAATGATTGGCATGTACAACTGGCTACCTTAACACGGCGATATCGCTGTGGTGGAACTTAGGTACCTCGTCTCGATACTCTCAAGTCAAAATACCGAAAACTATAGAGCAAAATAGCCAGAACCACCAAACAACAGTTCCCACTTTTAGTGTTTGGCCGGAAGCCTCTGCTAACTGTTTCAACATTACAGGCCCCATTGCTGTAAACAAAATTTGTAAAACTAAATACAATCACTACGCTAACATCCAAGCTTAAGTGTGGTGTAAAACTAACTATATGTGTTAATATTATAGAATGTGTTAGAACGTAGCAATCGAGAGCCACAGCTGTTTCCGTCAGTGGTCGTATAGGACAAACGTCAAAAAAGCAAAATTTGTTTTATTTAATTTATAAATGGGTAATAAACCAAAACCCGAGTTTTAAAATATTTCAAACAATAAAGGCTGAAAAAAATCAGTTTTGCTAATTCCCATTGCTCACTTTTAATAAATCCAACAAGAACAAGTACTAAAAATTTTGTATCCAAAAAAATTTAATTTAACAGAAAATTTGTATTAATTCATAAATGTAATAAAATTCTACAAAATATTTGTACTAATGAAAAATCTAATAAAAACATGGGAAAGCCGTCTTTGATAATAGACAATAATAGATAAATAGACAAATGCTCTTTTATATGTTGAAAACATGTTAGTAAATTTTAAACTGTTTGGACGAAACAAACTAATGTTGGTTTTCTGAGTGATTTTGAGTTTCATCTTCAGTAGGACAAACAGGCAAATGCGTGGGTATACACTTATGTACCCGCAAAACTTTATACATACATACGAATATATATAGATATATATATATATATACATATATAATATATATATATATATATATATATATATATATAATTGACTTTCCTATTAAGAAAAAGACAACCTTTTTTATTGCAGGTTTTCTTATAGCACCCCACCATGTCCGTCATCCAAATTCCGTGTGTAAAAGTTAGTAGTTAAAAACGTGGTTTCGATTTCATTTGCACTTTATTAATATTCAAATTTCAGAATAAAATCGTATGGCGTGCAATACCGCGCATACACAAAATTCAATACCGCGCATATGAAGCATGCCAAATTTTATAGGAAAACGAATAATCTGAATTTTGGCAAAATCGTTGCACCTTTTTTTGACTGAGCTATTAGTTTTTAAGATTTGTGTTATACAAGTACTCGCAATATACGAAGTATTTCCAATAATTCACAAAGTTGGGATGGTAGTTCAAAATACTATCATAAATTAAATCTAAATAATCTTCGTTATGGGGTTAAAGGTTACAAAAATGGTAATTGCACAATATTCAGTAAAACGACAAGTTTCACCATCAATTTATTTTGTCGAAAATTGTAGATCAGATAATTATCTATAAAAAAACCTACACTAGACAACTCATGGCACTTATTTCATAATGACTAAATAATCGGAGCTAAAATATACGGATGACTTAATAATCAGAGCTAAAATATAAACACGTAGCAGCATATTTGCTTTTACAAATAAGTGTATGTATACGACTGTTTGGAGATTAAAAATTAAAATTAAAATATTTAAATAAGTAAAAATTTATAGTGGGATTGTATGTTTTGCATATTCCGGAGAGGACTGAAGATAGGGCTTTGCGCAATAAGTAATCATCGGAGGTACTGAACTTGACTGATAAAACATTCTCCTGCCCTTAAATGCTGGGACAACCGCGTCTTCAGTCGTTTATTGCGATGGAATGAGTTGCTATCCTCTTGTTAGTTGCGGGCTTTTAGCTGAAGTACAGCTTTCAACCTCTTTGAGTCACGATTTGTACACGTGGCAATTTCAGTTCTTGCATTAGTCCCGTCAAAATCAATAGTGTGAGGACACATACGTCCATCAGAAAGCGTTTTAAATTTAGGCAAACTTCCAAACGCTGGATAGAAAGATGTGGTCGGATTCCGATTCGCGATTCCAATTTCACCGTGTTCGGAATGTCCGTGATTTGATCTAGCGGTCTGTCGTTTCTCATGTTGGAAAGGATGAGGTAAAGTCCAAGTTTCCGCCCTGGATGATATATTTTCATTTTGTTTTTGGTCACTTATGGGCTGCTCATTGTGATCGGAGCCGCTTGCGTGAATTTATACAGCGTCGGAGCTCTCGAGATGACGCCAGGTAACACGCGGTCTACTCTCTGTGGGTCTTAAGGCCTGAACATATTTATTAAACCAACTTACTTGGTATACATATTTATACACATGCTTCCACGATGCGTTGAAGGCCTCCATCGCTGTTATGGGTCTGGCAAAAATAAATAGTTATCGGCTTTCGATCACTTTTTCTACTACTTTATATTAATTATTAATTAATCTTAATAGTATATGACATCAATAATCATTTTTCTAATATGTTGTTAAACTCTGTTATTTTTAAGGCTTTGGTTATTTTCTTTTATTTTTATTTTATGAACTTCTTTTTCTTGCTTACGCGAGAATACGAATATGAATGTTATTGATATAAAATTTCAATGTTTTATAATTATCTAAAGAAAATTATATTAGTTTAGTGTAATTAGTTATTAAATAAGATTACTAATTCATAAGCAAAATGTATGTACATTGTACCATATAATTGAATCCACTTTGGATTTGCTTAGATATTTGTTTTAAAATATTTTCTTTATGATTAATGTTTATGACTAATGTTGGTAGAATTTATATATTTCTCGCAAGTTCTGAACTAAATTATGTTTTAAAAAGTAAATTTAATTGTATTTACAAGTTGTGAATGATATGGCAACGGTTACAAATGATATCCTGGGATGTGATCACTTGGAAACGCTTTTATAAGAGACTCAACATAAGATAATAATTCTCAAGGAAGACATTGGAGAGCTCATGCGAGCATGCGAGATGACCAAGGCTGGAGTCGTAACAGCAACCTTTTGAATTAAAAGGAAACAAATCAGCTTATAAGTGAAATTGAAGTCCTACCTTACAGCAAATCGAGACCATTGAATATAGTGAACCATCAATTTATTCCAACGGCACTCTTTTACTTTACGTATTATCGGTGCCGAAGGTAGCACCAAAGAGGTTAAATCACCTAATCACAAGAGCAATCTTGAAGATTGCTGAATACAACTCGCCGCGGCCATGGTCTGCAAGCAAGAAGGGTTAGACTTACCGTCTGAATAGAAATGTTTACCACAGTTACTCAAGAGAGGTCAAACGAATGCCGTTACCTAACCTGCACAGAAGCAACTCTAACCTACTTGACTATATGCGGGACGCAGATCTTTAGAGCGGGAAAAACATTTCCGTCAGCATACCAACACTTACCCTTGGGAAACCAAGATTGAGGTCAGTCTTAAACAACGGGCTGTTATACAACTTTTACGCCGCTGACATGGAAGAACGGTATATAACGGTCGGAAATGACTGCGGGCAGGCAGTCTAGTTCGAAACGGGCTTCACGGTAGTATTAATTATTATTATTGTTATTTTAACTGCATTCGATAGGAAGTCTTTAACTTTTAAATATTTTATTTACCTTTTGTCTATTTTATCTATATATGTGTGTGTGTGTTTTTTTGTTTGCTTATGTTTTTGTATTAATTTATTTTCGTTTTAGCGCCTACTCATTGCCGATTATCTGAAGCTGTTTCGGAACATTGATACTTCTTCAGCTTGCCTGGGTGTGCTACTCTTCTCTTGTCTTTGTGAACCTTATCGAACCTTGACAGTCGTCTGCGCAGGCCGTAGCGTCATGCTTGTTCTTTTGCTGTGCAGTGTTGATTGAAGTTGTTGTCCCTTCGTCTGACTATCTTGTAGGTGGTAATTTTGGACAATCCAGTCACTCTCTCGAACTTTCTTAGTTAACTTACTGTTAGGTCTGTTTGGCTATTTGTTGGTATGGTGATTGGGTTGACTAACTGTAGTGGTGCAATGCTCCATGCTCTCCATTTGCTACTTTATCTATTAACCCTGGTAGGATATGGAATTCGTTCTTATGCGTTTTATTTCACTGTCTTATTTCTGCTTCTCTGAGTTTTAGATGCTTCGTTCCTTCCCTACCCAGTTTCTTCGCAATCTCTCCGCTCAGTATACTCCTCATTGTTCCTTTCGCCTCGGTAAGTATGAATCACCAAGTTCCCTTAGCGTTGCTATGCTCAACGATATTATTGAACAGATATGTCGGAGGGGCAGCTCCGTAAACGATTCTGCGGATCAGCTCTCTCGTTTTGAGTCTGAATAAAACTCGGATAGCATTTGCGTAGTTCATAACTATTCCATGGTTTACGGGTTCTCTGAAGTCTAATTACAGCGTCTATTCACCAGAGATATGTCTACGAACGGACGTTGGTTTTGAAGCAAGCGGCTCACTATATAATGGTGTGCAAAATTAAAAACTACTCAACTAGCACGTTGGTGTACTGGGTTCGGGACCCGCCATGCATAAACCTGTTCCAACGAGAAACCTGACAAAGCATCGGATGAGAGACCCCACTTTTGATGACGACTACTGCAAGCATATTAAAGACTCTGATTTAAGGTAATGCTCCTGGAATGTCTGGTCCCTTGTTTGGGAAGGTGCCGCTGCTCAGCTGGTTGACGATAGCATAAAATGTAAGGCTGATATCATCGCCATTCAGGAAATGCGAAGGTCGGGACAAAGACAGCAGGTTTGATATTGGATTTGTGGTGAGAGAGAGACTTAGGCACTCCGATGAACGACCGTATCGTCACAATCTGCATCAAAGCAGCGCCCACGCCACAATGTAAGAAAGAGACGATGTGGCCAAAGATACTTTCTATGAGCACCTAGATACACCTTAAAGCATTTTCTCTCTGGATATCAAAGTCTTGGCGACTTTAACGCTAGAGTGTGCAATGAAGTTAACTTTGGTACAACAGTAGAAAAATTCAGCCTTCCCAATGATGAATCCTCCAATGGGATGTAATATCAGACTCCGACACAAAAGATTCAATTAAGCCACTCGGCTGTGATCCGATCCAAAACTCGAAACCAGATCAACCTTGCTGTGTTACTCTCCGGGGTCCTTAAATCGGCTCAGAACACTACCTTGTTGCAGCAACGCCCGTCAATGAGCGCAAGGAAGGTCTGACTTTAAAAAGCTGCAATCATAACAGATAGACAGTTTTCTACTCGTTATAAGGAACAGTGGGTCATTTGTAGATCCCTACGTACCGTTGCAAGTGAAACTATTGGTTTTCGAAAAAGCCAGAAAGAGAGCTGGTACATGTAAACTGTCGTCCTGCAGTGTCGAGAAAAAAACTGCTTATCTCGCAACCTTCCATCGACAACGCGAACGGAATAGGAAAGATACCGAGAGTTGAAGAGGGAAGCGAGACGCAATCAAAGGTTTAAATACGCGAATATGAAGAACTTGAACAAATGGAGAATTTCGCAAATATTTTATGAAATAATGAGACGATTTTCAGAAGATTTCAAGAACGGAGGATACTATTGCAGTACCCAAATTGGTGACTTAGCATACCAAATTTATGAAGGAAACACTTCTCCAGCCTGCTTAGCTAAAGTGAAAATTATACACTCGCAGATTGCGAATCCGAGATCGAATGATGACATGGACATTTCATGACCGGCTGAGCTATTTACGCACGGTGGCGAGGAGCTAATAAGGTACATGCATCAACTTCTTTGCAGAATATGGTCGGCTTCATACTTGGCACCATTCGCCAAATTTTCTCCCTTTCGATTCTAAAGCTGTCTTCGAGTGGTGTTGTTGTACACCACTCTGTCTGAGTTTGGTATCCCCGCAAAGCTTATACGGCTATGCAAACTGACGCTGAGTAACATAAAAAGCTCCTTCAGGATCGAGGATTCAGACAAGATGATTATCCTTCGTGCGACTTCTTCATCTTAATGCTGGAGTTGATGGCGTTCGCTGATAATATTGATATAATTGGCCGCAACAACCGCCGTTTTTTGCTTTCTCCAGACTGCATAGGAAGCGTAGCGCATGGGACTGGTAGTGAATGAGGACAAGACGAATTATCTCCTATCATCAAACAAACAGTCATCGAAGAAGAGGATTTATACATTTGTAAGAACCCAATTTTAAAATACGATTATTCTCCATTTCCAAAAATATCAGTTCGTATAAAAATAATTCATTGAACAAAATTTTATTTTATTTTTATTTTATTTCGAAAATTGTAACTGGATTTATTATCTTCATCGAAAAATGATACCTATCCCTTAATAGCCTGGTGGTCCCTTCAGGAACCTCAACTTTAGAGACTTGTTTTTCAAAACTGTTACATTTTTTGCGCAATGTTTATTCAGCAAATATTCTCTTTATAATGTATGCCATCTAGCGGAAAAGAAAATCATATGCTTTTCGGTGCTGAACACCTGATTTTTGACGTTTATCAGAAAAACACACAAAAGCTTCAAAGTGAACAAATCGTGCTTTTTCAAATTGATTGAAATCAAAACTTTTGCTCCAAAAGAACCAAATAAAATTCATTTTTATTATTTGTGCACTATATTCAAACCATGTAAGTATCTTTTTAGCAATATAAATTTTGTTTGTTTGTGTTTTTCGTGTAAAAGTTCAAACGGTCCTTCAAAGAACCAGTAGGCACTCATTAGAGAAGTGAAATTCGTTAGTGCTTTAGCGTCTTTTTCTAATTTTAGTGTAAATTTTTAATTTTTCATAGAAAAATGCCACGTAAATACAAAGATTTTACCACGGATGAAGATTTTGAAGCATTCGTCAATGATTTTGAATGGTCAGCAAGTGAAATTGGCGATATATCAGATTTTGACGACGACAGTCTAGACGATCCCGATTTCAATATAGTGACAAATGATGATGCGAATATCACTGATCAGTTGGAGGATGATGTGTTCGAAAATGTGAACGAATTAGATGCTGAACAAGTTGTGAGTGTGGAACCAACTGCTGATGAGAGTGTTCAAAATGAAGATATTGTTGTTACTGGAGATAGCACACGCTGGCATCAATATGCAACATTTTACAAAGATATCACAATTGACAAGGACTCTTCCGAGTTTAAAAAATGTATCTGGAAGAAAAAACATATGCAGAATTATGCAAGTTGGGTTCAGTTTGGCAGCGATTCTGAATTGACAACAGAAATAATGGCACTAGATACACCTTTCAAATTTTTTTCTTACTTTGTAAATGACGATATAATTTCTAATATTGTAGACCAAAGCAATTTGTACGCAATTCAAAAGGATTCATCGAAACCTCTAAATACAACGCCAGACGAAATAAAACGCTTTTTTGGCATTACATATTTTATGTCCGTCTTCAAGTACCCAAGTATCAGGACGTATTGGGGTGAATTTGGCATACCGGCTATTATGAATACCATGACGAGAAATCGATATGACAAGGTACGCCCGTTTTTGCATCTAAATGACAACAGTAAGATGCCACGTCCGTCAGCTCAAGAACCAGCTCCTTCACGTCGACGAGGATTGCGTCGACAAAACACTGATTCATCAAACATTGATCGTTTATATAAAATTCGTCCGCTTATTGATGCCCTAAATCGAAACTTTGACTCTGTTCCAAAAAGCAGTCGTTTGTGTGTGGATGAACAAATTTGTGCGACAAAAATTAAGCACTATTTGAAACAATACTTGCCAGACAAGCCTCACCCGTGGGGCAATAAGTTATTTTTGATGTGTGACGATATGGGATTCTGCTATAATTTTGAAATTTATTCTGACAATGAAGACCATGTTTTGGACAATGAACCAGACTTGGGAGCAGCAGCAAATGTTGTGGTGCGGCTTGCTCGTAAAGTTCCGCGTTTCAAGAACTACAGAATTTTCTTCGATAACTATTACACAACTATTCCTTTATTGGCTTATTTACGCACCCAGGGAATCTATGGGCTTGGAACAGTTCGACGTAACCGAATTCCTGGCTGCAAATTGCCAGAAAAATTACCCAATCGAGGAGACTGCGAAGAATATATGACCAGTATTCATGGTATAGATATAACTACTATAGCATGGAGGGACAACAAAGTTGTAAATATGGCATCGACTTTGCTTGGCATCAAGCAATTGAAATCGACAAATGCAAACGAAACTGATGACGCGCCTACGATTGCCAGGTATTTTATACTTTCAACAAATACTTACTGAATATAATTTTTTTTATTTTCTTTAGATTTGACAAAAAAAATAAGTGTACCGTAAATATTCAGTGCCCTGCGATAATCCACGAGTACAACAAGTACATGGGAGGTGTTGATCTTATGGATTCGTGCTTTGGTAGAAGCCGCATAAGAATAAAGTCACGCAAATGGACAAATCGTCTTATATACCATATGATGGACATGGCCATGATAAATGCATGGATTTTATATAAACGCCAATTCTCTTCATCTCCTCGTACAGATAAAATGCTGACTTTGCACGAATTTATCGTAGACGTCAGCAAAGTTTTAGTAAAATCTGGCACACAATCCATAAGGAAAGGACGTCCAAGAAGCACTGGAGGATGTGAGACCCCTGAAAATGTGCCAAAACGAGTTCGGGTAGTAATGCCGCCTAGTGACGTGCGGTTTGATAATGTTGGGCACTTCCCGAAATACCTAACAACAGGCAAACCTCGTTGTAAAATGCCCAATTGCACATCTAGAACAACAGTGTATTGCATTAAATATGAGGTAGAATTATGTTTCCAATCCACAAAAAACTGCTTTCTAGAATATCATACAAAACATTGAATAAATGAACTGAAATATATATAATTTAAATGAAAATAAAAAAAATTTCATTTATAAATCATATGCATTTTACTTGTCAAAGGAGTGCCTGGTGGTTCTTCAAAGAACCAACACACAAAACCTCCCCTAAAATGTCCAAAACTCAAAATTGTGAAAAGTCGTAGAACAAACGTTGTTAAGGGTGCTAAAATACAACATATAAAATTTTTTCATTGAAAAAAAAAAAGTCAGGCTATTAAGGGCTATCTTCACCTTGTCCTAATAAGAGAGGATATTGTAACGCATCATATGAGTGATGTAAATATTTCCGATATACGCTGCAGTTGATTACTACGCCGATCTAAAACAATGTTAAATGTTTAGAATCTGGCCTACCTCCGAAAACCAATGAATGTAGTGGCTCTGGTTGTAGTACCAATTGATTTCCACAATATAATTGAAAGCATCTCAATAGAGGTTGAACGAAACATTTCTATGTGGTTGATTTCGAAGCCATCAATCCCGCACAACTTTATTCCGCGCCTCCTATTGCTTTGACTTGCAGTCGTCACTTTGACATACAACATTGGGACTTTTATGACTTAGGTATGTACGTCTAATTGTTGGAAGTTTCTTAAACGAAATTCAGCTGCATATTATAGAAAACCATTGTCTTCTTCCAAGTATAACACGTGTTATCTTAGCACCATGTTAGTACCATTTAAGTCTATCCAAACTTACCAAAACTCAACATCAAATATATTTTTGTATTTATTTATTGAATCTGCTTCGACATCGGATGCCTTACTTGCTCAGTACAATACTGATTTGTCTCCTCTCTTCAGGCGTGTTTGATTTGTTGTTTGACTATATTCATGGTGCGCCCATTATTATTCTTAAATTTTAAAATGAAATCTTTGTATGATATCTATTTTCGTCGCGTAAGCTGTGCCTATAACTGGATTCCATATATACGGATGTGGCATTATATAGGGTTTTCAAATAGGAGTGGTATGATTTTTTTTAAAACACACTGATTGTTAAGGAAATTCAAATATTTTTTATTTAATCTGAAAAACAATCGATACAATTAAGTTCTGAATATAACAACATTTAAATGTCCTCCACGACTTCTTTTGCAGGATTTTTTGACAGCTCACAAATCATGAGATGTCGATGTTTTTTAATTTTTTATTTTGAAGTGAAGATATATATATACTTAAAAAATACGGTTATTATTTAAAATAATTGTTTTCCAATTTCCTTAAGGCAGGGAATGGAACGGACACAGAACAGCCCATGTTAGGCCTCATGAAGGGAAGGAGAAATCTCGGAAAGCTTAAAATATAACTACGTGATTTATGAACAATCCCATATTGCGTGATAATGTTTAATCAGAGTATAATATTATTGATATAATTATTATTATTATAGTGCGTGCTGCCGTGCGTACCGTCATGACGGACGGTTCAAATCCTGGTCGGACCAAACAAGTATTTTTTCCACCAGCGGTTCGGAGTCGGCTTACAATAAACTGTTTGTTTGTTGAAAAAACAGCAAGATGTACTAGCAATAATTCGGCAGACGACTATGCGCATTTTAATCGTTTTTTCTCATATACATAAGTATGCACCTTTCCGATAATTCTAAATTTCATCCGTTCATAATACCCTAAACATAAGTTTGTGCCACAAAAATGTTATACCACTGAAAAGAGTCTTTTTTGTTAAATCGCACATTCTGAACGTTACGGTCGCTTACGTTGGCGTAACAATAAACTAGATAAAAACATCCGTTCATTTTAAATCAAATGATTAGATTATTTTAATACTCAACAAAAAACTCTTTAGGATCTGTGCTTCTATAAAGAAAACATGCGTATATTTTAAAAAATTATATTATATAATTATAATGATATAGCTGGTGGCTATAAAAATATGTATTCAAAATTAAATTTCAATCTTAAGTTTAAATATTTTCTAAGCTTTAAATAAATTTTAAAGACACAAAAATAAATTACTCAAAATCGTATTGCCAACATAGAATCGCCTATTGATTTTTTCAATATGTTAAGCTGACCTACGAGTTGATTTATACAAACTTATTTTAAGAAATTTGGCATTCTACAAATTTTAACCAACTTCAAAATTAAACATACGATGTTCAGGTTTATCATCAAATATTGATAAGCTTATCGTGTTCAAATAAAACACTTCAATTGTTATTACATAAAATCAATATTTTATGTGGAAACTAAAATTTGTTTACTAAACTTACATAGGATGTCAAGCTTCCATCCATCTTCCAGAGGTATTGTTGGTGAAACATAGTTGTATGCTTTGCAAGTCAAATATTTCCCTGCATCGTTTTTGCCGAAAATAACAGATAATGTACTCGTAGTCTGATTGCCATCACTAGATGTCTGAAATGTAAATGTAAATAACTTAAATCAACATATGAAACAATAATTTAACATGTTATTACATACAATTTTGTAGTAATATAGTTTGCTTTAATATTCATTATAATTTATGGTGACTACGCTTCATTTATCTAACAATTTTATTTTTTAAGGGAGACACCCATATAGATCCGTTCAGCAGTCTTCGACTATCGCTCAAAACTCGCAGTTGTCATTGTGCCCTTTCTCACACTTGGGGTAAGCCAAATGCTTTGCCATTAATTTAAGTTTTCTGTGCATATAAATTTCATTTTTAACTAAGTGCCAAAAAATTATTCTAAACTAGTTGTTTGAAACTATTCTCTATAAATGCCCCCAGGCCCCTGTCTTGAGGCACACTCAAAACTAATCAGCTTGGCATGCTCACCGAGAGTTCTAAAATAAAAAAGAATTGAGATAAAGAACACAATAGGCAAAATGATTTTTTTTCTTCAAATTTACCATCAGTTAAAAAGATTACTAATGAACCCAAATATGTTGTATTAATATTGAATATACTGAACCCAACAAACCAATTTCCCAGTTTTCAAGCTTCGCTGCACATAAGGCCATATATGCTGTCAGCAATGAAATCAATGCAGTGAATGACTTCGTGATGATAATATTTTGCTTTCAGTGAAAATAAAAAAATAGGTGTTCACCGCTTTAAAACATCTTCCCGGTATTTGCAGTATACAAGCAAAATATCATGATAACCTAATCCTTACTAAAGGTACACTCCTTTCTTAAACAACGTAAGTGTGACAGATGTAGTCAATGTGATTGGATGTAGTCCAATCTGGACGTCCAATTTTCGATGACTTTTTCCAGCATTTGTGGCCGTATATCGGCAATAACACGGCGAATGTTGTCTTCCAAATGGTCAAGCGTTTATGGCTTATCCGCATAGACCAATGACTTTACATAGCCCCACAGAAAGTAGTCTAGCGGTGTTAAATCACAAGATCTTGGAGGCCAATTCACAGGTCCAAAACGTGAAATTAGGCGGTCACCAAACGTGTCTTTCAATAAATCTATTGTGGCACGAGCTGTGTGACATGTTGCGCCGTCTTGTTGAAACCACATCTCCTGGACATCATGGTTATTCAATTCAGGAATGAAAAAGTTAGTAATCATGGCTCTATACCGATCACCATTGACTGTAACGTTCTGGCCACCATCGTTTTTGAAAAAGTACGGACCAATGATTCCACCAGCCCATAAAGCGCATCAAACAGTCAGTTTTTCTGGATGTAACGGTGTTTCAACATACACTTGAGGATTACCTTCACTCCACATGCGACAGTTTTGTTTGTTGACGTAGCCATACGTTTTCCGCACAGAACCATTATTTTCGAAATAAAATTGCACTATTTGCAAGCGTTGTTCAGGCGTTAGTCTACTCATGATGAATTGCCAAACCAAACTAAGAATAAATCACTTGACAGCTGTTAAATCGGTCGCCATCTTGAAAAGTAATGCCAACTTAAAGTTCTATACCTCTATAAAAACACCCTTTATATCCTAGTTTAGAAAATCTTTGAAATCCTTTGTCTATATGATTCAAAATAACAATGTTGAAGAAGTTACTGACTTCTTTGAGTTGGGTGGTACAATGGACCCTAAGTTAGATTTTAGAAATCATATAAATTTCTGTGCTAATAAAGCACAAGGAGTCCTAGCTTTCATTAAACGGTGGTTTAAGGAGTTTAATGGCCCATATATTACCAAATTACTCTACACCTCATTCGTTTAGGCCCATTTTGGAATATGGTTCCGTTGAGAGGAATCCACATTATCAATTGCATAGTGATAAATTGGAATCTGTAGAAAAACTATTCCTATTATTCGCATAAAGGAATTTACGTTGGGCTGCGAATAAAAACCTCCCTCATTATAAATGCCGATTAAGGCTTATTAAACTGCCTTCACTTCAGAGTCGACAAGAGATGCTTGGAATTTTAGTTTTAAATAAGCTGATAAGTGGTGTCAATTCCTACTTAGCAAGATTAACTTCATTGCCCCTCTGAGATAATATAAAAATTTACTTTAGGCCCCTTTTTTGCCTTTATGCAAAAGAAACTATGAAATGTGCGACACATTCAGATGTTTATGTAACGATTTTAATTCTCATTACGCCAGCTTTTATTCATCCGACTAACTTGTTTGTGTATATAAATTTTTTCTGAGAGTTTAAATTTATAAATAATATCTTTATTCTCAAAATTTCTTAATCGAAAATTATTTTTAGCAGCTGATGAGCAAATCTGTGTAAAAGGTAAGTGTAGCCGCTTGTTTACGCTTATCTATCAGGCGCGCTCCTCAGTCAATTGGGCGGGAGGTTGAGCAATTCCGGGTTCGTCGTCGTTTGACGTCGTAAAATCCAAAACTTAATTCAAAAAAAAAAAAAAGAATAGAAAAAAGGCGAAATCTTAAATTCAGTACGCTTTTTTTCAGCTATTTTTTATTAATTTTTTTGGATCATTTAACGAAAAAAAGTTACTAACTAAAACAACAGCTTCGTAAGAAAATTTCAAATTAAAATTGCAAAAATTAAATTAAATTAATATTAAGCAAATAATAATTTTTTTAAATGACTTTGAAACAGAATTCACTTTTCAAGTTCGAGAACTCGAGAAAGGCAATCTCAATGCAAAATGTATATACCCCCATTTCGTATCATCATGACTCAATTTCCACCGTCAACATCTGCAGCAATGCCAACAAGAAAATACCTATACAATCCGAAATATGGGAAGGGAGTTACAAAGAAGGGGTTAAAATAAATGATTTTAATTAAATTAATTTAAAGGAAGTGAATCAGGGTATGGTGCTGGGTGCCATTGTAATGTATCTGTTGTGGCAGGCAAGAGGAGATCGCAGGGCGGCATTCTAGCTAGTCCAGGTTCAGCTTTTCGGCGTTGTCGCGTGTTTCGCCACAACCCTCTACCTACGGTTACAACTACAAAAAATTGTATTCATCCCACTATTTCGATATACGGAACAAAAAAAAAAATAGAATAAATAAATATATATATATAAGGGGTCTGGGACACCGTAATTATGAAGATCTCACCGCTTCGTAACAAAATTGATATTTATTAGAATAAATACATATACATACATCATATATACATTTTTAATGCTACTGCCCTAACTGGCAACAACAAAAAACCCTTTAAGAATTTTACAACTAAAATTAAGGAAATACTAAATAATAATACAATTCAAAGCGCTTATATATGGTGATCCGAGATTCCAGATTTCCTACTTTTTTAAAGAAAAAAAAAACAAAAACAAAGAAAATTCAAATTTAATTTCATTCGAAAGAACATTCTTTGGCATTTAGTTTTTGAAGATCATGTCTTTCAAATGTTGTCCGCGGCTGCGTCTCAGGTGGTGCAACCGTTGAGTCCAATTTTCGATGATTCGAGAATTTTCTCTGGTAACTGGCGAATGGTACACGTGATGTTTTGCTCCAAGGCCTGAATCGAAGCGTGATTGTCGGCATAGACTTTAGACTTTACATATCCCCATAGGAAAAAGTCTAACGGTGTGAAATCACATGACTTGGTGGTCATTCAACCGGCCGAAAACGTGAAATTATCTGCTCACCGAAGTGTTCTCTCAATAAATCCATTGATTGATGCGATGTGTGGGAAGTGGCGCTGTCTTGTTGAATCCAAATGACGCAGAGATCATGAGCTTAAATTTTAGGCATCAAATAGTCGGTTAATATCGATAGGCTTTTCAGTTCTTGCACAAGCTGTCTTTTGTACGCTTTCAATTTAAGATCTCGATGTAAAACGCGCAAATTCGTTCCATACATCAGTACGAGTTGCTGCGAACGGCGCATGGTGTTGCGAACAGTACGCTCAGTAGGCCGATTATGCTGACCATAAGTTGAGCGCAGCGCGAGTTATAAATATTGCTTCGTAGATAGGGTGCCTCTTTTATTATGAGGGGCTGTACTATCCGAAGTACTAAATACCTAGTTTCACTTTAATAAAATAAAAAACCGAATTGCGTTTTTAATCTTTATTTAGCGAGAGCACAGCGACAACTGACTCAATCAATCTTAAACTTCACACCTGTCTTTCATACATCGTCATATACATATACGTCTTCTATTACCGTTGGATTATGCTCAGGTGGCGTGATCGGCAGCGGTGTAGCTGCGATGTATGTAACTCCTCCGGGGTTTGATTTAGGATTCTCCTGAATCCTTTTTCTTCACAATTTTTACGTTTACATTTTTTCGTTTACACCAGAAATACACTAGGATTGCTATTACAATAATATTAAGGTGGAACTGATTCCATAAGGCATGTTTTTGTGATACTTTAGTTGTTTTTTTTCTTTAATGTTTTCTATATGTGTAACCATTAATTTTTTGAAATTTTTCCTTTTTCGTAAGTGGGATTTATTGAATGCACAGGATAAAAATATCTTTCCGTATATTCTAATTTTGAATTCGAAAATGTTTGGCCTGCTATTGTGAGTTTACAATTGCTAAACTGTAATAAATAAGTTTTATCTATTTTAATTTTTCTTTTGTCACAGTTTTGTATTAAGTCTTCAATATGTGCATTTGTGATTAATAAAGTGTCGTCATCTAGTCGTTGAATCTTTGTTCTATTATTATATCTAAGTAAGCAATCGTTTGTAAAAATACAGTTTCGGCTAAGTTCTAAATCTCTTAACAATACATTTTCCATATACTTACAATATTTTCATTTCTTTCATTTATTTCCAAATAGTTTTTATTAGGTAATGGAGCGATTAATTTTAAATCAACTGTTACAAAATTGTTGTGTATCTTAATAGCTAAAACAATACTTTGATGCCAAGTTTTTGGATAATTTTAACTTATAGAAATCTATATTAAGCTTCTCTATTTCTTCCTTACTAAGCATAGATGGGTATAACAGTTGGAATTTAGCTATCTGCCCATCATCATCATCTATTATTCCGAACAACCATTTATAGGTTGTTCCTACGTCATTAATTAACCCTCTCCTTTTCCTATTGATCTCCTTTGGTGTAATAGATTTTATTTTAGCTTTAATTATTTCGGTTTCATGACTAATAGCGGCTTTCCTGTCAGTGTTGAAAATGAGTATATTTTCTTCCAATTTGTTTACTGAATCTGTTAGCTCTTGTGGTCTTATGATGTGAACAATGGTTGACGTTTCGTTCACTATCTCCACTTTCCCTAAGTGAATTACCCTATATCCTGCCTCCTCAGCGGTCGGTGTCACCTGCTATCGCCCTTGTGCTAACCCGGTCGTCATAATCAGCTTTATTGTCACGATTATCCCTGTTAGGGTCATTTTGTACACCTGAAATGTTTAATGTTTGCGGGGTGAACGTTATTTAAAGGGGTAACTGTAAAGTTTGTTTCCCGTTTCTCTTTGTTCATCGTATAGTTGCCTATCTTTATTTCTATTGGTTATTACGTGTTGTTTAGTTTGGTTAATTCTATCTTGCAATGTGGATGGGTCAGTGTTTTCTCTTGCAAATCTGGATGAACATTTAATAGTTGAGTGATAGCGGTTGTTATACTTGGTACCTATAACAACTTGTATCCTCATTCCCGTTGAAAGACTTGAATCATTAATGCTTGTTAGTTTCTCCAACAAGGTTGAGTGAAGTCTTTCAATATCTGCATTGCCTGTGTGGTTGTTTGGTTTAGTTAGGTGAATTTCAACGTTTTCTTTATTGAGAAACTCGACCAATTGTTCCGCTGGAAATTCATTATTAATTATAACTTTTTTTTGGTTTCCAAAATTTTGCAAAATGCTCAACTATGATGGCTTTCTTTGCTCTCCAATTTCTGTCAGTGATATTGTATGCCGCTGCAAATTTTGTTAGTTTGTCGATTACTTTGACAAATGACTGTTTTTTGAAATGAAAAATGTCAATGTGGATCACTTCATTTTTGTCAGTGGGTGTTTCGGTTAGATGGAATTTTGGCCTGATTGGTTTTCTATCATATTTAATCTGTTGACATTTTTGGCAGTTATTAATTACCAGCTTTGTGTGCTCTTTAAATTTTGGATAATAAATTTTGTCTTTAAGGGTATTGTACATTTCGTTAATACCGCTATGCATCGATTCTTCGGTATGGTAGAGTGATATTTGTTTATGAAGCTCTTCTTCTTCTTCTATTTCAGCTGTTTTTTTTGCGCATTTGACAAATTTTAAATTGCTATCATGTGAAAACATTGAAATTAGTAATGTTTGAATCTTACTGTAATCGGATTCGGAGACTTCTGAGAATATACCAAAACACCTTTTCCTTTAATATGCCGAGTTTATACCTCCTTTATTATGCCCCCTTCCTCCATTGGGTTGATCTCAATAATCTTCTTACCATGGAGTCTCTGCATTTCCGCTTTTGGGCTGTACGATAATATTATTTACGTCTTATTAACAATTTCTTCTTTGATTACACAATGTTCCAATAGTTCTTCTTCTGTAGAATGCACTGTATCGGACATTTCAAAATTTGATTCATTGCCATTACCCTGTATTATTTTTGGCGAATTTTCGATTCTACTTATACCCTTTATATATTCGATTTCATAGTTATATTCTTGAAGTTTTAGGAGCCACCTTTGATGGCGTGGTGAAAATTCTTTCCCTTTGTACTTGTTGCTTAAATACTAAAATTTTGCTCCATATATGTATGGCCTGAAATAAGTTACTGCATAAATGATTGCAAGAAACTCCTTGTCTGTAGTCGCATACTTTTGCTCGTGGTTGTTTAATGTTCGTGAAATGTAGCATATTGGTTGGCCTTGCTGTGAAATAACAGCTCCAATAGCATAATGGTTTGCATCCGTGGTAATTATAAATTGTTTATCGTATTCAGGATATTTTAAAATTGGGTGCGACGAGATACATAAGTGTTTTTAAATTTTCAAAACTGGCTATATACTGTGGGTCTTTTAGATTTATTTTATTGCCTATTTTAAATACTTTATGATCGGGTAGGCTATTCATGAATAGTCCTTAATAAATTTCCGATAATAGCCTGTGGTTCCTAAGAACCCTTTTAGTTGCCTTTCTGTTTTTGGAATCGGTTACTTTTGTATGACTGAAATTTTTTCTGAGTTGGGCTTAATGCCGTCTCTTGTTAACACATGGCCCAAAAATTCTGTATCCCTTTTTAAGAAACTCCACTTATTGGCCTGGATTTTTAAATTATGTTCTTGGAGCCTTGAAAAAAATTTTCCTAGTGAATTTTTATGTTCTTCCAGTGATGTGGAAAAAACAAGGATGTTATCGAGGTAGACGACACAGATTTTATTTATATAGTCCCTTGAAATCTCGTTCATCATTCTTTGGAAAGTAGCTGGGGCGTTTTTCAACCCAAAAGGCAACCTGACCTGACGTATTCGTACAGTCCTGCCGGAGTCACAAAAGCTGTTTTCTCAATATCCTTTTCTGCCATTAAAATCTGATGATAACCTTTCGCTAGATTTAAGGTGCTAAAGAACTGTGCTTTGCCCAATTTGTCTAGGATTCCATCAATATTCGGCAGCGGATATTTATCGTCCACAGTAATTTGCTTCAACCTCCTGTAATCAACCACTAACCTATATTTTTCCGTACCTGAACTATCCATTTTCTTTGGAACAATTAGGATGGGGGAGCTATATTAACTTCTACTTTTTCTAATAATACCTTGACTTTCAAGCTCGCTAATCTGTCTTCGGACTTCTTCCTTATGCTTCGGCGGTAGCCTATAAATTTTAGAATTTATTTTTTTGTCAGTTACCGTTCTAACCTCATGCTCCACCGCTCTTGTGGTCGTTAGATGATCCCCCTCCTTATAAATTAACTTTTCAAATTTGTTTAATAATTTTTGTATCATTATTTTTTCTTCTGATTGTAGGTGGTCCACTTGTGTGTTTCCGCATCCACTTACTTCCAATGAACAAACTTGCGCTTCCACTACTTTTGTATGAAACGGGATTTTAACACCATTTTGCAGTATCATTTCTTTATTTTCTACATCGATTTTTCTTATATTTCTTAAAATAAAATCGTTTCCTCATGAAAGGTCATATGGTTTGTCAAAGTCCATTTTTAACCATCGCATTCTGGCATTTTGCGGATATTTGAATTCTAGTGGGCATGGTGTCTTAACACTTTCATTCGACGCCCTTATTCTTATTTCTCCATACAGTGTACTAACTATTGTCTTATTTTTTTTAGCACCGGTAAATTATACCTTGCGAAATTTGCGTTTTTCATTATGCTTATAGTGGAGTCCGGGTCTACTAATACCCGCCACTTCTTATTAAAAAGGGTGAGTGAAATTAAAATTTTATTTTGGTTTTCCGAGGCTAATTGGTAAAAAACTCATTGTTGCTATTTATTTCTTCGTTACTATTTGTTTCCCCTGTTCTGCTCATAGCATCGACCTCCATGGGCACTGGGCCATTTGAGCGCCTTGATTGCTGAGTGCCATTTCATACATTTTGTCTCGCGGAATTACCATAACGGATATTATTACGATATTGGTTTGCTGGTTGGCTGTTGTATTGGCCTGAATTTCCAGGCCAACGATCTGCTTGCCTCTGGGGGTTATTTGGGTGATAATTATTTTGCCCAGAAAAATTTGTGTTTCTTTTGGGGTATCGTCCTGAATTATTTTGTGAGCGATCATTTTGTTTTGCCCGTTAATATTTTGTCTCCTATTGTTGTTTTGTCCTAGAGTGTTGTGAATTCTGTGATTATTTTGGTTTCTGTTATAATTTCTAGTGTTTTTTGGGAATTGGTCTGAATTTCTATTTCTTGTTAAAAATACAGGGTTTAAGTTTCCGTTATCTAGCCCTATGAAATTATATATCGTATTTGTCATGTCTGCTAATCTCGTTGTATTTCGCACCGTATATGCGAAGGTCCCTGCTGCTAGTTGCTTTATTCTTTGGATAAGCATTCCTGAAAATATTTCTTTCATAACGTCACCTGACTCGCTTAGAGCACTAAATTCGGCGATATTATCAATTATTTCTTTACTTTTTCTGCTAAGTTCACTCATGCTTCCCACTCTTAAATTTGTAATTTCGTTAGTCAGGGTCATCTGGTCGTCGGCCTGAAGTGCTGTTTCAGTTTTATTTTGCATGTTTCCCAATTTTCTGGGGGATTTGCCCTAGTAAATTTTTTGCGGATCCTACAATTTTTAAATCATAAACTATTCTGAAGACCAGCTGTTGTTGTCTTTCGTAGTCGGTCAATATTCTGTCAACTGTTTGTATGAATGCTGGTAATTTTCTTGCATTACCTTCAAATGGTTGCAAGTATTTGAGGTCTTTTTCTACTTTCTGCCTAATACTTAACGTTTGCTGTGCAGCATTTTGTTGGAGTATTTGTGTTATCGCAATTAAGCACTTCTCCATGTGGCTGTGCCTTGAGCCATTTTTTTTTCTTTTTTTTTTGATAAATGATAAATGATTTAATGATAAATGAGATACTGAGACACTAATATTTTTGGAGCTTACAACACTGTAGTACCTGTCAAACTGTGCGATTTTCTGATTAAACTGTAACTGGTGTTTGTATTAGTTAATATTATCAAACTGTAGGAACCTCGTATTTTTAAACTGTAACTACTATAAAAATTTAAATAGCTAAACAAAATGTTTTATGTTATAGATACCACGCCATACTTTTTAATTTTATTTTTTTTTAATTTTAATTATTTATTCATATTATAATGCTATTCGATCGGATTTTTCCCGGCTTTACGTTTTTTCGTACTACAATACCTGCTGCTGCTCCAGTTGCTAATTATTTCCGCTTCCCTCTTGATTTTGATTCAGTTGTAGTTATTCTTGTTGTTGGCTCTCCTAATGTCGTCGCTTCGATTTTAGTATGTTGTTTATATTCGTATCGATTTGCTTCCTTTTGGAACGTGAATTAATTTTCAAGCTTCATTTGTCCCGTTATTCGATTTCTGCTATGCTTAACTGTTGTTTATTCTTTAATTTTTGTTTTGTTTTTATATGTTTTTTGTCGATTTTGTACTTATTGGTTTTCGACTTTGCTGATTTCATCCAATAAATTACGTTAATAATTGTTATTAAAAGTTCTTGAGTGGTTACAATGGATACTTTTAAACTTTATATCTCGCAGAAACTTTATTACTAAATTGTGGCAAAACGCTTTACTGTCATTGGGGTGATTGGGCCTTGGTTTCGACGTCATAACTATGTACATACGTTTCGTGACCAGTTATGACTCGTTTGAGCAAACCCGGATCGTTGTTGACGTCATTCAACAACTTCTGAGCGATGCTAATGCGACATTGCTTTTGCTCAATTGCAATTTCGGAACACACTTCCCTGCCACACGTTTTATGTCCAAAACATCATCGTCATTTAAAGTACTTCTTTGAGATAAAGTGGACTCACCGAATGCCACAGTCAATATTTCAAGTGCCTTGGAGCACTTTATTCCATACTTAACGCAAAATTTAATACATATTCTTTGATTCATTTCTTTCAAAAGTCAAAAACGTGGCTTACCTCTTCTGCTGTCAAAAACAAATTACTAATCGATATTGGCTCCTAATGCAAGCACATGATAAACATATGTGTCCGATTATAACAAAAACAAAATATCGATAATCGAATGTACACAACCCTCAAAAAATCAAAATTCACCTTTTCATTTAATCATACATCGTATGTATATACTCAGCAAAACAAAAATAAATAAAAATATAATTGGTAAGAAGGATTTTGTTACTCACCGCAATGCTACAATGATAGTCTCCTGAAATTTAAAATTCGTTTTACAAGTTTTCAGAAACAAGGGACAAAAATGTCTGGACATTCTGAACGGAACATTAAATTTTATTTCATAGCCTGTGATGGAGGGAAGGGGGGGGGGGGGGGGCTAGAAATTGAGCCTGAAAATTACACCAAGCATTTTCCGGCGGCTGGCACGAGTAAGGAGATTGATATGTATCGGACGACTAGTATAAGAAGGAAGATTGTACTGAGAGAACCAAAGCAAATTTCTTAAGGCAAATAGGGGAAATGGTTTTGAATAGACTCTCTCCTGTCAGAGTAGATTTGATACCTCGGGTTCCAAATCACCAAGCCGTATTCAAGGAGAGGTTTTACTTATGTTATATACAAAGCTTTGGTAACATAAGGATCATTAAACTCCTTTGACCACCGTTTTACGAAAGCCAAGATGGCTTTGGCTCTGTTGACTATCACACCAATGTAAGATGTGAATTTCAATTTAGAGTCCATAGTGATCGCCAGGTCAATTGAACGGTGAACTTGTTCCAAATTGTAGTTATCTATTGTGTAAGTAGTTGTCTGTAATGCTCTATGGGAGAAACACATAACCTTCAATTTTTAAAGATTTAGGGGCATCTGATTTATTTTACAACATTCAACCATGCTGTTTATATCTGTTTATAGTAAGGTACCTTCATTTGCAGAAGTGTATGATTTATAAAGTTTTACATCATCCACATACACTAAAAGTTTTGAAAAAATTATCTGAAGAAACGTTAACGGAATCTGAAATGGAATTTTAAAACATTACTCTTTCAGTTCGATCGAACAGGTATGAGGAGATCCATTAAAAAAGTTTTGGTTTTAAATTCAGTGAGTCAAGCTTCTTGATTAGCAACGAGTGACAAATTTTATCAAAAGTTTTGCTGAAGTCGGCGTATATTACGTCAACGCTGCTGTCCTTTCTGAATGCATGAATGATGATATAAGAATCGAACTCAAATAAATTGGTGGTTGTAGATTTTCATTTAACAAATCTATGTTGGGAATATGTTATAAATGATAAGATCGAATGAGACAAATGGTCAGTGATAAGTGTTTCAAATAAATTAGGAATTGCAGAGAGTTTGGCTATACCTTGGTAAATTTATACCAAGGATCTGTTTCAATTTATGAGATTGAAAAATACTCTCATTAAGTGATAATTTGAATAAATGAGTCAAAGGTTCGAAAATATACTCAACAAAATTTACAAGAAAGAAAGAAGGTATTTGGTCAGGTATTTATTTTTGGCGCTTAGCATTTAAAAAACTATCAAATGATTTAGGATTTGTTATTAAACCAAGTTTAATTTTGTGCAAATAAGTATTATAACATTTTCGATTTAAATTAAAAAGCTTGTGTCGCAAAATTGAGTATTTTAAATAATGTGAGTGCATACCTGTATTTATATAAAGTTGGAAATATCGTGTTTTTTATAATTTTTGAAACTGTAAGTTCATTAGTATAGCAGGGTTGAGCAGATTCTTTATAAGCACATCTGCGTTTAGGAACAAATTTTTTAAATAAGTTTAATAGAGTTAGTTAAAGTGCGCGACACTTTGATCAATATTCTCTTTGTATTTAGGCCATGACAACTTTGATAAAACCTTATTAAGATCTTAAAAGTTAGCTTTCGAGAAATAAAATTGAGTAGTCGAATCAATTTTATCAGTGATTAAAACCTCATCACATATAGTTTCGTAGGTAATAACAAGTGCAGTACAGTGTCCTCTTGCGTAACTAGAGAAATGTTTTTTTCTACTAGTGCTTTAATTGCATTATCAACGAAAATTAGATAAAGGATATTGCCAGATTTTTTATAAATGTAATGTATTAACACAATCGGAGTTCGGTTAACGACTGTTTATTAATATAAAAGGAACATGACTAGTATAATATAAGTAAAGCTTAAAGCTATTGTAATTTGGAGAATGTTAATAACAGAATCAGGGATGTGCATTATGCTATTCATACATAACACACCTCCACTTAAGTTTAATGAATAGTGTATAATTTTATATAAATTATAAACATATATAAAGATATACATGTAATTATAAGATTTATAAAATTTTGTTATTTCTTAGTTCTAGGCCTCAAACTCTTTTCAATAAATTTTAATTTTCATTTGACAATCTTCTTTAGTATTACAATTAATTTCAAACTGATCAATGTTTAAATTTACAATATTCTTTTCTGATGCACATCTTAACTAAATTTCCAATGTCATTGTCAAGTTTCAGCCACCAAAGAAATGATCCCGCAAGTGCTTTGGTTTTAACAATGCCTAAATGAGATTCATGTAACAGTTGAAGTACGGAATTTCTAAGTTTTCCCGGTATTACAACTCTGTAACCCCAAAGTAAGCAGTCATGATCTATTCTAAGCTCAATATCCTTGTTTGTGAATGATTTAAATTCTTCGCCCTTTAACTCTTTGAGTTTCGACTTTTGAATAAAGTCACAAACTTTACAAAGGGTAGGGTCGCGTCTCGTTTCTCGAGCTATATCCTTAAAATCAAGGCTTAAAATATTTTCTTTTTTTATTATATTAACAAAGGTATTAACATTCGGGCTTTTTACATTGTCCATATCAATTTGAGGAATTCGTGATAGATTATCAGCTTCATTTAAATGACCTTTCACAAACACAATTTTATAATTAAACCCTGAAAGAATGAATGTCCATCTTTGAATACGCGCTGCAGCCATTACTGGTAAGCCTTTGTTTTCTCCAAATATTGATATTAGGAGCTTATGATCAGTTTTTAAAGTAAAAACGTTTCCAATTAAGTACTGTCTTAATTTAGTAACACTAAAAATAATTGCCAGTGCTTCTTGTCAGGAAACTTGTGTGACAGTATTGCAGCTATTGCATTATCGGTAGCATCTTTTGTGAGAATAATTGGCAACTTTGGATTAAAGTGTACGAAGACCTTGTCTGAAGTTACTTCACTCTTTATCCTCTCATATGCAATCTGGCATTCTTTATACCAATCAAATTTAACATTTTTCTGGAGTAAATTGTACAAAGGTATCATTTTCATCATTTTCTTTGCGTAACTATTAACAAATTTGGAATAATAGTTTACCATACCTATAAATGGAATTAGAGCCTGTAATACTGAATCCACCCTGTCTTTGTTTTTTTAAGACCAAACTTTTGTTTTTGAAGAACTCACATTTTGATAAATTGAGTTTAAGTCCAGCCAACAATAATTTACTTAGCACTGATTTTAAATTTTGTACATGTTCTGCCATATTTTTGCCCGAAATGGTAATATCATCTTGATATACAACCACAAACGGTATACCTTGTAATAGATTTTCCATCGTCTTCTGGAAAATTGCGGCAGCTTGCTTAATGCCAAAAGGCAAACGCTTCATCTCTAAAGCTCTAAACTGCCAATGTGTGTTGACCAAGTACATAGAATTATCGTCAATACTAAGCTGATTGTACGAATTAGATAAATCGAGCTTCGAAAATGATTGAGCTCCTTGTAGTGATGCAAATATTTCATCTATCAATGGTAGTGGATATTTGAAATCGCATAAATATTTATTTATGGTAACTTTATAGTCACCGCAAATTCGAATGTCACCGTTTGGTTTCAATATAGGAACAAGTGGTGTACCCCAGTCTGAATGATTTACTGATTCCAAAGCATCATTAGCAATTAGTTCTCTTAAATTGCTTTCAATTTTGCTTTTCCATGCTTAAGGCAATGGACGTGGCTTACAAAATATGGGTTTTGCATCTTTATCTATATTTAAGGAAATTTTTCCAAGTTTATAATTTCCAAGCCCACTACTAAAAACTTCAAGAAACTCGTTTTTTATTTGCTCAATAACAATGGAAGATTGTTCAGAACTAATAGAATTTACTGGAACTAATTCAAAATTAAAAGTTCTCAAAAAATTTCTCCCAAATAATGGCTTTTTAACTCTGGCATGCCAGTCAGCTACACTTTCATCTTTTGCTTGAACTGCTGAGCGAAAGCTTTTGCGCTCACGGAAAACAATCGTGGGTGGGGTGTAATGCATTTGCAGAATGCTGTAAAGCTCTTTATGAGTTTTTGTTACTGGGGCAGCTGGGCTGCATAAATTATGTAGAGTTTCATAAACACTTGATCCCACAGCTTTTAAGAGAATCGCCTTCTTGGTATTTTCTTCACTGCAATTTTTTTCAGCAAAGTGAATGTCAAGCTTCTCCTTCCACAATATCTATGACTCATTGCGAGGAGAAAATTGCGGAACATTATTTTGATTATAAATGGTAACTGTACCACTTTGTACGTTGCCCTGACCTTGAGGCATGATGATTTGCGGTTTTAAAATTTTTCACAACTGTATTCAGGAGGAAGTTAATTAGTTCTTATGATTTTAAAGTTGCGTTTTTTTGTTGTTGTTTTTTATATATTTTATTTCCAGTTTATTGAATGTTGTTGTATTGTTATATTGTTTATCGAGTATACATATGTATGTAAATCTTTTAAATTTTTAGGTAAATCTTTTAAATTTTTGTTTCGCGTGGTTAGAATTAGGTTTTTATATTTATAGCATAATACGCCAGTTAGAAAACAAAACTTCAAACTTTAATATTTACTTTAGTTTGAGTTATTAAACACACGCATTCTTTGTATATTTTACACAATTGTGATCGTATTTACGATGTAGTTATTTCGTTTATTTTTCCTCGTCGCAAATGTAATGTATTAACTCAATTGGAAGTCGGTTAACGACTGTTTATTAATATAAAAGGAACATGACTAGTACAATATAAGTAAAGCTTAAAGCTATTGTAATTTGGAGAATGTTAATAACAGAATCAGGGATGTGCATTATGCTATTCATACATAACACACCTCCACTTAAGTTTAATGAATAGTGTATAATTTTATATAAATTATAAACATTTATAAAAATATACATTATATGTAATTATAAGATTTATAAAATTTTGTTATTTCTTAGTTTTAGGTCTCAAAAATAAAGATTCACTTGATTTAGCCTGAGGTCAGTCTCTTCCAAATATTCATTGTAAGATGTTATTGAGGAGTGAGGTACGATGTCACTGTCAAACTTGTTCCATGATACACATCGAAAATTAAAATCACCCAAAACAATCACTGAATCAATATCCTTCATCATTGCACCAATTGATATCAGAAGGAAGATGTATTGTAAATATACGGAAAGATCCGATATTTCAACATGTACTTGAATACAATTAAATTCAACTGGTTCAGAAGCAAGATTGACCACCTCAGATGAAGTAGAGAAGTTTACGGCGAAAAATACTCCACTGCAGACTCTGTTTTCACGGTCTTTTCAAAAGATTTGATAATCTCCGAGTTAGAAACATGATGTTTAAGCCAGTTTACTTACTTACTTTTTGGTAGTATAAACTTAAAGCAGCTTTCAACTTCAGTTTTTTTGAGCATTTTTTTTAAGGACCAAAAAGAACTATTTAGCATATTTTCAAAATGTTCTAAATTGATATCAATCTTAAAACAGGAGACATTCCGTTCGTATTTAAAGTAAAATTTTCTTATAAGTAAATTATTACTTTTAGTATTTAGGATTTTTCTGACCAGGTGCGATACTGTCATCCTTTAGCGGACTATTTGCACGTTTACGCTTTTTTACATACATACATACATTGTATGGAGTCTAAACAATTAAAATTTGCAAATAAGGCTTCATATTCTTTGAATTTTTAATTCAAAGCGGAATATTCCTTTTCCAATTGGGAAAATCTTTTTTTGTAAGAGGGAACATAATAAGTAAAATTAAATCTAGAGTAAACAAAAAAATATAATAAATATAATAATAAAATAAAGGAGAAAAAACCAATTTTAAAAGAAATTATTGTATCCAAAGTTACAAAAGAGGGAGACTATACATATACATATGTTATATGCATATGCATAAAAAACTGCCACAAAAATAATTAACTATCGTGGGGAGTTGCGTGCTGGCTGGCAAGTTTTCGCAAAAAAAAAACAAACAAAGTGAGCGCTCATCGGTGAACGATCATAAGTATGGGCTTCGTTTCTTCTTTTTTCCTTTCTCCTTTTCTGCATTTTTTCCTTTCACTCCAGTTATTTTCCAGCGAGCACCGGTGAGCGCAAATGTATTTTTAATCTTCCGTCTATTCTCCTAATATTCTGCCTTTGCAATATATTTGCATCTAAGTGTGACTTCTCAGGCGTTGCGTGACGACTTCTGAGATCATTGGCTCGTGGCCTAATTTTTGTCAGCTGATGGCCTATTTTAATAAATGCCTGAGTTTTAACTAAACCACACATGTTTTGATTGACTCAAAATATATCTCTGCACTTTCGAAATCACTAAATAGATAACCCTTTAGTAATACAAACTCTCATTCATCTATCTACCCAAGCCCTTTCAATGAAATTAAATTACCTTTTAATAACATTCAAACATTCACTAATACACATACTGCGATAATCAATGAATTATCTGCTCAAATTTTTGACTCTTACTCCAAAATGCTCAATACACCTCTTTATTGAGACTCAAACTACAGTAACTCATATCATACTTCCAACTAAGACATTTCTTTTCGAGAAATGTGCGATATAAGAATTACAGATTACGCTTGAATGTCTTATGATGGCTCATAACTCAATAAGCGAACTATAAAAATTTGTAAAAGAACAACAAAATTCACCGTACAAAAAATAATACCGCCGTTAGCTAAAACTAAAATTAGTAGATATATAATGTTTTCAATATTGCAATATTCTTCTCAATGGATTTTCATAATATGCCAAATATAAATTCTAGCAAACAAGGTATTGCAATTAGGACTAAAAAGCATAGTATTTAAAAGAACTCCTATTCAATCTTTAATATCAGCAATCGGTATTAAGATCAATATAAATTTTTGATTGAACATAATATGCAATACACAAAACTCTTCCCGTATATATTGCAATTGTTGCAACGAGTACCAGTTCCATTCATCTTTACAGGAGACCTTAATGCATGGAACTCATTTGTGAGAATTTCCATCGACTAACAAAAGAGGTCGAGAGAGAACGTCGAAGATGCTTTATCTTCCTAAGATCTAGTATTACTAAATAATAGCAGAACGACACACTTTTCCACCAATGATACTTTTTCACATCTAGATCTTACTCTCTGTTCAGTATATCTTGCTTTGTACATGGAGTCTAATAAATGACATATAAGGTACCGACCACCACCCTATTATCTGCAAAATAATCTTACAAGCTTGCCCGAAATTTACACCATCTTCAAAATAGACTACGTTAATTTGGGTAAATTCTCATTTTTATGTGAAAAAGCAAATAACATTACTCTTACTTCTGCCAATATTAATTAAAAAAAGCAGCTATTATTTAAAAAAAATTCAAATATAAAAGATATTGTAAAAATCACCCAAAACAATCACTGAATCAATATCCTTCATCATTGCACCAATTGATTTCAGAAGGAAGATGTATTGTAAATATACGGAAAGATCCGATATTTCAACATGTACTCGAATACAATTAAATTCAACTGGTTCAGAAGCAAGATTGACCACCTCAGATGAAGTAGAGAAGTTTACGGCGAAAAATACTCCACTGCAGACTCTGTTTTCACGGTCTTTTCAAAAGATTTGATAATCTCCGAGTTAGAAACATGATGTTTAAGCCAGTTTACTTACTTACTTTTTGGTAGTATAAACTTAAAGCAGCTTTCAACTTCAGTTTTTTGAGCATTTTTTTTAAGGACCAAAAAGAACTATTTAGCATATTTTCAAAATGTTCTAAATTGATATCAATCTTAAAACAGGAGACATTCCGTTCGTATTTAAAGTAAAATTTTCTTATAAGTAAATTATTACTTTTAGTATTTAGGATTTTTCTGACCAGGTGCGATACTGTCATCCTTTAGCGGACTATTTGCACGTTTACGCTTTTTTACATACATACATACATTGTATGGAGTCTAAACAATTAAAATTTGCAAATAAGGCTTCATATTCTTTGAATTTTTAATTCAAAGCGGAATATTCCTTTTCCAATTGGGAAAATCTTTTTTTGTAAGAGGGAACATAATAAGTAAAATTAAATCTAGAGTAAACAAAAAAATATAATAAATATAATAATAAAATAAAGGAGAAAAAACCAATTTTAAAAGAAATTATTGTATCCAAAGTTACAAAAGAGGGAGACTATACATATACATATGTTATATGCATATGCATAAAAAACTGCCACAAAAATAATTAACTATCGTGGGGAGTTGCGTGCTGGCTGGCAAGTTTTCGCAAAAAAAAAACAAACAAAGTGAGCGCTCATCGGTGAACGATCATAAGTATGGGCTTCGTTTCTTCTTTTTCCTTTCTCCTTTTCTGCATTTTTTCCTTTCACTCCAGTTATTTTCCAGCGAGCACCGGTGAGCGCAAATGTATTTTTAATCTTCCGTCTATTCTCCTAATATTCTGCCTTTGCAATATATTTGCATCTAAGTGTGACTTCTCAGGCGTTGCGTGACGACTTCTGAGATCATTGGCTCGTGGCCTAATTTTTGTCAGCTGATGGCCTATTTTAATAAATGCCTGAGTTTTAACTAAACCACACATGTTTTGATTGACTCAAAATATATCTCTGCACTTTCGAAATCACTAAATAGATAACCCTTTAGTAATACAAACTCTCATTCATCTATCTACCCAAGCCCTTTCAATGAAATTAAATTACCTTTTAATAACATTCAAACATTCACTAATACACATACTGCGATAATCAATGAATTATCTGCTCAAATTTTTGACTCTTACTCCAAAATGCTCAATACACCTCTTTATTGAGACTCAAACTACAGTAACCCATATCATACTTCCAACTAAGACATTTCTTTTCGAGAAATGTGCGATATAAGAATTACAGATTACGCTTGAATGTCTTATGATGGCTCATAACTCAATAAGCGAACTATAAAAATTTGTAAAAGAACAACAAAATTCACCGTACAAAAAATAATACCGCCGTTAGCTAAAACTAAAATTAGTAGATATATAATGTTTTCAATATTGCAATATTCTTCTCAATGGATTTTCATAATATGCCAAATATAAATTCTAGCAAACAAGGTATTGCAATTAGGACTAAAAAGCATAGTATTTAAAAGAACTCCTATTCAATCTTTAATATCAGCAATCGGTATTAAGATCAATATAAATTTTTGATTGAACATAATATGCAATACACAAAACTCTTCCCGTATATATTGCAATTGTTGCAACGAGTACCAGTTCCATTCATCTTTACAGGAGACCTTAATGCATGGAACTCATTGTGAGAATTTCCATCGACTAACAAAAGAGGTCGAGAGAGAACGTCGAAGATGCTTTATCTTCCTAAGATCTAGTATTACTAAATAATAGCAGAACGACACACTTTTCCACCAATGATACTTTTTCACATCTAGATCTTACTCTCTGTTCAGTATATCTTGCTTTGTACATGGAGTCTAATAAATGACATATAAGGTACCGACCACCACCCTATTATCTGCAAAATAATCTTACAAGCTTGCCCGAAATTTACACCATCTTCAAAATAGACTACGTTAATTTGGGTAAATTCTCATTTTTATGTGAAAAAGCAAATAACATTACTCTTACTTCTGCCAATATTAATTAAAAAAAGCAGCTATTATTTAAAAAAAAAAATTCAAATATAAAAGATATTGTAAAAATCACCCAAAACAATCACTGAATCAATATCCTTCATCATTGCACCAATTGATTTCAGAAGGAAGATGTATTGTAAATATACGGAAAGATCCGATATTTCAACATGTACTCGAATACAATTAAATTCAACTGGTTCAGAAGCAAGATTGACCACCTCAGATGAAGTAGAGAAGTTTACGGCGAAAAATACTCCACTGCAGACTCTGTTTTCACGGTCTTTTCAAAAGATTTGATAATCTCCGAGTTAGAAACATGATGTTTAAGCCAGTTTACTTACTTACTTTTTGGTAGTATAAACTTAAAGCAGCTTTCAACTTCAGTTTTTTTGAGCATTTTTTTTAAGGACCAAAAAGAACTATTTAGCATATTTTCAAAATGTTCTAAATTGATATCAATCTTAAAACAGGAGACATTCCGTTCGTATTTAAAGTAAAATTTTCTTATAAGTAAATTATTACTTTTAGTATTTAGGATTTTTCTGACCAGGTGCGATACTGTCATCCTTTAGCGGACTATTTGCACGTTTACGCTTTTTACATACATACATACATTGTATGGAGTCTAAACAATTAAAATTTGCAAATAAGGCTTCATATTCTTTGAATTTTTAATTCAAAGCGGAATATTCCTTTTCCAATTGGGAAAATCTTTTTTTGTAAGAGGGAACATAATAAGTAAAATTAAATCTAGAGTAAACAAAAAAATATAATAAATATAATAATAAAATAAAGGAGAAAAAACCAATTTTAAAAGAAATTATTGTATCCAAAGTTACAAAAGAGGGAGACTATACATATACATATGTTATATGCATATGCATAAAAAACTGCCACAAAAATAATTAACTATCGTGGGGAGTTGCGTGCTGGCTGGCAAGTTTTCGCAAAAAAAAAACAAACAAAGTGAGCGCTCATCGGTGAACGATCATAAGTATGGGCTTCGTTTCTTCTTTTTTCCTTTCTCCTTTTCTGCATTTTTTCCTTTCACTCCAGTTATTTTCCAGCGAGCACCGGTGAGCGCAAATGTATTTTTAATCTTCCGTCTATTCTCCTAATATTCTGCCTTTGCAATATATTTGCATCTAAGTGTGACTTCTCAGGCGTTGCGTGACGACTTCTGAGATCATTGGCTCGTGGCCTAATTTTTGTCAGCTGATGGCCTATTTTAATAAATGCCTGAGTTTTAACTAAACCACACATGTTTTGATTGACTCAAAATATATCTCTGCACTTTCGAAATCACTAAATAGATAACCCTTTAGTAATACAAACTCTCATTCATCTATCTACCCAAGCCCTTTCAATGAAATTAAATTACCTTTTAATAACATTCAAACATTCACTAATACACATACTGCGATAATCAATGAATTATCTGCTCAAATTTTTGACTCTTACTCCAAAATGCTCAATACACCTCTTTATTGAGACTCAAACTACAGTAACTCATATCATACTTCCAACTAAGACATTTCTTTTCGAGAAATGTGCGATATAAGAATTACAGATTACGCTTGAATGTCTTATGATGGCTCATAACTCAATAAGCGAACTATAAAAATTTGTAAAAGAACAACAAAATTCACCGTACAAAAAATAATACCGCCGTTAGCTAAAACTAAAATTAGTAGATATATAATGTTTTCAATATTGCAATATTCTTCTCAATGGATTTTCATAATATGCCAAATATAAATTCTAGCAAACAAGGTATTGCAATTAGGACTAAAAAGCATAGTATTTAAAAGAACTCCTATTCAATCTTTAATATCAGCAATCGGTATTAAGATCAATATAAATTTTTGATTGAACATAATATGCAATACACAAAACTCTTCCCGTATATATTGCAATTGTTGCAACGAGTACCAGTTCCATTCATCTTTACAGGAGACCTTAATGCATGGAACTCATTGTGAGAATTTCCATCGACTAACAAAAGAGGTCGAGAGAGAACGTCGAAGATGCTTTATCTTCCTAAGATCTAGTATTACTAAATAATAGCAGAACGACACACTTTTCCACCAATGATACTTTTTCACATCTAGATCTTACTCTCTCTTCAGTATATCTTGCTTTGTACATGGAGTCTAATAAATGACATATAAGGTACCGACCACCACCCTATTATCTGCAAAATAATCTTACAAGCTTGCCCGAAATTTACACCATCTTCAAAATAGACTACGTTAATTTGGGTAAATTCTCATTTCTATGTGAAAAAGCAAATAACATTACTCTTACTTCTGCCAATATTAATTAAAAAAACGCAGCTATTATTTAAAAAAAAAATTCAAATATAAAAGATATTGTAAACTTAAGGGCCTACAAAATTCAGTCGTCTTTTTCGGCGCATGGCTAAAGAAGCAAAGAGGATATGTTTTTAAAATTTTACCGAAAAGATAAATCCGTCTGCCTCGCCGAAAAGAATATGGAACGATAACAGGTGTCTGTTTGGTGGACAAACAACTGTTCTTATTTAGAAATCAAATACTCCAGTTGGATTTTCATTTACCTGAGGACAAATTTCGAATTTCTTCGCCAACCATTTTGCCAATGATAGCAGTGATGAGAATTTTAGTCTTTAATTTCGTCACAGCAAGGCATCAGTCCTAATCCACAACTCGAGAACAGTATATAATATTTCTACATTTGCTAAGCTTGCAAAATCCGAAGTTCTATTCTCAGAATTAGAATATATTAAATTAGAATTAGAATATAAAAAATTTCAAGGAAGAACGATAGAATTAGACTAAACTTCTTATCCGCTAATCAAAAACCTTCCAAATTTAATTAAGTTAAGACTTACAAAACATTTTCGACACTGAAATTTATCCACACGTTTGGAAAACATCGAACATCGTTCATATATTTAAACCTGGTAAAGAGTTCAGTGTAAGCTGTCTTGAAAAAAATTATTGGCAGCCTGTTGGTAAGGTACGTCAAAAACGACTTTATTAGCTCACATCAGGTAGTCTGCAAAAGCATTTGATCGGATTGGAGTTTACATAGTTTTAAAACAACTACGAAGATGGAAAGTTGGTTCCAAAATGCTAGACTTTGTGAATTCTTTTCTTACTAATAGAAAATAGGATTTGTTTCATCCATTTGCAGGATCTTCATTTTCTGCATTCCTTTTTATAATAGCTGTTAACGAATTAAGTCAACTCTTATCCAAATATACGCACATTGATCATCAAATCTATGCCGACGATATTCTTATATATTCAAAAAACAAGGACAAACATACACACATTGATCATCAAATCTATGCCGAAGATATCCTTATATATTGATAAAAATAAAGACATCTTTATAATGGAGAACATTTTACCGACATTCTCAACGACATAGCATCATGGTCGGCAGCTTCGGGTGTACCACTTTCTGTTGAGAAAACTAACCTTCTACATATTTTACAGAAAAGAAGCCCGATTTGCATATGCCTAAATATACAAAGTCATGTTACCCAATAAGAGTGATATGATTTCTTTAAAAAAAAAACACACACACACTAATTGTTAAGGAAATTCAAATGTTTTTTATTTAATGTGAAGTACAATCGATACAACTAATTTCTGAATATAACATCATTCAAATGGCCTCCACGACTTTTTTTTGCAGGAACGAATTCGATGAACCCAATTTTTGAGCACTTTTTCCTTTTGGTTTATTTCTAACGAACAATGACTTCAAATAATCCCACAAGAAGTAGTCTAATGGTGTTAAATCACAACATCTTGGTGGCCATTCAATGTCACAATTTCTTGAGATAATCGAATCTACAAACCTTTTTCGCAATAATTCAGTTGTTGCACGTGCTGTGTGAAACGTAGCCCCGTCTTGTTGGAAGCATATGTTGTTAAGATCAACTTCTTCCAATTGTGGCCATAGAAAGTTGGTTGTCATCGATCTATACTGCGCTCCGTTGACAGTAACGCTGCTACCAGCTTCATTTCGAAAGAAATACGGACCGACGATTCCATCAGACCAAAAGTCACAACAAACTGTTAATTTAGATGAATGTAATGGTTGTTCATGAATAATTCGTGGATTTTCTTCGCACCAGAATCGACAGTTTTGTTTATTTACCGCAACACACAGACGAAAGTAACTCTCATCGGAGATGATTTTCTTTAAAAAAAAAATCATTATCGTTTTCAAGTTGTTCCAAGGCAAAATCAGCAAATTCACTCCGTTTATGGTGGTTTATGATTAAATTGTAAACTTTACTGAATACAATTTACGAAAAAAGACGGATCATAACAAATTAAAAATGGCGAAAACGACACTTAGAAATCATAGCAACCCCATTGGAAAACCCTCTACAACAAAAGAGCTACATCTTAGTACCATAGATTGATCATAGCCTCTAAGTACTCATTTAAACAACATTGCAATTACCTTCTAAGCTAATTAGTAATCAGATAAAATATTGTTAAGTATCTATCTTGTAATCATAGCTAAATGCACTCTATTTCACTTATACAAGTTATTAGAGCAGTGCTGCTGTCAAAATTAGACTACGCCTTGCGGATGTATGGTCACTGCGCATATTTAGTCTATAGAACCCCAGTGCCTTATAATGTAGCAATTCACCGCAGCCTTAGAGCTATTCCAACTCCACCGACCAAGTTCCTGCTAGCCCAATGTTGTATATATATATATATATATATGGCTGATTGTAACCGTTGAGGCGAATTTGGGCGAGCTCCTCCTCCAATTTGTGGTTTTGCGTCCTGACATATTTACCCACTACAGTTTATGCTAAGCCGCCTCCGAACGGCAGATGGATTTTTATTAGGAGCTTTCTCTTTTATGTCAGAAATACACACGAAGGGCTTGGCATTCCCTGCCGGGGGTCGACCGAAATTAGAAAAACTAATTTTCTATAATTTTGGATGTTGGTCGAACACGGGCTTGCACCCTGGCAATTCTTACCACTCGGATATGGCGGCCACCAAGCACAATCTTGCTTCACGGAAAAACAGCCTAAGACGTCGTCAGTTAATCAAGACCCCTGACATTCGCGAAGAAGAATTGCCTTGGTATTTACAGAGCGAAAAAGTTATTGAAACTTATCCTTCCTGGCTTATTACTAACAAATCATTCGAAGATGGCCCACTCAGATTGCCTAAGCATAATACTCCAAACCTAGTATACTATGCAACATTTACTGAGATTTTTGAAATTTTTGAAGAATCCGAACGGTACTTCATTTTCAGTGATGAATCCAAAACTCCAGATAGCACCTCTTGAGCGGAGATGTACTATCAGAGTGGCTTCTTTATCCAGATTGCACAATTTTCACAGCTGAAGCTCTAGCAATCGTGCTAGTAGTTGAATATTTAAAGAAAAATACAGGAAAATACATTATGCTTCGACAGCAAATCATGCATTGCACCAATCAAAACACCATTCATATTATTTCTTCAGTTAGAAATACACTAATTTCTGCACCTAAAAAAATTAAATTAATATGGACACCCAAACCTGCGATCTTAAGAAACAAGTTAACTGACAACATCTTCACAAATCACCTTCACTTTTGTACAAAGTTATAAGCAATTGCAATTTGTACAATATCATTAAAAAAGAAAGACTTTGAGAGAGCCGACTTGGAAGGCCAAGGATATCACTATTATATTGTAAATCCAAACAGATTGACATCATTCTATCCAAGAAGTTTCATCGCTAATGTTCTACAACCATACACGCGACTAAGGACGGGTCACACAATTTCGACTCAATAACAGGACGACCAAAAGCATCGTAGCTGGCGTCGTACATATCGATCCGTACAGTTCACGGTATGCATGCTTGCATTGTCTGCCTTTTTTAGCTATTCGTAGCGCGTGCGAATAGGATAAAGAAGAAATGGGTTTATCGTATTGTTTTTATTTACTTTCCGGAGGAAAAAGTGTTTCCTATATAAATTTAGGCAAACAGCTACCTAGGTTCCAAATTCAAAGAAAATCGAAGCAAAAATACAAATTTTCTAATAGTCGGTTCCGGTCGTCTTCCATGTCGAAAAAGTATTCCCTATATCAATTTCGGCAAAAGGCGAGTGATGTAAAAAATCTCATCGAACCATAATTACAATTTTTTACAACAGATCCCAGGTCACAGATTCACTTCTTGGAAGGAAATGTAGTGTTCGTGTTAAACCCAGCGTAAAGCAACCCTCGTATTAATTTTCAAGAAAATTAGAAAAAAAAAAACGATTTCCTCGAATAAGTCGTCCACTTCCTCGGCCCACTTCCCAGATTTTTTGGTGTGAATCATCGAAATCGGTACAGAAGTTCTTGAGTTATAAGCGTTGGGACTAACATTACTCTCGTATGTATATATACTAGCAGGCCTGGCCACACATTGTTGTGGCTTTCTATATTTAGTCCAATTTTTATTCTAAATGGTTTTACAATGATAATAAGCCCTAACAGATCATAGTCTAATACAAAATATTAAGTTTTCTATTATATTATCAATCTAGCTACGTATTTGTATATGTGAGTGTCCGCTTTTACGTATTTCACGTATTTGTCCATATAAATGCCACGAAGTAAGCTAAAGGCACCTTTCAGATCTATGCATATTTACAATAAAGTTGGACGCATAAGAATAGATTGTAACCCGCAGCCGCAGGCTAATAAAATTGCTCATCGAACATACCCGTACCTTCTCACAATCTATGCTTTTAGCTAAATCATACTATTTTTTTACAATTTGTCCCTTTCCCAATCCCTGGTCCAATTCATCATATCATTCAACATATCATCTAATTATTTAACCAAATCGAACCATAATATATAAATTTTTTTGTAAGTATGTCAGACAGGAAGAAAGAATTTCAAGTTAAAATAAATATAAGTACGGCCTGGTCCACTTTCCAGAAAAAATAGAGTTCCTGCTAATCTAAGAAAAAGCTACCTATTTCAAGTAAATCGAATCATAAATACGATTTTTTCGTACAGTTCAGTCCCTAGTCCGCTTCCTGGCATGAAAAATAGATAAAAACCTATTCGCCTTCGTAACGAATATATATACAAAATTTTATTAAAATGGTTTCAGCTATTTTGGAGGATTTGGAGGACAGACATTGTGACAGTAGAATTTTATATAGATAGATAAGATTCCATATAGGTCGGTGTATGACTCACTTCCCGGAAGTAAAATTAGTGTTCCTACTGATCTAAGCGAATAGCTAAGCATTTACCAAATTTCAAGCAAATCGAGAACTTAATACGATTTTATTCAATAGAAAAGTCCCAGGTCCACTTTCCATATGAAAAATAGATAATAACATATTCGCAGACCTAATGAATACATACACGAAATTTCATAGTTAATGATCTATTCGCAAACCATATGATATTTCATTAAACCGGTTCAGCCGTTTTGGAGGACTTCGAGGGCAAAAATTGTGACAGGAGAATTTTATATATATAGATAGATATGTAATTCGTTTATATACACTTCAAATCTTAATTTACCCTCCCTCCCTTACATGGTTTATTAATATGTTTGAAAGCACAAATTTTATTATTTTCGAGAAGCGCCCATCGTTTGACATGAACTCACATAGAACGGATATCTATTTCAAAGAAAAGGGCAGCTATGATCATTCTAGTTAGCTTATTGAGCGGTTTGAGGCAAGTCTATTCCTTATATATCATCTAAAAATTATCATGCATTTTTCAACCAGTAATAAATGAAAAATAAATGCATGTATTAATTTTTTATGCCAAAAGTTGACTTTTACGAAAAGAAGAAAACTAAGTCATAAAAAGAAACAATGTTGTTAAGAAAAAAATTAAATGAGATGGAGCTAGAGGACAGAATTAATGATATTTAAAAAAATTTAATACTGACACTTGCTAACCCCTAAAGCTTTTTTTTTTTTTTTGCTTTGCTTCTGATACGTTTTCCGCACAGTACCATTATTTTCGAAATAAAATTGCACTATTTGCAAGCGTTGTTCAGGCTTGAGTCTATTCATGATGAATTGCCAAACCAAACTGAGAATAAATAAATTGACAGCTGTTAAATCGGTCGCCATCTTGAAAAGTAATGCCAACTTAAAGTTCTATACCTCTATAAAAAGCACCCTATATATATATATATATATATATATATGTTTGTATTAACAACTTATTAAAATCTCTACCGTCATTACATCTATATTTATCATAGCTCGACCAATCGATAGCGTGTGACTTTATGTACGCTACTCGTATAACATATGTCAAACGTAAAAAACCTAAATTATCGTTAAATTAAGCATAGCAAAAATTGTACATATATTGTTTTGAAACCCCTCTAATAATAAATAAATTAACTTTAATCTCCACCTTTCATTTTCTGTAATATTCTGAAACTTTAAGTGAACTCTGCAAACAAATACAAAACTTTCGCCGAAAACATAATTAGCACGGCAACACTCTCAGCTAAAAACTAGCGGTTTTGCTAAAAGTTCAGGAAAACGTTGCAAAATAGTTGATAGGCAACCCGTAACTCGTTCCTGCGGATCGTACCGGTCGCCAAATTCGCTGTTTCATTCCATTCTTCTGTTATTGCAATTTTTATCCTTCACACAGCGTTTTGATAAACATGTATGTATATACTTGTATAAAAAAGTGAGATTAGATCTGAAAAATATGAGTTTTGTTACTTGTTGATCTGTACAATGCTCACATAACTATACTTGGATGGGTAATAGGCGGACAAATATCACGAACGATAGAAGCACTCACAATCAAACTAACAGAATCGCAACACGAAACGCTCAACGCTCTCGAAAAATGTTTTTGGAACAGGCAAATGAATTTTGCAAAAATCTATATCGGAAAACCATTATCCACTAAAATTGTGGAACGCATATGGTAAGACTGCCCTCAAAATTAAATATCCCAGATCTGATAGCGCTTTATCACACACGACTGGCTGCACTATATAGTAAATCAGCATAAAAACGACGTTGGTAAGGAAACCTTAACTGCAGAAAAATATAACGAAGTATTTGTAGAATTTTTAACTACGGATCAGATGGAACTCACATTACTAAATATAAATGGGAACTACTTCTCCTTTTACTTGCCTAACAAAACGACAAAAGTACGAGCTCTTTTCAATGCCTCCAAACTGTCCCACTTAGGGAATTCCCCCAGTGACATTCTCCACACAGGTCCAATAATCCGAAATGACTTAATGGTATTTTTTTATAAGTTTGTTTTTAATGACAACATTGAGAAATATATGGCCAAATCCACATTGGCAAGGAATATTAAGATTTCCAGCGCAGAGCCCCAAATTTGCCAATAGAAGATTACCAATTAACAAAGATACATTAGGCGTTAACTGTGCCCCATATTTTGTAATTCGAACCCTTCACCAACTGGCCAAAGACAGCAAAAGGGAATAGGCTCGTAGATGATATTTTTTTGGAATTATATTTACCGTCGCATGAATAAGTTCTATGGACTGAATTGACTATTGTATTAGCCTGGCTAGAAAACCACACGTGGAAATCATACGTGGCAAACAGGATACCCCGAATCCTGCAGATGATAAACAATGCTAATTGGCGCCACGTATGCAGTATTGAAAACCCCGCCGATTTAGCTACACAAGAATGCCGACCTCAGGATGTAACCGAAAGTTTTTTATTGTGAAAAAAGACCCTGAATGGTTTTGTAAACAAACAAAAAATTAGAAGTTGAATCTCAATACTTTTATATCCAAATATGTAAAATAACAAAACATGCCAATCGACGATTATATTGGTGCTGATCCGTAAATTCTCATCGAGAAGCTGCATATAAATTTGGTGCGCCCAATTGAAGTTATAATTTATAATACATGTTGTTTGGATCCAGTGACGATAGTGGCGAAGGAGTTGTTTACCATATAGACTGTGAACAAGATATAGTTAAAGCCATTTTAATCTCCTTTCAACCGGTCGTGTCTGAAGCAGACAATAAAGCCGAAATCATTTTATCAGAGATCACTAAGCAACGACTTGACAAACAACATTCACATGAAACGAAGTGATGAAATGCATTTTTGTGAAAAGCACAGGCAAGACAACGCGGCGCCTAAAAAATATTGAAACTAAGACTGCCAAGGATAGTAGATTTGGAAAATGGTTTAAAGTTAAAATTAATGAATTCTTCTATGATAAGAAGCAGGGACTTACAGAAGGTATCAATAGCGATGCATGCTCATTTAGGAACCGCGGAGTATATGTGGTGACAGATGTCCAGAGCATATAGAGTGTACAGAGGGCACACTTCCCCAGCCTGCTCAATGGCAGCGAAAGTGAAAAATCCGGAGATGGCACACTCATAACCCCAATCAATGAAGATGGTATAGGCGTTCCATCACCCGACTATAAAGAAGTTCGAAAAGCAATTGCCCGCTAAAAAAATAATAAAGCAGCGGGAGCCGATGGCTTACCGGCAGAGCTATTCAAATACGGCGGCGAAGTACAGACCCGGTTTGTGATAATTATCCTTGGATAAGCCTCTTTAATATCGCATATAAGGTCCTATCTATCGTATGGCGTGAAAGATTAAGGTCCTCCGGCAACAAAGCGATCAGGCCACACTGGTAGGCTTTAGACCTGGCAAATCCATCATTTACCAGATATTCACAATACGCCAAATTTTGGAGAAGACCCGAGAGAAAAGAATCGTTACATATCACCTTTTCATAGGTTTAAAATCACCTTCGACAGCACAATACGGAACTGTCTCTAGGCCGCTATGTCTGAATTTGATATCCCCACAAAACTCATGCGGATATGAAACAAGGTTTCTTTATCATGTGTTTTCTTCAAAGAGAATATAATACAAGCTGCAGAGCTAAAGGTATCAGGTACAAACTTCTACAATAGTGTAGAATTGCTGATATTGATACCATTTGTTATAACATCCGCACCGTAAGTTCTGCTTTCTCCAGGTTAGATAAAGAAACGAAGCGAATGGGTCTGACAGTGAACGAGAGCAAAACAAAATATATCCTGTCATTAAATAAACAGTCACCGCATTCAAGATTTGGCACCCACGTCATAACTTTAAAGTTTAAGTTTAAGTAAATAATTTCGTCTACCCAGGAACCATTTTTAACAACACAAACAACAATGTCAGCCTTGAAATCCAACGCTGAATCGCTCTTGCCAACGAGTGCATCTTCGAACCGAGTAGGCTATTGAAAAGTAAAGTCCTCGACAAAACAAAATGTCCAATTCGCTCCCTATTCTCATCCTGACATACGGTGCAGTAGCCTGAAAGATGTCGACGTCTGATGAGTTGGCTTTAGAAGTTTTCGAGAAAAAAGTTTTGCGAATATCTCAGATGATATAAGGATGAGCTTTACGATCTATACGATTACATTGACATAGTTCAGCGTATCAAGAAACAGCGGCTGAATAGATCATGTCGTCCGAAGAGGAAGACCTCGACTCCGTTGGAAGGATATAGGTGGAGAGCGACCTGGTTTCGCTTGGTATTTCTAACTGACGCCAAACAGCAAAGAGAAGAAATGAGTGGCGCGCTATTGTTGGTGCGGCTATAATCTTGTGCCTACGCCAAAGAAGAATAAGTTAGATTTCTTGAAAACTGTAGACTAGTTTTTCGACTTTATATCTAAGCGAACTTAAATATCTATGTGAACATTAAACATATATATTGTGGCGAAAATGCGAAGCGAATGTCAGGTGAAAGAGAGAAGCCGATAACTGGCATGTTATAGAGCGTGAAACGAGAACATTCCAAGATTCGATTATTCTAGGCGGTTGGTGGCGAGCAGCCGACTACTATATAAGGGCGACACTCAGCTGCCAATGCAATCAGTCGTAAAGTAAACGCGTTGGATATTACACCATAGTGAAGTAATAAAAATAGAACATTGTACAAGTTGTAATACAAGTGATTTTAAATAGTGAAGGGAATAGTAAATTGAGTTGTCAATTACTAAGTAATAAAAGGACATTAAATAAATTATTTATAAATAAAGAAACTGCAAATTAAGTTGGCGATAATTATTTAACAATCCACAGATCGTACCCGAAGGATTTGGGAAATCATCGAGGTTGATTCGAGGTTGTATGGACATGAGCATGTTGTTGGCTGCAATTTCACAAATCAGTGCCAACATGTCATAAAAGTTGGATGCTCAGGATGCCAAGATATCACAAAAGACGGATGCACAGGATGCCAAGATATCACAGGATGCCCGTAATTCACAAAAGTTGGCTGAAATTTCAGAGATTTCACAAAAAATGGATGCACAAATCGGGACAATCGCACAAATACACCAAAACTTGGTGAAGGACAATGCAGAACTTAAGGAAAGACAAGATCTAATTGAGAGCAAAGTCAACGAATTGGAAGGTCGTTTCGGGATTTGCAGTTACATCGTACAACCAGTTCAGTGAACTCTCCCAAGGGAAAAACACCATCTTTTGACGGTAAAATTCCTTTCCAAATCTTTTAAGCTCCAGTTTGAGAAGACGGCTAAAACAAATAACTGGAGCATGGAGGAAAAATCTGCTGAACTATTCGTTGCGTTGGGTTGGAAGGACCTGCAGCAGAACTTTTGCAAACTATACCCGAATATGAGAGAAATGATTACGACGGATTGATGCGAGCCCTGGAAAGACGCTATGGTAGCGAACACAGAAGACAAAAACCCAACGAATCTTTACAGGAATATGCTTCGGAAATTGAGAGATTGGCTCATTTAGCCATTGGAGATGCATCGGGTGAGCGTCTCGAAAGGGTGAAAATACAAAGATTCATCAGCGGAATAAAAGACGTTTACACCCAGCAAGAGACATATGCGAATCCAAAGTTGACATTCGCTGAAAAAGTTGCGTATGCTCAAACACGTGAAACGGCGGCACTCATAAGCATACAAAGTCAATAAAGTGGAGTTTGAAACACCAGATGTGATGACCGAAATATTGAGAACTCTGAAGTCGATAGGAGGAATGAATCGCTCTGGTGGCAAAAATCAAGCTGGAAAATGTTTTAAATGTGGAAAGCCTGGTCACTTCGCACGCGATTGCAAACCGGGTTCCAGCATACAGAAAGGACAGCGAAAACGGAAGGCTGAGGTGGATGAACCATCAACTTCTCAGTCGTTAGGCTAAAGCGAGCCAGTCTAAAGGGGCGTATGCTGGCTCCTGCAATTGAATGCCCCATAATCTCCGTCTCACAAATTGGCAGAAAAACGAACAACATTACTACTATTGGTGGATATGTGGATGGACGACATCAAATATTTACAGTGGATAAGGGCGCATCACACTCCATCATTCGAACTGACCTGATCGCTAAAGAAGTGAGACCATTACCTGGAGCAATATTGAAAACGGCGACTGGTGAGGACACACAAGTGGTGGGAGAAGTAACATGTGAGGTCGCAATAGGGAATGTGACGGTGTTACACAGCTTTATAGTCGCGCAGATTGTGGATGAGGTAATCATAGGAGTAGACTTCTTGATGGATCAAGGTATCAAGATCGACTTGAATAACAAAATTATGGAGTATAAGAACATGGAAGTACCACTAAGAATTGGCTAAAATTCCACATACAGCAGCAAACAAGTGGTCCTAGAAGGAATCGAAGTGATCCCTTCAAAGTCAGAAGCAGTTCGTTGGGCGAAAAAATGGTTATTGTGGGACAAACAAATTGTGGGTTGTCGAAGCAGCATAAAATTCTACACCGGATGTACTTATTGGTAAAACCCTGGCTAAGACGCAAAAGAATGGACACATCCCAGTTAGAGTATTATATGACTTCAGATCACCAGTAAAAATGCGAACAGGATCTGTATTAGGGCAATGTCAAGAGGTAGAAGCCATCATCAAATGCAATGATTCATCTGGGATCGGCTCTATTGGTAGCAAGGACATGGAGGAAGATATAAATGCATGGACGCAAGGGTTGGAAGACAAGTACAAGCACAAGGCCAGCGAGATGATCCGTTAATACTCCAACATATTCGACAAGGATGGCAAAAAATCAGGCAGGACCAACTTGGTGAAACATTGCATAGATACTGGTGACGCAAGACCAATTCGTCAAGCTTCTCGAAGCGTTTTATTAGCCCAACGTGACGCTGTTGGCCAAATAATTAAGGAAATGAGCGAAAGCGGCGTTATCGAAACATCGGCAAGTCCATGGAGCTCTCCGGTAGTACTCGTGAATAAGAAAGATGGCCAGTTGCGGTTCTGCGTGGACTATCGGAGATTAAACGATGTCACAAAGAAAGAAAGCTATCCTTTGTCCAGGATCGATGATACACTAGACTCGTTAACTGGCACAGAATGGTTCTCAACACTCGATCTTAAGAGCGTGTATTGGCAATTGGAAGTAAGTGAAGAAGATAAAGAGAAGACAGCCTTCAGTGTCGGCAACGGTCTTTGGCACGGTAATTCCATTTCGCTTATGCAACGCGCCTGCCACGTTTGAAAGACTAATGAACCATGTGCTCAAAGGACTACATTGGAAGACTTGTTTGATGTATCTGGATGACATCATCGTACTGGGAAAAAGCTTCGATGAACATCTGAGTAATTTGGAAGAAGTTTTCCAGAGAATAGCTGGCGCTGGTTTCAAACTAAGTCCTAAGAAGGGCTCTTTATTCAAGAAGGAGGTGAATCACTTAGGTCATCAAGTAACCACGAAGGCCGTTTGTACTGCGAAGGAAAAAATAGCAGCAGGGAAGGATTGGCCAAGACTCAGAAATTTGCATGAATTAAGAAGCTTTTTTGGGCTGTGTACTTACTATCGCCGCTTTGTTCCGAATTTCGCCAGCGTAGCTCATAGTCTCCATGAGCTCACAATGAAAAATAGATCTTTCGAATGGAAAACTAGACAAGAGGACGCCTTCCAAGCTTTAAAAGAACGACTATGCACTGCACCTATGCCAGCGAACCCGGTTCCAGGTGCAACATTTATTCTGGACACAGATGCTAGTGGTTATGGCATAGGAGGTGTACTTTCGCAAGTGATTGATGGGCAGGAGAAGATAGTTGCCTACTATAGCCGGTCTAATATGAGAGAACTATTAGCGTTGGTGGATTGCATTAAACACTTCCACAAATATTTGTATGGTCAACATTTCCGAGTTAGAACGGATCACGCAGCGCAGAAGTGGCTACTACAGTTCAAGAATACCGAAGGGCAGCTAGCACGGTGGATTGAGAGACTGCAGAGTTATGACTTCAACATCGAGCACCGAAAGGGTAATACGCACGGAAATGCTGACGCTATGTCCCGTCGACCATGTGGTTTGCAATGTAAGCATTGCTCAAAAGCCGAGGGTAAGGAAGACATAATAGACGTCCGGTTTATGACAGTTACATCAGCAGAAGAGTGGGAGGCAAGTCACTTAAGGAAATGTCAGCAAGAAAATCTGAACTTGGAATTATTAATGCACGGATTGGAAATGAATATAGGGCCAAGTAAGGAACAAATGGCAGTGGAAAGTCCCATCGCGAAGTCATACTGGGCACAATGGAACAGTTTAGAGTTGATATCTGGCTGTTTGTATAGAGTATGGGAGAGGGAAGATGGCCAGTGCTCTCGAAAGCTTATAGTAGTTCCGAGGTTAAGAATTCCAAATGTTCTTAAGGAATTCCATATTGGTCCTAGTGGAGGGCACCTAGGCATTACAAAAACCCTGGAGAAGATCAAGCAGCGGTTCTATTGAGTTGGCTGTCGTCAATCGGTCGCTGAGTGGATTGCTAATTGCACGGAGTGCATAGCAGTTAAAGGGCCAAAGTCACGAAGTCATGGGCAGATGAAGCAGTATAACTCAGGTGCACCATTTGAGCGGGTTGCCACGGGTGTAGCCGGTCCATTCTCTATGAGCAAACAAGGAAAAAAATACGTTCCTATGGTTATGGACTACTTTAGTAATTGGCCTAAGGTCTACCCGATTCCAAACCAGGAAGCGAAAACAGTTGCGGATTCATTCACTCACAATTGGGTTACCAGATACGGTGCGCCTATCGAATTGTATTCAGACCAAGGAAGAAACTTTGAATCGGCGTTGTTCCAGGAGATGTGCCAGATACTTGGTATTCGAAAAACACGAACGACAGCCCTGCATCCTCAATCAGATGGCATGGTAGAGTGATTTAACCTGACCCTGGAAGAGCACTTGCGGAAAGTAGTGGACAAGCATCAAGATGATTGGGATGTGCATATACCGCTTTTTCTGATGCGATAACGGTTCGCATTGCAGGTAACAACAGGTCAAACACCTGCGAGGCTACTCTTTGGTTTTGAACTTCGGTTGCCCAGCGATTTAAAATTTGGAATAACTGGTGATGCGAGGAGAATTGGGAAGGAAGCGTCTACTGTTCTCGAGGAAGAGTTAAGAGAAATACATGCTCTTGTGAGGCAGCGAACTCAAATTATTAGTGGCAAAATAAATTCTAGGTATGACAAGGCGATGAACTCCGAAGGCCTCCAAAATGAGATTTGGTGTTGCTGTACAATCCACAACGGAAGAAAGGTTTGACCCCAAAACTTCAATGCAATTCGGAAGGTCCATACAAGATAATCAAACGACTAAACGACGTCGTGTATCGAATCCATACCCTTGGGAGGCCAAGAAACAAGATGAAAGTGGTCCACCTAGAGAGGTGCTGCGTTTTTAACAGCGAATGTGTCTGATCGGGACGATCAGACTTAGGTGGAGGGCAGTGTGGCGAAAATGCGAAGCGAATGTCAGATGAAAAAGAGAAGCCGATAACTGGCATGTTATAGAGCGTGAAACGAGAACATTCAACGATTCGATTATTCTAGGCGGTTGGTTGCGAGCAGCTGACTACTATATAAAGGCGACACTCAGCTGCCAAGGCAATCAGTCGTAAAGTGAACGTGTCGCTGATTACACTACAGTGAAGTTATAGAAATAGAACATTGTACAAGTTGTAATACAAGTGATTGTAAATAGTGAATGGAATTGTAAATTGATTTCTGAATTACTGAGTAATAAAAGGACATTAAAGAAATTCTTTATAACTAAAGAAACTGCAAATTAAGTTGGCGATTTTTATTTAACAATCCAGAGATCGTACCAGAAGGATTTGAGAAATCATTGAAGTTGATTCAGCAAGATCGTAACAATATGTAAATAATTAAATATGTAGTTGATAAATCGATACAGACTTGGTGAATAACATAGATTATATATTTTTGGTGATGTAAAATCTTTTTGAAAATCATGTTCTTTTTTATTCATTTCTCATTACTGTTGCCCCTCATTAGGAAATCCCTTCGACTGATTTCTTATATGAAAATAAAAGCTTCTGATTAAAATCCATCAGCCGTTCGGAGGTGGCTAATAAAAACTGTAGGTCCCCAATTTTGTTGGAAACACATTAGAGACGTACCTTACAAATTTGAGAAGTTCGACTGGCAATTGCTTCTGCGGCGGCCAAGCGCCAGTTATATATATATATATTATATATGTAAAGAGTGTTCTTCTCGATGCATTATTGCTGAAATATGGCCCCAATTGCCGCAAAAAGCTGTCGATAACTGGGGTTTTCGGCTTGAATTTATTCGAGCCAATCACGGTGGTCTTAACCGAAATCATTTTTAAAACATATTTATCATAGAGCCATAACATTAAGTTATATGCGTTTTATTTCTTCTTGAAAACATGTCTAAAAACATCCTTTATATAGATACATATAAAGGATGATCCATTATGTGGTTCCTTACTTTTTTAAAGAAAAAAAACACAAAAATTCAAATTTAATGGGAAATATTTATTTTATTCGAAAGAACATTCTTTGGCATTTGGTTTTTAAAGATTATCTCTTTCAAATGTTGTCCGCGGCTACGTCTCAGATGGTGCATCCGTTGAGTCCAATTTTCGATGAGTCGAGCATTTCAACTGGTAACTGGCGAATGGCACGCGTGACGTTTTGCTCCAAGGCTTGAATCGAAGCGGGATTGTCCACATAGACTTCAGACTTTACATATCCCTACAGGAAAAAGTCTAACGGTGTGATATCAAACGATCTTGGTGGCCAATCTACCCACCGAAAACGTGAAATTATCTGCTTACCGAAGTGTTCTCTCAATAAATCCATTGCTTGATATGATGTGTGGGAAGTGGCGCCGTCTTGTTGAAACCAAATGGCGCGGAGATCATGAGCTTCAATTTCATGCAGTAAATAGTGGGTTACAATGGCGCAATGACGGTCACTTTTGACGGTTACGTTCTCAGCGGCATCATTTTTGAAGAAGTATGATTGATGACGATGATTCCACCGGCCCACAAACCACACCACACCGTTGTTTTTTCTGGATGAAATAGCATCTCTTGAATCTTTTCAGTTTGCTCTTTGTCCTAAATTCGGCAATTTTGCTTGTAGAAATGTGCCTCATCGCTGACCAAAATTTGGCTCAAAAACGTCGGATCATCTCGTAACTTTTCAAGAGAACATAGGACGAAGCGCTGTAGCTTGGGAAGGTAAACGTTGTTCAGGCGTAAGTCTTTCGGTGATGAAATGCCAAACAATAATGAACAAAAATAACATTACAGCTTGACACGATTCACGCGTGATCTGTCAAAAAAAGGCTATTGAAAAAAGTACCTCTACTTTACCATTTATACCCAGTAGAAATTGTATGCATACAACATCGATATACATATGTATGTTACATAAGATGAATGAACAGAACAAGAAGTTCTGTATGAATTCAAGTGTAAATGAACTTCTATTTCGTTTTTATATGGGGAGTTCCTAGGAAAGCAACGTATAATTTGAAATACTATACTTATATACATATGTATATGAAATATACAAAAATGAATCAACATGGGGAGTACCTAGGAAAGCATTCATGCTTTTAAAATTTAAGAGCGATAAAAGAGCATTCATAAAAAATTTCATCCAATTTTTTATTTTTATTTTGATACTACTTAGTCCTTCCATAAGTTCTGTTACAAGTTCATGCCGTTATTAAAATGAAAGTAGAATACATTTTTCCATAAAGTTAATTTTATCTTATAATGCATATATTAAATGAGCGATATACAAAATTTAATTTGAAATGGTCACAGTTTGCTTCACTCAAGCACTCATTGATCAATAGGAGAACTTATAGTTTCGATTGGTATTTCCGACGCTGCTCGAGCCTAAGATTTTTTTAGAATCTCCAAATATCTGTGGGGTATTCGACAGGCCATGTTCTTCGCAAATTTTGGTCCAATGGATTAAAATCTGGACATCCAGACAAATAATCATCTGCAGTTATGAAACCAATAACCGCTAAAATAATAATAACAACAATATGAAACAAAGAATATTGTTTTAAGCCATTGCTTGGGGAACAGATCCAATGATCTCCATCGAAGAGAGCATTGTTTAATTGTTTTATTACGCCATCTAAAACATCCTGCTGACTTACTTTTGCCCCAGTTTTACCCCCTTTTTCACAGTAGTGAAGAGGTGTAACGCTTTTACAGCAGACTCCCCACCAAACCATTACAACATCTGAATTCTGACCACGTTGAGCTTTTTGTGCCTTTGGAAGTTTTGCATAGATTTTGTCCTTTTGCTTGTTGAAAACTTCTTCAACTGTGAAAAATGTCTCATCTGTAAACGTGTTAATTTAATATCCGTTTACCACGGGCCACTGAAGAAGCCGCTTGCATATTTTTGAGCCTATTTTGCTTCAAGTGCGTTGTTAGCAGGTTAATAGTTAACCAACGGTAGGCTTTCATGAAGAGATCATCGAAGAAGCCTTTGCATTTATCTGGTTCTATATATCCTTTTGACATAATTTGCCGTTTTACAAGAAGATTTCTACGAATGCATACGCGAACAATTTTTATGGCCGGGTTGGCTTCAACCACGCGAGTACGACCACTTCTCTTTTGTTATCAACTGTAGACATTTGAAAAAAACGATCAATAATGCGGTAAAAAATATTCTCGAACTATTAAGCTTTTTTAAAGGCCCATAAATTTCACTATTTCCACACTTATGTTAAGCAATCACCGCAATATGGCTTTCTTTGGCTCCACACTCATTTGTTGGTAAGCGAAATGGACCATATGGCTCATTTGAGTACCTATTTGATTAATCCACTTTATAGCAGCGTAGAACCAACTTACTGTCGACTTCAGTTTATTGTTTATCATTGCTCCTGTTTTTAACGATCGCAATTGCGCAATAAGTTGTATACTCATGTACCGAAAAATATATGAAACTGAAATCGAATGTTATTGAATTTTGCAACAACATATACCTGCGCATTCGTAAGTAAAAATTCGTGTCTACAGGTATGATGTGCATACAAAGATAAATAATAATATAAAATTAATAATTATTTTATTAAATCAATAAACAGTACTGATATTTATTTGAAGTATGTGAAGAAGATCACACTCAGTGACACAAAACTATAATTCAAAAAGTTAGCTGGATACAATACTTTTACCTTCGATTCGTCGACGGAGGAGCAGCCGTTGCTTACATATATCGTCGGTCCAATGCCAAAGCCACGAATGTGCATATTTGATGTTTTGAGAAAAACGCGTTTCAAACCTTGAAGACATTGTTAAAAATAGAGATTTAATTTTGTATGTTTCAACCACTATTGGAAGGTTTATTTTTGTAAACCACTAAGTAATGTTAATTGAAAAATGTTAATTTTTTTATTTTTTTTCAAAAAAAATGCACATTCGTTGTTTTGGCTTTGCAAAATTTGACATATAATATTTCGTTATTTACATTTTTTTTGAAACATAACACAACGTTTTGAAAAACTGAACAAAATAAACATTTAACTCCTCTATAGTTACAAAACTTAAATAGAATAGTAAGGTTTAGTCTTTTTCAGTTGCAGACTGAACGAAACTAAAAAAAAACAAATTTCTCTGGAATAAAAATGGGCAAAGCATTTACGCTTAGTCTTCGTCTGACTCTTCACCAATGTCTGGTTCCGGTAAAGCGTCCCTCACCATGTGATTTGTTTTTAGGGAACGGTAAAAATCATGGTACGCTTTTGGTATTGTAAGATCCTTACACATTTTATCAAGGTCTTTCCATTTTGCCTCACTGATGGGCAGGCCATTTTGCTAGGCCTTTGTTTAAGTCGGCTTGTTTTGGGCGACCTCGCAATTTTTTGCTGTCTACTTCAATAAACACATCAGTAAAGTCTAATTTGTACAGAACTTTCACGGAATTATTTTCTTTAATATACCGAAGACAGCAGAGTTTTCTCCAGGGAATATTGTTCATATTGAAAGAATTATTATTTGAAAATCCTTTAAAATCTAAGAAATCATCAAACGTCAAAGACTTTACAGCAAAAGGGCGTCGTGTAATACGTGCATCTCTTATAAGTTGTGACCACCCCTCTGGGATATAAACGGGTACATATTTTGATTTTTTTCTCTATTTTCGAGTGGATGGAGTCGCACTCCATTTCGGTGTGCCCTGTCTCGAAAAACTGATGATCAATTACATTCAATAATGGATGATCCGCAAGAAGTTGGAGACACATGGTTGCAAATATTGAATTTTTCTGCTGTCCTCTACAGCCGTAAGACATCATACGGACCGCCTTGATCTCAGAATGGCTCATAATAAAATCATATACACAGGACGCTATTTCATTAGCCCCTCTTTTTCCACTTGTTTCGTCCCAAAGATAGCACATGACATTTTGGTTTGCTAAATTATAAATGGTGAAATTAAACACAGCTAGTTTCCTTAAATAAAATATTTGTCCCGCAGATCTTTGGGCGTTGTTAAGACTGCCTGCAAATCGAAATTGAAAGCCAAAACCTTAGGATTCTCTTTTGATATCAACTTGTCCTCATCGCGGGCTTGTCTAGCTTCATTTTTCCTATGAAGATGTTTTTGATACGCTTCTTCTTCTTCGGACATATTTTCGTATTCCAAACATTTCTTACATTGGTCTTTCTTTGATTTCAAGAAGCCTAAGTTGTATTCAGAGAATATCTGGCAATACTTTTCATATGAAACAATTTGGACATTTTTAGTGCTGCACAACTCTTTGTACATCCTGTACATTATTGATATGTTCAGTGATGAGTCAAGGTACCTCTTCTTGCTGGATCTCCGACAGTAATGCGATTCTACACAGAAGCACAGATTTTCACACTGCCAATTCTATGAATTTCGCACATCCGTTAATTGGATGTTTGTTGTTGTTATACACACATGCTAACATATTTTTTGTTTACCTTTTAACATTCATTGAACCAGATGTTGAGCTGTTTTGATCATGGTAAAATAATTTGCAACGGCAAAAGCATGAATGTGGTACATTCGTGCTTTCGGTATTGCAGCAATTTTACAACCGACACTTTCGTGGAATGCTTTCGGGCTGGGAGGGAGGGAGGGGATAAGCATGCAGGTTCGCGCTTTTGGCATTGAACACTCTGAATAAAATTGAACATACAGCTGCACATGTGGAAATGGGCAAAATTGCACATTCGTGTCTTTGGCATTGTACCGACGATATGTAATCTGTATACTTCTATCAGGAAAGGAGCTGCAGAAACTACCTATTCTGCTGGAGTGGAGTGAAAGATAACAATCGACCTGATAATTTAAAACAGGTAACGAGAGCGATCAATTGTCCTTGTAAATCTCGACAATTCACAATATCAGATTTTCGTTTATTTGCAATCATTGCTAGATCTACTGCCTTCGTGCTATTGCGTTATTTTACAATTTCGGTTGCCTGAAAGTTGTTTAATGTTGTTGGTCCCCTGCAAATTTTCGTTTTCGTTTTTTTGACCACAGCAACCACCTGATATAAATTCTCATTTTAATGAAAACGATAACATCACATAGTTTCCATGAGTCTACTAAAGGTAAAACCTCAAAACCGAGCAAAACGAAACCTGCAATTTCTCTAGATAGGGGAATTAGTGAACTAGCTTCGGTAAATCACAAAAAAAATTGTAGTAAAAACAGTATATTATGCAAAAAACAGGTCTCCATGAAAAAATTATATAACTAGATCCGATTCCACTAGAATATAGACTTGATACATTAAATTCACATAGCGAAATGCTAATGAAATGTCTGACGACTGTTGAAGAACTTGATGAGGGAGACTTTCCAGTGGGGAATTAAAGGACTTATTGTTTTTTTAATAAACATCTTAATCATGCTGAAACTGCTTTGACAACGGAAGCCTCACAATAAGTAATAAAATTTTATAACTAAACTAAGACATAACATTAACTGGCTGTTGTTTCTATTTGGAAGGATGGTTTGTTTCTTCTTTTCAGGCGGGTTTGACTTGTTGCGGAGACTAAGATGTTAGCCAAAGGGTTCGGATGATTACGCATCCTTGTTATGCATTTTTTGTGACAATTTCTACCTCTTCTTTGATGTTTAGGTCTTTGAAGATGTTGCTATTATGCATGTATTAAGGTGCGCCTATTATAATTCTTAGAATTTTAGACTGGAATCTTTCTAAAATATCCATATTTGTCGCGCAAGCTGAACCCCATAACTGTATTCCAGTTGTCCATATCGGCTTTATAGAGGAGCACTTTGTTGTTCACACTAAACCCATATTTCCTGCTTATAAGCCGATACATACTGGCATTTTTAAGCTTAGGATGCAATTTTTTAGCGGAGATTTATCGTCTACAGGTTAAGCGAAAGACTAAGTGAATTCCGAGGCATGTAATTTCGTTAGCTTGAAGAATATATGCATTGTTAAGCTTGACAGTAGGGCACGTTTTTAGCTTTAATGTGAAAGTGATGTATTTAAACTTATTTTCATTTCATTTTTGCACCATTGTGCTGGCGCATTTGTGCAGACTTAATACAGCAGCTATTGGATACTCCTCTGTAATATATTTATTTACTTTTACAGTGAATTCCGTGTTTGATAAGTAGGATTCAAGGAAAATAATGGAATAAGTTAGATAATAATTTTTTTAATTTTATGAATGCCACACATTTCAAAATCTTGAGCTACATACATGGAGAAAATCGGCCGAGTAATACTCTCTGAATTCTAGAGCCTTTCTCATTTAATTAGTTATATGATAACTTGTTCAATTATGTAGTGTTTTTCGCGGAAACTAAACTGATGTGTATATATGAAGATGATGAGGTGTTGCTTCTTTACCTTGTTTACCTGTCATAATTATCTGCAACTTTTTCCATGTTTATCTGCCTTAGGGCGTCGGTAGGATACCGTTGAAAACAAGTACTTTGTTATCAATGTCAGTCTCCCTCTCTATTTCGGGATTAGTCTATACGTGATTTATTTTTTTATGTCATCCAGATAGTTCTGGATGTCGTAAGACGAAAAGGGACTGGTAATCAACTGGCTGTTTATTCAACCTAGCTATTAATTTGGAGTGAGCAGAAGATAAATTAGCACTGATTTTGGCAAATACGAAATTCCTATCTAAGTTTTTGGTGATTACAAAATCTATCAGATCTGGTGGCCAGTAAGATGGTTATCTAGGCGAGGTAAAATCGAACCTATTTTTGGTACTCATGATCGGCCTTTGAGTTTATTAAGCGGTAGCACCATTGAGTATGCTCTGCATAATAATCTCCTCCAGATAAGAATCTCCGACGGTTTCGAAAAAGTCATGAAATTGCTTATCTGTTATTATGAATCGTGACGGCTTTAAACGACTCCTTATGAGTATGGCTGTCGCATATAAGAAGTACATTTATTGATGAGATGAACATCCAAAGTGGAGCCCACGGTATTAATCCTTTTTGCATAACTCTTTTTTTTTGCTGCAGTTGATTTTCTTTTTACATTTGTGATATTTATGTATAGATCAATACCAGTCAAATAAATTCCCAAGCACTCAATGTCTCCTACAATGAGCTTCTCACGGTAAAGGGATAAATTTTTAGGCATATTAGTGCAGGAGAACAGAGAACAGGAAGGGTCTCTACCCTCTAAGACTACCGACAGACATGTTAGCCCAGTTCATCTCATGCGCGAAAGCACCGTTCAAGCCAATCCAGGCGTCTATAACGGAGATACACAACACACAAGGACTACGGGTACAGGGCTGCATGAAAACACTCAGGCAAGAAGAAGTGACAGTTCGGGTCATTCAAGCCAGTCAAAACGATGGAAGAATCTTGACCTCGCGAAATGGCATAAAAAAATTAATATTTATGGTAGAAAAACACACTGGTGAAAGTGGCGAAAAATAATTTAACACAAAAGCATTAAAGTGAAAGGCAAGTGATCAAAAACAACAATTAAACATAATACAAACATAATGGAACAAAACTATATAGACACAAGAAAGAAGTGTTGTCTTTAGCCGTGCCGAACCTATAAAATTTTAGCAAAATGCAAAGTTCGATTTCGATGATTTTCTGGGTCAATATATATATATGGGTAGCTTTTTTGGCAGAATTTCTACCCAAACCTCATATCGGTTATATGGGGGCTATAATATATTATCTTCCGATTTCGATAATGCTCAAATCATTATATGTGTGCAGAATGTCGAATTTTATGTTTTTATGATATAATCGACCGATCCGGCCGGCTCAAACACAAGATCAATATATATAAAAAAATACACTCGCATACTAAATTTCGTGGAAATATCTTAATATTTTAGAGACTAGTTTGTGTGCATAAAGGCGGACGGGCTTGACTGAATCAACTCAGACCATTATTCTGCTACGATCGGGTGGGGGTCATTTATTCTCCTTCTGGTATTCACATAAATCGGACAAGTTAATTAACATTTCATGTTCACGAAAGGTATAACAAGAAAGGAGTGCTGTCTTCCGTGCCACCGCATGCCGGAGTAATTATAAATTTCATGAACTAATCAAATTTATTGCGAAATGCAAAATACGAATTCGCTGAATTTCAGTTTCAGTATCTATTTGAATATTCGTGGGTATCATACAAATTTCCATGCTATTAGATGTTATTTTGGTTCATATCTGAACGAATCGAATACTTTTAGATTACTTTTTAGAAATTGCACGCTCTTATATGATTTTTTCACATATTTTTGACTCAAAACTTCATATCGGAACAAATTGGTGTGGTATGTAGGATATAAAGTATAGTCTTGTGTTTTCGATTATATTTGGCGTCAATATTTATTACACAGTTTGGAAATCCATCAATATCTTCGAGTACATATCTTACTATAGTAAGCCTGTTGTTCCGCCGGCGGAAGGCATCAACGTTCTGTATGCGAATTCTATGTATGTTCTAACACATAGTCATAATTTTGAAGTTCTAAAAGCCATATAGCTATTCTTACATCCTTTGTAAATATATCCGAAAACGTTAAGAGTATAAATTACTGTAAGGGTCTCTAACTCACAGCTTTTTTATACTTTGATTCTGCCTCAGTTGAACGTTTTTAAATTTAATATATGATTCATTTTCCCATCTTTTTCTTTACAACCACTCCAAACCATGCTGATCTAGAATCACAATGCTACTCTGTCTCGTCCTTTTGGTTATATAAAGCAAGTATTTGATCTTCTAATAAATTTTCCTTTATCGTTTCGATAAATTTTAAATTTTTAGCTCCCCTTATCTAATCAGACAATGGCTTAGCTATGAACGAAAAATCCTTCACAAACCTTCGAAAAGGCGAACAAGATCCCCAGAAAATTTGCACAGAATGAAGCTTTATTGGTTGGGTTTCAAGGCCCTTTTCGTCTGCATTAATACCATTCTTGAAACTGTATACCCTAAATATTTTACATCAGATTAAAATTTTTAATTTCAAAACGAATCTTTTGAAAACTTCTGTCAAAATATCGAAGTGTTCATCCATACGACCCAGTTGTTATCATTATGTCATCCATCCGATTTTTGCAAAAGCACTGTTCACCAATGAAGTAAATTTAATTGAATTAAGGTGAAAAAAAACATGAACGAAACCATTTTTTCAAATCTAATTTCGTAGAAAACTCTTACCCTCTTGGTAGTCACGCTATTCAGAGTGTGATAGTCCACACAACACCAGTCTTCTCCCGCTCTAAAACAATAGGCGGTAAAAACTCTTGCTTACTGGGTCTTATAAAACCATTTTCTAAATATTCATCTTATATCTTCTGTAAACTATTTTTTTCTGTGTATGGCAAGTGGTGGACAATTAAATGGCTTAACTTTATCTAATGTCAATAATTATTTTCAAATATATCTTAAAGATATGGTTTATTTTCGTGACTTAGGATATAAGAAACGTTGATGGTTAACTCCTCCTCAATTTCTTTATCTGCCATGTGTTGTACATAATCCTCAAACATATACAAACATGGATTTTTCTAAAAGAACGTCCTTATGATTTAATAGTGCCTGTCTTTAAATATGTCCACTCCACTAGACTGTCCCTTGTCAATGTTATCAGAATTCGGAAATCTATCCTTACAACCCTTAGCAGCAACATTAATAAAAGCAACTTCAAAAATACTCTATATAGTTTTTTTTTTAAATGGATGAACCATCCACATGTTTTATGTATCCTTGTTATCTCTAATTAATTTGATGTGCATATAATACTTTAAATTATTTATATTTTTTAGAATTCTAAATTTAAATATAAACATGTATTATCTTTTTAACCGTTGTGCTATAAAAGATCGTATGTTATTGCATAGGGGTATCCATTTAATGGTTTTCAAAATAAACGTAAATAAAATGCATTTGAAATATTTTTTAATGAAATGTCCTTTTTTTATAACCGCCTCGAGAATTTTTGCAAACTTCGATCCGTTGAAGAAATTTTTGACCACTTTTTTGCAAATATTTTGCAGTATCTCAGTCATAACTTGATAAATGTTAGTTTTCAACTACACAAGAGTTAAAGGGTTATCCGCATAAACACGGTCTTTCGCGTAGCTTCACAAAAAAAGTCCAACGGTGTCAAATCGCACGATCACTGCGGTGAATTTACTTCGCCAAAACGAGAGATTACGCGATCGAAATTTCTCTTGCAATAAAGCTATATTCGCTCGCGTTGTGTGACATGTGGCACTATCTTGTTGGAACCGCATATTGTCAAAGTCGTGTTCTTCAATTGCAGGCCAAAAAAGAGTCGGTTACCACCAGACAGTAAGTTTTTTTTGGTGTAATGGCTTCTCTTGACAGCTAAGTCTGAGAGATGTCAAATACAGAACTGCACTTCCGAAACCACTAAATGGATAACTCGTTATGTACTAATGAATAACTCGAAATAAATTAATGAAGCGAAATAGATTTAAACCAAAATACTGTCAATTCATATTAGAAATCAAATTAAAATTATTTTCTCCAGGGACACTGAACTTTCTGATAAGGCTGATAGAACTTCTGGAATTCATTATGCTTGTTCTACTTTGGCGTACGCACCGCTTACCCGATTATAGCCGAACTAACAATAGCGCGCCACTCGTTCCTTCTCTTCACTGTTTGTCGCCAGTTTGAAATACCAAGTGAAACCAGGTCGCTCCCCACCTCACCCTCACCTTATCGGATGTCGACATCGTCCAAGCTTTTGTACCATATGTTGGTTCGGGAATGATGACCGACTTGATGAGTTTAGTTTTGATTCGTTGAGAGGAGATTGTTTTAAAGAGTGATTCTACGTTGAATTCTTCCGTATTTGATTAGCTTTGCTAGTATGCCATCAGCTCCTGTCGCTTTGTTATTTTAATTCGGTCCTGAGGCCTTCTGTAAGTCGCTGCACCTTTTCATAGAATTTTCTATCCCATCCCTCATGTGTTGCGGTCGGCCGCAATTTTGCTTGGTAGGCAGTCCGTTTTCTCTAGACTTCAGCTCGACATTTTCATCTTTTTTTGGCACTGTTGAAAACCCATCGTTTCAGAAACACTGATTTGAAGGAAGTTTAATATTTCGATCACACAGCTCCCTTATATCGGAATGATGAGAACTCTTAGATAGCTGGTGCACCGTCGTCGAACCTGCCTTGTGTTTGTTGACAGCGCCCTAAAGCGCGTTCTAGGCTCTCATATAAAGCATCTGTGGTCATATCCTCCTTCTTTTCCATCAAAGCGTGGGCGCAAATCAGCGGTATGTTGAAGAACTTTGATTTGATGGAAATTGTGGCTAGGCACTCATCCCACGCGGTGAATGCCAGGGCTTGGCGACGGAATCTATCTCCCACCACAAAACCAAACCAAATTTGCGTTCTTTATATGACCGCTGTTGTGGATTTTAGAAAGATCCACCTTCTTCCATTTTGTTTAGTATTACGAGGACATTAATCAGCTGGGTAGCGGCAATTTTCCAATTAAAAGACCGGACATGAGAGGTGTATGCCCTCAAATCGTAATCCGTTTAACATTTGCAGGAGTGGTCTCTCATCCGAGGCATTTGTTTATTTTTCATTTGGAGTGTATTTCTATGTGTACGTCCAAAACCCCACACAAAACCACAGGAGACTCACTTTCTCACTTAAGCTCACCTCAAAGCGGATGTCTGTTTCCTACCTAGAGGATACGTGGCCTAACACCGGCAGTCATGAGCTGTTTAAACCATATGCAAATGAATCGTTTCTGGCTACTCCCAGCTAATGGCACTCAAAAGTTTTCTTCACTTGCGTGAGTTTCATGGCGCCATCTTCCACTTTGTAGAAATATTTAAATTAATAAAACAAAAGTTAATATATTAACTTTATTACTTTTCTATGAGTTACAATAAACTGAAACTTAAATTTATGCTTATTAATAAACTAACTTAAGCTAGAATTGGCCTACGTGACCAGAGGTGATTTACCAGCAAAATAAAATTTGCACTTGTAACGCTCACCTCAAGCAGTTGCGCTTGCAGCGCTAAGATGTTTGGTTTCGGCGGATGCTCGTGTGAGCATTGCATAGTATTTTGTTGAAATAGAACTCTATGAATGCCTCTTACAAAAACATCCAATCGTCTACAATTGGTTTAAATAAAATGGTATGTCGTTAAGATTTCGATGGGTTGAAGGTTTTGGTATTGGCATCCGAAAAAAATCTGTATTCCAAATAGTGCTTGGTGTACCATGGTGGCGTGCGCTATGCAACCAGGTCCCCACGAGAGAATTCCGCAGGCAGGTGCGTAGCTTTCGACCTGGTTCGTAAGTGCGAGCCGGGGCAGATTCTTGCAATCATTGAAAGCAGTAACATCCTTTTGTGTGGCCGAACGGCTAAAGAAAAAAGAAAAGAAATATACTTAGTTTGGTTTTTGGGGTGTGCTTAGTTGCCAAGCGAAGCAAGAGTTAAAATAAGGCCAATTGATGCCAATAGTGATAAGAATAAGGCAGTCGAGGCCCATACAACTTCAGGAGGTATTCTTGGGTCCAATTGTTGAACCAGAGTTTGGCGTCACCGTCCGGAGGAACACCGAAGTTAGATACACGCAAACCCATTCGAGCAACGTTAGTATCTTTCTGTTGTGTTTGTGGGCCTTTTTGTGTGCCAACAATATCACTCGCTTAGTTCCTCCCTACCCATATTTTTAACATCCCGCACCCAGAGCCCAGTCATACAGTCAGGTTAAAGTTACCCCCGGCAGCACGGGAGTAATGCGAGTGGGTTCGTAACCAGTTCGGTTGGAATACACCTCGGATGCACCCCTTTTCCCGGTTTATTTTTTTCAAATACAATTGCTATTAGTTTTATTGTTGTTTGCTTTACCCTTACTGTGTATTGTTCGTAAGTGATCTTCGTTTGCTAACTCGTTGTTGGTCAATTCTATTTGGTTTTGTTTTCGTTCACCTATATATAGTTCTTGTTTTTGTATTTAGCTAGTGTCCCACACCATCTCCACTAAGCTGGCCGGTCGCTTCTGTTAGTTCTTGTCACCTCGTCTTCGTGTGGCAGTTTGTTTTGTTGATGGGTATTGAGGTTGTTGCTAGACTTTTAACCAGCAACCACTGTTGGCAGTCCGCTTAGCCAGTTACCTTATGTGTAAATATAATGTGTGCTTATATATGACAATATGCTTCTGCGTCTTTTGCAGTTTAATATTACGATTATTGAAAAAACCGTAGCTAAGAGTTCAAAAGTTGTGACCAAGCAAATTTTTTGATACTCTTAAAGACAAAACTTCTTCAAATTCGGAACGAGAGTTTGGATTTTGTATTAACGCAGACAAAGGTCTCAAGATATTTATTACTAAGGTAGGAAAACTTATGTTGTTAATTTTTATAGTTTAATTGCATTAATTGTATAAGGTATGATCAATTTACTATTCTTGTAATATTTTTTGAAGTAAGATTTCTTTTGAAACCTTTTAAACGATTAATTATCCATTATTTATTTCTTGTGACAGTACCATGATGCCAATATTCCATTTTCTAAAAAAAAATTTGAAACAGTTTTCTTTTTCTAAAGAAGTATTTTGGGTTTTCGCCTACATTTTTGTTTCATTTACACACTTACAATCTCTTTCCGAATCATATTATTTTCCATACCATTTTACTACACTTTCAAATTTGAATTTAAAAATGTTTCCATTGTTGCTTACGGGTTTTGACAACATACATTCCACATTTATGCGTTGGAAATTTCATGAATACAATTCATGAAAAAGAACAAAGAATGTGTGCATTTTATAATACACGAAAATTATACATGAATTTTGTCGAATACATGAAATTTTAGTTTTGAATTTTTAATTTCAAGAATTTTTAAATGCTGCATTAACACAACCGTTTTTGAATTCATGAAAAAAGAATTCATGTATTGTAGCGCATAAACGTAGTAACGATTACAAATTTCCTCATCAGTTCCTTTTTGGTATTTCGTTGATTACGCAGCCACCGTCAACAGATAGGCACATGCTAGTAGCGCAGTCAACGGAGTCAGCTTAATAGATGCGTCAATTATACTCCCACCTGCATTACATTGTATTGTAACTTCTGAGAAACAAAGATAAATATGTAATCTGTTTTGTTTTAGTTATATATTCCATGCGCTGGGTCTCTCATATTTGCAAATTTAGAAAATAATTATTCATTGTTGGATAGCTCTTTTGAACGCACGGTGATTAACTCGAACCCGCCTACAACTTCAAATAAATTTATTGAAAACCAATTCGTGTTATAAGATTTTGCTAAATATCTAGTCAACGAAAAGTTCGGTAGCTAGACATTTTATGGTGACCACAACGTGATTGCCGTATATTTCGTAATAATTTTAATTAATATAATTTTAAGCAAAATACAATTTTATTTACTAAAACAGCAAAAATGTACAAACTACTCGTGGCCTTATTATATCGTCGGTATATACATATGTACATACGTTCCGCTACAAATATACCGTGATTACGCGGGGTACTTATAAACAGTAACTTATATATACACAAGTATATAAACTCTCGTAAAAGTATTCTGTTAAGTTAATAAATAGTTTCGCTGTCATATCATTTTGCTCTGCTGCATCGGACGATTTTTAAATCCGTTGGACGCAGAAACCTTCTCGACCTTCAAGGGCATTAAATATGCCAACAGATGAAGCTTCATCATCGCCACAAACTATATGGTGGTTTTTTATAAGCGTAAGACACAATCGATTTTTATGCGCGGGCGTAATAAAGTTTCAACTTGAGCAGCTAAGCTCGTTTACGGAATCAGAGCTAAATGTACGCTTGGAAAGTCTTGTGGCAAATTAACTCTGCTCATGACAGTCTCGAAGAGCCAGATTTTGATTAAATTGGCGGGCAGCTGCGCATCAATTTCGATGAACGACTTATCACACAATGATCTCGAATCAGGAACGAAATAAGTAGGCATCAATCACGGTTACCGCGCTGTTCAACCTTGCTCCATGGCCAAACCGTAGAAGATCAAGCAATCAAAGCCGTCCACGTTTGCCTTAGTTGAAGTTATCTGTATTCAGTAGTAACTATACAGAGTAATCAGATTTGTTTTCGATGTTTTCAATTATAATTGGCTGGGATTCTGATTTCATCAATGTCGTGAAAATACAGCATTTGCGATCTTCTTTGAAAGGAACAGAGTTGGACACCATCATCATCTGTAGGTCTATTACTGTGGCTTTAGAATTACTTGAAAATATAAGCGTTTTCATAATAGGCGTCTCATTTTCCAGGCACACATCTCTGAGATTCTTGGACTCAAAATGATAAACTCTTTATCGGCAGTGAAAATAAGAGAACTTTGAGCTTCGAAGCAAATCGCGGCACGTTTAATCGTACACACTCTTCTACCAAAGGTGCACAACGCAACACAGTTTAAGTGCTTGTAGCATAACTCACAGCCAACCCAGCTTTAGTCTGAGTATTAAATTGTAGAATATCCTATCCAATATTCATTTGGTAGACGCTTGTGATACGCTTATCGGTGCCAGCCTATTTTATGAATTGTTGTGTGTCGGACAGGTTAAATTAAATGCTTTCCACTACGTCGTGTCTGGCAATGAGTGTGAAAGACGTGCTCATTTACCTTATTCTAAGTCTCGTGTAGCTCCTCTAAAGACGCTTACAGAGCTTTGCAGTGCGACCTTACCAGCTCAGCTCATCCACGAGGTATTTAAGATGGTCACGATTCCAGGTCTTCACAGCTAATCTCATATCCTCTATTAAAAATTTTACTTATGGTATGGACCGGCACTATATACCCACCAAACTTAATCCCACTGATATTCTTTTTAAGGTGCATCTCCCAATGAACTCATCAAGTTGTCACTTTGGGTCCATGGTCCAGAGTATTTGATTGAATGCCGAAGTAAGTGACCAGAGGAAGTATTACTCGGGGTATTTCAGTACACAGGCATCACATTAGAATCGAAATTTGCAAACTCTTTCACAAAGGCTGTATAACCTCTCTCTCACCATTTATTGACGACTGTGGACTACTTCGCGTAGGTGGGAGACTCAAGAACTGGGCTGGACTGGACGCACAGCATCCTGTTATATTGCCTAGACATCACCCAGAAACTAATGCAATAATTATGCATTTTCAAAAACGAAATTTACATTCAGGTCCTCATGCACTGCTTGCCAACGTCCGCGTGCACTACTGGCCTATTGGAGACCAAAAAACTGTGACAGGTGTTGTAAGTAAATGTACAATTTTTTTTCAAGCCAAGCCGTAATTAGTTGAACACGTCATGGCTGACTGCGCGTTTATGCTGAAAGGTGTTAACTTCTATGGCCTGACCTTTTTCAAGCGTGATAAATAATCTTTAAAGTGTTACATCTGCATCCATATATGCTTCGCCACAAAGGCTGTTAATATGGAATTGGTTATGGTTTTTCTTCAAAGCCCTTTTTATACGCACAAAAACGTTTCATTCTCACACGCTGCCGGCCTACTCCAATATGATTGGAGAACGCTACTAATTTTAGCGGCGGGAAAAACGAGCTTGCCGAACTACGACACCTTTTTCTCAGCGAAGGTCATGGTAAGGCTGTTCGTGAATTTTGCTTGGATAATACCATAGCTTGGCGATTCATCCCACCTCCACCTCATTGTGGGAGGCAGCCGTTAAAACTAGCAGGCACCACTTCTATCGAACCGTTGAATCATTTGTTTTAAAATTTAATGAGCTGCACACTCGTGTTTGCCACATAACGGCAATAATTAACTCTAAATCTTTGGACCAACTGGAATCATACGAAGAGCCATCAGAAAGCTATACTCACTTCCGAAGAAGGATGAAGTTGAAAGCTCCAGTCTTCCAACGGTGGGAGAATGTTTGATTGCGAAGCATAGTTAAGCAGTCAACTTAATCGATGCGTCAACTATCTTTAGCTCTCTAATACTCCCACCTGCATTACATTGTATTGTAACTGACTCTGAGAAGCAAAGATAAACCTATTAACATATCTGTGTAGCTTGTTTTAGTAATACCTTCCATGCGCTGGGTCTCTCATATTTAAATTTACAAATGTATTCGTTCTTTTGAACGCACAGTCTAAATCTAACCCGCCTGCGACTTTAAATAAATGTATTGAAACGTATTCGTGAAATTTGATTTTGGTATATATTTGCCACCGAAAAAGCTCGGTAGCTACACAGTATTTTTGTTAATTAAATATAGCTATTTCAACTTTAGCAAATTTTAATGAATGCACTTATAGTTCAATTGGTAAATTTTATTTATTTTTGCTATGGTAGCGTGTATTTCTTAATACTTTCTAATTCTTTTATTATGTAAATTTTAAATTTATACTGAGCTCCGAAATTATAGATTATGTTTTTTTATGTTTTCGATACTATACAACAGCTAATTTAGGGAATGTATCAAGGGGGGTAATTTTTTCATGTTCGTCTATTGTAAAAATTTTGATGTTGACTCGTATGCTCTACTACTCGCGGTGTAAATCTAATATTGTAATTGGCGAAGAGCAATGGGTAAATTTCTTGAATTCTTAACATAATCAGTTCACCGATGAATTCAGCAATTTTTTAATAATTTTTTAGCGATTCTTCGATATAAATGTTTCCAGCTATAAGATGTCTTTGGTAAGTGGAAAACAATAACTTCAATCTATGGTAGCTTTGAGAATCTTCTAATAAGTAAATTTGATTTTTGAAGACATGGACGGGTGTTTCCACTGAGGGTATTAAATTTTCAAAAGAACTGTCGTTACTGTGGACGATGATGGAATTCATGTTTGATACCGGTCGTCTTGACAAGAAGTATAGTAGCGGGCTTCGTATTTCCTGCCTTGTAAATAAATTCGTGGTTATAATCTTCTAACTGCGCTTTCCATCTTTTCATTTTCGCATTCCTGTTTTTATTGCTTTAGCGGAAGTCAATGCGATGGGATGGGATAGGATGGACTGTGAATATTTTAATCTTTTTTAATCAGTAAAGGAACCATCTGAGTGCTTGCAAAGTTCAAATTATACCTAACATTTATTATTCGTTGGTGGCAAAATTTTCTTCTGATCTGTTCAGTGTTCTCGAAAGGAAGTATTACGGATTACATATTTTGGGATATTACCGCACCTAAAGCATAATCTGAGGCTTTCCAATTGTTTGATTGCTTATATTAAATTTAAATGTGTCTTTTTTGAATTGTTTTTGTAAAATTTAGTTCTCCTCTTAGTATTTCGGTGAAGGTTTTTTAAAGGTATTGAGTATGGGTAGGTTTTTGAATAAATTGGTCTTTGGCTTTTTCTTCCAATCTCTGAGGAGTTCAATAGCTACTTAAGCCTCTTGTTATTAACTGTGCGCAAGTGATTTAGCGCTAAGAAATTTATTAGAAGCTGATGAATAAAATATTTGTATTTGTTAAGTAACGTAAAAAAACTTTTCAGTGTACGGTTGCCTATCAATATTAGCGTGATGGGTAAAAATAAATGACAAAACAATAAGGTAGCGGGTAACTGCTATAAAGTGTAGTCTCTTACTTTTTCATTATTTTCTTGTTCCCTTCTTTCTTTCTTTTTTTAACTTATTTTAATTATTTATTTATTATTAAAATATTTCTGAATTGGTTTAATTGTTTCTTCTTTGTTCATTATAATTATATTGTACTGTAATAAACTGTGTTTTTCTCCACTTATTTAGTTAGTTAGTTGTCGATTGAATTAACTTTTATTATATATTTTTTTTTTCAATTTTAAATTCGCTTAAGTTTTTCACTAAATTAATGTTTTTCATTTTATTTTTTGTTTCACTGGTTAAGCTGTTGAATAAATGTCCTTTTGGTTTAGAAGGACCATCCAGGTTTTCCTTTTGTGAAAAAAAAGTTTCACTACTAAGGCGCCGTTCCAAAACGGAAACACAAAATATTGTGTTTACTATACAATAAAATAACATTTCTACATTCATTTGTGTTCTTTAGTATACAATGGTATTAGAATTTAACATTGACATTCAATATATTTACTTCGATGAACACGTACTGTGTAAAATAAGTTAATAAAAGTTATATACTAACCTTAGTTATGGTTTGCATTTTGCGACATCTTTATTTCCTAAGTAATCTTAAATAGATCACAAAACATCTGAAGTACGTTATAAGAAGAAAGGTATTACAAGTTATTATGATATATAATATGTAATATTGAATTACTGAAAAGTACACTATTATTCGTTCGTGCTATTGCAGTCTTTAAAAATGTATTAGAAAATCCTATATTCAATACAGCAAAATAACTATTATCAATATAAAATGTATTTTCTAAATAACACTCTATGGTGATACAGTTCGGCTGCTTTGGTTCCTTAAATCCTTAGGTTGAATTGTTATGTCACACGCATCTGAGTTGAAGCTTACATAAAAGATATTTTAAAAAAATTCATAATACAGATATTCACGTAAAAACTAATGATGGACTTGTATCTATAATTGTATTCCAGCTTAGTAAATAAATTAATCCAAAAGTTACACATGGCGCATAACTAAAGTACAAAATTCTCAAAGAAAATAATATTTTTTTAAATAAATTCAAATAAACTAAGAGATAATTTACTAAACTTCATTTTAAAATGCATTTAAACTAATCAAAATAAAACTCTACAAATAAATTTTTAATTTGGTACATATGCATGGCTGACACATGTACAGAAAAAATACTAAATACTAAAACTTTGCAAACAACATATGCATGCAACTTAAGTTTTGGCTTGGCCGCGATAAGTTTAAAAAAAAAAACGTTTTCTTTGCACTCCAGCCAAAAACTAACTAAAAACTTATATTTATTCCATCTTCTTTTATACAAAAATTCCCTTAAAGCTAGATGCAACATTCAAGCTTACATTCTAGTATTTCATAAACATTTACTTGGTATTTCAATTGAACTGTATTTGTTTACTTACATTCTAGTATTTCATAAACATTTACTTGGTATTTCAATTAAACTGTATTTGTTTATATTGTGGCCAAGTGTTCAGTGTGGGAGGTTGCATAGCTACCGTTTTTGTTTACAGTATAGCTAATTTCCCTTTGGGAGCGGTGGCGTTAACTCCCCCACCTCTAAATCGAAGCGTCCCGTCTTCGAATATAAAGCAGTTAAGTGATTGATTTGATTTGACAACTTGGATAACATTTTTTCTTCTTCTTTTGACTTTTTTAATTGATTTTGAAAATTAATGTAAATAATTAATTTATAACCAAAATATGCTGTTATTATTATTAATACCAAAGCAGTAAATGACCACCAAATGGGATTTCTTTTAATTTCTTGTTTCATTGGAGTGAGTATATTAAAATTGTCCAATCTCAAATCAATATTTTTTGTTTCAATGTATTCTTTTACAAAAAATGGTTTAAATTTTCCTTCTTTTAAATGGTTCAAGATTTTTCCTGTTGGATTATCATACTTTTTATTATCAATTGTTACATTATCCTGATTATCCTGGTTATCAAATAAACTCCATCTACTGTGTGAGTATTAACCGTATGTGTCCCTGATGCTATTATAGCACCATCTTTTACAATTTTAATTGACTAATTTTTTTCGTTTATTTTTGTACAATTAGCATGTTTATTATTCAATATATCTGACAAACATGTATTATTTTCGTTTATCATACAAAATGCATTATTTAATTCCTTTTTACAAAATCTTACTGAATAAAATTTATTTTCACACTTTATTATTTCATTTTCAATTAATAATTTTCCATCGTTTTGTGCTACGGCTATTACCTCAAACAATTTACATATGCTTTTTAATTTTGGATACTTAATATAAATAATTATTAAATTGTTTTTTGTGCAATTTTAAATTCTGAAACATCCATAAGGTCTGCTATTGTTATATTAACTCTTTCTTCGCTTATTATCTCTTTTATTTCTGCCATATCCAAAATTAATGGATTTAATGTTCCTACTTTTGACAATGTAGTTGTTTCCACTGTGTTTTCAAGTTCAGTAATTATTAATTTGTTTCTTTGTCTTAAAACAGTTTTTTCATTCGAACTACCTTGTATTTGTTTTAATATCTGTGTTAATTCCGTAATTGTTTCAAATATTTGTGAATTTGTTGTAAACTACTTATTATTGTTTTCTATTAAATAATTTACTTTATTTGTTATTTGCATAAAATCATTATGGTCAGGTGTGCCTGTGATCCATTTCCAAACTGTCCCAAGTTCATTAATTCCCCTTTTGGATCTATTTTCGATTTTTAATTTTCTTAATAATGCTTCTATCATATTTATTTCAAAATCCATACTTGAGTCATCAAGTAAAATTATTTCCTCATTGGTCTTATAGTTTTCTATAATGCTTTCAAAGAATGATAAATTTGTTAAATGGTTTCTTCCTCTACAAGTATATAATTTTCTCTTGTATAATCAATTATGTCTGATGTGATTATGGTGATATATAACATTGTCAATGAAATTTGTATAAGTTTCCCCATCTTTCCTATAATACAACGAAATCAAACTTTAATATTGTCCTTATGAATTATTCTGTTTCTGCTTTTTATTTTAACCTTATTCCCTAAATCCTCTGCTACTTCTTGTTTTCTATATTTGGGTTTTAATTTATTCCTTTCCCCATATAATTTTTCATATATAATCTCCCCTCTATGATAACTTTTTTGGACCCGTTTTTTGTTATGATGCTCCAACATTTTTTCTTGAGCATTCTTTAGTATATCCCTCATAATACCATGTGCTTCCCTATTAAATAAAATATTACAAGGCTGTTTATTATACTGCTGAATCGCCTTCATAACTGACTCATAATCACTTATTAAACTGTGTTCCTGTTTCAAACATCGAGCTATTTCTATTAGAGTGGAATGAACCCTCTCTTTTTGTCCATTGCTAGTACTGTGACGAGGTGCACAGTAGTAAATCTGTATGTTGAACCTTTCCATTAAAGATTTAAATTGTATCGTAGCAAAACCTGGTTCGTTATCTATAGCTATGCTTTTAACATCTGGAAATGTTTGTAAAAGTTCCAAAATTTTATCTTCCAAATTTAGTTTGTCCTCAATATATTTAATAACCACATACTTTGAATACGAATCCAAACACGTAATAAATTTTAATTTTTGAGCGAAAAAAATATCGATATGGAGCTGTTCCCCTTATTTTTCTGATATAGGTCCTTCACCTATCGGAATTAATTTCGGATGCCTTTCATACTTATTATTATTACATATGTTGCAATTTTTCGCATATTGCTTGAATTGTTTTATCATTAATGGTCAATAATATTCTTATCTGATTTGAGCCAAATTTTCCCTATAATTTCTATGTGCCCTATTATGTGTTTGTTCAATAATCGCTCCTTGATCCTCTCTATTGGTAACATCATTAGCAAACAATTTAGTATATAAAAATTTTACTGTTGGAAATACTTCTCTTAGCACATTTTTTATTTCGTAAAGAACCACCGGTGTGCAGTATATTCCAGTAACCACCTTTGGATTCATATATTCCTTCAAAACACCAACTATATTTTGTGGTATGTTATACTCAATTAAAAATCGTTTATTATTAAATTTAGAAATAGTTTCTAAGACGGTTATTCTTGCCCCAATATTTATCAATATTTGCTGTTTAAAGTGGTTCAATGGCTTCTTTGTTTCATGAATCTGATACTCATCACTGCTTTCCGCCGAATGTTGAGTATTTGTTACGGAATCTCCTGAATGATCTGATTCTTCAGAACTTGTTAAATTATTCAACATTTGTCTTGATAACGCGTCAGCAACGACATTTGTTGCTCCTGGTTTATAAATAATTTTTGGTGAAAATTCCTCAATAAATGTTCTCCATCTTTTAATTTTTATATTCGGGTTTCTTTCAGAATCCGCAAATGACAAGGGTTGATGATCAATGTGAATTTCTAATTCACTCACACCGTAAAGATAATTCCTTAGAGTTTTCAATGCCCACACTATGGCATATAATTCTTTTTCATTGGTTGCATAATTTATTTACGTAGAATTCAATGTTTTTGAAATAAATATAATGGGTTTACCTTCCTGTGATAAGACAGCACCCAAAGCTACATTTGACGCGTCAGTAGTCAATACAAATCTTTTCTTATAATCTGGTTGCGTTAGTTGCACCTGGTGAGACAGTAAATTCTTCAATCTTTCACAAGCAGCTATTTCTTCTTGATCCAGATTAATAACTTTAATTTTGGTAAATATTGGGAAATCTTTCCGTTAACGGTTTCGATATAACCGCATAGTTTTCTATAAATTTCCTATAATATCCCGTTAATCCTAAAAATCCTCTTAATTGACTTAATGTCCCTGGTATTGGGTAATTCTGTATAGCTTCGACCTTTTTTGGGTATGTTTTAATTATATCCTTGGCAACCACATATCCCAAAAATTCTACCTCTTCCTGATAAAATTTTGATTTTTCGGACGATATCTTCATATTTGCCCCCCTCAATATTTCAATTACCAAACTCAAATGATTTTTAAGTTCCTCCAAACTTTTTTAAAAAATTATGATATCGTCTACATAAACATGACAAAACTTTCCCATATATTTTCTTAATACATTGTCCATAGCTCGCTGAAAAATACTCGGCGCATTCTTTAATCCAAACGGCATCCGTAAAAAGTCGTACTTCCCATTATTCACTGAGAATGCCCTTGCCTCTATATCACTTTCTTCCATTAATATCTGGTAAAATCCAGACTCCAGATCAATCGTGGAAAAATATTTTGACTTTCCCAAATTTGTAAGCATAATTTCTGGGTTTGGCATCGGGTACCTATGCGATATTGTTTTTTCATTCATGTTTTTGAAATCGATCACTAATCGTAACTTTGGACTTCCGTCGTCATTTATTCCTTTCTTTGGAACTACCCATACTGAAGAGTTGTATGGGCTTTTACTTTCCCTAATTATTCCATTTTTCAACAAATTTTGAATTTCATCATTAACAAAATTATTTACCGACATTGGATAAGGATATTGTTTAGACCAAATTGGCCTTTCCTCAGTTGTTCGTATCTCTGCCTTAACATCAGTACGAAAAGGTAAGTCCAAATTCACATCACCATGTACTGCTAAAATTTCAGAACTTGCTTCATGCAAATTTTTTATTATTTCTTTCTCGTCACTAGATCCTGTTTCTTCGATCCTTGAAAACTTACTAGAGCCTTCAGTTAATATATTATTTATAACATTTTCAGAAGTATTTTTATTCTCATTGGTCTCTAATTCTCTGATATTTACCTTGGATAAATTTCCAGGTGTTACTTTTCCCGATTTTGCTTTGAATTTTCTTTTTCCTTTCTTTGTTTTTATTTTATTAATTTCCGGTATTTTATTTCCCGAAACAATTTTCAATACGTTGTCCTTATTTTTATTGCCCGTATTCCCATCGGCGGGCGCCTTAAGACTTTTCTGTCTCAAGGAATTTACATTATTTTTATATTTTTTTCTAATATTCTTGAATTGAATGTTTTCATTTGATAAACCGATATTATCGTCGGCAGGCGCCTTAGGACTTTTTTGTCCCAAGGGGTTTGAAATACTTAAATCATTGAGAAAATATATTTTTTCTTTTTGATCATCTCCATAAATCAACACTGTACCCGAGATATCAATCTTGGCTCCGATTCTATTTAAAAAATTAATACCAATTAAGAGATCACTCTCTAAACCCCAAATAAGTTGACATTATGGAAATATTCTATGATGGTCGAACCATTAATGGTCCTTACCCTCTTCTTAATAGCTAAAACGTTTCTGTTATTGTATATTCCTGTCCGTATATAAGAGCTTGTTGACCCCGTATCTATCAATATTCTAAAGATTCGCCCCGTTCTTTTATCTGATTTAACAATATAGGGCAAATCAGAATTTATTCTAAAAATGGGTTTCATTTCAGTTATTTATCCTTTGTACCTTTTGGTGAGGCTGTGTTCTGACTTGAATGCTTTCGTTGGCCCTTTTGGGTATGCTGTTCTGTTGGTAACTAGTATGAAAATTTGGTTTGATTGCCAAGGCCTTGGTCTATTTAACATTTGTAAGGATTCGTCTACGTCCATTATTTCTGGACGATTGTAGTTTGGTTCGGCTATCCTTGTTGGATACCTTAAATTATTTTGAAAATTATGAGTCCTTCGACTTGCTTGTGGAGGATTTCGTGAGCTAACTACTGGGGTATTTTTGGAAAATTGGAGAGCAAATTGTGCTCTCATTTGGTTGGAATTGAAATCCTACGCTTTTGCAAGAGCATTTGGCAGATCCTTTGGTGCCAATGTGAATAAAATCTGATCCAATGGGTGGTTAAGCCCAGTTATTCGCAGCGCTGTATTCCTATTTTTGATATTTAGTTCTTTAGTAATGGCAGAGTTTGTGCCATGAGTCATAATGGTTTTGTTGATTAACAAAGTCAACTTCTTGTTGACTTCATTATAAAATTCTACTAAGGTCCTAGATCCTTGCATTAGGATACTCATCTCTTGCTCTATTATATGGCAGGGTCTCTTATCTGCGTATGCAAAATCCAACCTGCTCAAAATGGCGTCGAAACTTGCTCCAACTCGCTTCGCAATGAGGCGGTATTGGCTGCTTTCAGCCTGGAAACCACACCAGTATTTATTGAATTGTTACTATTCGACACAGACATTTTAGAAAAACTGTTTATTAAATTTTCCAGTTTACTCTTTTCTTGGACTCCATTTTGTACTATGGCTATCCCTACACATTTCGCAATAGTAAAACTTCTTATATCCTAAGTTAGAGGGACTATTTCCCATTAATAATAAGCTTAACTAAATTACCAATTGTAAAATGTCGTCTGATAACTGAACGTCTGGACTTGTTGTTGTTTGAAATTCGAATCTTGAATATATTGTTGGTTCCTTGATTTTTTCCTCTTCTCTGAATGCTGTGTCTGGATTTGTTGTTGTTTGAAATCTGAATCTTTAATATATTGTTGGTTCCTTGATTTTTTCTCTTCTCTGAATCCTTGAAATATATTTCGGTATACATATATTTTTTCACTTTCCCTTATTAAATTATTTTGTTAATTTTGTATTTGTAGTTTTCTCGTATTAAAACGAAACTTTTTTTGTGTTTGTAACTTAGGGATGTTTGTCTCTTTATGGTTACGTAGAATATATATTTTTTTGTTTCACTTTTCTCGAACTAAAACGATACTTGTTTCTTTTTATTTTTGTGTTTATAACTTAGGGATTTTTGTCTCTTTATGGTTACGTAGAATATGTATTTTTTTGTTTCACTTTTCTCGAATTAAAACGATACTTGTTTCTTTTTATTATTGTGTTTGTAACTTAGGGATTTTTTTCTCTTTATGGTTACGTAGAATATATTTTTCTTTCACTTTTCTCGAATTAAAACGATACTTGTTTCTTTTTATTTTTGTGTTTGTAATTTAGGGATTTTTGTCCCCTTTTTTTTGGTACTATAAGAGGTTTAAAACACCTCCTGGCAGGATGGCCACTTAAGTTTTGGCTTGGCCGCGATAAGTTTAAAAAAAAAAACGTTTTCTTTGCACTCCAGCCAAAAACTAACTAAAAACTTATATTTCTTCCATCTTCTTTTATACAAAAATTCCCTTAAAGCTAGATACAACATTCAAGCTTACATTCTAGTATTTCATATCGTGAACGAATTTTTATGTCATCGTCAGGTATAAAAGGAGAGAAAGCAGCTATCACAGTCGAGTAGAAAACACAGTGGCGTTAGTATTGGAGTTAGCTGTGTGGTTAAAATAGGTTAAGCTGTGTGAAGTGGAAAATAATTGTGTAATTATAAAGAATTGTAAAATAAACCATTGAACAGTGAATAGAATTGCAATTATTGAGGAGTGAATAAACGTTGATTAAATACCGGTAAAAAAGAAGCTGAACGAACAAATCTTGGGAATTTTATTTAGTAATCTAGTAATCAGAATCGAAAGATTTGGGAAATATTTGAGGTTAATTACGAAAACCTTTACAATATATACTAAAAGATAATTAAATAAACTTTCCTTTAGAAGATATTTTAACTTTTTAAAGAAAAAAATAATCGTGAAAAATGAATATCATTTAATGAATATGCATATATACTTGTATATACTTTATATATACATATATATATTGTTACGATCTTGCTGATTCAACCTCGATGATTTCCCAAATCCTTCGGGTACGATCTCTGGATTGTTAAATAAAAATCGCCAACTTAATTTGCAGTTTCTTTAGTTATAAAGAATTTATTTAATGTCCTTTTATTACTCAGTAAATCACAATTCAATTACAATTCACTTCACTATTTACAATCACTTGTATACAACTTTCACAATGTACTGTTTTTATTATTTTACTGTAATGTAATCACCAACGCGTTTACTTTACGACTGGTTGCTTTTGCAGTCGTATGTCGCCCTTATATACTTGTCTGCTGCTTGAAAACGAAACGTTTTACGCTCTAGAACATACCAGTTGTCGGCTTCTCTCGTTTATCTGACGTTCGCTACGCATTTTCGCCACACCGCCCTCCACCTCAGTCTGATCGTCCCGAGCAGACACATTCGCTGTTCCAAACGCAGCAAGCCTCTCTAGGTGAACCATTTTCATCTTGTTTCTTGGCCTCCCAACGGTTTGGATTCGATACACTACGTCGTTTAGTCGTTTGATTATCTTGTATGGACCTTCCGAATTGCATTGAAGTTTTGGGGACAAACCTCTCTTCCGTTGTGGATTGTACAGCAACACCAAATCTCCATTTTGGAAGCCTTCGGAGTTCATCGCCTTGTCATACCTAGCCTTCATTTTGTCACTCATAATTTGAGTTCGCTGCCTCACAAGAGCATGTATCTCTCTTAACTCTTCCTCGAGAACAGTAGACATTTTCTTCCCGCATCACCACTTATTCCAAATTTTAAATGACTGGGTAACCGAAGTTCACTACCAAACAGTATCCTCGCAGGTGTTTGACCTGTCGTTTCATGCACTGCGGACTGATATCCCATCAGGAAAAGCGGTATGTGTACATCCCAATCATCTTGATGCTTGCCCACTACTTTCCGCAAGTGCTCTTCCAGGGTCCGGTTGAGTCGCTCTACCATGCCATCTGATTGAGGATGCAGGGCTGTCGTTCATGTTTTTCGAATACCAAGTATCTGGCACATCTCCTGGAACAACGCCGATTCAAAGTTTCTTCCTTGGTCTTAGTGCAATTTATAGGCGCACCGTATCTGGTAACCCAATTGTGAGTGAATGCATCTTCAACTGTTTTCGTTTTAAAGTAGTCCATAACCACAAGAGCGTATTTGTTTTCTTGTCTGCTCATAGGGAATGGACCGGCTACATCCATGACAACCCGCTCAAATGGTGCACCTGAGTTATACTGCTTCATCTGCCCATGACTTCGTGACACTGGCTGCTTTGCACTCCGTGCAATTAGCAATCCACTCAGCGATCGACTGACGACAGCCAACCCAATAGAACCGCTGCTTGATCTTCTCCAGGGTGCCCTCCACTAGGACCAATATGGAATTCCTTAAGAACATTTGGAATTCTTAACCTCGGAACTACTATTAGCTTTCGAGAGCACTGGCCATCTGCACTTTCCCATACTCTATGCAAATAACCAGATATCAACTGTAAACTGTTCCATTGTGCCCAGTATGACTTCGCGACGGGACTTTCCGCTGCCATTTGTTCCTTACTTGGTCGTCTATTTATCTCCAATCCGTACATTAATAATTCAAAGTCCGGATCTTCTTGCTGACATTTCCTTAAGTGACTTGCCTCCCACTCTTCTGTCGATGTAACTATCATTAGCCGGACGTCTGTTTTGTCTTCCTTACCCTCGGCTTTTGAGCAATTCTTACATTCCAAACTGCATGGTCGACGGGACATAGCGTCAGCATTTCCAAGCGTATTGCCCTTGCGGTGTTCGATGGTGAAGTCGTAACTTTGCAGTCTCTCAATCCATCGATCTAGCTGCCCTTCGGGATTCTTGAAATGTAGTAGCCACTTCAGCGCTGCATGATCTGTTCTAACTCGGAAATGTTGACCATACAGATATTTGTGGAAGAGTTTAATGCAATCCAATAACGCTAATACTTCTCTCCGAGTTTCCAGTAGTTCCGCTCTGGCGAAATTAGGAACAAAGCGGCGATAGTAAGTACACAGCCCAAAGAAACTTCTTAATTCATGCAAATTTCTGGGTCTCTGCCAATTCTTCACTGCTTCTATTTTTTCCTTCGCAGTACACACGCCCTTCGTGGTTACTTGATGACCAAAGTAATTCACCGCCTTCTTGAATAAAGAGCACTTCTTAGGACTTAGTTTAAGACCAGCGCCAGCTATTCTCTGGAAAACTTCTTCAAATTACTCAGATGTTCATCGAAGCCTTTTCCCAATACGATGATGTCATCCAGATACACCAAGCAAGTCTTCCAATGTAGTCCTTTGAGCACATGGTCCATTAGTCTTTCAAACGCGGCAGGCGCGTTGCATAAGCGAAATGGCATTACCGTCAATTGCTAAAGACCATTGCCGACACTGAAGGCTGTCTTCTCTTTATCTTCTTCACTTACTTCCACTTGCCAATACTCACTCTTAAGATCGAGTGTTGAGAACCATTCTGTACCAGTTAACGAGTCTAGCGTATCATCGATCCTGGGCAAAGGATAGCTGTCTTTCTTTGTGACATCGTTTAATCTCCGATGGTCCACGCAGAACCGCAACTGGCCATCTTTCTTCTTCACGAATACTACTGGAGAGCTCCATGGATTTGCCGATGGTTCTATAAAACCGCTTTCGCTCATTTCCTTAATTATTTGGCCTACAGCGTCACGTTGGGCTAGTGGAACGCTTCGAGAAGCTTGACGAATTGGTCTTGCGTCACCAGTATCAATGGTATGCTTCACTACGTTGGTGCTGCCTGGTTTGTTGCCATCCTTGTCGAATATGTTGAAGTAGTTGCGGATAAGCTGGCTGGCCTTGTGCTTGTACTTGTCTTCCAACCCTTGCGTACGTGCATTTATATCTTCCTCCATGTCCTTGCTGCCAATAGTGCCGATTCCATATGAATAATTGCATTTGATGATGGCTTCTACCTCTTGACATTGCCCTAATACAGATCATCTTCGAATTTTTACTGCTGATCTGAAGTCATTTAATACTCTCACTGGGATGTGTCCATTCTTTTGCGTCTTAGCCAGGGTTTTACCAATAAGTACATCCGGTGTAGAATTTTATGCTGCTTCGACAACCCACAATTTGTTTGTCCCACAATAACCATTTTTTCGCCCAAACAACTGCTTCTGACTATGATGGAATCAGTTCACTGCCTTCTAAGACCACTTGTTTGCTGTCGTATGTGGAATCATAGCCCATGCTTAGTGGTACTGCCATGTTCTTATACTCCATAATTTTGTTATTCAAGTTGATCTTGATACCTTGACTCATCAAGAAGTCCACTCCTATAATTACCTCATCTACAATTTACGCTACTATAAATCTGTGTAACACCGTCACATTCTCTATTATGACCTCACATGTTACTTCTCCCACTACTTGGGTACCCTCACCAGTCGCCGTTTTCAATATTGCTCCAGGTAATGGTCTCACTTCTTTAGCGATCAGATCAGTTCGAATGATGGAGTGGACCAATTGTAACGTTGCTCGTTTTTCTGCCAATTTGCGAGACGGAGATTATGGGGCATTCAATTGCAGTAGCCAGCATACGCCCCTTTAGACTGGCTCGTTTTAGTTTAACGACTGAGAAGTCGATGGTTTATCCTCCTCAGCCTTCCGTTTTCGCTGTCCTTCCTGTATGCTGGAACCCGTTTTGCATTCGCGTGCGAAGTAACCAGGCTTTCCACATTTAAAACATTTTCCAGCTTGATTCTTGACACCAGAACGATTCATATCTTCTAACGACTTCAGAGTTCTCAATATTTCGGTCATCACATCTGGTGTTTCAACCTCCACTTTATTGACTTTGTAGGCTGGTCTGCTTATGAGTGCCGCCGTTTCAGGTGTGTGAGCATACGCAACTGTTTCAGCGAATGTCAACTTTGGATTCGCATATGTCTCTCGCTGGGTGTAAATGTCTTTTATTTCGCTGACGAATCTTTGTATTTTCACCCTCTCGAGATGCTCACCCGATGCGTCTCCAATGGCTAAATGAGCCAATCTCTCAATTTCCGAAGCATATTCCTGTAGAGATTCGTTGGGTTTTTGGTCGCGCTTTTCTAACTCCATCTGGTAAATTTGTCTTCTGTATTCGCTACCATAGCGTCTTTCAAGGGCTCCCATCAATCCGTCATAATCGTTTCTCTCATATTCGGGTATAGTTTGCAAAAGTTCTGCCGCAGGTCCTTCAAACGCAACGAATAGTGCAGCAGATTTTTCCTCCATGCTCCAGTTATTTGTTTCAGCTGTCTTCTCAAACTGGAGCTTGAAGACTTGGAATGGAATTTTACCGTCAAAGGATAGTGTTTTTACCCTGGGAGCGTTCACTGAAGTGGTTGGACGATTTAACTGCAAATCCCGGAAACGACCTTCGTTGACATTGGTCTCAATTAGAACCTCTATTTTTTCTTGACGACCGTGCAATTCGTTGACTTTCCTCTCAATTAAATCCTGTCTTTCCTTAAGTTCTGCATTGTGTTTCACCAGATTTTGCTGTATTTGCGCGATTGTTCCTTCTACGGATGATATCTGCTCCCTCTGTTCAACCATTTGTGATGCAATGCTGGCATTCTATGCATCCAGCCTCTGTGACATGTTGCCACTCTGTGCATCCAGCTTTTGTGACAAGTTGGTATTCATTGCAGACATAGTTTGTGAATTGCGGGCATCCTGTGCATCCTTCTTTTGTGACATGTTGTCATTGATTTGTGACATGTTGGCACTGATTTTTGAAATTGCAGCCAACAACGGTCCATACCGGTAGGTGAGCCAGGAGCATTTTCTTGCTCCAGCTCCTTCGCAGAATCAATAGCCTCTTCCTTGTCAATATCCTTCAAGGATACCCCTTCATCCTCGCGGCGGAATTCGTATTGGTTCAAGTCGATACCTTCGACTTCCATTACTTCTCGCAGTCGCGATTGCAGCTCTGCCTTATTTCCTGTCGTCTTCTGATACTCCTTCTTGAGAGGAGGTATCGTCAAATCCTGAATCTCCACCATTTTTCAATTATTATCCTTTGGGATTTATTTAACAATCCCACTTCTGACACCGATTGTTACGATCTTGCTGAATCAACCTCGATGATTTCTCATATCCTTCTTGTACGATCTCTGGATTGTTAAATAAAAATCGCCAACTTAATTTGCAGTTTCTTTATTTATAAAGAATTTATTTAATGTTCCTTTATTACTCAGTAAATCACAATTCAATTACAATTCACTTTGCTATTTACAATCACTTGTAAACAACTTTCACAATGTACTGTTTTTATTACTTTACTGTAATGTAATCACCAACGCGTTTGCTTTACGACTGATTGCTTTAGCAGTCGTGTGTCGCCCTTATATACTTGTTTGCTGCTTGAAAACGAAACCCTGGTATAATCGAGTCGTTACGATAACGAATGTTCTCGTTTTACGCTCTAGAACATGCCAGTTGTCGGCTTCTCTCTTTTATCTGACATTCGCTTCGCATTTTCGCCACAATATGTATGTACATATAGCAGCACAATTAGAATTTCACTATTCTTACTATTGTACGTTTATATACACTTCTGAAACTACGACAAAATGGTCTCACATATGTATTTGGAATACGTCGACACAAAATAGCTATTGCTGAAAGGTGATGTGGCGACGTGACTGTTTATCGATAAAATAAATGTCTTTTGTTATTAACACGTCAGTTTTTTTTGTTTCGTTCAAAATTTATATGCAAAATTTTTAATTTTAAAATGTTCTTCATTACTGATAGGTCAAGCTCAAGCGACGAACCGGAGTTGACAAAGACGACTCCACCATTCTTCCATCTCGGTGAGATGGAACCAGTGCAATGGTTGGAATCATTTTAAGACATGTTCAGGCATTAAGACTCACAGGGAGCGGACCACGCATTACGTGTTCCCACACTTTCACCTCCATCCAGCTCCACTTCCCGTGCGGGGGCTACCCAGTAGCTCCTAGTACCCCGCACAGTATGTTCCGTCTGTCAGACCATAGTACGTCGGAATAAGACATCAGTCACCTCATGCATTGACTGGTGCCACTTTCGGGTGCTCTGGCCTGAGCACCATTCGTGGGTGAAGTGATTTCCCCTTGCTGTTGGAGTCCAATCCGCTTGTACACACTACATATATCAACCGCAGCCAATGCGCGGCAACCACCTGATCGAGTTACACAGCAGCAACAACGAAGATCCATGCATCACTCCCTCACTCCCTATCAGTGTGACGAGATTTCCAAATAAAAAGTAGAGACAAAAGAAATGGCAGTATGATGCAAATTACCCTTACCAAGGACAAACAAACTTAAGAAGCGGCAGTATTGTGTAAATTACCCTTACCAAGGACAAAGAAAAGGGTCGACAGTGTAAAGGAAATTCCCCGTCATTAAGGATGAATGGAGCGGCTGCAGCTACCGCAGGAAACGAATAATCAGCCTATTATTGAGCGCGTGAACAGAATGTTTGGGTCATCTTCAGGTATAAAAATATCGGCAGTCGCTATCACAAGAGGAGACGAGTAGACGACGCAGTGGAGTTAACATTGCTGTGAGCTGTAGGTTTTAGAAACGGATAAGCTGTGCGAAGCAGAAAATAATTGTGTGTCATGAAGAATTGTAAAATAAGCCATTGGTTTTAGTAAAGAATTGTAATTATTGAAGACCTAATTCGTGATTTGCTATCATACATATAAAGCAAAAAAATACAATAGCCTTTTTTATACATAATATGTTGGTGCACTGCAATTTTATTTTTAATTTAATTTTTCGCTTTTAGCAAAAACATGATATGCATACCAACAATTGAGAAACACAAACAAAAATCACTAAAAAATTTTGATACCTTGAAGTGCTTTAGTATCTTGTTTCAGTTCATTCAAAAGCAATTCTGTAAAAAACAAAAATTAAGCGAAATATGTAATTATTTTTTAATTTACACTAATATTCTTACCTTAATTACCAATCCCCAATCAGCAAGAATTTTATTGCAGTTTTTTCAATTCAAATGTAAATTTTTTTCAAATTAATGAAATGGAAACAAAAAAAGATCTGCCAAACAAATGAATAGGAAAATAATTTTGACAATTGACAATGGAAATATTGTAATTGGGTGAGTAAAAGAGCGAAAGAGTACCCTCCCAGCCAATAATACCCACTTTCCCCTTAAAATCAAAAAATTTACAAACACATTCACAACTTTTCGCTCTTTCACCCATACAATTACAACATTTTCATTATTAGTTGTCAAAAATAATTTTCCTTTTCGTTTGCTTGACAGCACTTATTTTTTTTTTGAAATTTTGTTAATTTGAAAATAAAAAATTTGTTTTACTGAAACAAAATGTTTGCTGTTTGCGGATTGATTTTTAAGGTAAGAATATTAGTGTATAATAATTATAATAATTTTATATTTCAATTAATGTTCCGTTATTTTGCAGAATTGCTTTCAACGAATTGAAACAGGATACTGTAGCACTACAACGCAACACAATTTTTTGGTGTTTTGTTGGTGCTTCTTTTGGCGTGCCATATCATGTATGTTCTGAAAGCAAAAAATTGAAATGAACTTAAAGAAAAAAGTGCAGCGCACCAACATGTTAAATCTTTAGATGGTATTTCTTGGTTATTGCTTTTGGTTTCATTGCTTTATATGTACATACATATGTGAGCACAACACGAATTACATGCATGTTTTGTTTTTATTTAAGATTTTCCCAGATGCAGATATAAAGGAACCTCGGAAAAATTTGAAATATTTTTCATTCGCATGGAACATAATATCAACCCCAATCCGGCTGATAACAAAAATTAGGAAAGCACAACTATACATTTCCTTTATAAAAAAATTTAGTGTGTGCAACACGGCTGTAAAATCACATGAACAAGGGGAAAGTGGGAAAAATCTGCACTATCTCTAACAAAATGCCTATGCTGCTACCCATTTTTTTAATAAAGTTTTGAAAAAATCGTTTGCTCAAGCTATTTAGTTTTTTTTTTACCCAGTTTTGGCTGGCAGGGTATATTTAAAAAGAAATGGAATAGAGAATACTATACATATATACAGTCACACATTTTGAATGTAGAAAATAAGTAACCGTTCAAATAATTATATACAGTGGTTTACACAACAAGAATATTGAAGCGAAAATGCGAAACGAATGTCAGGCAAAAGAGAAAAGCTGATAACTAGCATGCTATAAAGCGTTAATGGAGGATATTCGTCATAGAGAACTACTCGATAATTCCAGGCGTTATTACGAGTGATCAGTTTAGTATAAAAGGTCGAAGCACACCTTTCGAGCTAATCACTTGAAAAGCAAACTCCTTGGAGAAAACATTACTGTGAAGTAGAAATAGTAGACTAGGAAAGTTGTAAAATAAGTGACTGTAAATAGTGAAGGGAATTGTTAGTTATTGATCAATAAATTAACATTGAGTAAATTCTCAATAATTAAGACACTGTAAACACAGTTGGCGATTTTTTTTAACAATCCAGTGATTGGATTCGAAGGAGGATGGGGACATGTGTAGAAGTTCACGCAAGTGAGAAAACCTTCTGACTGTCATTCTCCTGGGAATGGCCAGAAACGATTCTTTTACATATGGCTCAAGCAGCTCACGACTTCCGGTTTTAGACCAAGTAACCTCTGGGTAGCCAACAAGCATCCGTTTGAAGGCGAGCTAAATTGAGAAGGCGAATAACCTGCGCTTGTGCTTGGGGTTTGGAACCCACCACATAAAAACTATACTCCAATGAAAATCAACAAATGCCTCGGATGAGAGACCCCCCTTTTGATGACGACCCCACACACGTTTAAAGGATCACAATTTGAGGGCATGCACCTGGAATGTCCGGTCCCTTAATTGGGAAGGTGCAGCTGCCCAGCTGTCCTCGAAAGGCTGACATCACCGCCGTCCAAGAAAGAAGAATGTGGGTCATTGTGAAATCTACTACAGTGGTCATTTAAAGCCATTGGTGTTTGGTTTGTTTTAGGAGAGAGACTCCGTCGCCGAGTCCTGGCATTAACCCCGGTTCTATATTTGGCGCAACAATCGAAAAATTCAGTCTCCACGAAGAAACATCCCCAAACGGGCTGAGGTTGATTGACTTTGCCGGGGCCCGAAATATGGTTGTCTGTACTACCAGATTCCAGCACAGGAAAATTCATTGAACTACATGGCTGTCGCCAGATCATAAAACACACAACCATATCGATCATGTTGTCATAGACGGAAGACCTGTATCCAGTGTTCTAGACGTGCGTACGTTCCGAGGTCCAAATATCGACTCGGATCATCATCTTGTAGCAGCAAAAACACACACCCGCCTCTGTTCGGCAAAGAACGCCCGTCAACAAACACAAAGAAGGTTTGACGTCGAAAAGCTGCAATCACAGCAGGCAGCCAGCAAGTTTTCTACTCGGCTTGCACACCTGCTCTCTGAGAGCACTCATCAGCGACTCGATGTAAGGGAGCTGTGGAACGAAATAGCAAATTCCTTGCGTACCGCTGCTTCGGAAACAATTGGTTTTCAACAATACCAGAAAACCAGCTGGTACGATGAGGAGTGTGGAACTTCAGTGGAGAGAAAGCAGACTGCCTACCTCGCAACTTTGCGATCGACTACAACACGTGTGGGATGGGATAGATACCGAGAGCTGAAGACGAAAGCGAGACGCATTTGCAGACGAAAAAAGAAAGAGGCCGAAATGCGTGAGTATGAATAACTTGAGAAGCTGGCCGACAAGGGTAATGCTTGAGAATTCTTGAGAATTCTAGAAAAGATGCGGCGACTTACAGAAGGTTTCAAGACCGGAGCATATTGGTGTAAGGACCATGGAGGTAATCTGTTGACAGATGTCCAGAGTATACTTAGTGTATAGAGGGAACACTTCTATAACCTGCTCAATGACAGTGAAAGTGAAAACCCCGGAGATGACGAACCCGAAACCCCAATCGATAGCGATGGTATATAAGTGACATCACCCGACTGGCAAATCCACCATTGACTAGATCTTCACCACGCGCCAAATCTTGGAGAATACCCGAGAGAAAAGAATTGATACACACCACCTCTTTGTCGATATTAAAGCTACCTTCGACAGAACGATAAGGAACTGCCTCTACGCCGCTATGTCTGAATTTGATATCCCCAAAAAACTCATACGGCTTTATAAAATGACCTTGGATAATACCAGAAGCGCGGTCAGAATTGGAAGGACCTCTCCGAGCCGTTCGATACCAAACGAGATTTCGGACAAGGAGACTCTTTATCGTGTGGTTTCTTCAAGTTGATGCTAGTGAAAATAATACGAGCAGCAGAGCTAAATAGACCAGGCATATGTCGGTGATATTGATATAATTGGTGAAAACAACCGTACCGTAAGTTCTGCGTTCTCCAGATTAGACAAAGAAGCGAAGCGAATGGGTCTGGTAGTGAACGTGGGCAAGACAAAAACAGTCATCTCACTCGCGACTTGGCTCCTACGTTACTGTTGACAGTCACAACTTCGAATTCGTAGATAATTTCGTCTATCTGGGAACCAGCAACGTCCGCAGATTACTCTTGCCAACAGGTGCTACTTTGGACTGAGTAGGCAATTGAAAAGTAAAGTCCTCTCTCGACGAACCAAAACCAAACTCTACAAGTCGTTCATCATTCCCGTCCTGACAAATGATGCAGAATTCTGGGCGATGTCTACATCCGATGAGTCGGCCTTAGGATTTTTTGATAGAAAAGTTTTGCGGAAGATTGATGGTCCTTTGCGCGTTGGCAATGTCGAAAACCGCAGACGATGGAACGATGAGCTGTACGAGCTAAACGAATATATTCTACAAGCTATACGAATATAATATCAAGAGACAGCGGCTACGCTTACTATGTCGTCCAAATGGATGAAAGCGCTCCAGCTTTGAAAGTATTCGATGGAGTACCCCCTGGCGGAAGCAGGGGAAGAGGAAGACCTCCACTACGTTGGAAATATCAGGAAGAGAGCGACCTGGTATCACTTGGTATTTCCAATTGGCGCCAAACAGCAAAAAGAAGAAGCGAGTGGCGCGCTATTGTTGACGAGGCTAAAATCGCGTAAGCGGTGCTTACTCCAAATAAGAAGAAGAAGAAGAAGATGATTGGATTCTAAGGATTTGGGAATTCATCGAGGTTAACTTGGCAAAATCGTAAAAATTGGTGTCAGAAGTGGGATTGTTAAATATATCCCAAAGAATAAGAATTGAAAAATGGTCAAGATTCAGGATTTGATGATACCTCCTCTCAAAAGGGCATTGGTAAAGCGAGGATTATCTATATGTTGATTTTTCGGAGGAGTTGGAGAAGCCGTCAAGTAAGATTCAAGAAAAGGCACCTGACTCATCTGCGGGTATGGACATAAACATGTTATTGGTTGCGATTTCACTAATCTATACCAATATGTGACAAATTAATGCCAACATGTCACAAAAGGAGGATGAACAGGATGTCAAGACATCACAAAAGTTGGACGCATAGGATGCACGTAATTCACAAAATATGTCTCAATGTCAGCATCACAAATCATAAATCTTCAAGAGAGCTTTGTCAAAGACTCCGCAGAACTGAAAGTGAGACAGGAAAAATCGAGAAGCGGGAGGAAAAAATAGAAGAGCTAATTAAGACCAAAGTCAACGAATTGGAAGGCCGTGTTCGTGATTTGCATTTGAATCGTTCAACCGCTTCAATGATGGATAAAAAAGAAACCATCCTTTGACGGCAAAACTCTTTTACAGGTCTTTAAGCTTCAGTCCGAAAAGACGGCGAACGAAGGCAGCGAATAACTGGGGCCTAGAGGAAAAATCCGCTGCACTACACTTTGCGTGGGAAGGACCTGCTGCGGAAATTTTCTATTCCCAAATATGAGAGAGATGATTGCGACCCATTAATGCGAGCCGTTGAAAGACTATATGGTAGCGAGCATAGGACATAAACTTATCAGATGAAATTGGAGAAGGTGAACCAAAGACTCAACAGATCTCTGCAAGAATATGCATAATAAGGGCATATACACCAAGCGAGAGATATGTGGGAATCCAAAGTCAACATTCGCTGAAAATGTCGAGTATGTTCAAACACGTGAAACGGGGGCACTCATATGCAGACCAACATACAAAGTCAATAAAATGGAAGTAGAAGCACCAAATGTTATATCGAAATATTGAGAACTCTAAAGTCTAAAAGATCGAAGGAAATAATGGTTCTGGTGTCAACATTAAGAATCAAAATAAAAAATGGTTTAATTGTGAAAAACCACGCGAATGCAAGATGGGTTACAACAACAACAAAAAAAAACAATTCAGGAGAACGCAAACGAATGGGTGATGCAGGTGAATACGACTCTAATCAGTCGTTAAAATAAAACGAGCCAGCCGAAAGCGATGTATGGTGGCTTCTGCAACTGAATGCCCCATGATCTCCGTCTCGCAAATTGGTAGAAGACCGAGCAACATTACTATTGGTGAAAATGTGGATGGACGAGAGCGATTAATAACATTGATTACGGGCGCATCACACTCCACCACTCGAATTGAACTGATTGCTAATGAAGTGAGACCATTTCCTGGAGCAAAATTGGGGATGGCAATTATAGTAGCAGATGAGGTAATTATAGTAGCCGACTTCTTATTAGATCAAAGCTTTAATATCGACATGATCGAGGCGTTAAGATTAAGTAGTCCTAGAAGGCAGCGAACTGATCCCACCAAATTCAGGACAATGGAGATGGTGAATAAATTGTGGGTTGTAGAAGCAGCACAAATTTCTACATCGGACAAACTTATTGTTAAAACCCCGGCTAAGACTCAAAAGAATGGAGGCATCCCAGTGAGAGTATTAAATGACTTCAAATCACCAGAAATATTCATAAAGGAACTGTATTAGGGCAATTTAAATAGGTGGAAGCTATCATCAATTACAATGATTCGTCGGCAAGTAAATGGAGTACTTATGAAGAGGAAAGATTGCCAGTTGCACACAATGGTTCTCAACACTTGACCTTAAGAGCGGCTATTGGCAAGTGGAAGTAAGTGAAGATGATAAAGAGAAGACAACCTTTAGTGTCGGAACACCTAAATAATTTGGAAGAAGTTTTCCAGAGAATAGCCGGTGTGGTCTAAAACTAAGTCCTAAGAAGTGTTCTTTATTCAGGAAGGAAGTGAATTACTTAAGCCATCAAGTAACCATGAAGGATATTTGTACTGCGAAGGAAAAACTAGAAACAGTGAAAGCGCCTATGCTAGCGTACTCTGTACCAGGAGTACGGTTCTGGACACAGATGATAGTGGCTATGTCATAGTAGGTGTAATTTTGCAAGTGAAGCCAGAGCGGAACTACTAGCATTGGTGGATTGAATTAATTATTTTCACAAATATCAGTATGGTCAACATTTCCAAGTTAGACGCTATGTCCCGTCGACCATGTAATTTGGAATGCAAACACTGCTCAAAAGCTGAGGGTACGGACGACATAATAGACGTCCGGCTAATAAAAATTACACCAGCAGAAGAGTGGGAGGCAAGCCAGTTAATGAAATGTCAGCAGGAAGATCCGGGCTTAGAACTGTTAATGCACGGATTGGAGGTGAACAGACGGCCAAGTAAGGAAAAAATGACAGCGGAAAGTTATATCGCGAAGGCATGTTGGGCACAATGAAGCCGTTTAGAGTTGATATCTGGTTATTTGCGTAGAGTATTGGAAAATGAAGATGACCAGTGCTCTCGAAGGCTAATAGTAGTTCCGAGGTAATGAATTCGGATCGGATCATTATAACATATATAGGACCGCCTTTTCAGATTTAAAGTAGAAGGTCATAAATCCGTCAAAAATTTTGTATACTATAAAAACATCATGAATTACATATTGGTTCTGAAAATCATCGCAATCGGACGACCATATCATATAACTCCCATACACCGATTTGTTCATATGTCATATCTGTTAGCTGATATCATGGCTATTGCTTAGGATTGCACACATGTCCAATATCCTTATAATAGGACGAAACACAAGAATATATCGAAGAAAATTTTTTTATAATTTTTGCGAAATTTGTCAGCACGCAATAAGCTACTTTTTAAAGCACAAATTCTTTTAATTAATAATATTTTTACATCTATATCAGCAATGCAAAAGCTGGGCAATAACTGCAGGAGCAAGTGTTGGAGAGGAAAAAAAATTGTGTAATTTAAAGGAATATTAACAAACATATTGTGGCGAATATGCGAGGCGAATGTCAGATGAAAGAGAGATGCCGATAGCTGACATGTTCTAAAGCGTAAATAGAGAACATTCGTTATCGAGAACGATTCGATTATTCCAGGCGGTTGGTTGCGAACAACCGAGTGATATATAAGGGCGACACACAACTGCAGAGTCAGTAAGTGAATCAGTCGTAAAGTAAACGCGTTGGTGATTACACTACAGTGAAGTAATAAGAAAGAGTACATTATGAAAGTTGTAATTCAAGTAATTGTAAATAGTGAAGTGAATTGTAATTGAATTGTGAATTAATGAGTAATAAAAGGACATTTAATAAATTCTTTATAAAATATGAAACTGCAAATAAAGTTGGTAGCTTTTATTTAACAATCCAGAGATCGTACCCGAAGGATTTGGGAAATCATCAAGGTTGAATCAGCAAAATCGTGTATATATACGTGAGTCTTCAAACCTATGGGAAGAGTCCAGTTACACCCGTTTTGGAATTCCACCTTATGAAAAATCTATAAAAGCGTTTCAGTAAATGTGATTAATAAGCAAATATATATTTTATTTTAACTTTGAAATAAAATAATTAGTACATTGTAAGATCAGTCTGATTCTCCTATACATACCAAATGGTTGTTTCTGTTAAACGGAAATTTTGAATTACTTTTAAAAAGTCTAATATCTGTTACTGTTGTTAACATAACATTTTTGTATCATATACAATTATTTTTACAGAATCAAAGGAAACAGTGCCTTATGACAATTTATTGACTTGTGGTTGTCTGATTAATTTGGTTGAGAAATTCAGCAAATTTATCAATTTTATTATTTGTTGCGTTGTTCATATATGTTACTACTCCCCCTTTTATTTAATTTTATTTTGATATATCTGTGTTTCGTTATCAATATTTCAATTGCTGGTTTACTAAAATTATGATACTTATATTATACACGTATATTACTTTTTTGTGAAATTTTAAATGAGAAATATTTTTAAAATATTGTTACGATCTTGCTGATTAACCTCGATGATTTCCCAAATCCTTCAGGTACGATTCCTGGATTGTTAAATAAAATCGCCAACTTAATTTGCAGTTTCTTTATTTATAAAGAATTTAATTAATGTCCTTTTGATTACTCAGTAATTCACAATTCAATTACAATTTTTTTTACTATTTACAATCACTTGAATATAACTTTCACAATGTACTGTTTTTGTTACTTCAATGTAATGTAACCTCCAAAGTTTTTAATTCACGACTGATTACTCTTGCAGTCGTATGACGTCCTTATACTTGTTTGCTGCTTGAAAACGAAACCCCTGGAATAATCGCGTCGTTTACGATAATCGCCTCGTTTACGATAATCGTCGTTTACGATAATCGCCTCGTTTACGCTCTAGAATATGCCAGTTGTCGGCTGCTTTCTTTCATCTGTCATTCGCTTCGCAATTCACCCAATTGTGAGTGAATGCATCCGCAACTGCTTTCGCTTCCTGATTTGGAATTGGGTAGACCTCAGGCCATTTACTAAAGTAGTCCATAACTACAAGAACGTATTTGTTTCCTTGTCTGCTCATAGGAAACGGACCGGCTACATCCATGGCCACCCGCTCAAATGGTGCACCTGAGTTACACTGCTTCATCTGCCCATGACTTCGTGACTTTGGCCCTTTAGCTGCAATGCACTCCGTGCAGTTAGCAATCCACTCAGCGATCGACTGCCGACAGCAAACCCAATAGAACCGCTGCTTGATGTTCTCCAGAGCACTGGCCTTCTTCACTTTCCCATATTCTATGCAAACAGCCAGATATCAATTCTAAACTGTTCCATTGTGCCCAGTATGCTTTCGCGATGGGACTTTCCATTGCCATTTGTTCTTTACTTGGCCGTCTGTTCACCTCCAATCCGTGCATTACCAATTCCAAGTCCGGCTCTTCTTGCTGACATTTCCTTAAGTGACTTGCCTCCCACTCTTCTGCCGATGTAACTGTCATTAGCCGGACGTCTATTATGTCTTCCTTACCCTCGGCTTTTGAACAGTGCTTACATTCCAAACTACATGGTCGACGGGACATAGCGTCAGCATTTCCGTGCATATTACCCTTGCGGTGCTCGATGGTGAGGTCATAACTTTGCAGCCTCTCAATCCACCGTGCAAGCTGCCCTTCGGGATTCTTGAACTGTAGTAGCCACTTCAGCGCTGCATGATCCGTTCTAACGCGGAAATGGTGACCATACAGATATTTGTGGAAGTGTTTAATGGAATCCACCAACGCTAATAGTTCTCTCCGCGTTACGCAGTAGTTCCGCTCTGGTTTCCCAATAGACCGGCTATAGTAGGCAACTATCTTCTCCTGCCCATCAATCACTTGCGAAAGTACCCCTCCTATGCCATAACCACTAGCATCTGTGTCCAGAATAAATGTTGCACCTGGAACCGGGTACGCTAGCATAGGTGCAGTGCATAGTCGTTCTTTTAAAGCTTGGAAAGCCTCCTCTTGTTCAGTTTTCCACTCGAAAGATCTATTTTTCCTTGTCAGTTCATGGAGACTGTGAGCTACACTGCCGAAATTCGGCACAAAGCGGCGATAGTAAGTACACAGCCCAAGGAAACTTCTTAATTCATGCAAATTTCTGGATCTCGGCCAATCCTTCACTGCTTCTATTTTTTCCTTCGCAGTACACACGCCCTTCGTGGTTACTTGATGACCAAAGTAATTCACCTCCTTCTTGAATAAAGAGCACTTCTTAGGACTTAGTTTAAGACCAGCGCCAGCTATTCTCTAGAAAACTTCTTCCAAATTACTCAGATGTTCGTGGAAGCTCTTTCCCAATACGATTATGTCATCCAGATACACCAAATAGGTCTTCCAGTGTAGTCCTTTGAGCACATGGTCCATTAATCTTTCAAAAGTGGCAGGAGCGTTGCATAAACCAAATGGCATTACCGTAAATTGCCATAGACCGTTGCCAGCACTAAAGGCTGTCTTCTCTTTATCTTCTTCACTCACTTCTACTTGCCAATACCCGCTCTTAAGGACAAGTGTTGAGAACCATTCTGTGCCAGTTAACGAGTCTAGTGTATCAGCGATCCTGGGCAAAGGATAGCTGTCTTACTTTTGTGAGGACCAAATAAACCCTCATTAATTTGGCCCACACAAAAACGACCCCACACAACCAGATTAACAACAACGAGCGAGGAAACACAAACACACAACACGACACGCCTCAGCAACACGATCATGAATCACAACATGCCTACACAATCAATAGCAACATTTTACATCAACAACAGTAACCATGGCAACGCAACCATCTGAGCTAGCGACACCAAGTACGAAAGCTATAAGAAGAGCAACACAGCAGCACAGCGGACAGGGAGTACGGAGCTGTGGTCATGACCAGAGCTACTAGCGAAGCGCCCCTCGATTGCAACTGATTTTTACTCTAGGCAAGAAAGGGTCGTTTCGTAGGAGTGAGTCGTGGGCTTTAAGCGGTGAACGTGTTGGTCATACCACCAGTACCCGCTTGAGACCTCGTACGAGCTCGCACAAGCAAAAGTCCCCCCACAGCAACGCGCAACCGCGAAACAGGTGACGTCCGCTCGCCGACGTGGACCACGCCGCGACAGGGATACTGCAGCAGAGCGACGAAGCACCGCACGACGGAGATACACCAGCGGAGAACGCAATAAACGACGACGACGCCCATACGCAGCATAGCACTCAACAGCGACGCCAGCAGAAGGCGCGGCAGAACGCAATGCACCAGACACTAACGAGATCCAGCTAACGGAACACGGCCGGCCGGTTAAGCTACGCCACCACGGCCAGGTGGTAGGGAAGGAAGTTAACTATAAGTGAATTTTGAAATGAAATACGATTGAATTGAGATTATAGAATTAAATAAAGCTTAATATACGAAACGATTTGCGCAGTGCCCCGATTTTACAAATTTATTGTAAGCGAACCTTGGGCACGGCGAGTATACCCCAGCAATTACTAAAGAAGCACCGGGGCGACAGGAAAGCTTCGTTACAATTGGCGCCCGTGTAGGGACACTGCAAATCGTATAACGTCAGAAGGAACATTCCTGACTAGAACCAATCTACAAAATGGCCGACCACGTGGACATCACGTGGTTAGACAACGTCACTAAGGAAAGGCTGATATCCATCGCACAGGAACTGGGTATCGAGCACACAGGCACAACGCGGGAAATCCACAAACGCATCGGGACATTGGCTGCTAAGGCACCAAATGACGTAGAAATACACAACAAATTCGTGTGAATGGAGGGAAAATATAAGGATACCGAGGACTCCGATGAGGGAGCAGGTGGGCCGAAGACACCAATCCCTCCCACCGCAGACGGAATCAGGACCAGGGTACCACCACAGCAACCCCCACTGGTATTTCTTCCACGGAATGCACAACCCGCGCAACAGCACTTATCATCCGGAATAACGGCACCAGCCATCAATGTGACATCACAGGTAACACAAGCACCGGCCGTGGTATTTGCACCCATCATCGACCAGGTACGAAAGTGGTCAGTAAAATACGACGGGGGACGGGACCCGTTAGCGTTCATCGAACGGCTATAGGAGTTAGCCGAAGTGTACGCGCTAAACTTGGATCTCCTTCCAAAAACCATGCCCGAACTGCTAGGGGGCACCGCGCTTCAATGGTATCGCAACAACAACGCGCATTGGAGCAGTTGGACGACATTCAGGCAAGATGTTTTGCGTTTCTTCCTACCGGCTAGGTATTTCGAACGTCTCGAGGATAAAATACGGCAACGAAGGCAGCACGCTCGTGAGAAATTCAAGGACTACGTGCTAGCGATGCAGAACTTGATGAGACACGCCGGGTACAGCAACGAACAACGTTTGGAAAGGATTTCCCGAAATAGCCACCCGGATTACTTACTCTACATCAAACGAAAGGATTTTGGCAATCTTGCAGAGCTCATCACCCTCGCTGAAGAATACGAGGGAATCCACGAGGGTTATCGACGCGCGTCAGAAGGGGCACGCTGCGCAACAGCGAGACACGTCGTAGAGGACAAACCGGTAGAGCCACTACCACGACCGGAACAAGCACCTAGCCAGCCGCCACAGAACGTACAGCGTCACTCACCACCAGAAACCCGGGCTTTTGACCCAAACAACGTGTGTAGAAGGTGTGGCCAAGAAGGACACTATGCGAGAAGATGTCGAAATTCCCGGAAATTTTTTTGTTGGGAGTGCGGGCGAAATGATACACGGACGATTGAATGCTGCCGTCGACGTCAGGGAAACGACGAAAGGCTTCACCAAGGACAAGGCGCGGTGAGCCCACGGAAACCAGCGCCGAATCATCAGTAATCATGTATCAGGAACATGGCCGTCTTTACGCCTTAGCCCAGCTCGGTAGAGAATCAGCAGAGGCCGTCATCGACACAGGTGCCTCAAGAAGCTTCGTCTCAATGGACCTAGCGGAGCGAGTAGTGAATTCTGGGAGCGGAGAGATGGTAAGAGTGGCCATCAAAATAACCATGGCAAACGGAGTTAGCACCACAATTTTTGATGCCGTAAGGACGGAAGTACGCCTCGGGGAGTCGTCGCACCACATAGTACTACACGTCATGCCCGGGGCAATTGACGACATCATCCTCGGCCTAGACACACTAGGGAGCATGGGAGCCACTATATCATGCAGCGGAGGACACCTCGTGCTTACCAGACCCCTCCCGCTACATACATCACCCCTCAGCAACCCGTCGCGAACCACAAGAGACGAAACACCAGCGAGCTTAAATAACACGAGACATGCGAGGATCAACAGAATCAACGGCGCCTCCAACAAAGACGAGGCAGAGCGCATACAAGATTTTCTCGCGAAAGAACTTCAAAAATTCGAGATTATGAGCGGAGTAACGACAGTGGCGGAACACAATATTATCCTCACCGACGACCGCCCCATCAAATCCGGCCATGCAGAGCATCATCAACAAGGAAATTGACGAACTCCTCGACAAGGGATGCATCGAGCCATCCTCTAGCCCCCATAGCGCACCAATTGTGCTAGCCAAGAAGAAGAACGGTAAGGGGAGGTTGTGCGTGGATTATCGGCAGCTCAACGCCAGATCAATACCCGACGCATACCCCCTGCCAAGGATACAGCACATACTAGACAAGTTATGGAGGGCGAAATACATCAGCAGCCTGGACTTGAAGAACGGCTACTGGCAGGTACCCCTGGAACCGCAGAGTCGTCCCTACACGGCCTTCACAGTACCTGGACGCGGATTATTTCAGTGGCGTCTTATGCCTTTCGGCTTACATTCCGCACCGGCAACATTCCAGAGGGCACTCGACCAGGTCATTGGGCCAGAAATGGAACCGCATGCGTTCGCGTATCTCGACGACATAATTGTCATAGGCTCCACATTGGAGGAACACATACGCAACTTACAGGAGGTCATGCGGCGCCTGCAGCGTGCCAACCTCAAAATGAACCCGGAGATATGCGAATTCTTCAAGGAGGAACTTCGATACCTAGGCCATGTGGTGAGCGACAAGGGAATACACACGGACCCCGAGAAAGAAGTTCGCCAATGTCTAGGCATAGCATCACGGTATCGCCGCTTCGTGCCCGACTTCGCGACGATAAGCCAGCCCCTCACCGCCCTGCTGAAAAAGGGCAAACACTGGAAATGGGGAGCAGAGCAACAAGATGCCTTCGAGACCATCAAGGGGAAACTCACCGAAGCTCCTATACTCGCATGCCCAGATTTTACAAAGATGTTCACCTTGCAAACGGACGAAAGCAATTTCGGCCTGGGAGTAGTACTAACACAAGAATTGGAAGGTGGAGAGCGCGTTATCGCATACGCCAGCCGAAAACTCAACAAGGCGGAGGCCAACTATTCGCCCGCCGAGAAGGAGTGCCTGGCTATCGTGTGGGGAATACGGAAAATGAGGCCGTACTTGGAAGGGTACAGATTCAAAGTAATCACGGATCACATGTCACTCAAATGGCTAAACTCCATCGAGAGCCCCTCCGGACACATAGCGCGATGGGCGTTGGAATTGCAGCAGCACACCTTCGATATCGAATATCGGAAAGGTAAGCTTAATATGGTAGCGGACGCACTATCCCGACAACCGCTAGAAACCCTCCGATTAACGACGACAGAGCCACAATGCAAGTGGTAGCATAAGCGGGTAGGTGAAGTACGCACCAACCCGGAGAAGTACGCCGAATATGCGATGCAAGAAGGGCAACTGTACCGCCATATTCCCTGCCAGTCACACGACGAAGATGCGGTCCCGTGGAAGTTATATGTACCCACGTCGCTCAGATAGCGAGTCCTAAAAGAAAACCATGACATACCAAGCGCTGGACACATGGGCATCCGTCGGACAGTAGCACGAATCGCCAACCGGTATTATTGGCCCGGCATGTTCCGGGATATTAGCCGATATGTACGCCAATGCGAGTCTTGCCAGAAGTATAAGGAAGCCAACAAAAGCCAGCGGGAAAAATTCTCTCACAGGTAGCCCAGGAACCATTTGCCACGGTATGCGCCGATTTCATCGGGCCCCTACCACGATCAACGCACGGAAACACGATGCTATTGGTATTTTTCGACCGGTTTAGCCAATGGGTGGAATGGAACCCCATGCGGCGTGCTACAGCTGACGGGCTTCGCCGCGCGTTCAGAGAACGCATCCTCGCAAGATTTGGTACTCCCAAGATACTGATATCGGACAACGGCGTCCAGTTCACCAGCACAATGTGGCAACGCTACCTCAAGGAGATGGGGATACGCCAACAGTTCGCTGCACCATACACCCCCCAAGAAAACCCCACAGAACGAGCAAACCGGATCGTCAAGCGCATCGTGGCGCAACTCACCAAATCGCAACACAATCGATGGGAGGACCTTCTCCCGGAAATCTAGCTTGCCTTGAACACCAGTGTCACTGCATCCACAGGGGACAATCCTGCGTTTCTCGTACAAGGACGGGAACCGCGACTGCCAGGGGCACTGTTCGACGAGGTTAACATCGGAACAGGCACAGCTACCACCACGGCTGAGGAGAAACACAGTGGTAATCGAGGCCCATGACGCGGATGGACCGATGCTGGACCAATTCCCGGAAATAGCGGACAACGTGCGAGGCATATTCCGGCGCATCGCCGAAGGCAAAGGACACTCTCGGGTAAGGTTCCGCACACAGAAGTACGTTGTCACGGTGACAAAAGGCAAGGCCCGCATACAAATACGCGGTGCCGAGGGCTGACTCTCCGAAATGGGGGGGGGGGAGTGTGAGGACCAAATAAACCCTCATTAATTTGGCCCACACAAAAACGACCCCACACAACCAGATTAACAACAACGAGCGAGGAAACACAAACACACAACCTGTTGCCGAAACACAGCGCAACCAATCCCGCAACACAACACGCCTCAGCAACACGATCATGAATCACAACATGCCTACACAATCAATAGCAACATTTTACATCAACAACAGTAACCATGGCAATGCAACCATCTGAGCTAGCGACACCAAGTACGAAAGCTAAAGAAGAGCAACACAGCAGCACAGCGGACAGGGAGTACGGAGCTGTGGTCGTGACCAGAGCTACTAGCGAAGCGCCCCTCGATTGCAACTGATTTTTACTCTTGGCAAGAAAGGGTAGGAGTGAGTCGTGGGCTCTAAGCGGTGCACGTGTTGGTCATACCACCAGGACCCGCTTGAGACCTCGTACGAGCCCGCACAAGCAAAAGTCCCGCCACAGCAACGCGCAACCGCGAAACAGGTGACGTCCGCTCGCCTACGCCGACGTGGACCACGCCGCGACAGGGATACCGCAGCAGAGCGACGAAGCACAGCGCGGCAGAGAATACGCCAGCAGAGACCGCAGCAGAACGACGAAGCACAGCGCGGCAGAGAATACGCCAGCAGAGACCGCAGTAGAGCGGCGAAGCACCGCACGACGGAAATACGGCGACGCCCATACGCAGCATAGCACTCAACAGCGACGCCAGCAGAAGGCGCGGCAGAACGCAATGCACCAGATACTAACGGGAACCAGCTAACGGAACACGGCCGGCCCGTTAAGCTAAGGAAGTTAACTATAAGTGAATTTTGAAATGAAATACGATTGCATTGAGATTATAGTATATAGAATTAAATAAAGCTTAATATACGAAACGATTTGCGCAGTGTCCCGATTTTACAAATTTATTGTAAGCGAACCTTGGACACGGCGAGTATACCCCAGCAATTACTAAAGAAGCACCGTGGCGACAGGAAAGCTTCGTTACACTTTGTAACATAATTTAATCCCCGATAGTCCACGCAGAACCGCAACTGGTCATCTTTCTTCTTCACGAGTACCACCGGAGAGCTCCATGGATTTGCCGATGGTTCGATAACATCGCTTTCGCTCATTTCCCTAATTATTTGGCCAACAGCGTCACGTTTGGCTAGTGGAACGCTTCGAGGAGCTTGACGAATTGGTCTTGCGTCACCAGTATCAATGCTATGCTTCACTACGTTGGTCCTGCCTGGTTTGTTGCCATCCTTGTCGAATATGTTGGAGTATTTAAGGATCATCTGGCTGGCCTTGTGCTTGTACTTGTCTGTCAACCTTTGCGTCCATGCATTGATATCTTCCTCCATCTCCTTGCTGCCAATAGAGTCGATTCCAGATGAATCATTGCTGTTAATAATGGCTTCTACCTCTTGACATTGCCCTAATACAGTTCCACTAGCAATTTTTACTGATGATCTGAAGTCATTCAATACTCTCACTGGGATGCGTCCATTCTTTCGTGTCTTAGCCAGGGTTTTACCAATAAGTAAGTCCAGTGTAGAATTTTGTGCTGCTTCGACAACCCACAATTTGTTTGTCCCACAATCTCCATTAATTTTCGCCCAAACAACTGCTTCTGACTTCGGTGGAATCAGTTCACTGGCTTCTAAGACCACTTGTTTGCTGCTGTATGTGAAATCATAGCCAATGTTTAGTGGTACCTCCATGTTCTTATACTCCATAATTTTGTTTTTTAAGTCGATCTTGATACCTTCATTCATCAAGAAGTCCACTCCTTTGATTACCTCATCCACAATCTGCGCGACTATAAAACTGTGTAAAACCGTCACATTCCCGATTGTTACCTCACATGTTACTTCTCCCACTACTTGGGTATCCTCACCAGTCGCCCTTTTCAATATTGCTCCAGGTAATGGTCTCACTTCTTTATCGATCAGGTCAGTTCGAATGATGGAGTGTGATGCGCCCGTAACCACTGTTAATATTCGCGTTCGTCCATCCACATGTCCACCAATAGTAATGCTGCTTGTTTTTCTGCCAATTTGCGAGACGGAGATTATGGGGCTTTCAATTGCAGGAACCAGCATACGCCCCTTTTAGTTTAACGACTGAGAAGTTGATGGTTTATCCTCCTCAGCCTTCCGTTTGCGCTGTCCTTCCTGTATGCTGGAACCCGTTTTGCATTCGCGTGCGAAGTGACCAGGCTTTCCACATTTAAAGCATTTCCCAGCCTGATTCTTGCCACCAGAACGATTCATTCCTTCTAACGACTTCAGAGTTCTCAATATTTCGGTCATCACATCTGCTGTTTCAACCTCTACTTTATTGACTTTGTGTGCTGGTCTGCTTATGAGTGCCGCCGTTTCACGTGTTTGAGCATACGCCACTGTTTCAGCGAATGTTAACTTTGGATTCGCATATGTCTCTCGCTTGGTGTAAACGTCTTTTATGCCGCTGCTGAATTTTTGTATTTTCACCCTCTCGAGATGCTCACCCGATGCGTCTCCAATGGCTAAATGAGCCAATCTCTCAATTTCCGAAGCATATTCCTGTAGAGATTCGTTGAGTTTTTGGTCGCGCTTTTCTAATTCCATCTGGTAAATTTGTCTTCTGTATTCGCTACCATAGCGTCTTTCCAGGGCTCCCATCAATCCGTCATAATCGTTTCTCTCATATTCGGATATAGTTTGCAAAAGTTCTGCCGCAGGTCCTTCAAACGCAACGAATAGTGCAGCAGATTTTTCCTCCATGCTCCAGTTATTTGTTTCAGCTGTCTTCTCAAACTGGAGCTTGAAGACTTGGAATGGAATTTTACCGTCAAATGATAGTGTTTTTACCTTAGGAGCGTTCACTGAAATGGTTGGACGATTTAACTGCAAATCCCGCACAGGACCTTCCAATGCGTTGTTCACTTTGGTCTCAATTAGCTCCTCTATTTTGTCTTGTCGACCGTGCAATTCGTTGACTTCGCTCTCAATTAGTTCCTGTCTTTTCTTAAGTTATGCATTGTCTTTCTCCAGATTTTGCTGTATTTGCGCGATTGTTCCTCCTAAGGATGATATTTGCTCCCTCTGTTCAACCATTTGTGATGTAATGCTGGCATTCCGTTCATCTAGCTTTTGTGACATGTTGTAATTGATTTGTGACATGTTGGCACTGATTTGTGAAATTGCATTCAACAACATGTTCATGTCCATACCGGTAGATAAGCTAGGGGCATTTTCTTGAATCTTACCTGATGGCTGCTCCAACCCCTTCGCAGAATCAATAGCTTCTTCTTTGTCAATGTCCTTCAAGGATACATCTTCATCCTCGCGACGGAATTCGACTGGTTCAAGTCGATGCCTTCGACTTCCATTGCTTCTCGCAGTCTTGATTGCAGCTCTGCCTTATTTCCAGTTGTAGACAATCCTCGCTTTGCCAACTCCTTCTTGAGAGGAGGTATCGTCAAATCCTGAATCCTCACCATTTTCTAATTATTATCCTCTGGAACTTATTTAACAATCCCACTTCTGACACCAATTGTTACGATCTTGCTGATTAACCTCGATGATTTCCCAAATCCTTCAGGTACGATCTCTGGATTGTTAAATAAAATCGCCAATTTAATTTGCAGTTTCTTTATTTATAAAGAATTTAATTAATGTCCTTTTGATTACTCAGTAATTCACAATTCAATTACAATTTACTTTACTATTTACAATCACTTGTATATAACTTTCACAATTTACTGTTTTTGTTACTTCAATGTAATGTAACCTCCAACGTTTTTAATTCACGACTGTTTACTCTTGCAGTCGTATGACGTCCTTATATACTTGTTTGTTGCTTAAAAACGAAACCCCTGGAATAATCGCGTCGTTTACGATAATCGCCTCGTTTACGCTCTAGAACATGCCAGTTGTCGGCTGCTTTCTTTCATCTGTCATTCGCTTCGCATTTTCGCCACAATATAATTTATTTTCTCCATTTATTTGATCTAATGTTTGCTTTTCTTTAAAATTTTTGGAATTTTCCTATTTCATGTATATAATATTTCCTTCGACTGTTTCAAAAAAATTGGAAAAGTTATAATCATTGATTTTCATAAAACAATTATTGAATTGGATTACATAATTTCAATTTAGAAGAGTTTGATTGCAAGTGTCATTAATTAATAGATTCTTTGCATTTTTAACAATAATTAAATTTTCATCCAATGGCAACGTTTCTAATTCCTTACTTGTTATTAACTTAAAATTCTTTTTTATTTTGCAATGTAAACTATGTTTTAATTGTCTAGGATGTTTATTTTCTTCAAAAAGCATTGTTTTGTTTTCATTCGTAAAAATTTCTTCTATTTTTGCGTCAGTTTCTTTTTAATTTTATTTGCTTTTGCTACAAAAGTTTTTGGTATTTTAATCCCAGTTATGAAATAAGTCTTATTAAAAGATTCTGTTCCTAGTAGTAAATATTTCAATGTATTGAAATCTATATTATATTTAGTTATTTCATGATTTGTTAGAATATATTTGATTTGAATTTGTTCAATTTTATTCTTTAACAATTAAATTTTTGTCATTTGCTCTAAATACATATCTTGCTGATATTCTTCATCTATCATTTTATTTATAATATTGAAACTTTTTTCGATTTCTTTTCTATAATTTCATATAATATTTTTATTTGTTCGATGGCTAAATCAAAATTTTTGTTTACGTGTATTTGTTCGTTTATTGTCTCGTCAGTCTTTAGTAAGTGTTTTTGAATTATTTATCTATCATTGTCATCCCGAATATCCATTTGGGTTCGCTGCCTACTGCATTTACTAAGAATCTCCCTTTTGTTTTTACTTTTGGTATTAACGTCGGTAGTTTATTTCTTGTTATCTTTGTTATTTGTTTTCATTAGAACAATATTGTCCGTCATTTCATTAATTATACTTTCCATTTCTTCTATATTTATTAAGTGTACTACTATGTCTGTGTCCTTGACTATTTCTTGTGTCATAATTTGAATGTCTATAAATCCTAATTGTTCTGTCAATTCTTTCGCTGTTAAATATGGTTTACTCGTAGGTGTCCATATCAGTATCATTATTATTATCAGGTGGAACATCTGAAAATTTCAATGGTTTTTTAATGTTAGAAGGAAAAACATTTTCGAGCTTTTCTTTTTTGTACCTGGGCTGTTTAACTTGTACAGGAGTCTAAATTTTTCTGTTATGGTATTATGAAATCTTTCCGTATCCGCGTTACCTGTGTGGCTATTGGGTTTTGTCAGGTGAATGTCAACATTTTCGTTATCTAAGAATTATTTTATTCTTATAGCTTTAAAATCATTATCTGCTATAATTCTGGGTTTTTCTAATTTAGCGAAGTGATCTTCTAGCTGCTCAATAATTATTACATGGTTTCTGTCATTTAAAGGAAAAGCTGCACCGAATTTAGAAAATTTATCTACAATTGTTAAAAAAATTTTTCCTTTCATTTCATACGTACCTATGTGCACAATATCATTTATTCTTGTAGGGGTTTCCTTTGGTTTTGGTTTAATATGATTCCTATCATACTTTACTTCCTGACATATTTCACATTGAATAATTACGATTTGAATTAATTGCATTAATTTTGGATAATATGCTTTATTTTTTAATTGGTTGTATGTTTCTTGAATACCTGAATGGAAACTTTCTCTAACATGATATAAAGAAATTTACTTCACTGCTCCGCTTCTGTCTCTATATCTTGCGCTCTCATTGTACATTTAATAAATTCCATTTGATTGTCATTTGAAACAATTTCGATAAGTTTTTCTCGTACTATATTGTATTTTTGTCCTAATATTTCTGAATATTCCAATTTACATTTTCCTGTATATTTTACAAATATTTCACTCATGTTATCTAAGTCATTTTCAGAAATAAAAATAATAATTTTTCAATGAAAAGTTTTAAATTCTTCCGTCTTATTGTTCGTTAGGATAACCTGTGGCTTATACCTGTTAACTATTTCATCTTTTATATAAAAATGATCGTCTAACTCTTCTTCGGCTGAATGTATCTTTGCTATAGTTTCTTCGTCTTCTATATTATTGACTGAAAAATTTGAACTATTTGAATTCGTTAAAAACTCGGCTACTTCGTTTTCTTTGCCTTTTAAATATTCGATTTCGAGGTCAAGGTGATATATCTTTTTCTTTATATTTAGAATATAAATATTTTATCGGCTGATGGTCAGTTAAAATTTTGAATTTACTTCCATAAAGGTATGGTCGAAAATAGTTAATACTACACATTATTGCAAGAAATTCAATACCTGTTGCGGAATAGTTTCGTTCATGGTTATTTATTGGGCCCTTCTTGTGATAATACTGCACCTATTGCATAATTGGAAGCATCTGTTGTTAATATAAATTCTTCTCAACATTTGGATAACATAAAATGGGATGGGTACTTATTAAAATTTTTAATTTTTCAAACAATATACATATGTCGGGTCTTTAATATTAATTTTAACGCCCTTTTTTAAATATTTAGTTATTGGTTGGGCTACTCTAACATAATTTTTTCCGATATAACCGGTTATTCCTAGAAAACTTTTAATTTGTCTTTCAGTTTTTGGGATTTATAAACTTTCAATAACATTATTTTATTGGGATTTGGCTTCATGCCATCCTCCGTTAGAACGTGTCCTAAAAACTTTGTTTCTTTCTTTAAAAAATTGCACTTATCAATTTGATTTTTAAAAGTTATACTTTCGAGAACTTTAAAAATTTCACTTATTGTCCTAATATGTTCGTTCAGTGATGTACTAAAAATTAAGATGTCATCTAAATATACGATGCATGTTTAGTTTATATAGTCTCTAAGGATTTCATTCATTAGCCGCTGAAATGTGGTGGGGCGTTCTTTAGCCCGAACGGCATTCTTATAAATTCATAGAGTCCATGTGGTGTTACAAATCTGTTTTTCCCTGATCTTCATGTTTTACTAAAATTTGGTGATACCCTTTTGCTAAATCCAAAGTAGTAAAATACTGTGCTCTTCCTAATTTTTCTAAAATGGAATCAATGTTTGGAAGATGGTATTTGTCATATATTGTGACTTCGTACATTTTCTATAGTCTATAACAACTCTGTATTTTTTCTCTCCTGAATTATCTATTTTTTTTCGTCACTACTATTAGTGGACGCGAATAATTTAAATGATTTTTTTTTTAAATATTCCTTTTTCTTCCAGTTTCTTAATTTGTTTTCTAACCTCAATTTCGTGATGAGGTGGATATCTATACAATTTTGAATTACTTTGTTGTTGTGTTTTAGTTTTAATTTCATGTTGAATTTCCGTTGTGTTAGTTAATCTATCACCATCTCTAAATAATAATTTATTATATCTCTTGAGGAATTTAGTCATTTCCTTATTCTCTTCATAATTTAAATGTTCTAGGTTTAATATTTCTAAATTTAGATCTGCAGCTTCAAGAGTACAAATCTGATTAAAGTCATATAATTTGTTAAACATAAGACCTTCATTTCGATTCAAAATTACTCTACCCTTTTCGATGTCTATATAATTATTGATAAAAGTAAGCATATTCATGCCTATTTTAAGTCATTTTTCTGTCCTCTGAGCAGTGTAACTTTCCACCTTGCTCCAGCATTGCTAGGTAAGTTAAATTCTTCTGGTGCATGTACTTCGTAATTAATTTTGCCCTCCTTTGACGGCAAAATTCCGTTCCAGGTGTTTAAGCTTCAATTCGAAAAGACGTCAAAAGCAAATAATTGGAGCATTGAAGAAAAATCCGCTGCACTATTCGTTGCGTTGGAAGGACCTGCTACGGAAATTTTACAGACAATCCCGGAATATGAGAGAGATGATTATGACGCATTAATGCGTGCCGTGGAAAGACGATATGGAAGCGAACACAGGAGATAAATTTTCCAGATGGAGTTGGAGAAGCGCGATCAAAGACCCAACGAATCTCTGCAAGAATACGCATCCGAAATTGAGAGATTGGCTCATCTAGCTATTGGAGATGCATCTGGTGAACACCTCGAAAGGGTAAAAATACAGAGGTTCATCAGTGGAATAAAGAACATTTACACCAAACGAGAGACATACGCAAATCCAAAATCACCATTCTCTGAGACTGTCGCCTATGCCCAAACCCGTGAAACGGTTCACTTATAAGCAGGCCAGCCTACAAAGTCAGTCGTGTGGAAGTAGAAACACCAGATGTGATGAACGAGATTCTGAAAACCCTAAAGTCAATCGATGGTAAGAATCGGTCTGGAGCCAATATGAAGAATCAAGCTGGCAAATGTTTCAATTGTGGGAAGCCCGGCCACTTCGCGAGGGAATGCAAGACGGGCTCGAGCAGAAACAACAATTCATCAGAACGAAAATGAAGGGCTGAAGATAACGAATCCGACTCTAACCAGTCCTTAAACTAAAACGAGCCAGCCGAAAGGGGCGTATGCTGGCTCCTGCAATTGAATGCCCAATAATCTCCGTTTCTCAAATTGGTAGGAAGGCGAGCAACGTGACAATTGGTAGATATGTGGATGGACATGAGCGAATACTTACTATTGATACGGGCGCAATGCACTCCATCCTTAGATACGACCTAATCACCAAAGAAGTAAGGCCATTGCCTGGAGCAAGATTGAGGACGGCAACAGGCGAGGACACCCAAGTTGTAGGAGAGATAACATGAGAAGTCGCGATAGGAAATGTTGCGGTTTTACACAAGTTCATAGTCGCGCAGATTGTTGATGAAGTCATCATAGGAGTAGACTTCTTGCTAGACCAAGGAATAAAGATCGACATGGATAACCGAGTAATGGAGTACAAAAACATGGAAGTACCACTTAGCATCGGTTATAATTCTACATATATACAACAGCAAGCAAGTGATCCTTGAACAAAACGAACTGATGCCACCAAAGTCAGAAGCTGTTGTTTGGGGAAAGATTGATGGAGATCGTGGGACAAAGAAAATATGGGTTGTCGAAATAGCACAAAATTCCACATCGGACGTAATCATCGGTAAAACACTGGCTAAAACAGGAAGTGATGGACTCATCCCAGTGAGAGTACTAAACGAATTTATATCACCAATGAAACTTCGAAGAGGAACTGTATTGGGACAATGTCAGCAGGTATATGCCATTATTAATTGCAGAGTGCACCTAAGAGCGGTTCCATTGACATAAAGGATTTCAAGGACAACGTAGATAAATGGGCGCAAGGGTTGGAAAAGGAATACAAGCACAAGGCCAAGAAACTTCTGTGCAAATACTCCAATATATTCGACAAGGATGGCAACAACCCAGGCAGGACCAACGTTGTGAAATATTGTACTGATAAATAATAATAAAGAAAATGAGTAAAAACGGTATTATTGAACCATCCGGAAGTCCATGGGGTTCGCCGGTAGTGCTCGTGAAGAAGAAAGATGGCCAGCTGCAGTTCTGCGGCAGGTGGAAGTAAGTGAGAGAGATAAGGAGAAGACTGCCTTTAGTGCTGGAAACGGTCTTTAGCAATTCACGGTGAGACCCTTCGGACTATGCAACGCTCCTGCAACCTTCGAAAGATTAATGGATCATGTGCTTAAGGGACTGCATTGGAAAACTTGTCTGGTGTGTCTTGACGACATCATCGTACTTGGCAAAAGCTTTGAGAAACACTTGAGCAATTTGGAGGAAGTTTTTCAGAGGATAGCTAGCGCCGGCCTTAAGCTTAGTCCTAAAAAGTGCTCGCTATTTAAGAAAGAGCTTAATTATCTAGGTCATCATGTAACAACCGAGGGCGTCTGTATAGCAAAGGAGAAAATAGAAGCAGTGAAGGATTGGCCAAGGCCCAGGAATTTACATGAATTACGGAGCTTTTTGGGCCTGTGTACTTACTATCGCCGATTTGTTCCGAATTTGTCCAGTGTTGCTAATAGTCTCCACGAGCTCACCAGGAAAAATAGATCCTTTGAATGGAACAAAGAACAAGAGGAGGCTTTCGAAGCTCTAAAGGAAAGGCTCTGCACTGCGCCTATGCTAGCGTACCCGGTTCCAGGTGCAACATTCATTCTGGATACAGATGCTAGTGGCTATGTCCTGGGAGGTGTACTTTCACAAGTGATTGATGGACAGGAGAAGATAGTTGCCTACTATAGCCGGTCTATTGGGAAACCAGAGCGGAACTATTGCGTAACACGGAGAGAACTATTAGCGTTGGTGGATTGCCTCAAATATTTCCACAAGTACCTGCATGGCCAACACTTCCGAGTTAGAACAGATCATGCAGCGCTGAATTGGCTACTACAGTTCAAGAATCCTGAAGGACAGCTAGCCCGATGGATTGAGAGACTGTAAAGTTATGACTACAGTATAGAGCACCGCAAAGGGAATACTCACTGGAATGCTGACGCCATGTCTCGTCGACCATGTAGCTTGGAATATAGGCACTGCTCCAAAGCGGAAGGCAAAAAAGACATAATAGACGTGCGGTTAATGGACTGCAGATGGACAGACGGCCAGATAAGAAACAGATGGCAGCAGGAAGTCCAATAGCAAAGGCATACTGGGCGCAATGGAGTAGTTTAGAGCTGATATCTGGCTGTTTGCATAGAATATGGGAAAGTGAAGACGTCCAGTGCTCCCGAAAACTAATAGTAGTCCCGAGGTTAAGGATTACGGACGTTCTCAAGGAATTCCATAATGGTCCTAGTGGAGGGCACTTAGGCATTACGAAAATGCTGGAAAATATCAAGCAGCGGTTCTACTGGGTTGTCGTCAATCTATCGGTGAGTGGATTGCTAACTGCAGGGAGTGCATTACAGCTAAAGGGCCAAAGTCACGAAGTTACGGTCAGATGAAGCAGTATAACACAGGAGCACCATTTGAGCGGGTTGTCATGGATGTAGCCGGTCCATTCCCTATGAGCAGGCGAGGAAACAAATATGTTCTTGTGGTTATGGACTACTTTAGTAAATGGCCGGAGGTCTACCCAATTCCAAATCAGGAAGCCAAAACGGTAGCGGATGCATTCACTTAAAATTGGGTTGCCAGATACCGTGCGCCTAAAGAACTGCACTCGGGCCAGGGAAGAAACTTTGAATTGCCAGTGTTCCAGGAAGTATGCTTGATACTGGGTATTCGAAAAACCCGAACGACAGCTTTGCATCCTCAATCAGATGGCATGGTAGAACGCTTCAACCGAACCCTGGAAGAGCACTTGAGGAAGGTCGTGGACAAACATCAGGATGATTGGGATATCCACATATCACTGTTCCTGATGGGATATCGCTCAGCAGTGCATGAGACAATGGGTAAAACACCCGCAAAGATTCTCTTCGGTAGTGAACTTCGGCTGCCTAGTGATTTGAAGTTTGGAGTAAGTGGCGATGCTAGAAGAATTGGGGAGAAAGCGCCAAATGCCCTAGAAGTAGAGCTGAGGGAGATACATGCTTTTGTGAGACAGCGAACCGAAATTATGAGTAGCAAGATAAAAGTCAGATATGATAAGGCGATGAACTGCGAGGGTTTTCAAGATGGCGATCTAGTGCTGCTGTACAACCCACAACGGAAGAAAGGATTGTCCCCGAAGCTGCAATGCAATTGGGAAGGCCCCTGCAAAGTAATAAAACGGTTCAACGACTTAGTGTATCGAATACAGACTGTTGTGAAACCAAGTACCAAAATGATAGTGGTTCACCTTGAAAGACTCGCGACGTTTGGAACATATAGTTTGTCTGATGGGGACGATCAGACTTAGGTGGAGGGCAATGTGACGAAAATCCCAAATACGAAGAACAGATTGAAATAAGTGACAATGTAAATGCAATTCCCCGAAAGGACAGAAAATAAAGAAGCGGCCGTATAATGCAAATTACCCATAACAAGGACAAACAAAACTGTTGACAATGTAAAGGCGATTCCCCGAAAAGGGCCGAAAATAAAGCAGTGGCCGTATAATGCAAATTACCCATACCAAGGACAAATAAATTTTTTGACAATGTAAAGGCGATTCCCCAAAAAGGACCGAAAATAAAGCAGCGGTCGTATAATGAAAATTACCCTTACCAAGGACAAAGAAAAGGGTAGACAGCGTAAAGGAAATTACACGCGGTTAAGGATAAACGGAACAGCTGCAGCTACCGCAGGCAAACGAATAATCAGCCTGTTCTTGATCGCATGAACAGAATGTTGAGGTATAAAAGGAGCTGCAGCAGCTATTTGCGAAGAATGAAGTTGAAGACTCAGTCCTAGCGTGTACTAAGCGTGAAGAAGCAAATATTAAAAAAAATATTTGTTAAATAAGCCATTGGCTATAGACGAAAATTGTAATTACTGTACAAATAAATTTCTGACGGTTATGAAGCCTAACTAATAAATCTTGGGAGTTTTGTTTAGCAATCCAGTGATCGGACTCGAAGGATTTGGGAAATCAGCGAGGTAGCAAGGTATAACCCGGTCTTACTATATACGGATGGACTTCTGAAAAAAAAATTAACACAACCTTGAATAAATGTTTTCCTCACTGCAACCCCGACAAATGCTCTCAGAACGGCAGGTGGCAGGAAAGCTTTTGCGATGGAAAACGTAATATGTTACCTTAACGACAAAAAAACCCCTATACTGATACAACCGTCTAAAAATCAGGTATCATCCTTGGTAAAAATACATATGGACATGTCACTCTACATATACAAAAAAAAAGAAAAAAAAATGTTGAAACGTTCAAAACCTGCTAGTCAAAAATTAATAATGAGTTCAACCCAGAACTCATCATATTCACTGACAGTTCAAACCACAGCGACTTATCTAGAACGCTTTAGTTGAAAAAACATCACGAGACTTCTTTAAAACTCTGAAGCAAGCGCTATTACCGTCACATGCACCCCCTGCGGGTTAGGGGTTCAAGAATTTACCCGCGGTAAGGCATGACTGTCGTAAGAGCCGACTAAAATCCATAGTTCCCGCGACAGTCAGGTCTTTATACCGGAACGACCCGGACTTTTATCCGGCCAAGGACTGTCATTTCCGCAATGTTCTCCGAAGCCCCATTTGGAGAATTTTCTGCGGCTACAACAACAACAACAACCGTCACATGCAGGTATCTTCAACGTAGAAGTGTCAGCTGATGAACAAGAAGTCATATAAGCGGTAAAGGCAAAAGCAAAAACGTTGATATGCTCCGACAGCCAAAGTGTCCTACATTTCTTCGACCAACTGCAATGGACCAGATATCCCTATATCTGAAGAAGGGCCGGAGCAACACTGTTTTCGCCTTGCACAGAATTTCACGCAAAACTTTTTATTTATAATTTATATATTTTCTTTGCATTATTATTATTTAAAATATATTTTACGCAGTACGGCATTATCGTCTTAGGCAAGCATTTATTACTTGTGTGTAAGCAATATACAAGGGGTCTCCTTGTACATGTATAAAAAGGCATCATTAAATGTTAATAACTTATAAACCATTGTAAAATTCTGCTTTCCACCACTTTTAAATAAATAAATAGCCCCAAATACACATATTTTCGGAAAAAACCCATCATTTTGGGCCGTTTTAAACAAAAGCCGCTTTTCTCCACAATTACCCATGTAGGAATTAAAGGTAATGAACAAGCTGATCAAAAAGCCAAAGAAGCACTCTGGCTACCTTTAACTGTAGAAGTGCCTTGTCATAGTAGCGTTCTAACAAGCTATTGTTTTAAAATACAAGAAGAGCAAGAAAAATGGAATTTTTCTATTTATTTTCTTCAGTCGCACAATCCTCAAATAAAGACCAAATTATAATGAAAACTTCACGAGGGAACAATATATAAATATAGCAAAGATGAAAGTGGGAACCATGTTATTTAATACATCACACTGTTATAACAAGGAACCAAAGAACGTATATGAATAAGAAGGGAAAAGAACCGTGAACTGTTCATTGAAGTGGCTCGCGTGTCATGTTGGACCCTCGAGAGTTTTCTTTTGACCTTCTTTCGCTAAGTAAAACTCACCTCGCAGGGGTAATCTTATTTTTCTCTACATTTTCACGGCGACAATCACAACGAAAACAAAAAGGAGGAGACAAATGATATAAAGTTGCCTTGAATTTATTTCATATTACTGAATAATTTTGCTATCATATTTATTTGATGAAATAAACCTATTTCTGATAAGAAAGTTATCCAATGAATTTCAAAATGAATTTTTTGTCAAAAATTAATTACATATTTTTGCACTAGCTAACATCTTAATATGTATAAGTACATTGCAACATGTACATACATAGGTACATATAATAACACATAGTACAATGTGACCTATATATTTTGTTCATAAAAAATTTCATATGGAAAGTAGGTCAACTAATATATTGTGGCGAAAATGCGAAGCGAATGACAGATGAAAGAGAGAAGCCGACAACTGGCACGTTTTAGAGCGTAAACGAGGCGATTATCGTAAACGACGCGATTATTCCAGGGGTTTCGTTTTCAAGCAGCAAACAAGTATATAAACACGACATACGACTGCAAGAGTAATCAGTCGTGAAATAAACGCGTTGCAGTAAGGTAATAAACAGTACATTGTGAAAGTTATATACAAGTGATTGTAAATAGTAAAGTAAAATGTAATTGAATTGTGAATTACTGAGTAATCAAAAGGATATTAATTAAATTCTTTATAAATAAAGAAACTGCAAATTAAGTTGGCGATTTTATTTAACAATCCAGAGATCGTACCTGAAGGATTTTGGAAATCATCGAGGTTAATCAGCAAGATCGTAACAATTGGTGTCAGAAGTGGGATTGTTAAATAAGTTCCAGAGGATAATAATTAGAAAATGGTGAAGATTCAGGATTTGACGATACCTCCTCTCAAGAAGGAGTTGGCAAAGCGAGGATTGTCTACAACTGGAAATAAGGCAGAGCTGCAATCAAGACTGCGAGAAGCAATGGAAGTCGAAGGCATCGACTTGAACCAGTACGAATTCCGTCGCGAGGATGAAGATGTATCCTTGAAGGACATTGACAAAGAAGAAGCTATTGATTCTGCGAAGGGGTTGGAGCAGCCATCAAGAAAATACTTCTGGCTCATCTACCGGTATGGACATGAACATGTTGTTGGCTGCAATTTCACAAATCAACGAGAACATGTCACAAAAGATGGATGCACAGGATGCCAAGATATCGGAAAAGATGGATGCACAGGATGCCCGTAATTCACAAAATATGTCTGTAATGAACGCGAACATGTCACAAATGAACGCCAGAATTACATCACAAATGGTTGAACAGAGGGAGCAAATATCATCCCTAGAAGGAACAATCGCGCAAATACAGCAAAATCTGGTGAAAGACAATGCAGAACTTCAGGAAATACAAGATCTAATTGAGAGCAAAGTCAACGAATTGCAAGGTCGACAAGACAAAATAGAGGAGCTAATTAAGACCAAAATCAACGAGCTCGAGCGCCGTGTCCGAGATTTTCAGTGGCATCGTCCAGTCAGATCGATGAACGGCTCATGGGTAGAAGCTCCATACTTTGACGGCACAGCTCCTTTCCAGATCTTCAAGCTCCAGTTCGAAAAGACGGCTGAGTTAAATAATTGGGCCACCGAGCAACAACCCGCTGCGTTATTTGTTGCGTTGAAGGGACCTGCAGCGGAGATTTTGCTGACTATTCCCGAATATGAGAGGGATAACTATGGCGCAGTAATGCGAGCGCTGGAAAGACGCTATGATTGCGAGCATTGGAGGTAAATTTACCAGATGGAGCTGGAACAGCGTGACCAAAAACACAATGAATCTCTGCAGAAATATGCTTTTGAAATCGAGAGATTGGCCCATTTAGCCAGAGTGCACGCATCGGGTGAATATCTATAAAGATTCAAAATCCAGAGGTTCATCAGCGGAATTAAAGACGTGTACACCAAGCGAGAGACTTATGCGAATCCAAAGTTAACATTCGCCGAAACTGTTGCGTATGCTCAGCTATGTAAGCCAGCCTACAGAGTGAAGCGTTTACAGGTAGAAACACCAGATGTGAGGACTGAAATATTGAAAACTTTGAAGTCGATAGAAGGAAAGAATTGTTTTGGTGTCAAGAATCAAGCTAGGAAGTGCTTCAGTTGTGGAAAAGCAGATCACTTCGCACGCGAATGCCAGTCGGGCCCCAACAGAGAAGAAAGACGACGCAAACGATGCTCAAAAGCTGAGGGCATAATAGACGTCCGGCGAATAACAATTACACGAAAGAAAAGTGGGAGGCAACCCATTTAAGAAAATGTCAGCAGGAAGACCCAGACTTGGAACTGGTAATGCACGGATTGGAGGTGAGCAGACGGCCAAGTAAAGAACAAATGGCAGCGGAAACTCCCATCGCGAATGCATACTGGGCACAATTATAGTTAATATCTGGCTGTTTACATAGAGTATGGAGTATGCTTTAGAAGGCTAATAGTAGTTCGGAAGTTAAGAATTCCGGATGTTCTTAAGGAATTCCACAATGGTCCTAGTGGAGAGCATCTAAGCATTAAGAAAATGCTGGAGAAGAGCAAGCAGCGATTCTATTGGGTTGGTTGTTGTCAATCGATAGCTGAGTGGGTTGCTAACTGCAACGAGTGCATAGCAACTAAAGGGCCAAAATCACGAAGCCATTACAAATTGAAGGCCAGGTATGGCAAGGCGATGAACTCTGAAGGCTTCCAAAGTGGAGATTTGGTTTTGTTGTGCAGTCCACAATTGAAGAGGGGTATGTCCCCAAAACTTCAATGCGTTTGGGATGGTCCATATAAGGTAATCAAACGGCTAAATGACGCAGTGTATCGAATTCAGAATATTGGGAGACCAGGAAGCAAGATGAAAGTGGTCCACCTGGAGAGGCTTGCTGCGTTTGGAACAGCCTCCACTTAGGTTGAGGGCAGCGTGGCAAAAATGCGAAGCGAATGACAGTTGAAAGAGAGAAGCCGATAACTGCCATGATTTAGAGCGTGGATCAAGAACATTCGTAAAAGCAAAGATTAGATTATTCTAGGCGGTTGGTTGCGAGCAACCGGGTTTTATATAAGGGCGACACACAACTGCAGAGTCGGTCAGTAAGTAATTCAACTTTCACAATGTACTGTTTTTATTACTTTACTGTAATGCAATCTCCAACGCGTAAACAATATGTACGGCATTTGTTATGTCCATCATACATACATACCTCGCTATATAATAATATATATAGCGCTTGCGTGCACACATCATAATTAATTTGTGCATAGTACAATAACTTTGAAATTTAATAAAAAATATGCATTGTGAAAATTACAAAATGAAATTTTTTTTTATTTTTTTTATTTTAACTTATATTTTATTTGCAATCTATCTTACATGAGACATTCAGCAAATTAGATCTTATAAGATAATGACAGCGGTAGGTTTGCCTTGCACAAATCTACATAGAGAAATATGTATAAATTTGATATATTTACATACATTCTTACGTTATATAAATTTCAAAATTACTTTTTTTTTTAGAGAGATTTCATATTTTATAGGAATGGAAGAAGCAAATAGCAGTTGGGTTTATGTGGTTGGATAGGCGTGTAAGATATCTAGCACTGAATTTTGGTATTTCACACTTTATAAAAGGAACATCTAGGTCCTTGTGAATAACTTCATTGGTGACAAACCAAGGCGCATTAACCATTGATCGTAATGTTTTAGATTGATACCGTTGTAGGATCTCCACATTGGATTTGCTAGCAGTACCCCAAAGCTGAATGCCGTAGGTCCATATAGGTTTAAGTATAGCTTTGCAGAGCCGAACTTTGTTTTCTGGACTTAGTTGAGATTTGCGACCTAACAGCCACTACATGCGTTTTGTTTTTATTTTTAGCTGCTGTTGCTCAGCCTTAATATGGGGTTTCCATGTAAGGCGTCGATCAAGATGCATTCCTAAATATTTGACCTTATCCCTAGTAGGAATCTGATCATTGTTGAGAAATACAGCAGGACATTGATCTCTTCTTAATGTAAAAGTGACGTGTGTGGACTTTTCTGCGTTAACTTTAATTTTCCATTTTATAAGCCAAGACCCTAAAAGGTCAAGTTGATTTTGAAGAATAGAAGAAGCTTCTGCAGGGGCCTCCCTACAAGCGATAAAAGCGGTATCATCAGCAAAAGTCGCCACTTCTACTCTTTCCGACGCTGGCATATCCGATGTAAATATAGTATATAGGACGGGACCTAAAACACTACCCTGAGGTACACCAGCATTAATTCCATAAATTTCTGATGACGTATCTTGGTGCCTGACGTAAAAGTGTCTGAAACTTAAATAAAACTTGAGTACTAAGTAGAAATGTGCTGGTAAAAGCTTTTTTATTTTAAAAAGAAGTCCCGGGTGCCAGACTCTGTCAAAGGCTTGTTGGATATCTAGAAAAGCTGCAGAACAGTATTTTTTCCCCTCAAGTGCATCTGTAATAACATTTGCAATCCTATGGCATTGCTCCGGTGTACCATGCTTCACCCTAAACCCAAACTGATATTCAGGTATGATGTTGTGATCAGCAATTACTGGAACATTCTTTGCAAAAATATTCTTTCGAATATTTTCGAAAATGTTGCCAGCAGACTAATAGAACGGTAGGACTTGACACAGTTTTCAGGTTTATTCGGTTTAGGTACCATGATAACAGCAGCACATTTCCACTGAGTTGGGTAGTGGTTTGTATTAAGAATAGCATTGTAAATAATAGTTAGAAATTCGATAGCTTTCTCAGGAAGAGCCTTTACAACTTTGCAATCAATATAGTCGTATCCGGGCGTTTTGCCATTACTTAATTTAATCACTTCGGCTAAGACTTCGCTATTTAATATCTTACTGATTGGCAAGTCCATTTGACATGGACATTCCAGAAAATTTAGTACCTCTGTATCGCTGTTGCTATTCGAGGAATTAGGCTGAAATGTTTGATAGAGATGTTTAGCAAAAGCAAAAAAAAAGAATTCCTTACGGCGACGTTACGCTTGTTTGGTCGCTTTAGGTATTTTGTAGCTCTCCAGATACTGTGCTCATAATTTTTTGTGGGTTCAAGATTTTTAATGAAGGAACTGAAATACTAATTTTTAAAATCAGATAACTTTAACTTTAGTTGCTTCGTCGCTTTATTAAGAGCTCTCTTTTCTGCAGGATATCTATTTTTTCCAGGCTTTTCTTAATCTTCTTTTGGAAGCAATAAGCTGCAATATCTCAGTTGGGAGTTGAAAATTATCGTTACGAGCAGGTTGTTCCTTAGAGCTTGATAGATGTGCAGAATCATGGATGAGATTTGTAAAAGATTATATTGCTGCGTCCAGGTCAATACCTGTTTCCATCGGTACATTTAAGTTAATATGTTCAGAAATCCACTGTTGGAAGGATTCGATGTCAGTTTTTGGGGTAAGGATCTTATATTTTTTGCAAATGTTATGAAAATTACCATTGTATATTACAATTAAGGGAGAATGATCGGAACTAAGGTCGTTACTGCTCTGTATACTTAGTTTGCTAATGGGTATACCAGTGTATACCACAAAATCAAGAAGATCCGGGATTTTTCTGGGATCACTGGGCCAGTAAGTTGGCGTGCCTGTTGACAAAATGTCATAATTTCTTTGAGTGATGCATCGTTGAAGCTCTTTGCCTTTGGGGCTAACGAGTCTAGATCCCCACCACGGGTGCTTTGCATTAAAATTCCCACCTACAAAAAATTTGGTACCAAAATTTTTAAAAATGTCATCATACTGATCAGTTTTTATACTGAATCGTGGTGGAAAGTATACTGAGTATATGGGTAAATCGTGAGTGTCACATTTAATTTTAACACCGGCCGCTTGTAAATATTCTTCTCTCACTTCTTCTAAAATTTCGTATTTGATGGTAGATCTGATTAAGACAGCAGAGCCCCCATGAGCTCTGTCGTAGGGATGATTTGTACAAATAAGGTTGTAACCCACGACTTTAAAGTAGGATTTACTAGTGAAATGAGTTTCGGACACTAAGAATATATCAATATTGTTTGAATTGAGGAACATTTTTACTTCATCAACATGGCTGTTCAAGCCATTGGCGTTCCAAATCGCTATTCGGAGGTTTACTTGCATAGTTTTTCCAACAACAGGGACATCATTTTAAATAAACTTTGAGTCATTTCAAGTTGCTTAGAAAGCAAATTTTCAATCTTTTCAAGAAGATTATTATTTTGGACACATTGTGCATAAGGCATATTTGGGTTGGCATTTACATTTTCCCTTTGTGTAGAGTTATGCAATTGGGGGAAATGTTGATCTGCATGAGAATAGGTTGAAACATTGTGTCTTTTATCTGAAGGATTTGTTGTTTTGGCAAGGGTCTGATACACCTTGCATACCTTATAGTTAGCTGGATGGTTTTGCAAGCAGTTAATGCATTTGGCTGGTATATCTTTGCTTTTCCTACATTCTATTGTCGCGTGATCTAGACCGCATTTAACACATCTATACGGCTCTGTGCAATACGATTTGGTGTGACCGAACTCTTGGCACCGATGACATTGTACAATGTCAGTAACCTTCTTCGGTGGATCAACCTTTACAATAGCATTACCGAGATATCTTAATTCAAAGATATTCTTATTGTTTTTGTTTGGTTCTAGGTCAACAAAATGCATACATAAAGGCATATTTGTGAATCTGCTTCGTATATTACTCACGTTTCTAACCTGAAAACCCAATGCTTCTATTTCTTTTTTTATTTCATCTACTGGAGTAGAGTAGTGTAAATTTTTTAAAACAATTCTATACGCACGCTCCTGCTTAAGTTGATATGTGTGGAAGTTTATTTGTTTTTCCTTCATATCTGCAATTAGAGTTCTGTATGAATCTATAGATTTGACCATTACCCTAATTTGACTATCTCGTAAAGCTTTATAATTAAACTCGGACTTATTCATAATACTTTCGAAATACTTAACCATACCGCTTATGTTTGTAATATTAGGTATAATAATTGGTGGTGGTTTTGGTGAAGTCTCTTCCATGTTTTGATCTGCTACGTTATGACTTTCCGACTCATCTTCTAAGCCGGCAAACATATTTGTGCTACTGGAATTGTTGATGATGTTATTGTCGTTGGTATTACTACAACTACCGATGATATAATTATTATTTTCAGTAATGTTATTAGTTTTTTCTAAGTTCATGTGGCCGTCTGACTTTGTTCGCTTGCGGTCAATAGTGAGAGAGCCGAACTGTCGCCTTTTGCTTGTCACTGTTTGCCATTCCACTTTATTCTCACTTTCGGTACTCATTTCAAGGTTCTCATTAACAGAATTGGCACGTAGGCCACTCAAAGTTGTCATTTTGGATGGTTTATATTGTAACAAATCATTTATGTTTATTGTTTGTGTTCCGTATTGGCTAGTCAGAGTATTTAACTCATACTCAATGCCTGACGTCCTCTGCATCGAGTGACCTTGCTCTAAAGGTGAGCGCTGGTCACTCATTTATTTACGTGTTATATTCGCTGCAGTTTTTTAATAAAACTTTAATTTGAAATTATAACACTATCGAGCTCTAATAAATTTATTTTTTTACGTTTTGTTAATGTTTATTTGGTTTCTGGAGTTGCACTTTTTAATTGTTGTTATCAAATTAACATACAAAAAAAACCGAAAATTCAAAATTTCAATTAGATTTTTTTTTTTTTTTTTTACATATGTAGCAAGGCACGCTAGTTTTTTGAGACTCACAAAATGAAAATGAAATCACTTTTTTTTAAACTTGGGCCCACTCGACATTGAACAGTTCTAAACCAATTATCAAAAATATCATAATTTCTAACATCTCACGAAAGTTAAACGAAAAGTTTATACAAATATATATATACTAACACATATATAGAAGAAAAAACAAACAAATAGCAAATAAGTGAAGTGAAATGCGGAAACAATTGAGTCTTGCCAATGTCATGGAAGGTTTTGTTGCTATAGACCTAGGATATGATTTGGTGTATGCGGGTGGTATTGTACGTTGTGTTGTGTCTATAGATGCTGGATTTTGGATGTTGGTAATTGATCTATTGCTGTTTTAAGCTGTTGTATGTTGAATTGTTTTGGTACTGATTGTTGCGATGTTGTCGTTTTTTGTGATCTCAAGAGATCGCGTAGGTAAATAACCTCCAGATAAGTTTTTATTTAAATTTTTTATAATGAAGAACATCTGCTGGATATACTAGTATACTTACACTATATAATTAATGGAAATACTTTAAATAAAAATGAATTCATAGTCTTCAATAAGTGGTTTTCGAACGAAAATGTTATACGTTAATATGATTTCAAACTTACAGTTTCAGTTGTTTTTTCTAATCTAGTCTCATTTAGCCACCATGTAATAACAGCAGGCGGTCTTCCTCCAGCACTTTGGCATAGTAGATCATATCGCCGACCTGCAGAAAGAGATTGACGTGCACCGAGTAAACGAATGTTTAGAGGAGGAACTGTTGTATAGAAATAAGAGTAAGAAAGAAATAGTTAAATTCATTATTTTCTGAATAAAACCGTTATTAAATTATGTGTAGTGGTTATTAGAAAATTTCGCTATTGATATACAAAGTTACGATGGTTTTCGTTCTACCGAATATATTGCTGTGAATTTAAGGTACGATGACAATAGTCCACTAGATTGGAAATGATAACATAGTTTTAATATCGGCTTTGCAAAATCTAACACACTTTAATACAGTACTACTTTTTCGGAAAGAATGATATGAGTTTAGCGATAAAATCACGCATAAATCATTATAACTCTCATGAAGGTGATTATATTTTTAGCAATATTTGTTTTGCTTGCAATAATAATAATTATTTCTTGAGTGTTTAAATAAAACTCAAAAATAATTATTATCAATTAAACAAAATATATATAAATTATAAATAAGAAACCACGTCAGCTCTGTTTAGGCCTTTAGCACAAATTACAACATTATTTGGTACCGCTTTAATATATCCAATAACAATCCATTATTTCGATAAATATTTTAATAATACGAATTCTGGTTTTTTTGTGGTTTCAACGAGTTAGTAAAAGTATAGATTTATGATTGGATTCTATCATTCAAAGTGGCCAAAGACACCATCAAGAAAGTTAAGCGATTTCCCCCATTAATCACTACACTAATCGTTAAGGGTAAAAAAATAATTTAATATAATAAAGTTTCACAAATGTCGAATTCACAACTAATTTTATTTGTACAGTATGATCAATTAAGACCTAGTTCTGAAAGGGCAAAAAATCAATCATTACAATAAGTTAATTCTTACTTTGCTAATACCAACAAAGTTGTATTACTGGGAGCATCACGAGTTGACGGTCACTCACTGACCCCTTAATAAAACTAAAGGCTTTGATGCCCGTGTTACCACAGCTCACTGAGCAGAAAAATGAGAACACTACATACATACATACACACCAAGAAAAAAACCAAGGTGGCGCAGATTATACCATCTCTCTCCCACGACTTTTTGGAGTGGTTCTACTAGCAGAACTCGTAACTGACAACCTGGATTTAAGTTTTTGTCGCACACCGCATAACATGTATAAAGGGTAGGAACCACAAATTGTCAACATGTAGAGTATGCCTCAAATCCGGCAGACTTAGAGCAGAGTTTTGTCTGCTAAGGAATTAAACAACAATTCCTTGTGGTAGCAGGGACCTTCTTGGCTTCAAGAAGACAGGTCAAAGTGGCTACGACAAAGCAAAAACCATGTGATGGAAATTGAATACAAGGGGGTGCGTGTTAACGTAACAAGTGTTAGTAGTATAGACCGATTATTAGACCGATTTTCAAATTTACCGAGGGCTTTAAGAGTTGTTTCATACATTACGAGTTTATTAAAGAACGACGAAAAAAACTTTATTTAAAGCAGATACTTATCTTATTCCCTCCGAGGAGGTTAAAGAAACTAGTTCTCGCTTCATATATCAGAAGCTTTTTTATAAAGAACAATACGTGAATTGGAAGATCAGTTAATAACAAGAGTGATATTTTGCCCTTAAGCCCTTTCATAGACAACAATGAGGTTATGAGGACTGGAGACCGGTTCATCGCTAGCTTTATTATACAGCCATCCAATTATCCTCCCCTAAAATTGAAAAATCTTTTGTCACGGAGAAAATCAATTAATGTTGCGTCTTATCCGTACCCAGTACTGGATACCCAGAGTAAAAAACATGATCAGGTCCATTATCCACAATTGTTAATTATATACAATCCAGAAGAAACATGTCCAATCTCAGCTAATCGACAATCTAACTCAAGGACGCATTACTTTCTCAAGCGCATCTACGATATCTGGCGTGGACTTTGTGGGTTCTTTCCAAATAAGAAACTTTCACGGCTATGTCTAGCTTTTTGTCTGTTTTCAACAAAGGCGATTCATTTAAAAGCAACCAATGATCTTAGCTCACTATCCTTTTTAGCAACATTTTCTAGATGAGGAGGCCCAAGAAACATTCACTATGACAATGGCACCAACTTTGTCGGGGCTTCACGATCGTTATGATCAGATCTCAAAAGTTTATTTGCTGATGCTCACTATATCACATTAAATAAATAAACCTATCAGATGCTCTCATGGCGTTTTTTTTTTAAAGAAATCATATCACTCTTATAGAAAACCCTATACTTTCCCTCCCCAATAACGAAAATGAAAAGCAATTACTCCCTAAAATAGCCAAAAATCAAACAACCGTCTAATCTTATGTCCCTACTAAAAGTTTATACCTCAATTTAGAGCTCTATTTTTCCTCAATGAGCATTATATGTATATAATTTACCACTATGTGTGTGACGAATTTTTGAAATTCGAGATTGCTCAAACAGCAATCAAAAAACAAAAAAGGAACATTTCTTAATTTTCTCCGATTCCTTACAAGTATTAATTATTTTACCAATATTTAGTAATATCGCACTATACTAATGAAACCTACAAAAATTGTATTTGTTGTTAATACAATGAATTGATTTAACTAATTATTTTAGCAAAATTCAAGTAAAAAATTTCGCATTCAGGTACTGATTTCGTCATCAATAAAAAATAAATAAAAATTTTGAATGCAAATATTTCAAGATGAAATATACCAAGGCGAATTAGACGGGGTGGAGTAACTAAGGAAGCGAACTCAACATTTTTCATTAATTGAACTCAAGATTTTAAAAATTATTTTCCAGTGCACGTTTTTTTAAATAATATTTTGGAAACAAGCGTAGGCACCGCTTACGCGATTATAGCCTCGTCAACAATAGCGCGCCACTCCTTTCTTCCTTTTGCTGTTTGGCGCCAGTTAGAAATTGCAAGTGATACCAGGTCGCTATCCACCTGTTTTTTCCAACGGAGTGGAGGTCTTCCTCTTCCTCTGCTTCCGCCAGCGGGTACTCCATCGAATACTTTCAAAGCTGGAGCGCGTTCATCCATTCGGACGACATGACCTAGCCAGCGTAGCCGCTGTCTCTTGATTCGCTGAACTATGTCAATGTCGTCGTATAGCTCGTACAGCTCTTCGTTCCATAGGCTGCCGTATTCGTCGTTGCCAACGCGAAAAGGACCATCAATCTTCCGATCCATCCGGACCATCAATTATATCAATATCATCGGAATACTCCAACAATTGCACGCTCTTGTAGAAGATTGTGCGTGGTATATTTAGCTCTGCTGCTCGTATTATTTTCTCCAGCATCAACTTGAAGGAATCACACCATAAAGAGTCTCTTTGTTTGAAACCTCGTTTAGTATCGAACGGCCCGGAGAGGTCCTTCCAAATTCTGACTGCGCTTCTGGTATTATCCAGGGTCAGTTTACAAAGCCGTAAGAGTTTTGTGGAGATATCAAATTCAGACATAGCAGCGTAGAGGCATTTCCTTATCGTTGTATCGAAGGCAGCTTTTAAATCGATAAAAACGTGGTGTGCATCGATTCTTTTCTCTCGAGTCTTCTCCAAGATTTGGTGCTTGGTGAATATTTGGTAAATGGTGGATTTGCCAGGTCTAAAGCCACACTGATAAGGCCCGATCAGTTTGTTGACGGTGGTCTTTCACACAATACGCTAGATAGGACCTTATATGCGATATTAAGGAGACTTATCTCACGATAATTGGCGCAGACCGTGGGATCTCTCTTTTTTGGATTGGCCAGAGCACATTTAGGTTCCATTCGTCAGGCATGCTTTCATCCGCAAAGAAGCTGATGCATGCTCCTTGCCGCCGTATTTGAATGGCTCTCCCGGTAAGCCATCCGCTCCCGCAGTTTTGTTATTTCTTAAACGGGCAAACGCTATTCGAACTTCTTCATAGTCGGGTGATGACACTTATATACCATCGTTATCGATTGGGGTTTCGGGTTCGCCATCTCCGAGGTTTTCACTTTCACTGCCAATGAGCAGGTTGGAGAAGTGTTCCCTCCATACATTAAGTATACTTGTATTCTGGGCATCTGTCACCAGATTACCTCCATTTTCCCTACACCAGTTTGCTCCGGTCTTGAAACCTTCTGTAAGTCGCCTTATCTTCTCATAGAATTCTCAAGCATTACCCTTGTCAGCCAGCTTCTCAAGTTATTCATACTAACGCATTTCGGCCTCTTTCTTTTTTCGTCTGCAATTGCGTCTCGCTTCCCTCTTCAGCTCTCGGTATCTATCCCATCCCACACGTGTTGAAGTCGATCGCAAAGTTGAGAGGTAGGCAGACTATTTTCTCTCCACTGCAGTTCGACATTCCTCATCGTACCAGCTGTTTTTCTGGTATTATTGAAAACCAATGGTTTCCGAAGCAGCGGTACGCTTAGAATTTGCCATTTCGTTCCACAGCTCCCTTATATCGAGTCGCTGATGAGTGCTCGCAGAGAGCAGGTGTGCAAACCGAGCAGAAAAGTTGCTGGCTGTCTGCTGTGATTGCAGCTTTTCGACATCAAACCTTCTTTGTGTTTGTTGACGGGCGTTCTTTGCCACACAGAGGCGGGTGCGTATTTTTGCTGCCACAAATAATGATCCGAGTCGATATTTGGCCCTTGGAACATCTAGAACACTGGATACATGTCTTCCATCTGTCACAACATGATCGATTTGGTTGCGTGTTTTACGATCTGGCGACAGCCATGTAGCTTGATGAATTCTCGTATGCTGAAATCTGATACTACAGAAAACCATATTTCAGGCCCCGGCAAAGTCAATCAGCCTCAGCCCGTTTGGGGATATTTAGTAATGGAGGTTGAATTTTCCGATTGTCGCGCCAAGAATACCTTCTTTGCCCACCCTGGCGTTGAAATCGCCTAGCACAATTTTGGCATTGGTCACACCATCCCTCTCTTCTGTCGGAGCGTGGGCGCAAATTAGCGATATGTTGAAGAACTTCGCTTTGCTGCGAATTGCGGCTAGATGTTCATCCATCGGGGTGAATACCAGGACTCGGCGACGGATGGCCGCTGTAATAGATTTCACAAGGACTCACCTTCCTCCGTCCTTGTCCCGTCCATCGCATTTCTTGGACGGCGGTGATGTCAGCCTTTAATCTTACGAGGACATCAACCAGCTGGTCAGCGGCACCTTCCCAATTAAGGGACCGGACATTCCAGGAGCATGCCGTCAAATCGTGATCCTTTAAACGTGTGTGGGGTCGTCATCAAAAGGGGGGTCTCCCATCCGAGCCATTTGTTGATTTTTCATTGGAGTATAGTTTTTATGTGGTGGGTTCTAAACCCTACGCACAACCGCAGCGGATTCGCCTTCTCATTTTAGCTTTCCTCCAAACGGATGCTTGTTGGCTACCCAGAAGATACTTGGTCTAAAACCAGTCGTGAGCTGCTTGAGCCATATGTTTAAGAATCGTGTCTGGTCACTCCCAGGTGAATGGCAGTCAGAAGCTTTCCTCACTTGCGTGAACTTCTACACATGGCTTCATCCTCCACTGACATAATCTACCTTTTGTAAAAAGCATATTACTTATAAAACTCTATCGATATATAAAAATAAATCAACATATGTATAATAGAAATTCACTTTAAATTTTTACACCTCAATGATGCATGAATGTTGATTTCTTGGATATGGAAATACCTATTTACATGCAGACTATATAAGTACATATAAAGATCGTTTTTAGTAAATCACTCACCCCAGTCACTCACAACATTGTGGAGATTACTATCTTTAGCTCGAGCGCCATTCACTTTATTCGATGACCAATGCTAAAAGTATACAAATGTATAATATAATGATTAAAACTTGTCTTCCGGACTCCCTCTGATAGTATTCCCTTACTAGTCCTCTTATTCATTCATGTTCTGCCAAATGTGGTTCTTTATTCTAAAACACTTATGTACGCAGATGATGTCAAACTCTTTAAATCAGTATATAGAAGATTGAGAACTCTTTCGACTTGACCTAAATAATGTGGTAAGGTGGTGTGATGTTAACTGTACGTCGTTAAATTTAAACAAATGTTGAACCAGTTACTGACTTCATGAACTTGGGTGTCACAATGGACCCAAAGCTAGGCTAAAGGAGTCCTAGCTTTCATTAAACGGTGGGCTAAGGACTTTAATGGCTCACATATTACCCACTCCTCATCCGTTCGGCCTGTTTTGCAATATCAATTGCATAGTGATAAATTGGAATTTGTACAAAAACAATTCTTATTATTCGCGTTAACGAATTTACGTTGGGATGCAAATAAAAATCTTGCTTTGATTCTTCTGATTCATTTTTTTTTATAAAGAAATATCTACTGAAAGTTTTAAATTTATAAATAATCTGTTTGAGAATGATTTAAAATCAAAGGTAGTAAAATCCACAACTCTGATTTTCCTTTTCATAAACAATATTAAAACAATAGAGTTTATTAGCTGACAACGCGAGCGATATAGAAAAATTCTATGGAAGGAATGATACATACACAGCAACCTTATATAGGGTTTTCAATAAGAGTGATATGATTTCTTCTTAAAGAAACACACTAATTGTTAGGGAAATTTAAATGTTTTCTATTTAATGTGAAGTACAATCGATGCAATTAAGTTCTGAATATAACATTATCCAAATCGCATCCTCGAGTTCTTTTGCAGAAACGAATTCGATGAACCCAATTTTTGAGCACTTGTTCCTTTAAATCAAGTCGTATGTCATGAATAGCACGTTCAATATTGACTTTTAAAGCTTGAAGAGAGTCTGGTTTATTGCTAAAGACCAATGACTTCATATAACCCCTTAAGAAGTAGTCTAATGGTGTTAAATCACAACTTCTTGGAGGCCATTCAATGTCACAATTTCTTGAAATAATCGAATCTCCAAACCTTTTCGAAATAATTCGATTATTGCACGTAGCCCCGTCTTGTTTGAACCAGATGTTGTTAAGATCAACTTCTTCCAAATGTGGTGAATGTAATGGTTGTTTATAAATAATTTGTGGATTTTCTTCGCACCATAATCGACAGTTTTGTTTATTGACCGCATCACTCAAATGAAAGTAAGCTTTATCGGAGAAGATAATTTTCTTAAAAAAATCGTTATAGTTTTCAAGTTGTTCCAAGGCAAAATCAGCAATGTTGTTCTTGCGTATATCTTGCCATGAAGAAATTGTAAACATTACTGAATACAATGAAGAAAAAATGACAGATCATGACATTAAAAATAGCCAAAACGATACTTAGAAGTTATATCTTCTCTATTGGAAAACCCTTTATACATATGTACAAGAGAAAAACAGAATATGCAAAACTGCTAATATAAGTGCTGCCATATGTTTTCTTTTGTAAATGAATGACTATGATGATCTTCTCATATTGGAATTTCGCCGGAACTTTCGGTAGGGTAAAGGCAGACATGTTATTTTTATAGCGTAATTAGTTTTTCTTTCATACCATTCCTCAACATTCCGGCCCCCGTTGAAAGGTAATTTCAGAAATAGGCAATATTGCCAACTTTGCTATCGGTCGTGTTATTTCTCCTCGTATTGTTTTAAGTTTCACCACGCGGACCAAACCATCAGCGCTTTTAAATGTGTCCAACAATTTGCGCATCGGCCAGACGGCAGAAGGTGTATTTTGTTCTTTTATCAATGCTTGTCCCCAACTGCAACGTTCTTATTACGTTTGTTCCATTTCGGCCGATTCTGAAGCGATTCCCAAAATCCACCCCAATATGGAGAGTGAATTCCATCGAATTCCTTCATTTGCCAAAGTTTCTCGTATTATTTCGTTATGCTCTTGTGCTCTCACTAGCTGATACATCGCATTTAAAACTCGAGCAGCTCCTACGAAATTTCGTCTGTTGTTTCTAAATATCTTTGTGCATTTTCCTCTGCGCGTCATAGAACGTCGAAGTGCTGATAAAAAACAATCAGTAGATAAGTCAGTCGCCAGCTCGATGCGTATTGCTGATTTGGCTAAACACACAAAAATAAAAATATATCGCTTCGATTGACGTGCATTGCTCCCTCGATACAATTTTAAGACTAGTGGTCCAGTATAATCCACTCCAGAGTGCTGGAAAGGAAACGCTTTACGAATACGAATTTGCAGCAAATCAGCCATGAATTTACGTATAAGATTTCTGGCTCCTAATATTCAATATCTCTGACTTACGATAACAAAAAGGGATTATATATCTGGGTGAAGGTGTCGCTGGTGTTCGTGCACAAGCAATAAGTGAGTATGTTTATGCTCTTTTGGCAATATTATGGGGTGTTTCGATTCGATGCACAATTCCTATTGCGACATTCTTCCTCCTACGCGAAGAAGACCGTTGTCGTCTAAAAATGGAGCTAGTTTATTGATTCCTGAATTTCGACTTATTTGCTTTTTAAGCTTCAGTGCCTCAACTTCATCTTTGAAGGATTCTTGAATGTGCCGCAAAAGAACATTGGGATCGTTAAAAATTTCATGAACCGATGTTGCCTTAGGAATTCGTTTGCGGACGCGATTAATGAAACGAAGAAATGCTACTATACGATGTAGCCGCTGCCATGAGAACATACGGGTTATCAGTTCATCAATAACGTTAGGTTCTGCCATTTCAGTGGTTATCACACTAACTGAAGCCTTCTTTGTCTCCGCTGAAACTTCACCATCAGCTTGAAATCTGAAACGGCGACACTTATTTAATGATTTCTTGTTTCCCAACCATGAAGGGCCCTTCCACCATAAATAAAAATTCCGAACTGAGTCTGCTGACTTTTCACGGCTGGTGCAATCCGCAGGATTTTCTTTAGAATCTACGTGATATCATATGTTCCGCCGAAGCGTGGTCAAAATTTCACTTGTTCTATTCCCAAAAAAGGTCTTAAGTTTCACAGGTGGCATCGGAAGCCATGACAATACAATGGTAGAGTAGAGTAGTATAAGACGAGCCAGTAGAAGGGCACCGCACAACTCCAGCCTTGGTAAGAAACCACTCTTCAGCGGGGCCACATGGGTTTTAGCTGCGAAAAGTGAAACAGTGCTTGTGCCATCATTACCTTCAAACCGTAAATAAACAGCTGCATATGCTTGCAAGATGCGCCTGAGAAATCGTCAATTTCTACTGTTTCAAAATGGTTCGGTATGAACCAATTAAGTTTTATATGACCTACGTAACTGAGATCCCGCAGATATTGCGTCCATATTTCTGCCAAGTTGTGGGGCAACATATCATCCTATGACAATCCTTGGAACCAAAGTAATTGAAACATTATTTTAAATCGAATCACGATTGGTGCCAAGAGACCCAGAGGATCAAACAATCGAGACGCAATGAACAAAATTTGTCTTTTATTTATTGTAGACTGAGCTCTTGTCCCCTTTAAGTCTCGAACCCTTTAAGTTAATGTGTCAATTTTAGGATTCCAAGAAGGACCAAGAACTTTAGTAATTTTATCCGCGAACATCTCATGCTGCGTAGGCCAATCCTCTGTTAGTTGTATAGAATTTGATATCCATTTGCTGAGTTCCATTCCCGCCCTTTTTAACAATTTGACCAGTTCATCGGGCTCTTGCAATAACTTCTCTTCTGAGTCGGCACCTTTCAAAACGTCATTAACGTATAAGTCTTGTAATAATATGAGGCTCCCACGGGGAAATTGTAATTTATAATCGTGAACTATCTGTTGCAGAAATCTAACTGATAAAAACGGGGCGCATGATGTCCCATAAATAACCGTACATAACCTCTTTCCAAATGATTCTTTGAAAATCGCAATGATGATTAGCAATCCAAATTTGGCGAAACATTTTGACAATATCCGCCGTAAAAACAAATCGATGAAGTCGGAATTTTAAACAAACTGCAAATTTGGATAAGTGTTAGGTCCAACGTATAATTAAAAAAAGCCTTTGAAATCAGTACAGGAACCATCAAAAACCATCCTCAACTTTCTGACAAGCACCGGATGATGTGGAATGAAAAATATTGTAACGATCTTGCTAAATTCACCTCGATTATTCTCCTTTTGTTCGAGTCCGATCACTGGATTACTAAATAAACTCCCAAGATTTATTTGTTCGGTTTCTTCACCGTCAGGAATTTATTTCTACAATTTTGTCTTTAGCCAACGGCTTATTTTACAATTATTTTTACACACTTATTATCTGCTTCACTCAGCTTATCCGTTTCTCAAACACACACAGCTCACAGCAGTCTTAACTCCACTAAGTTGTCTACTCGTCTTCTCTTGTGATAGCGGCTGCCTCTCTTTTTATACCTCAACAGCGTGTATTTGCTGTCTACCCCTTTGTTTGTCCTTGGTATGGGTAATTTGCATTATACGGCCGCTTCTTTATTTTCTGTCCTTCCGGGAAATTTTATTTACATTGTCAACAGTTTTGTTTGTCCTTGGTATGGGTAATTTGCATTATACGGCCGCTTCTTTATTTTCTGTCCTTCCGGGAATTGCATTTACATTGTCAATAGTTTTGTTTGTCCTTGGTATGGGATTTTCGTCACAATATATTAGATTTTTCTGGTATGTCTGTAAATGGTTGTACTTCACGCATATGACCTAATGATTCATATTGTATCATAAAATCTATATACTGTAATCTCAATGACGGATTTCTAAGTAAACGTTTTTCCATTGAATAGAACCGATAAATTGCTCCTTGTAGGGTATCTGAAAATAGTGGATTAATTTCCTTAAATGGAAGGCTCACAATATTTTTATTATCTGCTTCACGAGTTATTTTACGGTACGAAACGTCATCTGCATAAATAGCCTGATAAGTTCTTTAAGCTTCCAAAGTTCTTTTTGTGATTCGTCAATATTTACAGTAATTGTAAGCGAATTTGAAGATTTCTTTGGTAATAGGTGATTGAAGTGGCTTAATATCCGAAAATCTGTGATATGGCTATGGGACTACCAAATGCGTTAAATTTCTTTTTACAATCGAAAATATCCCAAACATATTGGGATCTCAGTAACATATCAATCGGTGAAGACACGTGAAAATATGGTTCAGCAAGATCAATACCGTTTAACTCGTTTTCAGAACATATTTCAACTGCTGTTGCTGGTAGAGGTATCGTTATGAGGTTTAGAACGTGTACTTGTACTAATATCCTTTTGTTTGATACACGTGATTGAAGATTTAAGGATATACATCCTCGTGTTATGCCACTCTTCATAGAAGCTATTCCCGATAAAAGTATTCGTGAATGAGTACGACGTAAGCCCAACATTTGAGCATAATTTTTGGAAACATAGGACAGTTCCGAACCAGAATCTAAGAGTGATGTAGGCATCGTAGCATCCTTATTTAAGGTAGAAAGAACATTTGATAATGTGGTGACCAGATTCCTTTAGGTGGCTCTTCAGGAAAGCAAATATTTCGATCCCTTGATGGCATTGTGAGCGGCTGAAACTGTTGCGTTAACCTATTATCATGTAGAGAAATATTGGGGCGTATATTGCGTAGCATCCTTATTTAAGGTAGAAAGAACATTTAATAACGTTGGGTGGATAATTGGGCTGTGGGTGACCAGATTCCTTTAGGTGGCTCTTCAGGAAAGGAAATATTTCGATTCCTTGATGGCTTTGTGAACGGCTGAAACTGTTGCGTTAACTTATTATCATCTAGAGAAATATTGGGGCGTATATTGTATTGTTTACAGCGAAACCTAGATCTGTATGTAGATGGAGTGTGTCCCAAGCTAAGGCAATTAATACATAGCAATTTATCCTTTACAAGGGAACGTCTTTCACAAATAGGCATATTTAAATAATATGGGATCATATTCTACCAAAATATGGTGGTTTGATCCATATTTAACGCAAGAAGAAATCGACTTACTGCAGTCACCTGATAGAAATGAACGAGAAACGCGTGGCTTACCACCTAAATGTACTTTGGGTGGAGCAGATTGTGCTAGTTCCAGTTCTTCACATCGAATGTCCAAGAACTTAAAGAAGGTCGTAATGTTAAGTTGGGTGTCATCTTTGCTTTCTTCAATCTGCTTTCGCTTTGTTTCTGGATCTACTTTGATTTTAAGTGGATAAATTAACAGCAATCTCTATCGCTTCGGGAAATGGCGTCTAAACCACGAATAACTTCGTTTGCTCCATCGGAAATGTTTCGTAGGCCTGAGGTATTTTCTTGACTAACTGCAGATAATGACGCAAATGATTTGATGAAAGATGCGACAATGTGGCGAGGTCGATTGTATCGCTCGTTGAGCCGAATCCATGCGGTGTTTTAGGAGATTTATGTAACGGGAATATGAGTTAGAATTTGAGCAGCATTTGAAAGATGTCCAAGTCTTGTCTTGATAGTAGATTATTCTCTTTAGCTTCACAATTTGAGGTAGATTCCGTCTAAACCTGTTGTAGAAATTTTGTTTGCTGCTCCGCAATTTTGGCTAAGGTGTCTTCCTCTTGTATAGGTGACATTATTGAAGTGCGTAATGTGAAAAGTCGACCATTTGTATGCATAACCCTTTCTTCGTAAACGACAAAATCTAAGTACGGATGATCATTGAATTTATACATTGCTGTGGTGATAATGGAAAACTCATCCCAGAGTGCATGCAATCGATCTAATCGTGCAGCTACATCCTCTGGCTGACAATCTGATAGTGGCTTAGCGTATACACTCAATCATGATATAAAACCTTTTAACCGTCCACGTAGCTGAACTAATTCTGCCCAATCTCTTTGCATTTTGATTTGTATTTCCATGAGCGCTATTCGGCTCGAAGTACCAACTTTTGATAATGAATTGAAATCCAAGGTAGTAAAATACGCAGCTCTGATTTTCCTTTTCATAAACAATATGAGTTTATTAGCTGACAGCACTCACGATATAGACAAATTTCAAGTTAAGAATTGATACATACACAACAACTTTTGGTAAGGTAAAGGCAGATATGTGATTTTTATAGCGTAATTATTTTATCTTTCATACCATTCCTCAACACTATATTCTCAACGTTTTTTAATCGCAAATTACTTTTTAGTAGCTGATGAACAAAGCTGTTCTTCATCACAGAATATTCATCTCGGAGATTTTTACTTATTTTACGGAATATTTTATGCAAAAAATTAAATAATTGCACATATGGATGTATGCGTTGTTACGAAGAAATTAAAATGAGAAGAAAATATTTTCATCTAGTTTTATGTTTTCCTCCAAACAGACAGACAGAGCTACTCAACTCTTTATCTATACGAATTCGCTTAAAAATGTTGGTATGTATATACTTGTATGTATGAACATTGATCTCCTATCATATTATTATAAAGGAATATGCTTATTTAATGCTAAATCACGTCAGCAGAAGCGTAGAATCCTTCATATACTTTTTTACTTATATTTATTTTATTCAAAAGAGGTAAATTTTCTTTAAAAAAAGAGAGAGTACGAAAGCCGATACAAGTTTATTGTCAGGTTATTTATATTTTTATTTATTTAAAAGAGATAATTTTTTTTCTAAAAGTAAAAGGGATAGCACGAAAAACTGAAACATGTTTATTGCCAGATAGCTATCAAGTCGACTGCCAAGAGAGAATGACTGCCTTTGAGCTATTGTACCAAGAGTCGTGGAAATTATCATAAAATTTTTATTTTTATTATTAATTTAAATTTCAACATTTTCACACTGAATGTAGTTTCTGAATTTCAGTGTGTGACTGCATTCATTTATCTGCAATTTGATTTCTAAAATTGAATTTCCAATTAATTGTGCCGCATTAGCTATTTTTATTTCTCTGTGAAATGATTAGAGTATTGCCAGAGAAATATAACTTCGCAAAATTGCTATTCAGACTAATTTCCAGAGGAACGATCAATTTCATTAAATTTTTTATGCTATGTGTGACTGCTCTTAAAATTAAGGTTCGAAATTTTTTGTCATAAATTTCCAGTTAAATAATTGCTACGTCTGAATGACCAAGGCTATAACTCCAATCGACCTTAAATGCATATAGCCCCATAGCCAAGAATACGGTACCATTAAGTTAGCATGTATCGATAAGAGACACCACCTATTCGAAGATGAAGTTGCAATATATATAGTTTGGAAAGCTAGGAATATGTCGTGTTGGCTGCAATGGATGATAGCTATTATGATAAACTGAAACCCTTTCGATGTCGTTGAGTATGAGCAGTGACTACTGCATCCAGATAACGGGAGCTAACCGCGTATGATCGCAGTACAATTCTACGTAATTAAATCCACGTAGAAATAATCATCTAATGGCTCAAACCAGATATATAATTTTCTTATCTGTTACCTATTTTTCTTGGGGCCTAGTGCAGATCTCGCCCGTTTTTAAAAGAAAAAAGAAGAATTGTGCTAAATTCCAATAATAAATTTGTACTCAAGAAACCGTAATTCAGGTTATTAAAATATACACGTTTTTTGGAAATATTAGGACGACACCGAATAATGTGGTGATTAAAGCTTAAGACTTAAACATGCCGGCTCTTTGCAATAAGCAATATATGTCCACGTTAGCGACCCAACAAACAATTCCATTTAAAACACGGTTGTTATTTAGAAATGCATCTTTGTCGACCGGTACCTGTTTAAAGAAAAATTGTACTAAATTCCAAGTCGTGTGTGAAATTGGCGCATTAGTCTTAGCAAGCTTCCGCGATCCAACATATCGTCGTCCTATGTGCCTTATTGTACAAACGTTACGTGGTGGGCGGAAATGTCCATCTTACCTCCTTCGCTCAACCCCTTTGTATCGCCGGATTGGAAGTCAGAGTTTCCGCTCCGGTCTCATTGCTGTTGTGCATTTCCGGGTGGAGAGACTGGTCTTCGTCTCAGAATCTGTGGCGTCTAAAGATAAGATTTCTTCATCGGCCACCTCCTGGATCCACATTCTTGTTTCTTCTAAAAAATGCAAGGTGGTGTGGTGCTTTTCTCCGCGCAGATGGCATATTCTTCTCTTGGGCACTACTCGGCTTTGTGCAATACCGACAATTGGCTTGCACGGTAGCGATCCAACAAGGCTTCTCGCTGCCTCTACAAACCACTGAGGCTCCCGAGCGGCTCTCTTTTTGTTGGCTGTAAAACGAGTCATTTTCTGTAATTAAATTTTTTCTTTATATTGAAGAAGCGAAGTAAGATCTCATATATCGGTTGGGAAGCGTGTTAGGTACAAGGTAAAATAATAAAAATATTTAAGTTTTTTATCTTTGTAAATGTATTAGTATGTGCCATGGAATCGCAATCTTAAAGTGTAATCTCTTAAGGACTTCATTGATATGAATATGAAATTATTTGACTCTAGTACACCCTCAAAGCACAAATTTGTTTTGTTATATATACTGTTACGATGTCGCTGAATTAGCTCGATGATTTCCCAAATTCTTCAAGTCCGATCACTGGATTGTTAAATAAGTCACCAATTATGATTGCAGTTTCTTCATGATAAAGAATTTGCTCAATGTTCTTTTATTACTCAACAACTAACTCCACTATTTACCATCACTTGAATCACAATTTTCTCAATGTACTATTTGTATTTCATAGTAGTGTTATCACCAACGTGTTCCCTTTACGACTGATTGATTCTGCAGTTGTGTTTCCAGGGTCAGGCAAGTTTAGTTTCAGTCATCGAGGTCATCTAACGGGAGACCCAAGAAACGTGCTGTTTCGACAGGTTCTGACCAAAGGGAGAGGGGTGTTCGATGAGTTGGGTTAAGTGGGCATGCAAATAAGTGGTTAGTGTCGTGCGGGGACTCGTTGCATGCGGTACATGTGTTGGCTATGTCCGGGTCGAGTCTGGATAGGTAGGAGTTAAGCCTGCTAGAGTATCCAGATCTTAACTATGCCAGGATTACGCGGGTCTCACGAGCTCTTGTTCTGCAATGGGTGGTGATTTGATTCCGAGAACACCATTGACTGGAAGAGAGTTCACGAAAGTGTTAACGGGCTCTCGGTGAATGGTGTTGATGGCCTGTCTGTACGCTGTCCTGTCCAGCGGAGTATATAATACTGTACAGCATAGTATTTTGCTCCTTAACTGGGAGCATGGATGTTTCACTGTGTAAGTGGTGCTCCGGCGCCATCAGGAGGTTTCCAGTTACGGTCCGAAGGGCGGTGTTCTGGCAAAGCTGAAGCTTCTTCAACTGCGTCTCGCTAATCCCCGGTGTCCAAATCAGCGCAGCATTGTTTACTACTGGCCAGCCAATTGCCTTGTACGTTGCCAGCAGCGTTTCTTTGGCTTTCCCCCAGGTGCTACTGGCTAGCGATTTGAGGATTTTGTTGCGGCTTTGTACTTTGATGGCAATTGCAGTCGTATGCGGAGTGAAGGAGTGCAGGCTATCGGATGTTACTCCCAGTAGCTTTGGGTTGTTCGTGGTCGGAATTTTTACATCATCGACCATCACATTGAGTTCTAGCCGGTACTGCTTCGTCCAGCTGGTGAAAATGGTAGCAGAGGATTTCGCGAGTTGTAGGTGTAAGTGCCGTGCAGTGAAGAAGTTGGAAAGGTCGGCGAAGGCTATCCATATCCTGGCCAGACGCCAAAATCAAAATCGAACATTCATCGGCGAATGAGATCAAGGAGACGCCCTCTGGTGGTGGACGAAGCCTCTAAATGTAGAAATTAAACAGCATCGGGGAGAGGACACCACCCTGCGGAACCCCTTGTTTAATTTTCCGTGGCTTTGAAGTTTGACCGCGAAAATGAACCGATGATCGTCGACCACTCAGGTAGTTCATGGTCCACCTCTTCAACTTAGGCGGTAATGAGGAATCCTCAATGTCCGATAGTAGCACTGAATGATTTACCGTATCGAAAGCATTAGTCAGGTCCAGTGCTACTAGAACAATTCGCGCACAGGGTTGATTTTGGTTAAGGCCATGAATTATCTGAGTGTTTATGGCGTTAAGTGCAGTTGTGGCGCTGTGCACTTTTCATTCTGATGTGTTGCTGGGCTCAGATGATGTGTTGGAGACGGGAGCAGCAAGGCCTCGCTATTGGGGAAAGGAGAGATATCGGACGATAAGATTCTCCTTTATTTGCGGGTTTCCCCGGCTTTAGTAGCGGGACCACTCTACCCAGTTTCCACAAGTCGGGTATAATTAGAGTGGTCAAAGACAGATTGAGAACCTTGGTGAGATAGTCTGCTCCCGCTGGGCCCAAATGTTTTAAAATTAGCATGCTTATTCCGTCGGGCCGATGGATTTGAAGGCATTTGCCTTCCCGATAACCCCATGAACCTCTTCCCTGGAGAAATCAAGCGTCGCGCTGGTATTTGGCAATTTTCGAAGACGGCGGGCTACTCGTCGTCTCGTTTTGTCAACCGAAGGGTGCAGTGTGAATAGCCGGCTAAAATAGCTCGCGCACTTCTTTGGGTCCGACGAGGCGTGATCACCGAATGAAATTTCCACCCGATCATCACGTCTCGTCGGATTAGACAACGATTTGACTGTAGCCCAGAGCTTGGTTACACCAGAGGGGAGATTGCAGAACCTTAAGTGCTCCTCCCACTTGTTTCGCTTGTGGATATTGTCTTTGTTCCGAATCTCGGCGTTGAGTTCCCTAATACGGGGATCACCGGGATCGGCCAGGCGTAACGTGTCACGCCTTGTCGCAAAAATCACCGCATCGGTGGGGAAACGAGGACGGATTTCCGCAATACGACCTACTGATATGAAGCGGGCGGCAGCAAACACGACAATTTTGAGGAATGTTTTTTCTGCAGTGAGGACGTTGGTGGGAGTGAGGAGAGCACTGAAGGCGTTCTCAGTAAATTCCGTAAAGCCGGGCCAGTTAGCTTTGTTGCAGTTAACAAATGTCCGGTCGTCCACGGAAACGAAGTTGGCAGACATGTCAATCGAGATGATTTGAGGGGCTTCTTCGGTCATTGTGCAGAATGTCGAATCGTCTATCTGTTCCGCCAGCCCCATTCCTCGACGATCATTTGACAGGCAGGAATGCCAAAGATCGTTATGCGCGTTAAAGTCACCCAAAACCAAACGGTTTTCGCCACCTAGTAGCGCACCTATATAAGAACGGTATCCAACTGGGCAACTAGTAAAGGGAAGAATGTACATATTAAATATTTCGAGCTCGAAACCGCCTGACCGGATAGCTATGCCCCGACATTCTAGGGTAGTATCCCTGCGGTCGATGTCGCCGTCGATGAGACGATACTGCACGGTGTTATGTAAAATGAAGGCCAAGCCTCCACCATGATCTCGCTCGCGATCCTTTCTTATTATATTATAGCCAGAAGATCTGAGCGGGCGCTCAGTTTTTTTCCTGGTTCGCAGCTATTGGCAGGTGCTCCCGGCTCATAAAGTGGACTATCTCGTCGATCTTTCCTTGGAGTCCGTTGCAGTTAAATTGTATGAGTCTGAAGTGTCTCGGGGGAACGTTCGTAACACGGGGGTGAGAGAGTTGTGCGTAGGTTTTGGTTATTGTAGCTGTGTGACCTATATCAAAGTGCAACGAATGCATTACTCCAAGCACAAGTGGTGCGCAGACCATAGCACGACCGAAAGTGGCACCAGCCAGTGCAAGAGTTGCATTTGACTGATGTCACATCCGCCGTACTATGGCCTTACACACGGAACAGACTGTGCGAGATATTAGGAGCTGTTGTTTAGCTCCCGCACGGGAGGTGGAGCTCGATGGGGGTGGGGGAGGATTGGCTAAAGAAGGTTGGGTCATGCTGCGGAGAGCTCCGTAGGGCCGAGGTGGCCAGGGGGAGTTACTTAAAGTGGGTAAATGTGCTGAAGGCACTGCCGTGTGGGCTAGGGGCGCAGCTGGACACTGGCAGCATGGGGCCACGTAACGCGTGGTCCACTCCCTAGGGATCTTAAGGGCCGAAAGCGTGACAGTCCTTGGCCGGATAAAGTCCGGTGCCTTGAACCGGCTGTCGTGGGAGTCGTCGTTTTCGTCGTCTTTCCTGTATGTTGAAGTCCATCTTGCGTTCGCGTGCGAAGTGACCTAATTTTCCACAACTGAAGCACTTCACAGTACTGGCCTTCTTACCGGCTGCACCACTAGAAATATTCTCCTTGATGGATCTCAGCGTCTCCATCATCTTCTTTTTCACATATGGACTTTCCACCTCGAAACGATTCACTTTTTAGGCTGGCCTGCTTATTGGTGCCACCTTTCACCATTTTAGCGTCCCCAGTGGCTAAATGAGCCATTCCCTCAATTTCCGAAGCACATTCCTGCAGAGATTCGTTGGGTCGTGGCCGCGCCTTTTTAACTTCAATTTTTCTCCTGGAAAGGAATTTTGCTTCAAAGGATGGTGTTTTTTACCCTGAGAGCGTTCATTGAAGTGGTTGGACTATTCAAATGTAAATCTCGCACACGACCTTCCAATTCATAGACTTTGGTCCAATTAGCTCTTCTATTTTTTCTTGCCGACCTTCCAATTTGTTGACTTTGGCTTCAATTAGCTCCTCAATTTTAACCTGTCTTACTTTCAGTGCTGCGGATTCTTTGACAAACCCCTCTTGAAGCTATATCAGCCGGGATAAAATATCTTCCTGGTCTTGAATTCGTGGTGTAATGCTGGCATTCTGTGCATCCAACTTTTGTGAAATTGCAGCAAATAACATGTTCATGTCCATACTCGTAGGTGAGCTAGGAGCCTTTTCTTGAATTTTACCTGATAACTGCTCCAACTCCCTCGCAGAATAAACAGCCTCTTCCTTGTATATATCCTTCAATGATATATCTTCGTCCTCGCGATGTAATTCGTATTGGCTGAAGTCAATACCTCCGAATTCCATTGCTTCTAGCAGCCGTGATTACAGCTACGCCTTATTTCCGGTTGTAGATAATCCACGCTTTGTCAATTTCCTCTTGAGAGGAGATATCGTCAAATTCTGACTCAACCCTTTTTCGATTCTTATTCTTTTGGATTTACTTAACAATCCCACTTCTGACACTAATTGCTACGATAATTTCCCAACTCTTTCGAGTCCAATCAAGTCGGCAACTATGCCTGCAGTTTCTTAATTATAAAGAATTTACTGAATGTTCATTAATTACTCAATAACTAACAATTCGCCTCCTTATTTACAATCACTTATATTACAACTTCCACAATGTACTATTTTTACTTCACAGTAGTGTTATCACCAACGCGTTCACTTTATGACTGATTGATCCTGCAGTTGTGTTTCGCTCTTATATACTGATTCGATTGTTCGCAACCGTCGTTGCGACTCACGCTCTAGATCATGCCAGATATCGGCTTCTCACATTCATCCGACATTCGCTTCACATTTTCGCCAAAATGTATGAATGCATAAACATGCTCATATTCATGTACATTTATATTTTTTTCTCTGAGTTTACTAATATGATAAGGTTTGTATATACAATGATCCAAAAAGGGGGCTCTCAGATTAACACATATAATATTATTAGTAGTTAAGAAAAAATTAAATATACCCCAAAATTTTTCTTTGGACCTACTATTTTCCGTAATCATTATAATTTTCACAACAGATATCGCCCGTAGGCACTAATTGACATTGCCTTTTACGAATGTTATCCCGTTGTTTATAATGGAAATGGCGGAACGAACCCTGGCGTTTTGAACTGTCAATTAAATAATATTGCATATATATACAAGTAAAATATATGCAAATGGTTATAATGAACGCTGCAGGACGGTGCAGATCGCAAAGAAGAAGGATTTTAGATTCTTCCGTCAATTATTTTAAAACACGATGGATACAACGGAACAGGAAACATATTAAAACATCTTTTCGACATTCACTCTTTTTAATTCCGGAACGCAGAAATTTGTTGTTTTCAATTACTAAGCAAATACAAATTTTGACAACTGTTGTCGCTGTCAATTCTCGAACGGAACGTACTATTATAACTGGCTTACGATTTTCACCGCCACGATCCCGTTCTGTGCCGCAGCATTTTTCAGTTTGCAGAATGATTGACATTTCATTCAGACACAAACGAGCATCGAAATGAGTACTGCTACGTACGTGGAGAGAGTAAAAAGGAAAAACATGTTTTATGGCAGCCCATCAGAAACATTGGAGCGAAATATTTTATAAAATGTATAAATATGTTGAACAGGCGGGAAAGCGTATGATAATTTCGACGCAGATATAGTATCGCAGCATCGTATTGGGATCATACGGTTAGCTCCTGCCATCTGCATATATTTAGATGTCGGTACTGACATCCTATAACAGGGTTAGCTACTGTTGGGTGACAGATAGCTGAAGCTCCAGATATGTAAGCAGCCGAGATTGAGGGTGTAGCTTATAAGGCTATATCTGCCAGATTTTGTCTCTGTGGTGGGGTGAATTGACGCTTCACGTTCACGTTCAAACAACAAAACCGCGAGAGCGTCTGACTCACATTGAGCAGCTTACTGGGCAGCGTCTGTCTACATATTATGATCGACTGGACAAACAACCTTCCAGTAGGTATAACAACAGAAAGCTTTAAAGTTACGGTGGAGGGTGTAAAAAGTTCAGTGCAGGCGGTTTTTGGGGATGGAGCAAGTAGGCTCCCTGCCGTCGATATCCAGCGACTGCAATTATCTGATGGTGGAATGTGGATGTTCGAATTGGGGAAAGGATAAAGAAGGTAACAAGCGTGATGGGCCTCTCACAACATTTCATAAATAATCCTCTGAGAGAGCTCCTCAATGCTATATCGAAGCTGCATGCATATACGCAAAAACAGAATAACAACCGTAAACACTCCACTTCCAAGGAAGGAAGTCCCAGGAAGGAAGCGAAAGCCCGCTTAATTTCAGAAAAAGCAAAATGACGAGAGGCGATACCTGGGTTGAAATGAAGAACAAAACCTCAAAAATCATGCGAAGCGAAAAAGCCACCGCCGCCACGACCGGATGCTCTAGTTATAGCAAAACCTGGAGACTTGTCATAAAGCGACATATTGAGAGCTTGGAGAAAATGTCTCGCGGATAAGGAAAGCCAAAGAATAGATCTTACCATGTGGATTTCGGATAACATGATGATGATAACAAACCACGGACGAATAAATCCTACTATACGAGAGTAAAAATAGGCCCACCAAGCCTTTCGCAACCAGATTTTGAAAGAATTATTTTGAAAGAAACATAATAGTAGGAGACTTCAATGCGTGGGCTCTAGAATGGGGAAGCAGAAGAATAAAACAGCGGTGGCATGCTTTGCTCAAAGCATTTTGTCTTTTTGATATTGTACTGCTAAACACGGCTGGTAGAAAAACGTTTGAAGGGAATGCTGGAGGTTCTATTATAGACATAACATTTTCCAACAAATATTTGGAATAACAGAGTAGTGTAGGCAATCACTCCGTAAGTCATAAAAGAAATGCGCTTGTAAAAAGGTACAAGACAAAGGGTGGAAATTAGATACGTTGGATGATGATTTGTTCGAAGTTATGCTAAATGACGATATACCTCAATCAGATTCCATGATTCAGAAGAAACAACGCTTCAAGCGAAAGCATATAGGTGAAATAATAATATTCAACAATTGTGAAGCGCATGCAATAAAGCAAGACGAGGGTATCAGAGGCGCATAGGTACGGTGAACCGTGAAGGACTTCGTGAAACCATCAAGACCAAACGCAAGGAACTTAATAAGTAATTAAAAAGAATAAAACATAATGTTTCCAAGAATTTTGTGACAAACTTGATATGTGAGAGTGAAAGAATATAAATATACCAACAGTTACTGACGCCGAAGTTATGAATGGTGCTGCACGGTTTGGCATACCAAATTGTGCTCTAAAGATTGCACTAAAGCACAATCCATAACGCTTAACAGATGTCACATTAGCAGAGTGCACCTCGGTCACTTTGGATGAAAGATGCAATTGGGAAAATTCTGGAGCGGCGGATTTGCCAACGGCTGAAACTACACTTAGAATAAGTAGAAGGCAGTATATCTAGCAACCAATATGGTTTTCGTAGGAAGCGAACCGGAATCGCAGACAAAGCAAAGTCAAAGGTGGATGCATGGCTCCAAAGAATACTGTACAATTACGAATTCTGATGTAAGAAATGCATTTAACGCAGTGCACTGGCCCCACATAATACGGAAATTAGAAAATCTCAAAATATTATATTTATTTATTACGAATTATAAGAAGCTGCCTCTCCTATAGTCTGATTGCTCTATGAGACAGATGAAGGGTCCAAAAGTTATACTATAACTGGTGGATTGGGATAAGGCTCGGTGTTGGGACCGCTGTTATGGAATATCCTCTATGACGGAATACCACGCTCCCCTCTGTCGAAAGAAGCGAAAATAATTGGCCTAAAAGTATTTGTACAACTACTTCAATGGAAATTGAAAAGCGCCTAACTGTGTCGAAACTCCATCTGGCAGAACAAAAAATCCCAGCCAGATCTGATTACGAGTCGAAAAAAATTAGAGACCATTACTTTGAACAATGATGGATATAGTCCTGCAACACAGACATCGCCAAAGTATCTCGGTGGGATAATAGACTGAATTACAGAACGCATTTTGAAAACAATGTGAAAAAGCAGCGCCATCAATTTCAGTCTTATCGCGAATTATCGCGGTCTAAATCAAGATAGAAGACTACTTTTGGCAAAAGCGAGTCCATTTATTATGTTGTATGCAACATCTGTATGGGTACAAGAATTAACCCATAAAACATATGCCGAAAAGGTGATTTCGCTATTCAGGTTAAGCGCAATTAGAATAGCCAGTGCATTCCGCTCAGTATCCCATGAAGCTGCTAGTAATTTCTTTTATTGCGCGAATTATAACAAGAAAAGGACTGCATTAGAACAGCAGATCGGAGAGCACGTATCGCCGGATAATATTGTACTGCATATACAACGATCCAAGCAGGCATGACTGAACATAAAGGAGCTCAAAGTGAAAGTTCTAATTGAACTGGGAATAATAGAATGACTGCGAAAGATTGAAGTCAGAGCCATAAATGTAGCATAAACATAAAAGAGGAACTAGGCCATGCTTGCCTTCCGAAGTACTTAACGGCAGTCCCGCAATTTAGCTATGAGTTCAAGAAGCTAAGTGCTCAGTAAGTAGACGTACCGCTACGCAAGCTCGGCATGTTATAAATCATTAAATTCTTAAATCTTCCAAATTAAATATTTTTCATTTAACTTATTATTACGATGTTGCTAAGCTAACCTCGATGATTTCCCAAATCCTTCGAGTCCGACCAATGAATTGTTAAATAAAAGTCACCAACTCTGATTGCAGTTTCTTGATTATAAAAAATTGACTCAATGTTCTTTTATTACTCAATTACAAAAATAACTAACAATACTATATTTAAAATCACTTATATTACAACTTTCCCAATGTACTATTGTTTTCGTTTCACAGCAGTGTTATCACTAACGTGTTCACTTTACGACTGATTAACTCTGCAGTTGTGTTTCGACCTTATATACTAATCGATTGTTCACAATGAAATGATCGACTCGTTCTCCATAGCGAACGTTCTCGATTCACACTCAAGACATGCCAGTTATCGGCTTCTCTCTTTCATCTGACTTTTTTTTATTAAACCTATGTGAAATATTAAAAAAAGTAAATTCAAATCATTGTGGGCGTAATTTCCACATAACATGGGGACTCGTCTCTAAAACTTTTCGTAAGAAAGATTGCTCATTTTGAGGACTATGTATGTTAAAGTGCATGCGAATTCACAAACGAATTTTCGAGCTAAAATAATATTTGCGAAAACTGGTTAAATTAGCAGAAACATACTGCGAAGTTGCTTAAGTTGGCATAAGAACATGAAGCGACGGTTTATTTTCAGAAATCTAACGCGGAAAAACTACAAAAATTGCCAAACTAAGTGATAACGAAATTGTACGAAGTCTAAGCAAAAGCCGAAATTTCCGCTAATATGTATTCAAGTAATCGGCAGTGCTTGCACGAGTTCGAAGGGATCAGTTGTAATGAATACGACAGGGCAAACACACAAAAACTAGTATACATCTATATCTATATATGTTTTTATATACATTAGTTAGGCTGTGTACGCTTCAAAAACTCATATAGTTCTGCACCGATTGAGCTGAAATTTTAGCATGATAATCCGCGTCAAGGGTTGTTTTTATTTTTATTTTTTGCTTAGATTAGCAGGAGCACTACTTTCCGGGAAGTAGACCATTCGAAATCTTATCTATATATATACTTATATATAATTATCCTGTCACAGTTTTTGTCCTCGAATCCCTCCAAAATGTCTAAACCGATTTTAATGAAATTTTATATATATATATATATATATTAGTTACGTCTACGAATAGGTTTTTATCTATTTTTCATACCGGGAAACGAATCAGTGACTGACCTATTCGAAAAAACGCATTTATGGTTCGACTTGCTTGAAATTTGATACATAGGTAGTTTTTTGCTTAGGTTAGTAGGAACACTACTTTACTCTCTGGGAAGTGGACCAGACCATGGACCGACCTATTCGAAATCTTATTTATTGTTCGGTTTACATCAATTTCCAGGCTGGGGACCGATTTTATAGAGAAAAAATGGATTCATGGACCATGGATCAGGGAAAAGATTTAATTTGCTTGAAATATTTGTTTACGGGAAAGGGATCATCAACAGACAGACAAAAATTTGGATAATTTGGATGTAAGCCTGGGTCTTTGCGTATTTTTTTTTTTTTTTTTGCTGCGTCATGTAATTTTTCTGGGACCGAAGGCTGTGTTCGTTTTACTTTGAAGCTTTCATATTGACATTTTCTTGAAATACATTAAGTAGTGAATTAGCGAAACGCACTTACATATACGTAGCTAGATCAATATTAATAACAAAAAATTTAAATTCAGATGTTGCTTAATTAGAACTTTGCCATACCATTTAGAATAAAAAATGGAGAAAATACAGAAAGCAACGTGTGGCTGGGTCAGGTAGTTAACAATAATTTAACAGAAGTGATCTTCGCTTTAATTGACATTGTACTCTGTATAAATTACAATATTGTCAACCATATTCTCCAAAATCTAAGAAGTGGAAATTTGCTGACTGCCGACGAGGATGACGTGCAGAAAATATAAAACAATAAGATGAAAGAAGAAATAAAAGAAAGCAGGTGTAAAAGTGTAAAATGAAAAAAAAGATAAAGGTCCTAAATGTTTTAAATGAAATGAGTTCTGTCATATTGAAGGATATTGTTCAAAGTTTAAAGCTGACAAACTAAAAAAGGTGATGCATAAAGAAGTAGTTAAAGTTAACTACTACAATTTCTAGCACTTTTTGATACGGGTAGTAAGTTTAATAAAATTATAAATAAAGTTTATGTTAGTATAGGACAGTCCAAACTTCAAAATAATATGTTTCTAGTTGGTTTTGGTGATACAACTCGTGAAAACAAAACTAAGCCGATGGGTTCAGTTAAGCTAAAAATAACAATTGACGGTAAAGAATATAAAACAAACTTTATTCCTCCTAAGTACTTAGCCGTTGACATATTACTCGCTGAAAGCTTTTATAGGCATGAGGCGTCAATTTATAGATAAAATCGAAGACTTTAAAAGACATAGTAAATGAACATTATTCATTCAAAACATTCAGAGTTTTGTAGTCTCATTGTGTACGTTAAAAAACTAGATGGTTTGAAACCTTTGCGAGTATGTGTTGATTTCACAAAAATAAACAAAATTATAGTGAGAGATCGCTATCTATTACCTCTGATTGAAGATCAACTTGATCGTTTACAAAACGCGAAAATTTTTAATTCAATTGACCTTAAGAATTGTGCCGATTTCAGACTCTAGTAAAAAGCATACGTCATTTATAACTCTTAATAGACAATATCAATTTTGTAAAGTTGCGTTTGGTCTATCGCATTCAACTTGTTTTTTCAGAAATACATACTTAAATGCAATATTTCGAGAAGCAATGCTTAAAGGTAAAATTAAGAAGAAGAATTAAAAAACTTAAATGAAGTTTTAAGCTTATGTAAGGACTACGGACATGCAATTAATTTGAGAAAATGTCAAAGAATAGAATTTTTAGGCTATGTAATCGGAGATCAAAAGATTTCAGTCTCGCCGAAAAAAATTGAAGCGTTAATTAAATACAATGCCAAAGACTTAAAGCAAGCGCAGAATTTTTGGGGTCCTGCTGGTTATTTTAGGATATTTATTCCTAACTTCTTAATGATTGTAAAGTTTTTAACAAATTCTGTTAAGCGAAACAAAATATTTGACATAAAAGAATTGCTTAGCCAAAAACCAGTTTTAGGTTTTTAATCAAAACTTTGAAACAAAAGTTCATATCGACGCTTATCGATGTAATCGAAATGCAATTTATACAATTTAAGGATAATTATACAATTTAAAGATAATTTGTGAACACATATGTATATATCTCAATTGTATATTATACAAATGTATATGATCAGTATCCGCGTTGAAAATGCTACCGTGCACAAGCGAGGGCTGTAGGTTTTAGGATAATAATTTTGTTAGCTCGAATGGAAAAATAGGATTGGTGATTGACGAGGACATACATAAATAGTGGGAATAAGACGGGCAGTTACATAAAATTTTATATGGATTTAAGCGACGTGCTTTAACATGCACCCCGCACAGCAGAAATGCATTGGTTATTGCATTCTGTAGTGTCTGTCGGGTTCAAGTTGCCTTCACTATTGCGCCTGTGTCATGCCGGTTGCGGTAGGCAGTCGATTGCAGCCCATGCGTGTGCAGCGGAGCTCTTTTTCTTTCCTTTTGCTTATTTGTTTGTATCGGTTGTGATTCGCGGCGCAGACTTTAGCATATGCATCCTAGTCCATCAAGGTATGATGATTGGATATAAAGTCCCTGAATTGAATGCAATCTTATAATATTTGTTTTGTATTTGTCAAGCTAGGAACGACCACTAAGGGACAAATCAAAACTTGAAAAGTGGGCTCGTAATAACCTCATTATGGGTATGTACATCCAAAACTCGAATGTAGTTATCCGGCTCACGGCGAATATTCTCAATGCGCCGGAGCCGCCTTTCTGCTGATGGTAGTGGGTCTTCCGTGATTACTACCAAGTAGCCTGGTTAAGAATTTTACTGTGGGTTTTTCCACTTATACCTCTTTTTAAGATCAACGGTTGGTTAGTGAGAGGTCGATCGCGGTTGGCTCCATAACGAGCATAAGCGGCACGCCTCAAATAAATGACCAGAAGTGAGTGCTCTGAGGACGAAACCTGCAACATAGCCCTTGAAGAAGGTACTCTACCCCACACTGGAGCTTTGATTTGGAATGGTCCAGCACAATCAACTTCTTTATGGGGAATGGAAGTGAGAATGTGCAACGCTATGTGGGTAGAGCAACCATAATTTGTGTCCGTATTTTTAGCTTTTTGCCATTAACTCGGAGTCCATCTTTGTCCAAGAATGGGTTCAAAAAAGTAGTGATTGGTATTATTTTGCAAGGCATCTTTATCACTACGAAAATAGTGAGTTGGATAAATGCACCTTGGGCTTATTTCGGACGTTGTCTACGAGCCAGAACATATACGCAGTCAGGCGAATCACTCGAGAAAAGGAGGAAAACCGATCTAAAAAGTAGGGCTCATCTTCTACCTTATGCCTTTTAGTGGAGAAGCATTGCGAGCCTTTAATTTCTGCTAGAATTCAGTGTGGAAAAAGAGCCATTTAGGTCCATGCCACCAGACTTTCAGCCGTGTGTATCAAGATCAGCGAGTTCTCTCCACTTGCAACATGACGCCTTGTACTGTTTGGAACACAACCTCAGATTTGAGAGGTTCGTTTTAATACATAGGTCTTCCATGTGTATGGTGGCTTCTCTAGCCATGCAAATACGATATCGATATCTGACTATAGAAATGTGCTGCACGCTTCTAAAGTGAGTTGTTTTTGAATGGGTGCAACCAGTTTGCTAATAATAATGCGCCGCACAATTTGGTGGTTCCGAAAGTGCAGGGCTTTATTTTGACATCTTTTAATTTCAACTGCCATCCCAACACGTTTTACTTTAGCTAAAAGTCAGACATTTATAAAAATGGATCGCTTAACAACCGCTTAACGTGTTAAAATTGTTGAAACCTACTACAAAAATGGTGATTCAATCGTGGCCACGATTCGTGATTTAAGGGGAAATTATGGTGCACATGATCGTCCATCTATAAGCAATTGGTAAAATTTAAAAGAAATTTGAAGAGACTGGATCGGTTGCAGATATTGTAAGGTCTCTGCTTCATCGTCGTAGTTACGTCGATTGGGTGCTTGAACAACAAGCAATTCCAATAGAATTTTCTTCAGCGACAAGGCACATTTCTCAGCCGGTGGATATGTAAATAAGTAAAATTGTCACATTAGAGGCTCCAAGACTTACTGTCTGTTACGCTCTTTGGTCCGGAGTTGTTATTCGGCCCTATTTCTATGAAAACGACAACGACGAGACTATCACTGTCAATTCGGAGCGTTGAAATTAAAGAACACAACTTGGATAATATGTGATTCCAACGATATAAATATATGGCTTTATCGCGAGAGAAATTTCTCAGTCGCGTAATCTCTCGTCTTGGCGATGCCAATTGGCCGTCGTGATCGTGTGATTTGATATCGTTAGACTTTTTTTTGTGGGACTACGCGAAAGACCATGTTTATGAGGATAAACCTTTAACTCTTGACAATTTGAAAACCAACATTCAAGTTATGGCTGAGAAACCTCCTTTACAAAAATTCACGAGGCGGTTATTTGAAGTATGTAGTGTTTCACTCACAATACCAAGGTTCATCAATTATAATAAAAAAGGAATTTCATTAATAAAAACTATTTCAAATACATTTCATTTACGTTTATACTGGAAACCGCAAAATGGATAACTCTATATGTGTACGGCGTTTGAAAGATTCTTTAAAAGTAAGCTATACGAGTAAAAATATAAAAAATTTTATTCACTTACGATAAAGTTTCATTAACTATAGTTAATTTATTTTTGTATAAAATTCCCTGTTTACGTGTGCAACCCTGTGCAGAATAAACAACATCAACTAACAGATGTCGCTGCTGCCGGCACAATGTACATGACTCCTCCAATTTATGGGAAGAGTCCCGTTATCCCCGTTTTGGATTTCCACCCTATGTGGAAATCTATAAAAGATCAATGTTGCCGATCTTAACTCTCTTCTTTGATTTCAGCAGCCGCAGCAGCAACATCTTTGGTAAGTTAATTTTTTGTATATATGTACATACATATTTAATTTAATAAAAACTATTTTATTGAATTATTTAATTAAAGATCTTGCCTTTGAGCTTCTTTGTGGAAATAGGTAATTTTCTTACAGAATAATCGGCTTTCTGAAGGACCGGCACCTCCCCCGATCCCTGTTTCCAGAAATCAAGAGGATTTCTGGCCCCCAGCAACCCCGATGCGAACATTGGTCCTTCGAGCCGGATCTCTCAGAAAGCATCTACGAAATTTATTTTTTGTAAAAATTTTACAAAGGAATAATAAAAAATAAAAAAAAATTAAAAAATTATTACTTGCCAAGTCGCGCTTCCTTTTGCGTAAAACATTCAACTTTGCAAAGTTGCGCAATTTTGTTACAAAAAAAAAAAAAAAAAAATTGCCGAAACAACTCTGCGCATAGTCCAGTGGAAAAGGACAGCGCAAAAAGCGGCCATTTCCGGCCAAATAATTTCTTTTTAAAAATCAACATCTTTGGAAGGCAGAAGTGGGACATTTTCATCAGGACGCGTCGGTGCATCAGGAGGACAAACTGGTGCACAATTCGCACAGGTGAGCAGCTGAAGATTCAAGGTAAGTGATTCTCTTAATATATTTTGCAAATAACCGGGAATTATTGAAAAATTCCGGTTGCAAAATATACCTATATATGTACACATATATGTGCTGGACGGCAGCACGAAAAAAAACTAATTAAAAGGCCGCAAATTGCGAAAAGCGGGCACTTCCGGCCAGAATAATTAAATTTTATAGGAAAAGCACATAAAAGAGCAGAAGTGGGAGCTACTTCTATCCTGAAACATCGGAGCACCAGGAGGACTGGCTGGAATTAAACTAGTACTGGTGGGCAGCAGAGGGACTCAGGTGAGTGATTGTACTAATATATTTTGCAGAGAACCGGGAAATATTGAAAAATTCCGGTTGCAAAATATACGTATATACCCATATATGTGCTGGACGGCAGCACGAAAAACTAATTAAAAGGCTTTATATTGGAACGAATTTTCGTCATCCCTTGTCAATTTTGGTTTTGTAACAAACCGGTTTCGGCAAACCGCCATCTTCAGTGCTTGATTTCGTTCGCGCCTGTCAGGCTTAATTAAAAGGCCGTACATTGCAAAAAAAAAACGAGCATTTCCGGCAAAAATTTACTAATTTCAAGAAAAAAGCAGAAGTGGGAACTACTTTTATCCGGAGGCATCCGAGCACCAGGAGGACTGGCTGGAGCCAAACTAGCACTGGTAGGCAGCAGAAGGACTAAGGTAAGTGATCCTCTTGTTATATTTTGCAATTCCCGGTTAATTATTGAGAAATTCCGGTTGCAAAATATATGTATATACATATATATACATACATAAGTTCTGGACGGCAGAACGTATAAAAGTGAAAAAAAGCCTCAAAATTGGCGAAAAAGTGGAAAAAAGGCTTAAAAATTGTCATAATCGCCAATTTTGAGCAAATAGTGAAAAAAAGCCTAAAAGGCAATAGAATTGAAAAAAAGCCTAAAATTGGCAAAAAGTGAAAAAAAGCCTCAAAATTGGCAAAAAAAAAGTAGAGCAAAGGCTTAAAAATTGGCGATTAGCCAATTTTGAGCATATAGTAAAAAAAAGCCTAAAATTGGCAAAAAGTGAAAAAAAGCCTAAAAAGGCAATAGAAGTGAAAAAGGCCTAAGTACAAAAAAAAAATTTTATTTGCCATAATATTGAAAAACAAATGGCAAAAAGTGGAAAAAATAATAAATTATAAAAATAAAAATTGATAAAAGTAAAAAAAGCCTTACAATTGCCATAAAAGTGAAAAAAATAGAAAATTTGCAACAAAAAACAAAAACAACAAAAAAAAAAACAAATATTGAGTATAAAAGAAAAGGCCTTAGTAAAAAAAAAAAAAAAAATTCTGGTGGAAAAGTGCAAACAAAAGGCCTTAGTACAAAAAAGTAAAGTGGTAAAGCACTGAAGTGAAAAAGGCCTTAGCAAAAAAAAAATTTTTTTTTGTTTGGAAAAGTCAAATTCTAACTAATTTTGACTGTGAATTTTACCGTAAAAAAATTTTTTTTTGGAATACCACATTTCTACAATTGATATAAAAAAAAATTTTTTTTTGCGAATTACCCGAATTATTTTTTGTGTACACTGGTGATCTGGTTACGTCGGAATACCACATTTTTACAAATAATTAAAAAAAAAAACGATTGTGAAATATTATTTCATATTTGGCGATTTTTCTGTAAGAAAAATATTTTTTGTAGCTTTCGCTTTTATAAGGTGAAAATTGACCCCCGTATAAGCGAGAATATAAAATAAAATTTTCGAAATAGCTTTTGAGAAAATTTGTCGAGTAAAGTTTCGGGATTTTTCATATAAAATTTTTGTTGTCGAAATTTGTGGTGCGATCTGTACTACGAGAGTACAGCTGCAAATACCATTACTATATCACAACCCCCAACCTCCGTATAAGCGAAAATATAAAATAAAATTTTCGAAATATCCCTTTGAGAAAATCTTATCGTGCAAAATTTTTCGGGATTTTTCATATACAATTTTTTGTTGTCCAAATTTATGGTGCGACCTTTACTACGGGAGTACAGCTGCAACGAGCATTACTATTTTATAACCGCAACCCCCGTATAAGCGAAAGTATAAAATAAGATTTTCGAAATATTCTTATCGTGTAATAATTAACAAAAAAAATTTTTTTTTTAATTTCAATTCGAAAGTTGATATACGCGATTTATCTGTTTATATAACAGATCTCGTACATCTGTTTCTGAACTGGTACAATGTAGTATCAGATTTTCAAAGTAACCCGAACATTCTTCGGTGATAAGCGAGATATATTATATATATATTTTTATTATTTTTTCGATCAAAATTTTTGAAATGGCTCACGCTAATGACTTTTCTCGCGCCTGTGATGCACTTTTAGAGTTTGAAGAGTTTTATAACAACACTCCAAGTGCAAATCACTCAGTTTTTTCTCTCTGCCAAAACCAGGTATCAGGATTGCATACCTGACGTATGCAGCACTGATGGGTGAAACAATGCACAACTTGACCTTTGCCCAACAAAGTTCATCCACGGTTAATCATGCAGTGCGGGAACCGGAATCGGTCCCTCGCTCAAGGATTAATCTTCCGTCATGTGATACCTAAATTTTTTATGGTGATTACATGGCATGGCCATCTTTTCGGGATTTATTTACGGCAATATATATAAATAACTCCAATATTACTCCGGTAGAAAAATTATATTATCTAAATCAAAAGACTCGTGGATACAAAGGATATTGTGAAGAAATCCCCGTTGACCAATGATGGTTTCACAACCGCATGGCAAAATTTATCTGACCGCTTCGAGAATAAGAGGGTGATGGTCAACAGCCAGTTGAAAACGTTGTTCAACTTACCCACGGTGACTGTCGAACGCGGAGCCGAAATAAAAAATTTGCAACGGGCGGTAAATAATTGCATCTCGGTTCTCCAAATGTATGAAATGGAGATTAGCAACTGGGATGCAATTTTTGTGTTTTTAGTTTCCAGTAGGTTGCCGGACACCACATTAGCTCTCTGGGAGCAAGGAATCGTGCATAAGGCCGAAATTCCGAGGTGGGAGGAACTGGATAACTTCAAACCCTGGAAACGGTTTCAGACATACAAAACACAAGAGTGTCTAAGTTAGTGCAAAATCGCGTTTCAGCACCAGCTTATGGAAAGAAGATCTCAACTCATCACGCCCAATTTTCACTGTTTGCTTGCAGGCTGTGTCCGCAGGAGACGCATGTTTTAAAACATGCCCCAAATTTCTAGCTATGAAAGTAGATGATCGCGTAAAAGTAGCTAGGAAATATAACTTGTGTATGAATTGCTTAGCACATTCATTTTGCCAAACGCGAAAAATGTTTTACTAGGTACAGCGATAGTTCATATTTGCCATGCAGGAGTGAAATATGAGGCAAGGGCTCTTCTTGACTCAGGATCAGAAGGCACTTTCATGACAAAGCGATTACAACGTCTCATCAAGCTTCCAACGCAACCTGCTGACATGCAAATATGCGGTATTAATGCTTCGACTTCGACTAAAGTGCGAGAGGTCACACAATTTGTGTTAGGTTCTCCTGTCAACCCCCGATTAGAATTGAGGCAAGAGGCCTGATTCTCCCCCAAATGACAGGAAACCTCCCCCAGTTTTCAGTAGACCGAATAGATTTTGGTTTGCTGCTCCCAATTGACTTAGCCGATGTCACTTTTAATAAAAGTCAACAGGTTGATTTGGTCATTGGTGCAGACTTGTACCCGCAAATAATGATGGGAAACGTTAAGAAGAACGTTTTCGGCTCTCTTCTGGTGCAGGAGACAGTCTTCGGTTGGATTTTAACAGGTCCAACTCCTCAATCCCCCAATACGATTAAAGAATCATATCATTCGATGTACACCGAAATTTCAAGCTCTGAGCTTACTCGGTTTTGGGAACTAGAACAAGTCCCAAGTAAAAAACTAATCACTCCTGAAGAAACATTCTGCGAGCAGCAATATGTAAGCACGACGACAAGAAATGAGGAAGGAAGATATATGGTAACTCTTCCATTTCGCCAGGAATTCCCAGTGGATATAAATATTGGATATTCGCGGACCGGTGCAGCGCGGCAATTCCTTAGGAACGAAGCAGCTATGATGCAAAAACCGGAACTTAAGGAAGAGTACCATCGGGTACTGCGCGAATATATAACCCTCGGTCATATGAAACTCGTAGACAACATTTCTGGATGAAAAGGACCAGGTTTATATTACCTGCCACATCATGCAGTAATAAAACTGGACAGCACCACTACAAAAGTTCGTGTGGTCTTCAACGCCTCTAACCCAACTTCGAATGGGGTAAGTCTAAACGATGTACTTCACCCTGGTCCATTTCTTCAAGCTGATCTCATTGCATTGTTATTGAAATGGCGATTTTTCAAATATGTATTCAATGCAGATATTGAAAAGATGTATCGGCAAATCTTACTACAGCCAAAGGACGTTCGGTTTCATAGGAATTTATTCAGGCAATCATCCAAGGAGGATTTAGTGGATTATGAACTCCAAACGGTGACTTGTGGAGTTAATTGTGCTCCACATTTAGCGATAAGAACACTTCTTCAGCTAGCAGAAGATATTAGCCTGAAGTATCCTATAGCATCCAGGGTTCTAAAACAGCATATGTATGTTGATGATGTTCTTGCAGGTGCACATGACAGAGAAACACCCATTCGGACACGTAATGAACTGGTGGAGGCACTCAAAGGTGCAGGATTTCCCCTTCGAAAGTGGACCTCAAACTCCAAAGAAATATTAGCGGATATACCAAAGGAGCACCTCCTTAAGGAAGATTTCTTGGAGATTGATGACTTAAGCGAAGCAAGGATGTTAGGAATCAGGTGGAATGCTGTTCAAGATAGGTTCCATTTCAACGTCCAGGAGATGAACATAAAATCAGGTTACACCAAGAGAGAGGTATTATCGTGTGTAGCAAAACTGTTTGATTCTGCAGGTTGGTTAGGCCCAATTGTCATAGAGGCAAAAATTCTAATTCAGGATATTTGGCTAACCAAAATAGACTGGGATGACAACATACCGAGAAGTATTTACTTAAGATGGGAAAATTTTCTTAAGAATTATATTCATATTTCAAAGATCCGAATTCCAAGGTGGATTAGTTTTACACCATGGAAGGATCTTGAGTTTCAAGGATTTTGTGATGCCTCCGAAAAGGCATATGCTGCGGCATTATATATAAGAGTTCGGGAACGAAATACAAGTAATGTTCCAAACGTAAATCTGCTGGTAAGTAAGACCAAAGTGGCGCCAGTAAAAACAATTTCTCTACCACGGTTAGAATTATGTGGGGCACTACTTTTAGCAGAATTAATTAACGCTTTACTTCCACAGTTCGATGTTGCTCAACCAGTTGTATACAAATGGACAGACTCTACCATTGTGCTTTCATGGCTACAGAAACCCCGTGCTGTTGGACTACCTTTGTGGCGAATAGAGTTTCAAAGATCGAGGAACTCGTGGGATCGACTGGCTGGAATCACGTGGATTCAAAGTACAACCCAGCAGATCTTGGTAGCTGCGGAATATCCCCACAAGAACTTGCGGAAAGCACTCTTTGGTGGCAGGGTCCAACCTGGTTAAAGAAGCAACAGGCAGAATGGCCACAGAGGCAGAGTGAGCCACTGGAAACGAAACTGGAACAAAAAAGTGTTAGAAGTCACGCAGCACGAATCACAAACACAGAAGACATTTTAGAAAGATTTTACGATTTTTCTCGCGCGTTGAAGGTAGTTGCACGAATATTTCAATTCTATCGGAAAATACATCCGGTACACAAATTAACAAATCATAGCGATTCTGCCGGAATAACAGCTGATGAAATTCGAGAGATAAAAACACGGTTAATTTTGTTGACACAGAAACGTTTTTATCCGGATGAATACGGTGCACTCACTTCATCAAATCAAGTAAGTGCTAGGAGCTCCATCAATACTTTCAATCCATTTCTTGACAAAAATGGAATTATGAGAGTAGGCGGAAGACTAGCGCTAGTATCTTTATCGTATAATGAACGCTACCCGATTATCTTACCATATAATTGCCAATTTTTATGACTTCTGGTTAAGTTCTCACACTTAATTTCATTACATGGAGGAAATCAACTCATGCTGAGGCTTATGAGGTCGGAATATAGGTTAGTGCGGTTAAAAAATTTAATAAAAACACTTAATAGTAATTGTAAAGTTTGTCTTATTTACAGAAAACGGACACGAGAACAACTCATGGCTGTGCTCCCACCGGAAAGAACTGATGTATCCAGGCCCTTCACCACTACTGGCGTAGATTTCACAGGCCCGTTTGAAATCAAAAACTATACGGGTCGGGCATGCCTAATAACCAAAGGATACGTCTGCGTCTTTGTCTGTTTCGCTACAAAGGCAATACACCTGGAGGCAACTAGCGACTTATCGGCATCCACATTCCTAGGTGCGTTTGCCAGATTTGTAGCAAGACGTGGTTGCCCGCGTAACGTGTACTCGGACAACGGCACGAACTTCGTTGGAGCCAACAAGGCTTTGAGACATTTTTTCAAAAAATTCATGACCGAAGTTTCACACGATACAATGCCATCATATGCTCATCAAGAAGTTAACTGGCACTTCATACCACCAGGAGCTCCTCACATGGGAGGATTATGGGAGGCAGGGGTAAAAAGCTTCAAAACCCACTTTCGAAAAGTAGCAAATGCGATGCGGTTCACGATGGAGGAATTCTCGACGTTGCTTGCCAAAATAGAAGCGTGTCTTAACTCACGGCCAATTAGTCCAATTTCAGCTAATCCTGAATCATTCGAACCCCTAACCCCAGGACATTTTCTAATTGGAGGCCCGCTTCTCGCGATCGCTGAACCCGAAATCAGCGAAAACCCGACATCTATCATCAACCTATGGCAAAAGTTGAAAGCGCTTTACCAAGACTTCTGTCAGCGGTGGAAGGTAGAGTACTTAAAGGAACTGCACAAAAGAGTTAAGTGGCAGTATCCCCATCGAAATGTAGAAGTTGATGACTTCGTAGTTGTCAAAGAGGACAACCTACCCCCGAACGAGTGGCGACTTGGCAGAGTTGTTAGGGTTTTCTTAGGGCAAAACAATCGAGTTAGAGTTGTAGATATACTTACGACGCGAGGCATAATTACACGTCCAATTGTGAAATTAATTATGCTTCCCGTCGAAAAATTCACTAATGAGATATTCAAAATGGTCCGTGCCAACAACAAATCCAACAACCAAGCAAAGGAACAGGACCGGTGCCCCGTGTGCAACCACAACCATCGGTTGCTGTTCTGTCGAGAACTGCGCCGACTGGAGCCCACGGACAGACTAAGGGCTGTCCACCTTCATCGTCATTGTGCCAACTGCCTGTCGCCGCGTCACTTGGCCAGCAGCTGCCCGTCCACAAGGCACTGCGATCGCTGTCAGGAGCGGCACAGCAGTTTCCTACACCTGTGGGAGACCGACAGGCCAGAAGAAGACGTGCCGCAGGTCCTAGACGCTAAAGACAGTAGGCCGAACAAAAGGCGTGGTCCGTATCGAGCACAAGCTTTACCGGACGATTCCAGCGATTAAGAGGTGCTGGAGATAATTGCCAGCGAAGAAGATATTGAAGAAGTTCCTGCTGAAAGAAGACAAAGGCCAGACCCCACTATATTCAGACCGCCACTGTCGGGTATAAGGTCGGTGGTCCAGCGTCCACCCCAATCAACAAGCGGAGAAGGTGCGGCATATAGAAGCCGCAACAGACTAAGCCAACACAGAGGTCAACTAGCGATGAGAGACGCCCGAGAACGGACTAAAGCACCCGCTCAAAGCTCTACGGGCACATCCGTCCTCACGCCAACGGTGATGGTGAGAGTGATGACCAGTGGTCGAACGCATTTAGTACGAGCTCTTCTCGACCCAGGCCAGCCAACGTCAACGATTTCCAAAACCTTGGCGAGGCGACTGCATCCGTTGCCTCGCAATCCAGCCGATATGGTAAATGTCACCATAAAAGGCTGGCGTGACCGCATCAACGTGAAGGCTAAGGTAGTGGCCAGCCTGATGAAGATCACACCAGCACGCACTTTGGATGCAAGGGTCGCCGATGAATTCGACAATTTGCGGTTGGCAGACCCAGCATTCTACAAATCGAATGCGGTCTCGATGATTTTGGGTGCTGATGCATATGGTATCATCCTTCGTCCAGGGCTTATGCCAGCAACTCCAACATGACCTGCAGCCCAGAATACAATTTTTGGATGGGTGATATCGGGCTGCTCACCATACTAGACGGCAGCGATGGAGGCTGAGTTTTTAGATTTTAGGAAATTTTTTTGAATATATGAAGTGTATTTTATGATATTGAATTTAATTAATAGAAATTAATAGAAAAAAAAACTGAAGTGTATAATCAAATTATAATGTAATTTTTTTTGCAGTGTTGCTGCAAGGCGGGCGGCGTGTTTACGTGTGCAACCCTGTGCAGTATAAACAACATCAACCAACAGATGTCGCTGCTGCCGGCACAATGTAAATGACTCCTCCAATTTATGGGAAGAGTCCCGTTATCCCCGTTTTGGATTTCCACCCTATGTGGAAATCTATAAAAGATCAATGTTGCCGATCTTAACTCTCTTCTTTGATTTCAGCAGCCGCAGCAGCAACATCTTTGGTAAGTTAATTTTTTGTATATATGTACATACATATTTAATTTAATAAAAACTCTTTTATTGAATTATTTAATTAAAAATCTTGCCTTTGAGTTTCCTTGTGGAAATAGGTAATTTTCTTACAGAATAATCGGCTTTCTGAAGGACCGGCACCTCCCCCGATCCCTGTTTCCAGAAATCTAGAGGATTTCTGGCCCCCAGCAACCCCGATGCGAACATTCCCTTTTCGGTTTCTTTTAAACCATTTTGTATCTTTGTAGTAAAAATTTAGTATAAGCATGTATATTTACATATACGTATGTAAACAAAATCAGGAAAAATACGACAGCTTTTTAAGTACAGCAGTGGAGTTGGTGCATACAGATGTGTATATCAGAGATCTGTAATGAATATGTATATGTATACAAAAAATTGTTTGTAAAAGAAATAAAAAATTAATAAATAGTGTGATTTCCATTATATTTCTATTGGTTCTACTTCTTTTGTAGTCAATAACACATTTCTTATGTTGAACTTTCAGTTTATATAATTCTGTTAGTTTTAGTGACAAACTTTAACAGAGTGGTGTATCCCTTTCCCTTGATTTTCTAGCTCTGTACAAATTTCAATCGAGCACTCAAGAAAAATTAATTGCACCTTCTCGTTGTTATAAGTTCTTTGGTATATATACTTTTTCAATTTTTTTTAATATTTGCTTTGTTTTATTTAGTATATGTATAGGCACTTAGTTTTGCTTAAATCTTTTTTTGGACTTTTCATGTACATGAAAAATATATTAACTTTGATCCGAAGTTGGTGAGTGCCAGAAAAAGAAGAGATAGACCCACTAAAATTTATACCGATCAGAGTGACAAGATAAGTTGATTTAGCCATGTCCGTCTACCCGTCTGTTCGTCAGTTCGTCTGTCCTTCTATCCGTCTGTCCGTCCATCTGTTTGCGCTGTAATTGCCATTAATCGGACGTTTTTGAGTTATTTCATCCAAATTTGGTAGGCATTTGTCGGAACCGGCCTCATCAGACCACCATATATACAACCTATTTTTCAGATTTGAAATCCTTCAAAAAAGTACTTAAGACATATAACACATACATAATGAATTACATATTGGATCCGACGGCCATAATATATAGCTCCCATACATCGATCTGTTCTGATATGAGATTTTGGGTACAATATCCGCCAAAAAAGCATATAAGAGCATGAAACTTGGTATTCAACACAAATATTATGAACTGCGTATTGGTGAAAATAATCGAAATCGGAATGCTATAACACAAAGGTCCCATGCAAGCGATTTGTTGAGATATGAGGTTCTGGGTCAAAAATCCGCCAAAAAAGTATATAGAACCGTGAAATTTGGTATTCTACACTAATATTGGTACTGAAAGTCATAGAAATCGAAATACTATATCATATAGCCCCATACAACCGATTTTTTCAGATATGAGGTAAGAGTCAAAAATTCGTCAAAAAATCATATGAAATATATAATCATAATTACTTTTCGCAAGTTGACAGGCAAACTCGACGATGCGGACATCGTTGGAATGAAAGATTTGCGGAATAAAAAAGAACTTATAACAAACGAGAAGGTCCAATTGCCGCCAAAATTTAACAGAATTTTCTCTGGTAACCAACATTTCTGAGCAGAATGAGCAATAAAATCAACGGCCATGTACGTTATTGTAACATAAGCAAGTTAATAGATACTTTTGTATTCTTGCTTTTATTCTTAAGATTTCTAAATGTGATATAGCAAAAACATAAATTTACAAAAAAAAATATTTTTTTTAGTGTCAGTTATGAATGACTTCTAATAATTGCGAAATTTAAATAAATTTTCGATTTTCCATATATATACTGTTGTATGTTCATTCTTCATAGTTGATTTGCCGTCGGCATTTCGAATAACGAATAACGAATATAAATAAACACTTTAAAAAAAAAATTTAATTTATTTTTCTACATCTACTTTCTAGAATCAGCAAATATATCTGGTATGTATATGTATGCAAAAATTCATAAAAATAAATATTGTCGTCTTCTGTCAATATCGGTTCTTGCAATATTTGAACCTGCGTCAAAAGTAGCAAAAATGGGTTTTACGGAACGCTATACCACTTGGGCCTCTAAACAGTTAATATGTAATGCGCTTAATTGTGTACTTATAATAAAGAAATAATAGAAATAGATTCTAATTTTTTCTTCATTTCAGCCTCATATATATATATGTCGCTAGCGGTATTTGCTTTGCTAGACGCAATTGAAAATAAAGGTACAGTAGCGTATGGACATATTTACATACATATTTGTATAAATAAAAATGTACATATGTATGATTGAAAATATTAATGCATTTTACATTACGTAAAATGTGTTATTTTGATAAATCAAAAATACTATTTAATGAAATCATACGTATGCACTGAGTCAATTTATTTCACCTGTTTTTTTTTTAACACAGTAGGCATTATTATAGTTGGAAAATGGTCAAATGAACTTCGACTATAATATACCAGAAATGTCTTCAAAAAAAGAAATGTCTTTAAAAACTAGGCAAATTCATCAAGAAATACACCTGTTAGTTAACATTGTCTCACTTATTTACATTTTTGCTTTTACAGACATGTCTCCCAAATGCCAGCCTCTGGTAGGTCGCTGTTAGCCAGAGGTGGTGACTAGTCTCTTATTAATCCCGTAGGAGGAACAAATGGCAATCGGCACGCCATGGACCTTCTCGTTTGTTATACGTTCTCTGATGATAGAACGAGAGAAATTCAAAATGCGAAATGTCAAAGAAAAAGAAATAATGACAGAAGCGTGTGCAAGGCAGAGAACGTATAACAACAAGAAGAACCATTTGCGGACCAGCGTGTGGACTGTCAAAAACGAAGTCGATTGCTGAAAGCGTATTTCACCATTGCCGCCAGAATTTAACAGAAATGCTCTTTTAGTTTAACATTTTGAGCATAGCAATGATAATTATGCTCAGAAATGTAATTTCATATACTCCAATAAAAAGTTCTGTAATTTATACAAATGTTAAGTTATAGAAATTTGTGTGCTATGTGTATGAAAATTCTATGGTGTTTTGCCGACGGCATTTTGCATCATTATTATTCAATTATTCGCGATTTTAACAGCAGAAAAACAACTTTTAAATTCTTCATTTATTTTTTTACGAAATCAGCTAAAGAAATGAACAGAATTGGCTTTTTTATTGCTGAGCATAGTTATTATAAATATATATATATATATATAAATATATATATATACATATATAAAATACGATAATTTTTTGCCTTCCCGCATGCATTTTGTCCCCAATCTGAATTGACAAAATGCTTAAAATTCTAAAACTTAAGAATATTACGTATTTTGTTCAGGAAAGAAAATTGGCTAGCGAAATATGGCAACATTGCCCAAAATGATTCCAATTCAAGCCAGTCAATTTAATATTTCTTAGCTATTTGGTGTATGAATTCCGATACAGTGAACTCTGTGTGCCACCAATAATTTTATCACAAATTAATTATCACATCATTATAATATAATTAAGTCAAGGATTAATTCAAAATCTTAATTAAACATTTTTGAAACATATTCCAATACTTTCATACTTATAATTAAAATAAGTATTATTTAATTACTCACTTGGTAATTATAAAGAAAAAGTTCACTCCATGGAATATTCTCATCAATTTTTATTTGAAATGTGCAACTTGCTACATTACTTTTGCATAAGTAATTCCTCATCGATTTTAAGTTTCCATTAAATCATAGATTTTCTCGAAATATGAACCACAAATTTAATTTAAAAATTCTTATTTAAAGCTAACGAGCTATTTTTACAAAACATTGGTGTGATAATTGTAATGAACTTGATTCGCATTGTCGAGAGTGTGTTTTACAATTGTCGATTGAAAACACAATTTATTCAATAATTTATGGTTTTTGGTTTCTAGAAAAGACACGCAAGGGGAGTTGGTATTTTTGTTGTTGTAATTTTGACTAGCAGCCATTAAAATAGTATTGCCATGGCAATACGTAGTATTTTTTGATAGACGTGTGTACGAGTTTGTCTATACGCTCATAAATGCATACAAATGCATGCTAAAATGACTGGATGGATTTTGGTTTGTTTACTTTTTTGATATATGCCTCCAAATTTAATAGAATTTAATCATTTGGGAAAGAAAATTTTGTCCACAATAATAAGTAAATGAAGTATGTAGTTATTTTCTATTAAATTTTTTATTTCATATTGCGCCAAATTGCAACATATAATACAAATCTACATACATATATTAATAGATGCTAATCAAAGTTATTAGATCATACATATTTACATGCACCTGTTGACTTAACATTGCATGATTTCTCTCAACAGAATGTGTGTTGGTCTGAGAGAAAATTTCTCACTCATTGTTAGCGTTGAAATACGCTTTCATAACACGAGCCAGCGGTACAATTTGGTAATCGGCACGCGCTGGTCCTTCTCGTTATTCTAAGTTCTCTGTGCAAGGGCCTTAGTACATGTAAAAAGTGTGGTTGTGTCGTCTCGTTATATATAAATTTATTTAGAATATAAATTTGTATTAAGTTTCAGAATTGTTTCACTAACTTAATATTTTCCCAAATTATGTTTTACGTACATATATATAAAATTGACTGGGAAATTTTTGTGTAGGCTTCGAAATAATATAAATAAATTGTAAATAATTATATTATAGAAAACAATTATTTTATTTTTGAAACACAGTTGGTTTTGTCTACCTTTTACAGCACAATTTCAAATCAATTTCGCAATGAAAGTCACCGACAGTAGTTTCATTCTATATACCCTTAAACTTTTGGATAAAAATATATATCAAAAATTATAAACCGTTTCCGTAATGTTAATATAAAAGTATTTGTTTTTATTGTAATTCCACTTGTAAAAATTGTAATAACAAATAATATGTTTAATAAAAAAATTTATGAAAATGATACGTTGAAAAGCAACCCTATTAATGTCAAGTGAGCTCAAATCATCATGAGGCATTTTTAAAGTTTATCCGACCGGAGCCAAAAAATACGTTTCATCTTTTTTATGAAAAATTTTTTTGAACTTATACATTTGTAAGTAAATAGTTGTCTTTTTTTTTAGCAAAACAATGCTTATATAATCTTTCTTTTTTTCAGATTCAGAATGCCTAACCGGACATGCATCATTGTTTGCCCACTTGGAGCTCCCTTATACCTACCGTGAGGTATATGAGAAAGTAAAGGCAAAAAGGACGCAGCGTCTAATCACAGTTTTTTTTAAAACTAAATTACGCATAACTTTATAATATTTTTTAAACGCTTATATTTACCAATGATTTCATTATAGTTCAGAATATTTTTTGCTGTGATTTTGAACAGCAACCTAATTGTGTATGTGTGTATTAATTATTTTGTTTAATTAAAAACTTTGATTAAAATTTTTTTTTATCAAAAATATATTTTTCTCTCTCTCTCTCTCTGGACCCTCAATGTCCCAACAGGCAAATTGATATGTAAAATTAAATATTATTTTACGATTTCTTTTTTGCACGGATTTATTTTAAAATTTGACGAAAAATATGTTCGAAAATTTTTACTTTTTTCACGGTTTTTTCACGGAAAATTTACTGGCCCAGTTATCCGTGAAAAAAGGAGATCGTGTGTATATGTATGTATATGTATTAATATACGAGGTGTGTTCATAGAGGAAGATGAAGGTTCTGCTCACTGTTTGTTTTGATTACAATGGTGTGGAGCATAATGAGTTCCTACCAAAAGGTCGTACAGTTAATAAGAAATACTATAAGGAAGTTATGCAACGTTTGCGTGAAGCAGTAGCAGCAAACGATCGGAATTGTGGAAAAACAAATCGTGGGTTCTGCATCACGATAATGCACCGGCTCACACATCAATGATTATTCGTGATTTTTTTTATCCAAATACCAAACCGTAATCATGCCTCAACCACTGTATTCACCAGATTTGGCCCCCTTCCACTTTTTCCCATTCCCAAAACTAAAGAAATCGATGAAAGTAAAGCGTTTTGCCACAATTGATAAGATAAAGTCAGAACCGAAGGAAGAGCTGATGGCTATACCGAAAAGCGCATTTCTGAAGTGCTTCGAGGATTGGAAAAAGCGTTGGCACAGGTGTATTAGATTCGAGGGGATTACTTTGAAGGGGACAAACTAGATATTGAAGAATAAATAAGTACTGCCAATTTAATTTTATTATCAGAGGGTGGTTTCTTGGCAAGTGCGTAATTCCCGATATTAATTTTAAGTAATGTCCACCCTCTGTACTAGAACATAATATAAATAATTCTAGGAATAATTTTGAGGCAGGTAGTTCAAAATTTAATCAAGAAAGAAATGTGATAGAGCTAGGTGTAGGCGATTTTAATCCAGTACATTTCAATTCCAAAAACGATGCCTCAACTTCAATCTGCGACCAGTTTGAAGTTGAGGCCTCTTCAGAGGAGACCCTTCCCTCATTTGGAGAACTTCGTCAGTCACAAATTGACAATTACATGTTGGTGGGACTCCTAGTAAGCGAAAGTAGCAAAATGATATAACTTGTGAGTCATAGGAAATAGAAATTCTCCGCAATAGGGTGACTGAATAAGAGAAGGAAATAGAGAGTATCCGAGAGATTAAAATTTTGCCTATTCCACCGCAGAACGTAGAAAGACAAATCTATGAGCTAATCGGTAAGTTGCCTTCACATCTTTCAATATGTGTAAGGAACTGCCTTAAAAATTTGTCTAGGGCTCCAAGGGGCTATAGGTAGAACTCACTAGCTCTACCTGTGAAATTTTGGTCACCCGTTGCATATAGGTTTCTGAAGCGCATAAATAAATTAAATATTGGTCCTCTAGGAGAACTCTGGAACAATTTATTCAAGGTTGGCCTAGAAACCCCTTCTGCGGTTCCTGTGGTATTAAAGCCCTGGAGTTGATGAAGTATGATGTGCCGAAATGACCTTGAAGATCAATTTGGAATATGACAGGAGTAGGGATTATATTGTCGGTCTAGAGGAATATGGTGACGAAAACCGTACCTCCAGAGTAGCTTCAAGTGTTTTAACACTTTTGGTTGAAGGTTCATCCTTAGGTTAGTTTTTTGTTCACCAAAAATATTAAGGAAGTATTCTAAAATATATATAAATATATTTGAAATGATACGTCAACTTCAGGGCTTTAGTCTTTATTCCCGCCAAATGGTAAGCGATCAAAGGTCCGATTTTAAAATTTTTTGTAAGATAGTAAGAGTTCAAAAAAGAAAAATGTTGTGTCAGCTGTAATAAAAGGGCAGTAGATCTTATTCAGATATGAGTTGTACATATAAATTAAGCTCGGCAAACATTATGCCCAACACGTTTGAAAAAATTAATTTTAAGCTAGCTGCCCAAGTTCTCATCAATTCTGTAGCAAGTGCAATGTTCGTATAATATAGTTCAGGTAATTTGAATATTTCAACTTATCTTGGTCATATTAGAGCAGGTGGGGAGTTCGACGTGAGAATAACTCCGCAGCGTTTTTCATATCTTTTTAAGAAAAATTGGGGCATGGGTTATCTTGACTGTGTTAATGAAGGCAATTGCGAACTTTTGCGAGCAGATAAATGGGAACTAGTTTTTAATGATTTTCTCGAAAGAGCCTGTAATGATAACTTAGTCACAGACACTTCTTGGCAAATTTCAAGGTTTGCCATTTGATGAAACCTCCGGAGGATTTTGTGGAGTTTATTTCAAAAATTGTAAATATTTTTGGGAAAACCCTTTGATTCAATTGCCAAAGAATAGGCTTTTCGCAAATTATTTCAAAGAAAATGTCGGGTGACCCGTACTTTTGTTGTGAAAATTGTAGACGCGAAACTATCAAACTTTAAAAATACAAAATTCTTGTGCATCACTAATAAAAAAAATTATTTTTCGCGGAGAAATGTTTATTTAATTTGAAGTCTGGAAATTTGCTTTTCTTATTTACATAATTCCCAAAAATAAATTGATACATTATTTTTCACACAAACACTTTTTTATCTGTATTAATTAATTGATTTATTTAGGTCTGACGTCTGCCATCATGTTTTCAAGGCAGTATTTCTATAGCTCTTCTCTTTAGGTTTTTTCTTTGGAACCCCAAACCCCACCGCACTTTTTTGTTGTTATAGAATACAGGACTTAGAAACGTATTTCATTTCTGCACATAATACGTATATACCAATGTATATTTATTGCATGTGAATATTTGTCCGTTTATATATTGAATTCCGAATACAAAGGACAGACAAAAGGAGCGGCAGTGTGATGGAAATTCTCAGTATAGACGACAGACAAAAGAAGTGGCTGTATGATGGAAATTCCCAGTACTAAGGACAGACAAAAGAAACGGCAAACGAATAATCAGCCTATTCTTGAGCGCGTGAACAGAATGGTTAAACCATCGTTAGGTAAAAGGAGTGGCAGCAGCTATTGCAGGCGATCGAGTTGAAGACTCAGTAGTAATAACACTGGTGCAAAGTAAAGCGGAAATTAATTGTGTATAGTGAAGAAATTTGTAATTTATTGTGGACAAAATATTAACGTGTAAATTCCTTAAGATTAAGAGGCCAAACAAACAAATCTTGGGCCTTTTACATAGCAATCCAGTGATCGTACTCGAAGGATTTGGAAATTGCAGACAAAAATTGAAAATGGTCACGATTTAGGACTTGACGATACTGCCCTTCAAAAAGGAATTGGCGAGAAGAGGATTATCTAATTTGAGCCGATATGAATTCCGCCGTGAGGACGAAGAGACATCCACGAAAGATATGGAGAAGGAAGAGGCTGTTGACGCTGCGAAAGATTCAGTGTATTTAGCAACTAAGTTTGAAGAAAAGGCTCCTGGCTCATCTCCGAGTATGGACATGAACATGTTATTGACCGCGATATCGGCAATGAATGCCAACAATACAAAAGGTGTGTTGCAAATTAATGCCAACATTACAAAAGATATCTCAGAAATAAATGACAGCATTGCACAAAAGTTGGATGAACAGGACGCCAAAATGCTACAGAAGTTGGATGAACAGAATGCCAAAATACTACAGAAGTTGGGAGCCAACATGTCACAACTGAATGCCTACAGAGGAAAAATCCGCTGCGCTATTCGTTGCGTTGGAAGGATCTGTAGCAGAACTTTTGCAAACTATACCCGAATACGAGAGAAATGATTACAACGCACTATTGCGTGCCGCGGAAGCGAGCACAGGAGGCAAATTTACCAGATGGAACTGGAGAAGGGCGATCAATAACCCAGTGAATCTCTGCAGGAATATGCGTCTGAAATTGAGAGATTGGCTCATTTAGCTATTGGATACGTATCTGGTGAACACCTCGAAAGCATAAAAATACAGAAGTTCATCAGCAGAATAAAGGACATCTGCACCAAACGATAGGCATATGCGAATTCAAAATTAACATTTTCTGAAACTGTCGCCTATGTCCAAAACGGCTTGACTCATAAGCAGGCCAGCCTACAAATTCAGTCGAGTGGAAGTGGAAACACCAGATGTAATTAATGAGATTCGGAAAACTCTGGTGCCAATATGAAAAATCATGCTGACAAATGTTTTAATTGTGTAAAGCCAGGCGAGGGAATGTACGACGAGCTCTTGCGGAAACAACAATTCAGGAGAACGTAAACGAAGGGCTGAAGAAAGTGAATCCAACTCTACTTACAATTAGCCGTTAAACTAAAACTGAATGCCCCATAATCTCCGTCTCTCAAATTGATAGAAAGGCAAGCAACGTGACAATTGGTGGATATGTGAATGGAAATGAACGAATAATATACGACAAAGGCATAAAGATCGACATGGATAACCTACTAATGTAGTACAAAAACATGGAAGTACCACTTAGCATTGGCTATAATTCCACATTCAGCAGCAAGAGAACTGATCACAGCGAACTGATCCCACCAAAGTCAGAAGCTGTTGTTTGAGCACAGACTGATGGAGGTTGTGGGACAAACTAATTGTGGGTGGTCGAAACAGCACGAAATTCTACATCGGACGTAATTATTGGTAAAGCACTGGCTAAAACACAAAGTGATGGTACTAAATGAATTCAAATCACCAATGAAACTTCGAAGAGGAACTGTATTGGGGCAATGTCAACAGGTAGACGCCATTATTAATTGCAGAGATGTAGCTAAAAGCGGTTCCATTGGTGTGAAGGATATTAAGGATAACGTAGATGCATGGGCGCAAGGGTTGGAAGACGAATATAAGCATAACGTCAAGCAACATTTGTGGAAATACTCTAATCTATACGACAGGGATGACAACAAACAAGGCAGGGCCAACGTTGTGAAACATTGTATTGATACTGGTAAGTCAAAAGAGGAAATGATTAAAAGCAGTGTTATTGAACCAGCGGCAAGTCCATGAAGGTCTCCGGTAGTCCTCGTGAAGAAAAAAGACGGTCTTTAGCAGTTCACGGTGATGCCTTTTGGACTATGCAACGCTCCTGCAATCTTTGATAAACTTGTTTGACGCATCTCGACGACATCATCGTACTGGGTAAAAGCTTTGAGGAACAATGGGACAATTTGGAGGAAGTTTTCAGAGGATAGCGCTGACCTTAAACTTAGTCCTAAAAAGTGTTTGCTTTTCAAGAGAGAGGTTAATTATCTAGGTCATCAGGTAACAACCGAGGGCATCTGAAGCAGTGAAGGATTGGCCAAGACCCAGGAATTTGCATGAATTACGGAGCTTTCTGGGCCTGTGTAGCTACTATCGCCGATTTGTTCCAAATTTTGCCAGTGTTGCTAATAGTCTATATGAGCTCACTAGGAAAAGTCGATCCTTTGAATGGAACAAAGAACAAGAGGAGGCTTTCCAAACCCTGAAGGAAAAGCTATGGACTCCGCCTATGCGAGCGTACCCGGTTCCAGGTGCAACATTCATTCTGGATACATATGCTAGTGGCTATGCCTTGGAAGGTGTACTTTCACAATTGATTGATGGGCAGGAGAAGGAAGTTGCCTACTATAAACGGTCGATTGGGAAACCAGAGCGGAACCACTGAGTAACTCTAAGAGAACTACTAGCATTGGTGGATTGCATCAAACATTTCCACAAATATCTGTATCGTCAACATTTCCGAGTTAAAACGTATCATGCAGCGCTGAAGTGGCTACTTCAATTCAAGAATCCCGAAGGGCAGCTAGCCCGGTGGATTGAGAGACTGCAAAGTTATGACTTCACCATCGAGCACCGCAAAGGAAACACTTACTCAAATGCTGACCCTGTAGCTTGAAATGAAAACACTGCTCCAAAGCGCAATTGGTCAGTGCTCTCGAAGGCTAATAGTAGTTCCGAGGTTAAGAATTCCGGATGTTCTTAAGGAATTCCATAATGGTCCTAGTGGAGGGCACCTAGGCATTACAAAAACGAAGATCAAGCAGCGGCTCTATTGGGTTGGTTGTCGTCAATTTATAGCTGACAAGGAGTACATTGCAGCTAAAGGGCCAAAGTCACGAAATCAAGGTCAGATGACACAGTATAACTAGGGTGCACCATTTCAGCGGGTTGCCATGGATGTAGTCGCTCCATTCCTTATGAGCGAACAAGGAAATAAATACGTTCTTGTGGTTATGGACTACTTTAGTAAATGGCTGGAGGTGTACCCTGTTCCAAACAAGAAAGCCAAAGCAGTAGCTGATGCATTCACTTACAATTGGGTTTCCAGATACGGTGCGCCTATAGAACTGCACTCGGACCAGAGGAGAAACTTTGAATCGGCAGTGTTCCAGGAGATGTGCCTGATACTGGGTATTCGAAAAATCCGGACAACAGCTCTGTTGGCACGGTAGAACGGTTCAACCGAACCATGGAAGAGCACTTGGGAAAGGTCGTGGACAAACATCAGGATGATTGGGATATCCACATACCGCTTTGCCTGATGGGATATCGGTCAACGGTGCACGAAACAACGGGTAGAACACCTGCAAGGATCCTCTTCGGTAGTGAACTTCGGTTGCCTAGTGATTTGAAGTTTGGAGTAAATGGTGATGCGAAAAGCATTGGGAGGAATGCCTCAAATGCCCTAGAGGAAGAGTTGAGAGAGATACATGCTCTTGTGAGACAGGGAACCGAAATTATGAGTAGCAAGATGAAGGCCAAATATGATAAGGCGATGAATTCCGAGGGTTTTCAAGATGGCGATTTAGTGCTTCAGTACAACCCACAACGGAAGAAAGGCTTGTCCACGAAGCTTCAATGCAATTGGTAAGGCACCTACAAAGTAATCAAACGGCTGAACGACGTAGTGTGACGCATCCACTGTTGGGAAATCAAGAATGTAAGTGGTTCATCTGGAAAGCCTTGCGGCGTTTGGAACAGATAGTATGTCTGATCAGGACATTTTATATAATTTAAATACAAAAGATTTTATGACTTAAAAGCTTGGCAATATAAATAGTTATTCCATTGTTGATAAATTACTCAAATCACTGCTCACAGCCAAAGGGGTATAGTTTTGGTTCAAGGTTCTGATTGTTGTTTTGGCAGTACAGTTCGTTTTCAGCTATATTTTGAAAAAAAAAAAACTAAACATTTAAACATTCAATTTTTCGTTTCATTTTATAACAAAGTCCTTTCCGCTGGCAATACAAAATACACTGTAAATTCATAAGTATAGTTCGCTCCGTTTGGCGCAGAACATTCCTATCAACGAATCGAGGCAGAAATATTTGAGGATGATTTAAAAATCACTTATACACGCCAAACCATAACTTCACGATCACAGACAATCCTAAACGATGAATTTGACAGCAAAGTACAAGTAGCGTAAGCTCCTATTTTACATTAAACATATCGACTTGACGACACCTCAGGAAAAGTTAGTAAGAACATCATCGCCACCATTTAGTGTATTTTCTGGTTTGCCTTATATTTATTATACAGATCGCCCCACTGACCACGTTATAACTATATTTCCCAAACAGAAATGCTGGAAAATTTATCACAATTTTTCGAATTTGATGTGAAAAAGAAAACAAGAATGAAAAAGTCTGCGTGCATAAACACCATTTTATAATACACGAAAAGTATAAATGAATTTTGTCGAATACATGAAATTTTTGTTTTGTATTAGGAATTCAATTTTTAAGCGCTGTATAAACATGACCATTTTAGAATTCGTGAAGAAAAGAATTCATGAATTGTAACGCATGAATGTAGTATATGTTCACTTAAAAATACGCTCCAACGTTAGTGTTGTGCGGTTACCTAAATTTTTCCTTGCTAATGTTATATCAATTTTTGCAGTTTAAAGTGATAAGTTTTGATCTGTTTAGCTTCAGATTATACTGTAAACCTTAGCGCACTGTCGTAATTAAACGTTTTCTTGTAACAATTTTAAGTAAATGTGAAATTCTTAAAACTAAATAGTGCTGATATTTTTTATTTGCCAAGTAATCATTTTTGTTTTGCCTATTTACATACTAACATATATATTTATTTACACGAGAGAGTATTACAGTTTATTTTCTTTTTGCTTGCTTATGCATTTTATTAATTTATCTCTCTAATTCATTTCGGTTAATAGAATCAGCTGATCGTAGCTTACATTGTCTCTTGAACTATGCCGTTGCATTTCTTTCTAAACTTTCTTTTTACTCTTATTTCAGTGCATTTATAACATTTTAGTAATGTTATTTTATTAATTTTATTACTTTCATTCAAAGTAAATGAATGAGTTAGCCCATGCTAAATGGGCCGGTTTAAACGGACGTGTTCTCGACCTTATCAATGACGGGAAACGTTTCTGCTGGTCTTGTCAAAAATATAGAACTGTCGAGGAAGAGATGTCCAAACTTTTCAAAACTACAAGGAGTGGCTTCCTTGAGATAGGTGAGGAATTAAAAATTCTTAAAAAAAAGTTTAAAAAATATGAAGATGCATTTAAATGAACTGCTTCGGAGAGTTAGGAGAATTTAAATAATTTAAATGCATTTCTTCTCCTACCAGGCTCGAAAAAACGGAAACATAGTAAAGAAAGTTTAGATTTAGACTCAATTATTATTGTCGCGGTCACCCCTCAATATTCTGAAACTCCCTTAGTACCTGGTCCAATTGTTATGAAGTTGATGAAGACATTCAATTATCCTTGTCCTGAAAATCTCCAACCTTCAACCTCACAAGGGTGTCGAACAAGATCGATTACAAAAACACTGGGAGATGCTAATGAGCATATTCTCAGCATACCTGCATCTGCTCTACTCCCACCTCCCATTAGAACTTCATTTACCCTTCCTCCTGCATCTTCGTTTACTTCATCATCAACCTTATCGAATAGAAAAGAGGTTGTTGTGGTTCCAAAAAGGAGATCCGTTTTTGTATCTCGATATTCAAATGATACTACTGGGGATGATTTGCGTTCATATATATTAAACAATTTTAAACCGACTACTTTAGATATTAGGAAGTTTAATTCTTCCCTTGAGATGAGCATATCTTTATTTAAAATTGATGTGACGACCGATAGCTTCGATTCACTTTTAAATTCTCCTTTGTGGTCAAATGGTGCATTTGTGCGTGAATTTGAGATAAATCAGCGTACTTCTACAATGTGGCTCGCCTACCTGATTCCTCGGAACCAAAAAACTAATAATGAATGATAACTGTAATATACCCGTATACTACCAAAATGTGAGAGGTTTGAACACTAAGCTCAAAGACGTATACCTGCGCAGTTCAAACTGTGAATATAAAATCCTAGTCTTCTCTGAAACCTGTCTGAAACCGAATGTATTTAATTCTGAAATCTTAGATAGCAACTTTAAAATCTTGAGAGATGACCGTTTAAATAAAATTGGTGGTGGAGTACTTATTGGTGTTCAAACTGATTTTGCTGCTAAAGAAATGAATTTTGCGAAAACTAAATGATGGAAAATTTAATTGTACCTAGCACAACGCGAGGTAATGTTCATAATTTCCTAAATGAACTTTAATAATAAATATAAATTACCCTCCTTCTATTTTGCCTACGAGCGCCTTGTATTACCGCTGATGTTGTTTACTACCACCTTAACACTCTAATGAGCTTTTTAAATACGGTCCAGATAATATCCCATCTAGTGTACTTAAGTTCTGTGCTGATTTTCTATATCTACCATTAACGAAAATAGGCTTCAATCAAGCAAAATATATTTTCATCGTTAAAGAAAGATTTACCTCTGCATAAATCTGGTAGTAGATCTTGTATCATAAACTACCGGGGCATTGCAAAGTTATGTTCTATTCCCAAAATTTTTGAAGCTATTAAAACTGATCAACTATCTCACTCAGTGTCATCAGTAATTGACATTTCTAAACATGGGTTTTGTAAAAGTAAGTCCACCTTTTCGAGCCTACTTGAGTTCACTAACCTTGTCGGTAATGGTTTTAAAAATGGTTATCAAAGCAATGTTATTTAAACTTATTTCAGCAAAACATTTCACAAGGTCTCACATTCAATGCTTCACTATTAACTCGATATGTTTGGGTTTTCACAAACCTTATTCAAATGGATGATATCATATTTTACAGGTAGGAAGCAAAGGATAATTCTTAGCTCTAGTACTTCATGTGAAATATCAGTAACATCTGGTGTATCTCAAATGTGGTTCGTCATTCTAAAGAACTTACAGTGGCGGACAAAGGTCTACAAACACGGCATGTATTCGATATGCTGTGTTGTTATGGCAGTTAGGTACCCTTTTTTACTATTTTTTTAAATTATGTTTTCTAATTTGCTAGTATTGAATTCAGTTGTGGTTTAAATGCATTAGCATCAACAATGGCTCCGCGAAAAGAAATATCCATTAACGTACGAGTCTTGGTTATTCATCACAGAAAAGGAAGAAATCGTGTGGTGAAATTTAAAAAATTTTAATCTTAAGTAAACATAGTAAAAAACTTTGAAAAAATGGATCCACCGAAAAAAAGCGGAGTGTTGGCCGCCCGAAGAAGATAACTTGAAGAGGCATCAGCTTTATTCCCAGAAGGAAGTGAATGTTGATTCTAAAGTTACTGCTCCAAAATTAGCCGAAAACATCGCAAACTCATCAAGAAATTGTTTCCATTTAAGAACAATTCGAAGAGCTCTGAACGATAACGGCTTCCACAGTAGAATGCCAAGTAAAAAGCTTCTTATTTATATAAAAAATCGTAAACTTCGCATGTAGTTCGCTTAATCACATTTAGATAAGGGAATGGATTTTTGCAAAAAATTCTTGTTTACAAAGGAATCGAAGTTCAATATATTTGGCAGCGATGGAAGAGCAAAAATTTGGAGAAAAGAAAACCCTGCACTTAACTCCAAAAATATAGTACCAACAGTGAAGCATGGTGGCGGCAAAGTAATAGTTTGGGGAGCGGTTGCAGCATCTGGAGTTGGAAAGCTTGTTTTTATTGAGGGCAATATGGATCGGTTAAAATATAAGTCTTTGTTGGAAGCTAATCTGAAGCCTTCGGTGGACATTTAGGAGCTTGGCGCAGGCTGGATCTTTGGACAGGATAACGATCCAAAGCATACGGTCCATATTGTTAACGATTGGTTGCTTTATCATGCTCCAAGGCACGCACACACCACCTGAAGCTTTGAATGTTATTGAATATTATTGAATATGTCTGGGAGATTTTTGTGCAAAAAATTAGAAAAAATCATATTTCCAGCGCAGCATTACTCAAAGAACGTCTTTTTGAAGCTTGGGACAGTATTACTCCTTCCGAATTGGTAAATCTAATAGCTTCGATGCCACTACGGCTTCAAGCTGTTATTGATGCAAACGGTGAACCAATCAATACTAAAAAGATCAGGTTACCTGATATTAATCAAAGTTTTTGCGCTAAGATAAGTTATGTATATACTGTACGTAGACTTTTGCCATTGTTGGATTTATGCTTTTTTTATCAAAGCTTTACTATTTTTTGTTAAAAAATTATTTTTGTTGGTTCTTAATGTTGAAATAAACTATATCGTAAAATTTTCCAGTAAACCTTTTGAACTTTCAATTCAACGAAAACAGGAGGTGTTTTTAGACTTTTGTCCGCCACTATAAGTGCAACTTTCAACTTGATCTAAATAATTTGGTAAGGTGGTGGAACGATAACTGCATGTCGTTAAACTTAAACAAATTAAAAAGTCCTAGTTTCATTAAACGGTGGGATACGGAGCTTAATGACCCATATATTACCAAATTATTCTACACTTCACTAGTTAGGCCCATTTCGGAATATGGTTCCGTTTAATGGAATCCACTTTGTGAACTGCTTAGTGATAAATTGGAATCTGCAGAAAACCTATTCTATAAAAATCTCTCTCCTTATAAAAGCCAATTAAGGCTTATTAATCTGCCTTCACTCCAGAGTCGACGAGAGATACCTGGAGTTTGATTTTAAACTAAGCTGATAAGAGGTGTTATCAAAAGTCCATTCCTACTTAGTGAGCATAACTTTAGTATCTCTTTAAGACAATCTATATACTTTAGGACCCTTTCCTTGTGTTTATGCAAAACAAGTTTTGAAATGCACGACCCATTCAAATGTTTGTGTAACGATTTTAATTCTCATTACGCCAGCTTTGATTCTTCCGACTCACTTGTTTGTAAAAAGAAATATTTACTAAGGGTTTTAAACTTATAAATAATATCTTTATTATCAACGTTCTTTAATCGGTAATTACTTTATAGCAGCTGATGAGCAAATCTGTAGCTGCACAGTGTAATGGTAAGTGTAGCCGCGATCTTCCGCGATTGGTCTCGGATATAGTTGGTTGGGCGGGAGGTTGGCCAACGTTGGGTTCGTCGTAAAAAATCTACAAAAAGACTAAGAATACATTTTGGAATTGTATATATACAATTACTATATTACATACATACATATATTATATTAATAAATTTATAAACTTTGTTAGAAATTATGTTCACTTGTTTAGAAAAATTTTCTACTAATTTTTTTTGCAACTCTACGTAAGTAGTGAAATTTTTAGTAGTTCTTAATGCAACGCTTGGTGGATAATGAAATAGGAAACTTTTAGAAATCAGGTGATCTGAGCTGTTTTCGAATGTAAACAAACAATATGGCGGTTTCCGTACTTGTAAAGCTTTAGTGGATTTTTTAAATATATGATATAGTAATCTGATTTCGATGTTTTTCAATACCAATATGCGAATCGTAATATATGTGTATAACACCAAATTTCACGCTCCAGATACCATTTTAGCGGATTTTTTTAAACAAAATCTCATATCTGAACAAATCGTATTCTATTCCAATTTCGATTACTTTCACTAGCAATATGTTATTCATAAAATGAGCGCATAATACCAAAATTTGACGCTCTTTTTAGCGGATTTTAAGCCCAAAACCTCTTTTCTGAACAAATCGGTTGTAGGTGGTTATATAATATAGTCATCCGATTTTCAATTTTTCCATGCCAAAGTCTTTATACATTTCATGAACATATCAATTTTATTGCAAAATTCGATTTCGATTACTTTCGTCACCGATAAGCAAATCATAATATGCGTGCATAATACCAAATTTCACGCTCCTAGATGTTTTTTGCGGATTTTTCGGAGTCAAAACCTCATATCTGAACATATCGGTTGTGTGGGCTGTATGATATAGTATTCCGATTTTGAATATTTTCGCTACCAACATACAATACGTAATATGTGTGCATAATACCAAATTCGAGCATGCAAAATTTTATAAGAAACTACCGCGATCCTACAAACGTCAAGCAACTCAGACGCTTCTTGCGAATGGTATAGACGGTTTGCAGGCAATTTTGCTTCAATTATAACTCTACTCACAAGCCTTTTTGAAAATAGTAAACACTTTACTTGGAATGACAAAGTACAAATTCATTTGATTTATTATTTATTATTATCCAGTGACGTGAGTAAACTTGGTGTTGGTGCTGTGTTGTCGCAGAAAAACCTCCAAGGAATTTAGGTACCTATAGCCTATTTTTCTCAAAAGTTGAATAAATTCCAAAGTAACTACAGTGTTACTGAGTTGGAGTGCCTTGCGGCAATCCTTCGCTTAAAAAAGTTTACACAGATCATTCGAGCATGCAAAAGTTTATAAGAAAGACTGAGTTGTCAAGTAGATTAGCCCTTTTGTCACTAAAGCTAAAGGGTTATAAATTTAAAACAGAACACAGAACGAGTTCACTGAATGTTGTACGAGACAGCACAGAATAAGTTTATAAGAAAAATGAACATCTATATGGAAATTCCGTCCGGGAAGATTTCAATTGGAAGCTATGCATTCCTAAATCATCAGTTCTTAAGGCAATTGCAAACACACATTGTCCTCCAAATAAATTTCCCAGTGGAAGGCTAAGACTAAACCTTTACTTGCCAAATAGGACTGTTGATTTCAAAAATTACGTTGCCAAATGACCAATATGTCGACAAAGTAAATCTACTAATCTTATATTGCGCCTGCCCATGTCCGCACAGTATATAGGCCACAATCCGTTTCAAAAACTGTACATATATCTAATTTGAACTTATCAGAGAAAATTACCATTACTAAAAACCATCCGCAGTTTTAATACTTCTTCTATTTGTACGTTTATAAAAGACAACGTTTTCAGTTAGTTTGGTACCCCTGAAATAATTTTTAGTGACAAAGGCAAGCAGTTGAAATCCCAACAGTTTGGTAACATTTTAGAAAAGCGTGGAATCCGTCACTTTGTAGCCCCCAAGCAAATGCTAGAGAACGTGTTAATCGAGTATAACAGGCATTAGGTCTTATCTGAAGAATGACCAAACGCATTGGGACAAGCATTTGAATGAAATCGCAGAATCATTAAGAAGTTCCATTCACCAAACAATTCTATTTTTTATATATACAGATATGTATTTAGGGTTCAGTGCAAAAGAATATATTTTTTTGTTTAAAAAAAGAACGACATAATGATAGCCTCTAATTTTCCTTAGAAATTACGTTCAAAAAAATCGAATCTTCCTTGAATCAGTTTCAAAGTACAAAATATCCTGGGAAAATCCGCCTGGTCATAAAAAAGTCTACACTATCAAATTTAAGTGTTAAAAAGTGCTTTCGTGAGTACGTGCTCAAAGTTGTATGTATATAACTACAAAAATTACATCTAAACATTCAAACTGGACACAGGTGCATCCTAAACAGAATATAAAATTCTTTCTTTGTAGTTTGTCTTAAAATTATATATGCAGGTATATTTGTGCGGGAAATAATACAAGCAAGACTGTTAAATAACTGAACGAACTGTGACACTGTTAAATAACTGAACTGAGTGACGACGAAATTGCAGCATTAAGCTCCAATAAACCATCGACGCTCAACAATAGAAGCAGAAGTAGTGGCAGATCAACTGAGAATAGCCAAGCAGGCGGTGAAGCAGGATAGCGGAGTTGGTACAACATCAACGCTATCGTGACAGCTAAGTGCTTGTATGCATATAGCGTTTGAAAGAAAACAACTTCATCTTTTCGTTGTTATTTTTCGAATTAAATTCTTATTATTAAAACCATTCTCGCTTCAGGCTAAACGCTAAGCTAGATTTCTTAAAACTAAACAGAAATATATTTTGCCTACGATGCAGACTCACACGCTTGAATCTGCTTCGTTGGCCTAACGCACTCAGGTTACAATTCTGTGCAAAAGTGTAAACAAAATGTGTTTATAATTTATTAGGGTGATTCATTTCATATAACTTTTATTAGGGGGATTCGCTCCATATAACTCCTCCACCGCTAGATTCAACAATCTCTGTTGAATTTTTGATAGTAGGGTTAAGTTTAATATTAACAACTGATCCCTTGTTCTTTCTGCAACACTTCTTGTAACCTGCATACGATACATTTTTGTGGTACATTAGTTCATCAATTTGTTTTATATTTTCAAATTGGTTAATTTTAATTTCTTCGAAATGAATTTCTTCCTTAAATACTACATCTGTTAAAGCAGCATTACTATAGGAAAACTTTTCGCTAACAATACTTCTTCTGTTTACAAAGGTTTTGTTTAATATGTTTATTTTGCAGTTATTGAAACTGATAATAGCATTTTTGTTTATTACAATATTCCTCTTATCGCAATTTTGAGTTAATTTATCATTATTTGCGTTCTTTATTAATATAAAGTCATCGTCAATAACATCAATATCTGTGACATTGTTATATCTTAATTTCCAATTTTTTACAATAACACAGTTTTTACTTTCCTTCAAATCATTAAACAGTCGGTTTTCTTCGTACGTGTAGGTCATGCCATTTACAGTAACCACTAATTCATTTTTTTCGATTATTTCGAGGTTCCTATCGTTGGGTAATGGAGTTATTAATTTCAAATCTGTCGCAAAAAAAACAACCGGGATTTTAATCGCTATAATCAAAGAGTCATTTTTGTAATTCATAACGCCCATCCTTACAAGTTTTAGCTTGAAGTAATCAATTTTGAATCTTTCAATCTCCTCAAGTGTTAGCATCCCTGGGTGAATTATGTTGCTCTTAGCTGATGCTATATTTTCCTGAATTTGCACTATTCTATTTTCTAAACTCTTCAACTTCATCATCTGATCTATATAAAGAAGTCTTCTGACAATTTCATTATTTCGCTTCCTAACCTCTTCGAAGGTACTATCTATTTTGAGCCTGTCATCCTCTATTGCCTTACGTATCATTTCAATTGTTTCGTTGAAATGTGTGTTAATAGATATTTGTTTGTTTAGGGTGCTAATAGCGTTATGTGTGTTAATTTCCGCATAGCTTAAATGTTCCAAAATTTCTTCCCTATCACTAACGTCTATTAGTCCGAATAACCACTTGTAAATATTACCCACTCCATAGATCACTCCTCTTTTCCTTCTGTCAGAGTTTGAAGGCATAATAGTTTTGATTTTTGCCCTAATATTATTAATTTCCTTCTTTAAGATGTCTTTGTTAGCTACGTCTATTTGTTCTATGTTGCTTTCTATTTGATTAATTGTATTGAAAATTTGAATCGCGTATATAATATGCAAAACTGTGTTTATTTGGTTAACTAACTCCACCCTTCCTACCTGTAGTATTGTATAACGATCGTCGATCCTATTGACCTGTAGAAATGCCTGGGCCGTCACCATCAGCCATGACAGTAATGTGATCCTCATTGTGGTTATCCTGTAAGAGATGTCTACGTTTAACTTGCGTTTTGTAAACTTTTTTAAATTTGTTGTCCCTAGGTACTAAATGATTATCTTCTACCCGGTAATTGGAAATTTTTTTATATTTGGGTTGGGTTTTACTAACTCTAAAGTTCCTAATGAATTCATTTCCAAAATTTGTGTCGTTGATATTTCCCTGTTTGTTATTAATGGCATTAATTCTCAATATGTTTTCCCTATGGAGCATTTCTGAGAGTTCTTTAAGGCCTTCGCTTGAAATTGTGTGTTTAATGAAGTCTATCGGTTTACAATTTGTAGTAGAATGGATTGTATTATTATAAGCCAATATTGCTTTATGGACTTTTTAATCCAAACTTCTTTCGTTATTCGTGTTTGCGTTAAAAAGACGTTAAGGGTCAGATGCAATCTTTCGACATCCGAGTTCCCTGTTTTATTATATGTTGTTGTAAAGTGTACACCTATTTCATTTTCTATAAGAAACTGTTTTACTCAACTACATCTAATTCGTTATCAGTAATTATTGTCTCTGGTTTACCTAAATATTGGAAGCGGACTTTAATCGCATTGACTATTGATATCCATGTTCTATCCGGCAGGCGATGTGCGGTTGCGTATTTTGCAAGTTTGTCGATACTAGTTAAAAACATCACATTTCTTTATGGGTACCATATGTCAAAGTGAACAATTTCATTGTGTCTACTGGGCGTTTTCGTTATGTTCAAGGAATGTTTAATAGGGCTCCTATCGTATTTTGCTTTGTTACATATTTCGCAGTTGTTTATATATTTTTGGATCCATTCTTGTAAATTCGGATAATAGTATTTTCCCTTTATTTCTTTAAAAATTTCATTAATACCCCTTAAATGCTCTTCCTCTATGATTAGAAGAATTCTACCTTCGTCGGTGATATCTTCTAGCAAGGTGTACGTTTTCATAATCCTCAAGCCGTTATTCCTGGCAAAGAAGTTCTGTATAAGTCCTGAAATTTTAAATATAAATTCTTTTCTGAGCAAAACACTACCAACATACCTTTCTGTGGTAGTTTTTCTCGCATAATATTCAACAAATTACTAGTCTGCGTCAGATTCCATATTTCTCTTATTTTTCTTTTAAATATTACTTTCTTACTGAAGCTTTCTCTCTCCGCAAATTTTTAAATTTATTGCTGTTTAAAAACGTTAAGCGGGCTTGTCGTTATTTGTATGAAATCTGTGCCATTGGTTTCTGCACTGTGCACTGTATTTATATCGGCGTCTTCTTATCCCCTGAGTCCGAACAATTCATTTAGATTTATCAAAGCCAAATTTGAGTCTTCTGGTACCTCATTTTGTCCGTTGTCATGTACTATCCTACTTAAACCATCTGCGACCACGTTCTCTTTTCCCTTAATATATTTCACTTGAAAATCGAATTTATTAAGTTGGATCTTCCAACGTTGTAATTTTGAGTTTGGCTCTTTAAGATTATTTAGCCAAACCAAAGGTCTGTGATCAGTTTTGATTTTAAACTTTCTGCCAAATAGATACGGGCGGAAATATTTCGTTGCCCAAACCATAGCCAAGAGTTCTTTCTCTATAGTGCTATAATTTTTTTCGTGACCATTCAATGATCGACTTGCATACGGAATTGTTTTATGGCCTGGCTCCCAGAGCGAAATTGCTGGCATCAGTAATCAGAGTGAATTCCTTTTGAAAGTCTGGGTGTACCAAAATAGGATCAGATTTTATTAAGAGTTTTAATTTTTCGAATGCCTTTTTATAATCCTCGTCCTTAAGATTTATTTTTGATCTCTTTTTTAAATATTTCACCATAGGGTAAGCCACTTTTGAATAATCTCTTGTGAATCGCCTATAGTAACCTGTTATTCCCAAGAATGCTTTAATCTCTTTTTGACTCCTAGGAAGTGGAATTTTGTCTATGGCTTCAACCTTTTTAGGATTTGGTTTTATGCCATTGCTAGTAACCAAATGTCCCAAAAATTCTGTTTTTTGTTTTAAAAAACTGTATTTGGTCAACTTCTTCTGTAAGCAATTTAGAATCTTACTCAGAGTCTCCAAGTGTTCCTCTATACTAGTTGAGAATATTAGAATATCATCTAAGTAGACCAGGCAAATTTTGCCAATATGTTCCTTCAAGACCTCATTCATCAGTCTCTGGGACGTGGACGGCGCGTTTTTCAAACCGAAAGGTTGAGAACGCTGTTTTATGGATGTCTTCTTCATCCATTTCAATTTGGTGGAAGCCCTGGGCCAAGTCCACGGTTGTGAAATATTGGCACCTTCCCAACTTATCATATATATCTTCTATATTTGGAATTGGGAACCTGTCTTCCACTGTGATGCTATTTAACTTTTTCGGGACAATCCAAATAGGGCCATTGTAAGAGCTGGAAGATTCCCTAATTATTCTCTGTAGTAGCATTTCTTCTACCTGTTTGTTTATTTCTTTTTTATGCACCTCTGGGTACCTATATAATTTTGAGTACACGGGAAGTTCATGTTGCGTCCTTATTCTGTGTTTGAATCTATTTGTAAAAGTTAGGTCCTCGTTTTCTTTGTAAAATGTCTTATTATATATTTTTAGTACTAATAATAGTTTGTTCTTATAGACTGTGTTTAGGCGCGGAAACTCTAAGTTAGATAGAGAGTCCCTGTTACCAAATTCAATTTCATTGCTGAGAATTTCTATTATGTTTTCGTTGTCACATTTATTTTTGTACTCCTCCTCTTTCCGATTAAGGTAAATAGGAATGGAAGTGTTTCCAATAATTATCTGCCTAGTACCATAATCAACGACACAGTCAAGATCCGATAATATATTGTTACCGATTAGCCCATCAAAGTTTTCATTAAAATTATACTCCAAAAATTCACAAAAGTAGTTGTTGCAACCAAATTCCCCAAATATTGCAAATTTACACATTGTTGTTACCCTGAATTCTTTATTCATCGCCCTTAGCGTGACACTTACATCATGCTTCCACTTTGGGTTGCATAAGTTGTTGTTTATGATACTGAACTCTGCTCCAGTATATATTATGAAACGTAGAATCCTGATTATTTATGTAAGGAAGGCGTTTCGGTCTCCCCCGTGAAAATCCACACCTGCGGTACCAATGTCCATTGGTTCATTTATGTTTCCGTGCGAATGTTGTAAGTTAAATGATTGGTTGGACTGTCTGGTATTGCCCGAGTTCTGATAGGTTCGCGTTTGGTTATTCCTACTAAAATTGTGTTCATTGCGGTAACTACTACCACCGTTTGTATTTCTGTAGTTCCCATTGTATCTATTATTGACATTTTGGGAATTAAAACTTCCACTATTGTTTTCATTGTTATAGTTACGTCCGTTGCTGCTCCTGTGGTTGCTAGGACCATTGCCGGAATTTCGGTTCCTAAAGTTATTATTTCTGGAATGAAAGTCACTTGCGTCGTCACTAAAATTTTTTCTAAATGAGGCGCTATGGCTTTTATTTTGATTATACCCCAAAGAAGTGTAATTCTGATGCCTAGCTTCTAAGATAATTTTAAATGCTTTATCTAATGTGTCTGGATTTCTCGTGAAAATCATTGTTTTTGTTGGTTCTGGTAGGTGTTCTTTGAACACATGTAAAGAAATTCTATTTATCTCTTTGGTGTGAAACCTTCGTCCTGATGAGTCAGTAGCATTTTTCAATAGTGGAGCTCATCCTACGAATTTTAAGTCTGTCCCTTAGTTCTTGTCCTGTCTCCTTTTCGCCAAAGTTCGAAAGAAGGACTTCTTTTAATTGCGTCCAATTGGTAATGGCTCCGTGACGGTGCAACGCTTCCCTAGTTTTCCCAGTACACCTATTTTTTATGTATCCGAATAAAATGCTTTGGTTGTTTTCTTGGAATCCATTTATAGATGGCAATAATGATTCAACCTGTTAGAAAAAGTCTGGCAGCTGGCACCATCGAATACTGGAATTTCCCTAATACAGTTTAGCATAAGGTTAAACTGTTGTAAAGGGTGTTTTTTATAGAGGTATTGAACTTTAAGTTGGCATTACTTTTCAAGATGGCGACCGATTTAACAGCTGTCAAGTGATTTATTCTCAGTTTGGTTTGGCAATTCATCATGAATAGACTCACGCCTGAACAACGCACAATAGGCCCAAAACGAGATTACCGTTGTTCCCGATTTTCATAAGCGAATTTTGTTTAGCGATGAAACGCACTTCTGGTTGAATGGCTACGTCAACAAACAAAACTGCCGCATTTGGAGTGAAGGTAATCCTCAAGTGTATGTTGAAACACCCTTACATCCAGAAAAACTGACTATTTGGTGCGCTTTATGGGCTGGTGGAATCATTGGTCCGTACTTTTTCAAAAACGATGGTGGCCAGAACGTTACAGTCTATGGTGATCGGTATAGAGCCATGATTACTAACTTTTTCATTGCTGAATTGAATAACCATGATATCCAGGAGATGTGGTTTCAACAAGACGGCGCAACATGTCACACAGCTCGTGTCACAATAGATTTATTGAAAGACACGTTTGGTGACCGCCTAATTTCACGTTTTGGACCTGTGAATTGGCTTCCAAGATCTTGTGATTTAACACCGCTAGAGTACTTTCTGTGGGGCTATGTAAAGTCATTGGTCTATGCGGATAAGCCACAAACGCTTGACCATTTGGAAGACAACATTCGCCGTGTTATTGCCGATATACGGCCACAAATGTTGGAAAATGTCATCGAAAATTGGACGTCCAGATTGGACTACATCCGCGCCAGCCGTGGCGGTCATATGCCAGAAATCATACTTAAAATGTAATGCCACAAGATTATCTTTCGGATAAATAAAATTCATTTCAATCGAATAATCCATCGTTGTTTTACTGTAACTTAAAGTTCTATACCTCTATAAAAAACATCCTTTACTATATTTGCTTCCATTCTGGTTTTATATTTAATTTAATGTTTTTGCGGAAATTTTCCCTAAAATCTCTTTCCTGAGTTCTACAATGACGTGACCCACTACGCACGTGAAATAGTAAATATTATTTGTTTCTTAAATATTGGTTTCTTAATTAGAAGAATTTTATATTTAAACTTACAATTATATTTTTTATTATTATTATTTTTTTCTTGTTGATGTTGTTGTTGTTTGCTGCTTCTGCTTCTACTGCTGTTGCTTTTGGTTTTCTTCTTGTTCTTCAGTTACATCAACTTGTTTAAACTTCAAATGCTTCAACTTGTGATTTTTTTTGTATGGTTGTTTATTTCAACATTACAATTCAGACAATTTTCAAAAAATAATCCTTTTTTCCAATTTCATTGCCGTGCAGTTTTTATTGTTTTTTATTTTTCATTGCTTCACTCCTTCAATTTGGTACACTTTCAATTTAAATGCCATATTTTTTTTTTTTAATCATTAATACATATTTTTTTATCTTTTATTTTTTATTTTAATTTTATAATTATATCTATTTAATTTAACGGCGGTGACTTATAAATGCTTTTTTTTTTTAAATTTACTAAGTTTGTTTCACACGATTTATTATTTGCTTCTTGTTTCTTTAATCATTATTAAATAATTTTATCCATTTGTTTCCTTTGGTAATTTAATTTTTCAACTATTTTGTTTTTGTTTCAAACGAATTTTTGTATTTTAACGAATTACACATAAATTTTTAGTTGGAAAGTATTGAAAATGCTGCGTTAATTTTTTATTGATTTTATTTGTTTCGTTTTTTTGTTTGTTGGGTTTTAATAATTTATGAAATTGAAATTGAGTTTGTCGTTGTGATTTATGAAATTTTTATGCTGTTTTGCATTTTTTTCAGCGTTTTGGTGCAACTTTTTTACTTGGAGATGCCTTATTGTAAATCTTTATCCTTGCCGCCAGTTAGAGTTTGAAAGAAAACAACTTCATCTCTTCGTTGTTATTTTCGAATTAAGTTCTTATTATTAAAACCATTCTTGCTTAAGGCTAAACGTTAAGCTAGATTTCTTAAAACTAAACAGAAATATATTTTGCCTACGATGCAGATTCACACGCTTGAATCTGCTTCGTTGGCCTAACGCACTCAGGCTACAATTCTGTGCAAAAGTGTAAACAAAATGTGTTTATAATTTATTAGGGGGATTCATTCCATATAACTTTTATTAGGGGGATTCGCTCCATATAGCTATATACAAATTTTTTATTTTTGCTTCAGTAGCGGTTGCTACATACATACTTACATTTATTAACGTAACTGCTTGCTGTACAGTAGCGTAAAAATTAGTAGTACCATCGATCTTGAAAATATTTTAATCACTATAAATGAAATTTGTTCTTATTAAATATAATTAGAAATTAAAATAACTTTTAAAATAAACAGGGACGAGATTTTAGCATTGACTCGGACTTAAAGAAGGACTGGAGGGATTGGGGTTAGAGACGCATGGATGAAAAGCGATACTGAGGGATCGACTCATGGAACACTGAATGTGAACGATGGTGAAGAAAAAGATTTTTGATAATGCCTCTAGTAGGCGTAGTGTGGGTAAGCCAGTAATCGAGCGTCTGACATTCACTCTGAGGGACGTTGAAGATTATTTAAATTCAGCGGTTGTGGTCATCCAACTTTTGAGCAGTCAATGCAAAGGCTGTACAGTGGAGCGATCTCCAAAAGTTCATCAACGCCAAGCAGTTGTTGAAGGACAGAGCAAAAAATTTTGACCGAAGTCAAAATAGAATTTGTGACTGGGATCCTCTAAAATCTTCTCTGCGGTCCAAGTTTGGCGTGAGTATGTCATTGGCAGAAATACATCGTTTTCTTCTTAAGCGGCGTCAGCGCCATGGCGAAGATCTTCACGAGTATCTGCAGGCGATAGTGGAAATAGGCAAGCAAATAATTTTGGATGAATCAAGCGTAATAAAATGTTTATTAAAGGCATTGTGGATAGCCGGAATAACAAAAACAATCTGTATCAGGCTAAAACGATGAACGACCTGAAAGAACAAATTAAATTATATGAGAGGATCAGAGCAAGCAAACTTATGGCGTATACTTCTAGACAGACGCAGAATTCCAACTAAAGTGATCTCGAATCCTAATACTACAGAGAAAAAATGTTTCCGTCGATTGATATGCTCTAAATGCATTTCAGAGGGCCGCCGTTTAACCGATTGTAGGAATAGTTCTAATGAAGCGAAATTAGAGAGAGCTCCCGCAAAAATGATGGCAGTAAAGAAAAGTGGACTGATTTTTAAAGACATCTTATGACAGACAGAACGGTATCTGACTTAGTAAATGCAGGATCAGACTTGTATCTGATAGGACACGAGACGTTGTTCACGTTGGGGCTTGATGTGGAATTGATCCAAGAGAAGCGACAATTGGTAGTAATAGGAAACAGCATGATGAAGACAATGGGTAGTTTCACAATTCCTATGTGCATAGACGGCGTTTCACTGGAAATAACATTTCATGTGGCAAGAGAGCGAGACTTGAACTACCCGCTGGTGATAGACAACGACGTCCTCAAACAAGTTGACCTGATGAAAGATGGAAAGGTGTTCAAGAAGAAAACAACCGAATCTAGTTTACGTGAAGAAGAAGTAAAATGCGATAAAATGATCAAGGTTAACGCTGGAGCGGGGCAAGTTGGAGTAGTTCTTGGAGAAGATCCAAAGGGGTGCAAGGCAGTGGCACGTAATTGCATTGGTGATGATCACGCTGGTCAAAATGCTAATATTGAACACACGGCGTAAGTGAAGTGCGTGATGAAGTTGGAGAACCATCACGGAGAAAACATGCAGCTCAAAGCAAAACGAGTGTGCACGAACATGATGCAGTGTTAAGACAGGAAGCCAGCGAAAGATCTTTAAGTTGAATCGGCGATCTGCAAAAGGAATTCAGCGAATCATACTTGATAGCAGAAACGGAACCAAACACAAGACTGGAAGTGGATCTGTCTAATCTTAGCAAAATTCAAGTATATAGGGTACAAAATGTGATAGCGGCCTACAAGCCAGCTAAGCACTCATCGTCACCAGTGGCAATGAAGATCCTGTTAACAGACGAGATACCAGTATATGAAAATGAATGTCGTATATGGATCGGAAGATAGTTGACAAGCAGATAAGCGAATGGTTATCAGAGGGCTTCATTCAACCGAGCAACTCAAATTATGCGTCACGGGTTGTACTTGTGTCAAAAAAAGATGAAAGCAAGCGTTTATGTTGCGACTACCGGCGATTGAACGAGAAATCGTAGCGCGATAACTTTCATATGCCTATGATTGACGACGTTATCGATCACTTGTTAGGCGTTAACGCGGATTCAAGGAAGTACACATCTTTTGTAACTTACAACGTCCAATACGAATTTTTATACGTTCCATTTGGTATATCCAATTGCAGTGTTTTACATATTTGTGTTCACAGTTCTCCATGAGCTGAAACCAGACGAAAGGGTGATAGTGTACATGGGAGATTTGATTATCCTTTCCTTGACGAAGCCGAGGGCATTCGTAAGCTGAAGATGGTACTGGATATCGCAGAGAAGAATGGATTGCACATGAAGTGAAACAAATGTCAGTGCCTCAAGAAACAAGTCGACTTCCTTGGCTACATAATAACTAACAGTACAGTACGTTCATCAGAAGCGAAGATATACGCAATTAGGAACTTTCATTTGCCCGTCGAAAAAAAATGTCTTCACCGTTTCCGTGGTCTCACACCGTATTTCAGGAGGTTCGTTGACAACTTCGCCATCATTGCCAAACCATTGCTGATATCGCTTCAACAGCTCAAGCTGGCGCTGACGTGTGCTCCAGTTTTGAAACTTTATAATCCGCGATCGGCGACTGAAGTTCATACTGACGTGAGTATGATAGGTTATGGTGCAATCCAATTGCAGAAGAACGTTGATGATCAGGAGTATCATCGGGCTCAGTATATTAGCCGGAAGACTAAGGTTTCAAAGGAGAAACTTAATTCGTACAGCTGGAAGTGTTAGCTGTTATCGAAGCGCTAAAAAATGGTGATCTTACCTGTTAGGAATCCGATTAAAATCGTGACGGACTGTAACGCGATGACGTTAAAGAAGAAGGATGTTCCTCTTCGAGTTTCACTCTGGGCAATGTTCCTGTCCAACTTCGAAATAGAGCACTGTAGCGGCACTAAGATGCGTTATGTTGACGCCTTAAGGAGAGCACCGTGCTTAGTTCTAGAAGATTCACTGCGCCATCGTTTAAAGCAAGCTACACAAGACTTTTGGATAAAAGCTTTTCGAAAAATACTAGAGAGAGACGAGTTCGACGACTTTTACGTTATGCACGACATTTTATACAAAGACCCTGTTAAGCAGCTCATAGTCAGCGATGGAAGAGGAAGTCGGCCGAGTAGTACACAAGCGAGGACATTTTTCTGCGCGAAATACTCAATACGCTGTCGAGAAGACCTTCTATATCCCGCAAATCAACAATAAAGTAGTAAAGTTTGTAAAATTACATTATATAGTATCGTAACGGATGCAAAAGTAGATAAAGAGGAAGGTTATCTGAATCCGATAAATTATATTTGCGTTCTCCAAATTTGTTTGGCTTTACCCCCATTAGGAATACGGATGCATCGGCTGTGGTGGTTCTTCTACTGAGGCCATCAGCAGTCTTCGGAAATCCTAGACTCATAATAACTGACAGAAGAACTGCTTTCACATCTAGTCTCTTCAGAGTTTATTGTGGAACTTGGTGATAGCAAATGGCGTGCCATAAGTTGAAAGAATACATCAGGTGGTAGTGCCCATGATAGCTAAATTGAGTCATGAAAATCCTGGAAGCTAGTACACCAAAATCCAGCAGTTTATTACCAGTACTCGGCCACGTAGCACAAAAATGTCCCCATTCAGGATATTGACAAGGAATCCCACAACTGCAAGAGTTACTCGAGAATGACAGTATAAGTGAGCTAGACATGGAACGAGAAATGCGCCGTGAAGCACGGGATAACATAGCAACCATCCAGCAAGAAACCCGAATGGGATACAAAAAGTAAGAAAACTGAGACGAAATATGCGATCGACGAGTTGGTAGCCATCAAGCGAACGCACTACGGAAGCGGACTTAAACTGAAGTCGATATGTTGTGGAAAATGTTGGCGATCACGAAGCACCAGGATGCACAGTATTAGTGGCTGAGTATTTGAAGAAATGGGACCCATTACCCGAGGTCGACTGATCGCGCAGGATGGCCGAATGTGGGAAATCATACAAGTAACACTGTTAAATAACTTAACATACATATAAATAAAAAGAAGTTTTAATGAAATAAACGTAGAAACTACATATATTTGGCGCTAAAAATGCATCTACTCAACTATTATGAATTACACTTTGCAACTCAAAATCATCGAATATGGAATTCTTTGTTCAGATGTGAGGTTTTGGGTAAAAAAAAGCGCTGAAAGGGCATCTAGGAGCGTAAAGTATAGGTATAGTGCACACAGATTATGAACTATATATTGGTAGAGAAAATCATTTAAATCGGGATACCATATGATATAGCCCTCAAGCAACCGATTTGTTTAGATATGAGGTTTTGGGTCCTAAAATCCGCAATAAGACATCTACGGGCGTGAAATTTGATATGATGCATACACATTATGAATTAAATATTGGTAGTGAAAATCATAGATAGAAAAAATGCACCTAGGATCGTGAAATTTGGTATTACGAATTTCATATTGGTAGTGAAAATCAGCGAAATCGAATATTGTAATTTGCAATACATTTGGTACGTTCATGAAATCCTAATCCAACAATAGCGTCTAAGTTCTCATTTGTTCGAATGTATATGAGTATGTACATACATATATAAAGGGTGATCCAAGTAGGGGTACTTTTTTCAATAACCTTTTTTTGACACATCAGTCGTGTCAAGCTGTCATGTTATTGTTGTTCAGTATTGCTTGGCATTTCATCATGGAATGACTTACGCCTGAATAACGTTTACAAATCACTCAACTTTATGTTTCGATTTCTTCGCTCAACTTATGGTCAACATAATCGGCCTACTGAGCGTACTATTCGCGACACCATCACCCATCTTGAGACCCAGCATTCATTATTGGATAATATTTGACCGATTAGACCACGTCCAGCATGCAGTGAAGAAAATATAGCATCCGTAGCTGAGATTGTATACGCAGACCGCGGAGAGTCGATTCGGCGCCGTTCGCAGCAACTCGGACTGACGTATGGAACGACTTGGCGCACTCTACGTCGAGATCTTAAATTGAAAGCGTATAAAACACACCTTGTGCGAGAACTGAAATCGCTCGGCCTTCCCAAGAGACAAGAGCTGCCATTTCATTCATTCCTTTCATTTGTTTGTGGGCCGGTGGAATAATCGGTCCATAATTCTTCAAAAATGTTGCCAGTGAGAACATGATCGTGATTTTTTCCTGTGGGGATATGTAAAGTCTAAAGTCTATGCGGACAATCCCGCTTCGATTCAGGCCTTGGAGCAAAACATCCCGCGTGTCATTCGCCAGTTACCAGTCGAAATCCTTGAACCAGTCATCGAAAGTGGGACTCAACGGGTGGATCATCTGAGACGTAGCCACTGCCAACATTTAAAAGAGATAATTTGAAAAAAATAAATGCCAAAAAATGTTTTTTTTTTGTGTGATAATAAAAATTTCCCATTGAATATGAATTTTCTATGTTGTTTTCTTTAGTAAGGAACCTCAAACTGGATCACCATTTATAAGTAAGCACAGTAAGCACAAGCAATTATTTGGTTGCATAATAGTCAGTCAGCAATAACTCCACAACAACAAACAGTTAGCACAAGGAAGTACTTTGTAGTACAATAGTTACTCAGAAACCACTCCACAACAACATATGTCTGTCTTTGCGAACGGAAGTGATCGCGGCAAAATGCCAATAACTCAAATAGTTATTGTAAACAAAGTTTCAAATTACATGCAATACCTAAATATTAAACTAATAAATTAAAAATATTAAATTGCAATAAACAAAATCAGTAACCAAAAACTGTATCACAATGTTAGTTTTAAGTTGTAGATTAATTTAGTAATGCAAGCAAAAATTTACTATAAAAATATAAATTCAATAAAATGTTTAAGTCCAGTAGATAGATCGGCTTGCGCACGGTAACTGGCGCCCAACAGAATGTGTAAAGCTCTGGAAAATAAGGCGTGAAAAGTGGTTTTTGCTAAAAATAATAACCAATAAATTTAAAAATTTAGCTAAAAAAGCAAAGGAATTTAAGACAGAAGAGATTTTTTGCCAAATTTATGCTAATAAATCTAAAAATTTAAGTAATAAAGAAAGGGGAAAACTCTATTTAAAGTGAGTTTTGCCACAAAACTTTGAAAAAAATCTGTGTAAAAAAATATAAATCCTCTCGAAAAAATTATTCAGAGTAACTTCGATAATAAAACGAAGATTTTACAACATTCAATCATCCGCTAGCAACGAGTTGAAAACCTCTTAAAGGGATAAAGCAGAATTTCCAATGCTCGTCCTCATTTTTTATTAATTAAGCAATTAATTCAACATTAGTTAATTTACCAAAGTTTAAAGAAAAAATGTTGTGAAATTATTAAAATATTTTTTTGTGTTATTAGACAATTAGAAAAAGAGAACAATTTGTAATGCTAGAAGTAAAAAAAAAAACAATTGTAAATCTAGAAATAAGAAAACACCAATTGGTAAAGCTAGAAATCAAAGGTTTCAGGTTTCCGATGGGAATTCGTTTCAATATATTCCATGGATCTACAGTGTAGAAACCATTTTGAAGGACTGCAAGATAGTCAAAAGAAAACCTATATTTCGTACCATCATGCACCACATTAGGAATAAACTCAGGGGACCGCCCTCATTTCTTACAGTATTTTTTTAGTGATGATTGGAAGAAAATTAAGACTTTTCTCTCCTCACACTACGCACATATGCTCGATCTTAGGACTTTATAATATAAATTAACAAATCTAAATCAAAAATTTTGCATAGATCAATTCTATGCCAGGATAAATTATCAGCTCTCGCTTATCATCAATAAATTTCAAGTCCAAGTGCATTTAGAGGAAGTTATATGCACTCTGATAGATTACTACAGAAATAGGGCACTCGATGTTGTCGTCACGGGAGTACACGGTGAACTCTTCGGGATGTTAACCATCCAAAAACCCTAAACACAACAAAAGGCCTACGCTTCATGTTTAGAGATTGAAAATCTCAATCTAAGGAATCATACAATATACCCGAAAAAATTTAATAGAAATAACTATAAAACTAGTTATTTTGTATAGCCGAAATCGCCGAGCTTAATGTTCATGAAAAAAAAAACAATTTATAATTCTAGGAACCAATATTATGTTAAATCGCATTATTAGTACCACCTTCAGGGCCTACACATCCAAAGCTTCAAATTCCGATGGAAGTCGATCCATCACTGCTCTCCCATAAAGTAAACTACTTAATCAAGCTAAACTATAATACCGTAACAAAGCACTTCAAACATACCAAGCAAACAACATAGGTTGTTTAATATTGAACCAAAAATCAGTAGACTTATAAAGAACAGAACGGTGAAGAAATAGATTTTACATAGGCAACCATGCAGATCACAAAGGAGTTCTCAAGTTTTTAGTTGATACTGGGGCTAACAAAAATTTCCTTGGTCAAGTGGTAATAGCTATCAAAATAAGAGGCCAATTGTTCAAAAACCTAGACATTATGACAGTGCTTGACTTTTTCATATTGCCAAATTTAAATACTAGGAGCTATTATTTGCAGAAAATACAATATATTAAGATTAGAGATTGCGGAATTTACAAGAAAAAATTATGATGGAATAAAATAATACCAAAATTACTAATGGTAAAGATATAAAAAATAATTTAAAAAATACGCATAGGTTTTAGGTCCTGTTTCGGCGCCCGTGCGGAAATCAAAACAACAACGGATAAGGATTTTTACACCAACTCATACCCTTATCCAACGAACCTTAGAGAAGAAGTACAAAAACAAATAGACAAGCTGCTGAAATATGGTATTATTAGACCATCGAAATGCCCTCATGATTCTCCCTTGGTGGTAGCCATCTGGGAAAAAGATATAGGGTAGTTATAGGTTTTAAACGCTTAAATGCGATAGCTTTTCCAGACGCATATCCTATTCCTAAAACATTATCTAGTTTAGACGAATCCAAATACTTTACAAGACTAGATTTAGCATCTAGATTTAACCAGATCAAAAAGAAAGAAAAGGACATAAAGCTAATTTAGCTAAAGGTAAATACGAATTTACTAGGCTGCCCTTTGGACTTAAAAATGCATCATCCATTTTTCAAAGGATGATAAATGATGTTTTGAAACCTTTAATTGATCAAAACACATATGCAAATTTGGGTCATGTGGTTACAAAGGATGGAATCCTGCCCAACCTTGAAAAGAAATTTTCTATAAAGAGGATATTGCTACCTAAAAATCTGAAAGAACTTAAAATCTTCCTATTACAGGAGATTTATCAAGGATTTCGAATAAAATACAAAGCCGCTCACCAATCAAACAAGAGGTCTTTATACTCAGACTGAAGCAAATCAATCAAAAAGATGAGCGCTTTATTAAACGATGAAAGCTCAAAACCCTTAAAAGAATTACTTATGTCTTACGAAATCCTTATATTTCTGGACATCACAAAAGCTTTTAATTTAACCACGGATGCATCTGAAGTAGAAATTGGCGCTGTCCTTTCAAAGGCAGAAATCGGCAATGATAAGCCAATTACTTACATCTCCAGATCCCTCAACAAAACGGAGGAGAATTATTCTACTATTGAAAGAGAGATATTTGCTATTATATGGTCACTTGACAAGCTTAGAACTTATTTGTACGGAGAGAAAGAAATACAAGTATTCACCGATCATCATCCTCTGATGAAGAATTTGTGAAATTTGCCATTGTAATAAGTATGACCGCTGACCTTGTAAACCCGAAATCCAAGCCAAACCCATTCCATCTTACCTCACTGAAATTCTCCATATATATTATCCTGCAACTTCGATAATATATATAGATAAACTTTCAGGATTTGTGAAATTCTTTAAAATAAAAATCAAATCTGTTTTACATATCCGAGATAAACTAATAAAACTGCTTCATTTCTTCTCTGTGCCAAAAACTTTAGTAATTGACAATGAAGGTAGTTTAATGAAATGAAGTGAATGGTGCAGTAGAACGCGTTCAATATTTGAAATAGTAATATTTCTTTAAGCCAAATATGCTGAAATTATTAACATAGCAATGAACAAGGAACAAAAACCCAGCCGTTAATTTTTTTTTTTTTTTTTGGAGAACTGACAGCATAAACTTTGAAGAAACTTTAAGAATATTCTTAGCAACGATATAAAATAAGAAACTTGTTAAGGACAAAAGCAAGTGTTAAACGGACAAAATAAAAAAGGACTAAAATAAAAAAATATAAACTATGTTAAGCAGTTTTCAAAAAGGACAAACAATCTATCTTCCTCATTTACTTGGTTGATAGCATAATTAATGGGAGCTACGGTGGGCATCTACGAGTAAAAATAACATTAGTGATCGTAAAACAGGTAATAGCGAAAATTTCGAACGGTTACTACAAAATTATACACGCTATCGACTTAGAAGATTACAAACGGGTCCTCAACGACATAAAACCTATTGTTCGCTATCAAACAAGAACACAAGCCCTCTAGCTCAGCGGCTGGAGTACCAAATTTCCCAGATTGAAAACCTTCTGGACCAAATAAGGACAAGAAACATTAAAAACAAGCGATCAATCAAACTAAAGCAAGGAGGCTTCGTGGAACTGATTCAATGTGAGTTAAATTACTTTCTTAATAGTCATTTTATTTTCAATAATTGTATATAGCCGAGTGGTTAACATTGCGTATTACAATTCGGAAGGTCTGGGTTCGAGTCCAGGTTCGATATCCAAAATTATAGAACTTAAATTTTCTGATTGCGGTCGCCCCTCGGCGGGGAATGTCAAGCCCTACGAGTTTATTTCTTACATGAAGTAAAAGCTTCTGATAAAAATCCATCGGCCGTTCGGAGGCGGCTTAGAAGAAACTGTAGTTCGCTCCAGTGGTTACAAAGCACCAAATATATATAATATATATATATGTGTATATATAAATATTTACATTTGCATAAATAAATACCCGAAATAAATGAACTTTTATTTCTTTATATGTATATAGCGGAAGCTCCTAGAAGAGAATACATGCTTTTACTATTCAAGAGTTAAAAAAGAAGATAATGCATAAAAAATTTCATAAACTGTTTTGTTAACAAATTTATTCTGTTTCATACAATTTATTTTTTCATTCTACATTTGTTGTTCACATATTCTTATTTTAGAAATATGTTATTTTGTTTAGATATTAATTTTCATTCATGCGTAGTAGAAGCAAGAAGGGTACATCCAAATGTAAAATTAAACTACTTATACTTATATCTTTCAATCAGAAAAATATTTCAAAAAATTTCTCTTCATTTCAAAAATTAAAATAAAATTACAAAAATTCGGTAAATTATTTACTTTCATCTCTCTGTATGAATAAATATATAATGGCGAAAATACGAAACGGATTCAGATGATGGAGAGAAGTCGATAACTGGCTTATTCTAGAGATTGAATCGAGAATATTCGTTAGCGAGAACATCTCATTCCTGGCGTTACTTGTGAACATTCGACTAATATATTTATAACGGCGAAGCACAAAGGCAAAAGCAATAGTCGTAAAGCGAGCTCGTTGGTGATAACACTACTGTGAAGTAAAAATAGTAAAGTTGTAATATAAGTGATTATAAATAGTGAAGCGAATTGATAGCTATTGAGTAATAAATAAACATTAAGTAAATTCTTTATAGTTAAGAAACAGCAAGCATAGTTGGTGACTTTTTCTTTAACAATCCAGTGATTGGACTCGAAAGATTTAGGCAATCATCATGGTTATTTATCAAAATCGTAACAATTGGTGTCAGAAGTGGGATTATTAAATAAATCTAAAAGGATAAGAATCGAAAAATGGTGAAGAGTCAGGATTATCTCCTCTCAAGAGGAAGTTGTCAAAGCGAAGGTTAATTACAACCGGAGATGCAGTCACGGCTGCATGAAGCCGATTTTCCAATAAGAGTGATATGATTTCTTCTAAAAAAACCACTAATTGTTAAGGAAATTCAAATGTTTTTTATTTAATGTGAAGTACAATTGATATAATTAATTTCTGAATATAACATCATTCAAATGGCCTGCACGAATTCTTTTGCAGGAACGAATTCTATGAACCCAATTTTTTTTTTTTTAAGAAAATCATCTTCTCAGATGAGGCTCACTTTCACTTCAGTGGTGCGGTAAATAAACAGAACTGTCGATTCTGGTACGAAGAAAATCTACAAATTTTTCATGAGCAACCATTACATTCACCTAAATTGACCGTCTGGTGTGGTTTTTGGTCTGGTGGAATCATCAGTTCGTACTTATTTCGAAATAAAGCAGGTAGCACCGTTGTTGTTAATGGAAAGCGGTATAGATCGATGATAACGAACTTTTTATGGCCACAATTGGAAGAAGTTGATCTTACCAACATCTGGTTCCAACAAGACGGGCTTACGTGTCACACAGCGCATACAATAACCGAATTATTGCGATAAAGGTTTGGAGATTCGATCATTTCAAGAAATTGTGACATTGAATGGCCTCCAAGAATTTGTCATCTAAAGTCATTTGTCTTTAGCAATAAACCAGACTTTAAGCTTTAAAGCTTTAAAAGTCAATATTCATGACATACGACTTGATTTATTGGAAAAAGGGCTCAAAAATTGGGTTCATCGAATTCGTTCCTGTAAAAGTAGTCATCCATTTGGATGACTTTATATTCAGAACTTAATTGCATGGATTGTACTTCACATTAATTAAAAAAACATTTGAATTTTCATAACAATTAGTGTATTTTTTTGTTTGTTGAAGAAATCATAACACTCTTATTGGAAAACCCTCTATATATATATTGTTACAATTTTGCTGGATAACCTCGATGATTTCCCAAATCCTTTGAGTCCGATCACTGGATTGTTAAATCAAAGCCGTCAACTATATTTGAAGTTTTTTATTTTATAAAGAATTTATTCAATGTCCTTTTATTACTGAGTAACTAACAGTTCACTTCACTGTTTAAAATTACTTGTATTACAACCTTCACAATGAACTAAATTTTTTACTTCACTGTAGTGTAATCAACAAAGCGTTCACTTTACGACTGAATAGCTTCGCAGTTGAGTTTCGTCCTTATATAATCAACCAATCTTTCATTTGACATTCGCTTCGCATTTTCGCCACACTGTCCTCCACCTAAGTCTGATGGTCTCGATCATACACAGTTGCTGTTCCAATCGCAGCAAGCCTCTCTAGATGGACCACTTTCATCTTACTTTTTGGTCTCCGAACAGTCTAGATTCGATGCACTACGTCGTCATTTCCGTTGTGGATTGTATAGCAACACTAAATCTCCATTTTGGAAACCTTGGGAGTTCATTGCCTTGTCATACCTGGCCTTCATTTTTTCACTCATAATTTGAGTTTCCCAATTCTCTCGCATCATCACTTATTTAAATTTTTTAGTCGCTGGGCAAGTGAAGTTCTTTACCAAATGGTATCTCGCAGGTGTTTGACCTGTTGTGTCATGCTGACCGATGTCCCAGCAGGCACAGTGCTGACATTTCCTTAAGTGGCTTGCCTCCCACTCTTCTGCTGGTGTAATTTTTATTAGCCTGACGTCTATTATGTCGTCTTTACCCTCAGCTTTTGAGCAGTAGTTACATTCCAAACTCCACGGTCGACTGGGAATAACGTCAGCATTTCCGTGCATATTTGCTTTGCGGTGCTCGATGGTGAAATCATAGCTTCGCAGTCTCTCAACCCACCGACCTAGCTGCTCTACGAGATTCTTGACTTGTAGTAGCCATTTCAGCGTTGCTTGATCCGTTCGGAAATGTTGATCAACGCTAGTAGTTTTCTCCGAGTTCCGTAATAGCTCCGTTCTGGTTTCCCAATAAACCGGCTATGGTAAGCAACCATCTTCTCCTGCCCATCAATCGTCTGCGAAAGTACACCTCATATGCCATAACCACTAGCATATGGTTCCAGAATAAATGTTGCACCTGGAACCGGGTACGCTAGCATAGGCGCAGAGCATAGCCGTTCCTTCAAAGTTTGGAAGGCCTCCTCTTGTTAAGTTTTCCTAGTGCGCTCATGGAAACTATTACCTACGCTGGCGAAATTTGGAACAAATCGGCGTTAGAAAGTATACAGCCCAAAAAAACTTCTTAAATTATTCAAATTTCTGGGTATTGGCCATTGAAATTGATTACCTTGAAAAGAGTAAAACGATCGCCGGCAAATATTTGTTATTCAGAACTTTTGAGTAGGTTAATTTGAAGTAGAAACGACAATGCACATTTGCACACTTATGACGTCACCAAGGCAATAAATCATAAATTATGATATGAACTCCTACCTAACTGCTGCATGCAACTATTTTTTGTTTACAAATGTGAAGAGATGGCTGGACATTGAAAGGTTCGGATAGAATGAAGAGGTCTCCTTGAAACTCCTAATATTTGGAAGGAATATAAAAATTGGAAATATGCTGTACTAAGTGTATAGAGATAAAAGAAGACTATGTTAAGAAATAAAAAGTTTATTTGCGAAAAAATTATATTTTATTCAAAAAGTCACTGATTTATCAAACCATCCCCACGTACAGATTTCTGAATAGCCGAATACAGCATTTCTTCTTATTTTTAAAAACTGGTATAGGTTAACTAGCAGCCACGGCTACGCTTTGTTGTGGGCTTCTATATTTTTATTCTAATTTGAGTAGCAAAGAATGATACAAAACTTTAACTAAGCATTACCTAATACAAAGTATTAAATTGTTTTATTATATTATTTTATTAATCTAGTTATGTACATACATATATGTATGTGTCGTTGGTTCACTTCCCGGTGGAAAGAATAGTTTACGGCCTATGTTATTTTTGGACCATTTGCACATGGAGCTCGAGCTGCTGTTTTCGTATGATGTAAATTATATTTGTTGCAAAACTCTTCGTAGGATTTGGAGTAACATACTCGGACTGATTATTAGGGCGGAAGTCCAAAATGCGATGTTTTTCATTCAAAGCCTTAAGTACGTATACTTCGTATTTCGCAATAAGGTATTTACTAAAAAGCATCAGGTAAAGCAATTACATGACAATATCCGCCTTTGCTACGTGCGAATTGGCCCATGTTAGGAATGGAAGGAATGGAGTTTATCTTAAATTTTTCTGATAGTATTATTTATTACAAGCTGCGATTTGTGGAAACCAATAAGCTTCTTTGATTCGATCAAAATTTTTTAAAGGTGAAATGAACTGCCAGATCATGACATAATTGAACAGCTGGCCAGCGTGCAACTTTGAGTACACCAAATTTTTAACCATTATGTCGTTTTCTGTACAGCCGGTGCTTACGTAGTTGATATTCTACTTTTATAGTACTTTCTTATGTTGATTTAATAGCACAATTTAAAATATTAATATATTTTCGTGTCTTGTCTTGCATCTGCATTGTAAGCCAAGCGTTGACACTAGAAGTTATGTAGAGAACAAAACCTGCAGGCGCAACCTCCTTTGGAGGTTGAACCGGCATTCGACTTAATACATCTATATTCTATAAGCGGCTCCTTGATGATGGGTTTGATTTCTCAATAACGGAGAAATCGGCTACGAGTTAAAATTATTTTCCTAGCAAGTTACTTTTAAAACATTCTAAGCGTAGGGACCCTCAAAATCCTTGGAACCCTTACAACAAAAACAAATACACATTTGTTTTTATATATGCATATATATGTATGTATATAAGTTAACAGAAACCAAATAAAAAAATAAAAATTGCAAACGTAAAAGAAAACGATGTAACCTTATCTACAAAATTGCTGTCACTTTCTGCAGACAAATTTCTTGCGAAGTTTGAGCAATCGAATTTTAAAGCAAAGACTGCAATTGTTTAAAAAAAATATTTAACTGAAATTAAAACAACACGTCCGGTGCTGACTGGGCAAAATGAATATTGAAAATTATAAATTTATTAATTTTAATATTAATCAATAGGTTTAATGGAAAAATGAGTGTAATACAAAAGTCAGTTTACCTGCTACGTTCAATAAATAGAGACGATCAATTAAATAAAAATTCGTTTTTTTAAATTCTTTACCAAAGGAGTTTAGTTAACTGGCGCCCAACAAGCCGGATCGTGTAAAGTCGTGCGCGTTTGTTACAATATCGTGCCAAATAGTCTCAAACAAAGACTATAAGGATTTATTAACATCGAGCCGCTGGTTTTATCCAATTTTGAAAGAGGTACGCAGCCCCCAAGTAGCTGGGAAGCCCGAAGCAGCCAACTACCCAGGAAGTTTAACACTATTCCGTGATGAACCCCACATTTGGTCTTTCTTTGGTTATTGCGTAAGCCAAGGAAACTCAAAATCCACACAAAGAATCGAAGAAATTAAATCAATTTCAACACAAAAAAGGCGTATTAAATTTCTTGAGCAACATTCACAAAATTACAATTCAAATAGAAAAAAAGCAAATTTCCACAAAAAATTTTTTTAGTTTTTGACGACGTATTAAATTTTTGAAAATCAATTAAAAATTAATTGCATTTTTGGAAGCATATTGGTACAGAAATTCCGAAATCTAGATTAAGTAGTTTCTTGACATTGAAGAAAAAAAAAATAGCCTATCAATAATTAATAAGTTAATCGGCTATAAAAAAAATAATGACTTGATAACGTAGTCCCCAATAAGGATCGTTCCCTCCAAGTATAAAAAAAAACGAACTGTGAATTTAAAGCAAAAATCAAAACAATAAAGTTTGAAAGCAAAAAAATATTGAAACTCGAAAATTTTTGAAATTAAATAAATCGCGCTAAAAAGAAAAAAATATTGGAACAAAAAATTTTTAAGAAATATTAAAATTAAGCAAATAAATTAAGTGAACTACTACAAAGAATATTTAACAAAATGAATCCTGCAAATCTTATTAGGCCCCCTGTTCTCAAGAGTAATAACAATCCTGCTAATCCTGCTAGTCCTCCTAATCCAAATCTTCCTCCAAACCCCCAACCAAGACCAGAACCTATGGATGTAGATAATAGCATCCATACACGTTAAATTAACTAGCTTTTTCAATTAATAATGGAAAATTTGAATATGTGCGTCTTCCTTTCGGATTAAAAAACACACCTGCAATATTTCAGAGAGCGCTTGATGATATTCTGAGGGAACACATGTTAATAAGGTGTTACGACTATATAGACGATATAGTGATTTTTGGTGAAACTGTAGAAAAAAATTTTGAAAAACTTCAAAAAGTGTTCACAACCCTGGAAAATGCTAACTTAAAAGTTCAACTAGACAAAAGTGAATTTTTAAAAAGAGAAATAGAATTTCTAGGATTCATAGTTAGTGTCGACGGCACTGCTAACAGCGCTTTTAAGAGGGGAAGATGGACAAGTGTCCAAAAATCTCTCTAAAAATAAGCTTATTGAATTGGGTCAAGAAGAAATGGCGGCATTTAACAACCTAAAAAAAGCTCTAGTTTCGAAGGAAGTTGTATTATCTTATCCCAATTCCGAAAAAGAATTTGACTTAACGACAGACGCGTCAAATGTTGCCATAGGAGCTGTCTTGTCGCACAATAAAAGACCCAACATATTTCTCTCAAGAACATTGAGTAAAGCTGAAGAGCATTTGCAACGAATGAAAAAGAGATGCTGGCTATCATATGGGCCTTAAAGTCCTTACGAAAATTCCTCTATGATTCTAGAAAAGTAAACATTTATACCGACCACCAGCCTCTCACATACGCTTTAAGTAATAAAAACACCAATAGTAAACTCAAAAGATGGAAAACCATCCTTGAGGAATACAACCATGAGCTCAAATTCAAACCAGGAAGAGAAAATGTAGCAGCTGATTGCTTGTCTAGACCTCCTTTATTAGAACCAATAAATTCCTTAACACCAACACTGCATAGCGATGATAGTTCACCCGAAAATCTTATTCCAGCAATAGAGTCATTAATAAATGTCTTCAAAAATCAAATTATTATTAAAACAGGTCAACAAAAAAATTATGAGCTGAAACTAATATTTAAAAAATTCAAAAACATTTAATTTCTCAACCGTACTATCAAGATGAAGATCTGATTAAAATTCTAAAAAGTTATCTCAACCCAAATTTAGTAAACGGTCTTTGCACCTCAGAACCAATAATGGGAAGAATTCAAACATTTTACCCAAGTATCTTTCAAAATTACAGAGTTAGATTTACACAAAAAATTGTAGAAGATATAGAAAACGAGGACCGACAATGGGATATAATTTGCGATGAGCATAGGAGAGCGCATAGAAATGCAATTGAGAATAAGCAACAAATAATACAAAAATATTATTTTCCCAGAATGGCATTAAAAATTAAGAAAATCGTTAGCAATTGCAAAATCTGCAAGGGGAATAAATATGACCGGCATCCAAACAATATCAAAATTCAGGAAACGCCTATTCTGACATTTACCGGACAAATTATTCACATAGACATTTTTTCAACAGAAAAAAACTAGTACTCGCAGCAGTTGACAAATTTACGAAGTTTGCAGCTGTTGAGATCATAGAATCAAGAGCAGTTGAACACATAAAACGACAACACGACAACACAACGACGACACAAAACCAAATCAACATAAAACGACCTTTACAAGAATTACTATTTTTCTTTGGTGCACCCGAAACAATTGTAGTTGACAATGAAAAAGCTCTAAACTCTGCTTCAATTTTATCATTAATAGAAGATGATTTTAAAGCAAAGGTTTTTAGAACTCCACCATATAAAAGTGAAGTAAATGGGCAAATAGAACGCTTTCACTCAACCTGTGTGACTAATGCGATGTCTGAAAGCTGATGGGATTTGAAGAATTATTAGAAAGGTCGGTAAATGAATACAATTTTTCAATTCATTCTACTACAGAAGAAACCAGTCGAACTTCTCATGGACGCATACCAAATATGAGTCCTGAAGAATTTGAAAAATTAAGATTACAAAATATTGAAAAGCTTAAAGTTAGACAAAAAAGAGATATGGAATATCATAATAAAAACAGGAAGTCTTTAAAATACTATCAACCAAGAGAAACCATATTTGTAAAACATAACAAAAGAATAGGCTCTAAGTTAACAATGAGATATTACAAAGAAATAGTCAAAGAAGATAAGAATACAACTGTTATTACCGAATCAGGAAAAACTATTCATAAAAGTAATATAAGGAATTAAATTCTTTACAGATGCACGTTGCATTGCGTACACGGCGACATTCAAATTTTGGATTTTACAAACTCTCAAATTGTCCCCATTCACATAGGATTAGCGCGCATACAAATCGGCAATTTTAAAATAATTCACGTCATCGATAAAATTGAATTCGAGACTGTCATGGACGATATCACATCATCATTAAATTCACTCAAACTACATCCCTCATTCCCGTACTTATCCCACGAAATTCAACAAATCCTATCCCTCATAAAAAATCTTAAGCCAAAAAATGTTAAAAGATCGTTAAATTTTGTAGGAACAGCATGGAAATGGTTTGCAGGTAATCCCGATCATGAAGATCTGGTTACAATAGAAAGCAAAATAAATGGAGTACTTGAAAACAATAATAACCAAGTAGTTGCAACAATGAATTAACAAAACTGCAGCCATAACCAAAAAGAGCTTAAAGAAAATGAAAGCTTCCAGGATAGAATTATAAACACTTTAAAATACAAAGTTAAAATAATAAAAGAAGAGTTAGAACATATTAATAATGCTATTCATTGGGCTAAACTAGGTGTGATCATTTCGTTGATCTTATCTAACGAAGAAGTTAAACTAGCCATTGAAACTTTTAACTCAGAAAATATTCCTTTTGAAACTATTGAAGAAGCACTTAATTTTTCTAACGTAAAGATCATTACAAATTCTAAAAGCTTCCTTTATATTGTAAATATTCCTATTACAAATGAAATAGTATTTGAGAAACTTTTAGTAAAACCAATAAAAAGAAAAAATAATGTTTGTACCGATATTCAATTTAACAACATTTAAAAAAATAAAAATGAAATTTTTGGAGTAAAAAAGGAAATTTAATAGAACTAAATAATACCACTTGTATTGCAAACATTTTAAAAAGCAAATAGGCACAATGTAACACGGCGAACAGTCAGCACCTTCCAGAAATTGAAGAAGAGGACAACGGAATGATTTTATGAAACGTTTTTAACGGTGTCCTAGAAACAAAGTCACAACAACAAATTCTTAATGGAACTTATTTAATATTTTTCATAACATTACAATTTTTCTTAACGAAAGACCATTTGTTTCAAAAGAAGTATCTTCATACAAAGCTCTTCCTCCTGTATTTCAGCCTACGCCCAAAGAAAAAGAATTTAGAAAACTTCTTTCATTAGAAATGATGGACGAACTTCAATTAAACAACACTAAAATGATTAAATACCTTGAAGTTGAATCAATGATTCACCAATCCGTGACCTACGGTCTAATATTTATTATTGTCGTAGTCACAATAACAATAAAAACATGCAGTAACAAAAAACCTTCAAGCATTCGTACGACAATTATAACAAATGACTCAAAAGAGCAACATACTCCGGTCATTGCTCCAAACGAAAAATTTTCGAAGCCTACTCCAAGGTTGCCTATCAGATTTAATAACATACCGTTTTTTTTTTTAAATCGACAGTGGAAGTCGATCTAAGAGGGGAAGTGTTAACAACAGAAACAAAATAAAAAAATAAAAATTGCAAAAGTAAAAGAAAACGATGTAACCTTATCTACAAAATTGCTGTCACTTGCTGCAGAGAAATTTTTTGCTAAATTTGAACAATTGAATTTTAAAGCGAAGACTGCAATTTAAAAAAAAAAAATATTTAACTGAAATTAAAACAACACGTCCGGTGCTGACTGGGCAAAATGAATATTGAAAATTATAAATTTATTAATTTTAATATTAATCAATTAATTGTAATACAAAAGTCAGTTTACCTGCTACGTTCAATAAATAAAGACGATCAATTAAATAAAAATTCGTTTTTTTTTAATTCTTTACCAAAGGAGTTTAGTTAACTTATATATTGAATTTAAATATACACCTGAACATGTATAATGAATTTAACAGATTTACTGAATTTATTGTAGTCACGAATTTTGTTATGCATATTTATTGCGTTATATGTATGTATGTTGTTATACATATGTTCTTATATATATATATCGAATTTATGAATTTTACTTCTTCACTGTTCGACATGTTCAAACATAAATTGTCTTGTACATATATGTGCATATGCATTCTGCTTGCGTGTAGGATAGTAAAAAAGGCAAGAAAAATGTAAATAAATTAAATAGCCAGTAGATATAGCCAGTAGATGGTTGAGAGATATACTTATCCGTGACTATTACCGACACGAGCGCTTAATATATTGTAACGTTTTTTCGTTGCTACTATCGATGATTTCCCAAATCCTTCGAGTCCGATCATTAGATAATAGTCCAAGATTTGTTCGTTTGGAAACTTAATTTTCAGGAATTTACTCAACGTTTATTTTGTCCACGATAATTACAATTCTTTACTATACACAATGGCTTATTTAACAATTCTTTATAACACACAATTACTTTCTGTTTCACACAGTTTATCCGTTTCTAAAACACACAGTTCACCGCAATGTTAACGCCACTGAGCGAATACCCCCTCCACTAACTTAAAGAATAGTATCGAAATTATTGTAAAGCGTAGTGAGTAGAGTATATTCGGAAAAGAGTTTTTACCTTACAGAAGGGAAGATCAGTGGAGGGAATATCGCCCCGCTATATTTACGTTTGTAGATATTTATTTGTTTCTGAATAAACTTTGTTGTAATAACGAAACAGAGGAGTAATTATTTCAGTAATCATGGCAAGGCTGAGCTTACCCCAGCCAAGGGAGAAACTTCGTTACACTAGTACTTCCAGTTCACTTTTCGGTATGGGTGGTTTCTGTTAAAAGAAATTTTCTGCCTCGATAAGTGGCCCCCTAAAGGTTTCCAAACGTGGTATTTATTCTTTAAGGAGTCTTTGCAACAGACGCTTTACACATTGGACCAATCTCTTCCAGCATGCTCAAGCTGCCAAGTTTGCAGGGAAGTTACATTCTCTTTCAATAACGCACTCTTGGTCGATTCGGTCGAAATCGAAGGATCTTTCTTCTGAACGTAGTACCTTCTGAGCTCCAACGAAATTCGTTCCATTAACACCACATATGCGGATCGGCGTTCGACGTGTATTTATGAAATTGCGTAAATAAATGATAAATACATCTGTAGATAGGTCTTCTGTCACCCCCAGGTGTGCGGCTCACATGGTCAAGCAGGTCAACAGAGCAATCTAACGGTTTTCGCTGCGACGACCAATCGTGACGTAGAATGGATCACAGTAGTCGACCACTGTGTAGCTAAACGGACGAAAATTTGGCGTTAATCTGTCGACTGGTAGCTGGCCTATTGACTATATTGGCGAATCCGGCTTGGCAATATTGTCTGCACAAATTGTACGCGACCTTTTTACTGCTGACAACACTGATTTGAGTGTGGTGATTTTAATAAAAAAAAATTTTAGTTTTTGGCGATGTAACTTTTGATACCAATTGCGTCCTCTGATTACTATTTGCGTAAAGTGATAAAATAATTGGACGACGAACTAGCACAGGAAAAAAATACGACATATCGATGCGACCTTCACTAATCCTCCGTTGCCTATAAATTGTCTTAGCTTGTAGATGTAACTGGATACGCTATGTTTTGAACGAAGCTCTTCAAGTTCAGCGGTAAAATATTACTCTTGCGCAATATATTTTTCTCAGCTTCTGCAACCTCTGAGGCTCACAGTTCTTTAGTACTATGGCATTCGTTTCTGGTATTGTGTCTAAAGCGTAAAACCCAACTCCTGATTCTGAGGACCTTTAAATAAGACAAGAACTTTTTGAGATTAAGTATATACTCATCTGGAGTTCTGAGAACTAGACAATTTTCTTTCTCTTCCTCTGATCACTTTAATCAGCCATGATTGAGATCGAATTTTGGCACTACTTTTCCTCGCGTTGCGTCATCGGCTACATTCAATGAGGTTTACAACCATCTCCACTTCGACGGTTATGTGACGGACAAAACCTCGGCTATAAGAATTGCTTTTACTCGCAGGTAGTGGACTGTTTCCAAATAAGACTGTCTTAGAGTCACTCCAGAACACAACTCTGTGAATCGTGACATCCTGGCATTGTTGTATATAATCGCTTAGACTACATCCCAAAACAGCTGCTTGTAGTTCTAGGCGAGGTGCTGTCATACCTTTCAAAGGTGAACATCTCGCCTTGGCTGCAACGAAGGCGACATCTACTACAACATATTTACTTATACGCAAATAGGCATAAGCACTGGAACAATGCGTCGACAAATACGTGTAGCTGGATTTCGTCCACCATTTAACATTGAGTTGTTGCGGCAAAGGCTCATGCCATAAAATCCAAATGGATCGCAGATGGACATAACGATACCCAAAATTTCTCGTTTCGTTGGCAGTCACTATTAAACTTGTAGGAGTCATTGAATGTGTTACAAAACATTCTCAGCGCCTTATCAACTTGTGTTCCATATTCGCAATCGTATTCGATTCATCTTCTGCACGTCTTGAAGCGACTTATCGTTCCTCTTCAACTACTTCTTCTGCTTCTGTTGAGTTAGTAAACCAAATTACTAAATCGTGGAAGTACATGCTGTTGGCTACAGCATCGGCTCCTCGTGGCAACGTTGACTCAGACGTTTTAACGTTAATATTTTTTATGTATTCCGCTCAACATGACAAACAAATAACCCCATAAATCATCGACGTCATCACATGAGTTTGAATCGGCTTAGTTGGATCAAACTCTCGTGATAAAAAGTGCTGCGCGTTCTGGTTAGCATTTCTGATTATTATCTGGGAAAACATCTCTTGTATGTCGGCTGCTACTGCTATCATACCATGACGGAATTTGTGAACGATGGCGATAAGTGACTATGCGTGCGCCGGGCCTTTGAGCATGACTGAATTTAATGAAATATTTGAAGTGGCGCCGGAATCATCAAAGACTATATGCAGCTTGTTGGGCTTATGTGCATTAAGAACTCCAAAATGCGACAAATACCATGTGATTGAACCCGCTTGATTCGCCTCATCTGGTATACCATTCTGGTATATCCCTTGTTGCCATACTTGTCTTTTAACTGGCGGGGAAACTATGATCTCTCAATATCCGTGATTCCAGATCCTTATAGCGCTGATGCGCCATGTCGTGGCTGGGTGGAAGTGGGACTTCATTCTTTCCCCATAATAGACCCTTTTCATTACTTTCTTTGTTGATTCATTCAAGATTACCCTGACACGGCGATTCTCATCTGACTTCACTGCGTATACCAAGTATCTATGTTTTATAATATTCATTGACTAGCTAATGTAATTCTTGAAGTGAAGACTGCATCACTTGCTACTCTTCGAATGCCACCCACCCTAACTGTGTGACTGCAGAGATTGGTCTATGCGGTCAGGTATCGGCCATCTTTTTGGCAATCACAAGATATCTGTTATCAAGGCCAAGAAAAATAACCGGCTTGGCGTTGATATAACTTGCTACTGGTAACTACTCTAAATGCATGATCCTTGTCGAAAGACTGAATGACTGCTGAGGTAGATCTCAGCAAAATTGCGCTCAATTTTGACTGAAACTTTTTTCGGAATTTTTTTAACCTGTCTCTCACGACATCATTGCAAATTTAGAGGCATATTTTGCCCACGTAGACCTCACTTGACTGCGATATTTTCCCCTTAAAGTATCTCTCTTCATCAAACATGACATTTACTGATATGCTTCCCTTTGCTTCTTGTATATGCAGTTCGTAGACAGTCGTGCGCTCTAATACAACAGGTGGTGGTGCATTCGCTTACAACCCTCAATACGACACTATTTACAAAACACACGCGATTGATTTGAACTATTTCCCATTTTTATGGCATATTGCTTGATAAAAACGGAGGAAACTCATCTAACTTATGGTGCTGTCCATATTTTACATATTAGCATTTAGGTTCCTGCTGTACCTCGCTACTGTACAAGACATGACGTGTTAAATTTGGAGCAGAAGCGAGTAACTATTCGATACTGTACAGTCGACGTAGGCTGCGTTAAACTAGCTTGAATTGGCCGAAGCGACATATCAGATACTCCTGGCAACATCGAAATAAACTTAGCAATTTTACTTAGCCATTCCCCGAAGTTCTCGACAGTTGGAAAAGGCGCAATACTGGCGACACGTTGACGCGACTCATATTGCTTAGAGGCCGACAACTTTCCATCTAAGCAGTCCAAAAGCATAGGATTAACTACGTAGTGCGTTCATCTAGCTGATTTGAAAAAGGCAACAATATTTCTCACATGGTTGGAAAAATCTAGTTTTTGATCTAATTGAGTGTCGTTGATTGACGGAAGTTTATTTACTTTTAATAGATTAGTACTTCTGTGCTTCCGAAGTTAAGCTCCAACTCCTGAATGACTCTCGGTACATCTTCGGGGTAAGTAAGCAGGAACGTTACAGCTCTCTTAGCAGCACCCTGCAATCGCTTTGTACAATCGCATTAAATTTTGCCTATTACTATATTGAAACTCTGTTAGTTTGTCATTGTTATTGGCTAGAAACAAACAATGGCTAATCTTCGGGATTTCCATCGAAATTTGGCAACGGAAATAGTTTGGCGGTAGAATTATACATAAACGTCAAGGCAGCCATACTCATGGTTGGCGTTTGCAGTATGCGTAACGGCAAGACGGTTGTGCATAATTGGCAGAAAAGCTTTTAAATAGCTGCCTCCCATTGCGTGCCCATTAATACTGGCGTCATTTACTACTTCTTCGATGCGTTCCCGAAATGCCGTTATTTTGGACACAAACATGGCGATCTGATCACTATGAATGGCGACTGGTTGACTTCCAGAAGCACCTGTTGGCTCCTCTCTCTTTCCATGTAGTTGATTGTGGAATCTTACTCCGACAGGTCACTAATAGATTCCGTACTGTTGACTATGTGCTTTGATTTAAATTAACAAACAAACAACAGGCGAATGAAAGATAACAAATTTTTGAAAAAATTTTTATTTAAAACTTAAAATATAAAATATAAAAGGCAATATTCAAAAATTTGGTGTTTTCTATTAGGTACCTAAATCGCAAATGTTTTCCGAAATATCATTTTGCTCATGCCATACAATTTTCGAAAATAACATAAAGATTTACATGAAAGGAGGGAACACTCGATATAAAAAAATAGAGGATTCGAATAGTACATGTGTGAGGATATTTGTATTTATGTATATAAGAGCATTCGATATTACAGATTGAGAGGATTAGAGTAATAAGAACATATATATTTCGAATATATAAAGATTATTACAGAGTTGTATTGAACATTAAGAAAGGTGATTCACAAAATTTGAAGCAATTGTAATTTATTAAAGTTGGGTGATTTATAAAGTTAGCAACAGGTGGAATGGCAACAGTAGTAACAACCTGGCGTTGACGGCAGTGATGCTCGACTGGGTATGTCGGCGTTCGGTGACGATGCTCGAGTAGGCTGCGGCGACAATGCTCTGATGGGTTAGTGGTCTGCTAGATATGTCGGCACTTGTGTATGCTGCGATGAAAACGTTTTTACTAGTTATGTCCGCGCTCATATAGACTTCGGCGACAATGGTCTATTAGGTATGTATGCTCGCTCATGTAGACTGCGATGATGACGTTCTTGATGCTCCCGGAAAGTATACGATTAAACACAAAATGTCCCTCCGTTGTTACAGAGGCGGCATATTTTTTTGACGTTAGTATGGTATCAACTTCGCTTGCCTAAACGTTTTTGTTGTTGTCGAGAATTGTTATATATTCGCTGTAGATGCATATAAGGTTCATACTGGCGAAGACGACAAAACAAACTGAAAATTCGGCAGACCCGAAATATGTTCCGTATCATCATTTTGCATCGCATTATTTTGGGGATCTATTAAACGTTCTATTGTCTATTGTTTCCAGTGCTGAAAAATTTTGCATCATTTAGCTTGCTTAGCATTAATATCAGCCGCGACATCGAAAAGTGCAAGTTGAAATTTTAAACGTTTGTTAAACGATAAAGCGTAAGTCTTGCGGAGCTCCGTTTTGAAAGGGAAAACTCAACAAATGTTAGGTTAGGTTCAATGACAAAGTATATGCCTCCTGGAATCTTTAATTTTCTTTTTTTCGCGTTTTACCACTTCTAAATCGTATATTATCGTAGCGCATACACACTTACTTCACGTTTTGGTATTTTTAAATTGTATTTTAACGTTCGAGTGGGCGCTATGAGTAAATCCCGCTTCTAAAAAATGTCACGTTAGTTTCAGCTTTCCGTTTGAAATAAAAACGAACTTTCTCGTCATGTCGATTTTCGGCTACTAATACAGTTTTTCGTTAGTAGGATTGTAGTACAGTATTTTTGTACACGTTCGTATTTAATTGGTATATCAATCTGAATGATAATGTGAACGTGTGAAATGACGAGGGTCTCTTTAACAATAATTAGCACTAGATTATAAATATTATGATTAGAATTAACTAGCCTTAACATAGCAAAGGTACAGAATATAGATTACGAAACTATTGTCATGCTCAAAGACTCTATAGGCAATTCTTTTCCGATAATTCGCAATACTGAAATAGATGGTGTTTCGTTGGTTAACGCATCACTTAGATTCGGCAATTTAGGTTAACCGACAGTGCATTTTAAATTTGACAGCATAGCGAGTAAAAGATTTGCGAAATTCACTTAAGAAAATGGGGAAAAAACTTTTGCAATTATTCTAGATAATATAGTTTTAACAGTGACTACAATATGTGAGACAAGTTAACATGGAGAGGGAGAAATTAGCGTTAAAAAAAACAAGCGAATTTGCAACACTTTTAAAGTCTGGAGGTTTCATACACTCCATTTAATAAACAGCGAGCAAAAATTATGTATATAAAAGTTCTATGCTATGGTATTAAATTTAAAAACCTTCAAAAGACAGAAAAGAAAGTGACGAGATTGACGCAAGCAAGTTTATAAAAGATATTTTTCTAATGTACTTAAGAATATATTTCGGTATATTGGAAGTTCTGGTGATATGTAAGGTGCAACAGTGTCTAACTAACATCGTTGCATGGATAAAAGCTGATATGATTTTCCTTCTCCCAGACTGTGATTTAAAGCTCAAACTCCTAAGATTGAGCTGCGTAGCTAATATTGGCATTTTACAGACAAGACGAACTTCAAAGGTCTGTAAGGAGAACTAAATCTAGTGGCTGTCATATATGCACCAGCAAAAGAAACGTAAGTAAAATTAATAATTAGTTTTCAGAAGCGAATTGTAACAGAAATGTTAAAAACATTTCGTTGTAAATTAATATATGATTAAAATATCAAAAATGCAAAAGTAAATGTTTATTCTGTTCATAACAAATAGTATTAGTCTTATCTAAATAAAAAAAAACTGAAATTAATTTTTTCAATCGTGTATAGCCGAAGTACTAAGTACAGCTAAACGAAATCTATATATATATAAATTTTGATGAACGGCTATAACTTCAGAACCAACATATCAAATGAACCAAATTTTTAGGAGTTATAAAGGGATATTAAGAGAAGGCTAATGTGAAGTTTTCATGATATTGGCGCAGCCGTGACCATTTTAGTGAACATTGGTCGCTACCCGTACAAAATACATGCAACAGTTAGATTTCATGATTTTTTTATAGGTGCTAGAGGCAGGCTGGGATCCACTAGTATAGTATATAATTTTCATTTTCCGCATTTTTAACACAACTAAAAATTCCATTTTTGTATTTTAAATAGCAAAAAAAGTCAAAAATTACACATTGCAAATTTATTAGCCTTATTTTAGGTTCAATTGCACATTATTATTTCAAGATATCTAAGTGAACAGATGCCGCTGATATCCGCTATAGTAAGAAATAAAAACAAAATCGAATTAATAAAATGTTTATTTACATTTTTTTCGGAAACCAACTTACTGCTACAAACGTTAAGAAAAGGAGTACGAAAGTGTAAACATTCCGCAGAATCACCACGCGTGCAAAATACAACTTATGTGCATTGATTTTCAATTTCATTTCATATATAAGTATTTTTAATTAAATTTAAATTAATTTAAAATTAAATTTTAGGCATTAGATTTTTTTCTACAGCGATAAATCTCTAATGGCAATTGTTTTTTCTTAAATGTAACGTTGAGTCGCCACATATAGTCAGGCCCAGGATTGATTCTTGCTCGACTAGATATCAGGCTAGCGAAGAGGTACTATCTGGAGCCTTGGATCCATCGGTGAAATCATTATTAGCGATTATTCGTAGATTTCGAAAATCTCAGCAAATGTTGCTTAGTATACTATGTTTGGAGTATTATGCTAAGACAATCTGAGTAGGCTATCTTCGTATGATCTGGTAGCCAGGAAGGATAAGTTTCAATAATTTTCGCTCTTTAAATGCCTAGGCAATTCATTGCGAATGCCAGGGGTCTTGATATAACTGACGGTATCTTAAGCTGCTTAAAAATTTTTTTTAATCCGGTGAGTACTTAGAGGCTATGATTAATCTTAGTACCATTATGTAGTTCTTTTGTTGTATACTATGACTTTTTATATTTAGAGATATATATACAACTCGGTCTTCTTTTCTGTCAGATATGTAAAAGGTTAGTCGGAGATGTCTTTGTTTGTTGAATATATTAGAACATCGTCGGCATAGATGTGATTATCAATGCGCGTATATTTGGATAAGAGTTGACTTAATTCGTCAACAGTTATTAAAAAAAGAATTGCAGAAAGGAAGATCCTTGCGGGGCTCAATTTGATAAACTGCAAATGGATGAAACAAAGCCAATTTTCGATTAGTAAGAAAATAATTCACAAAGTTTAGCATTTTGGAACCAAATTTCAATCTTCGTAGTTGTTTTAAAACTATGTGAACTCCAATCTGTTCAAATGATTTTAGAAATCTATTGAAAGTAGAGTTACATGGTTTTTGCTAGTCAGAGCGTTGGTTACACAGTTATCAAGGCAAAGTAGGGCATCAATTGTGCCATGTTCTTTTTTGTAGACTACCTGATGTGAGGTAATAAAGTCGTTTCTTTGGCGTAACATACCAACCGGCTGACAATAATAAAAAAAAATTTCAAGACAGCTTGAAAGCGAGATTGAGTGATAGCTATTAAGTTCGGTGGACTCTTTACCAGGTTTAAGTATAGGAACTATGTTCGATGTTTTCCAAACGTGTGGATAAATTCCAGTGTCGAAAATGTTGCTATACAGTTTCGTAAGTATTAACTTATTTAAATTTGGAAGGTTTTTGATTAGCGGTTATGAAGTTTAGTCTAATTCTTTCGTTCATCCTTGGAATTTTTTATATTCTAATTCTATTTAATATATTATAATTCTGAGAATAGTACTTCGGATTTTGCAAGCTTAGCAAATATAAAAATATTGTATACTGTTCTCGAGTTGTGGATTAGGACTGATGTCTGGCTGTGACGAAATTGGGGACTAAAATTCTCATCAGCGCTATCAGTGGCAAAATAGTTGGCGAAGAAATTCGAAATTTGTCCTAAGGTAAATAAAGATCCAATCGGGGTATTCAACTTCTAAATAACAACATTTTGTTTTTCCACCAAATAGAATCTTGATATCGTTCCATCTTCTTTTCGGCGAGGAAGACGGATTTATGTCTTCGGTAAAATTTTGAAAAGGATTTGATATCTATTATATTTGTACCAAACATCCGGCTTTATTGACTTAAGGGATGATAAATTACAACTCCAGCAGGTTATGTTTCTTGCAGATCTCTTGCTATCTGTATGCGATATCGCTGAATTTGCTGCTGATCGAACCCAAATTTTTTGAAGATGCAATTGGCTTAAATTTCGGACAAGCTTGCAAAGATTATCCTGCAGATAATAGGGTGGTGATCGGTTCCTCGTAAGTCGTTTAATATACTCCATGTACAAAGACAAGATATGATGAACAGAGAGTAAGATCTAGATGTGAAAAATACCATTGGTGGAAAAGTAGATCTGAAGAAAGTAAAGCAATTTCGACGTTCCTGCCTCTGTTGTTAGTCGAAGGAGATCCCCACAATGAGCACCATGCATTAAGGTCCTGCAAAAATGAATGGAGCGGCACCCGTTGCAACAATTGTAATGTATCTCATGTGTGTGCTTGGTATATAAGCGCATATAATGTTCAATCTAAAATTCATATTTTTTCAATTGCTGATTTGGAAGATTGAAGAGGAATTCTCTTAAATAATATGGTTTTTTAATCATAATTGCAACACTTTGTTGGTTTGATTTGTTTGGCAGATTATGAAAATTCATTGAGAAAAAGTATTGAAGGGGAAAATTATTGAACCAATAGTTGAAGACCATTGCAGTATTGAAAGCATTATAAATATAGTAATTTTAGTTGTAGGTAACAGCGATATTATATTTTGTACTGTGGTTTTTGTGTGTTTGTGTTGTTGTTTTATAAATATTTATAGTTCGCTTCTTGAGTCATCATAAAAAATTCCAGCGCAATCCGTAATTCTTATATCGCACATTTCTCGAAGAGAAATGTTGTCTTAGTTGGAAATTAATTGATATGAGTTACTGTAGTTTGAGTCTCAATACAGAGGTGTATTGAGCATTTTGGAGTAAGAGTCAAAAATTCTGCTCAAATCCATTGATTAACACAGTGTGTGTATTAGTGAATGTTGGTATGCTATTTTCATATAATTCAATTTCATTGAGAAGGATTGGATAGATAGAGAGAGAGTTTGTATTAATTAAGGGTTATCCATTTAGTAGTTTATTAAATTTATTAAAATTGATCGCTTAACAACCACACAATGCACTGAAATTGTTTAATCCTACTAAAAAAAAATGATGTTTCAAACGAGGACAAGTTTCGCTCTTTAAGAGGATATTATGGTGCACATAATCGTCCGTTGACTCAAGTACTTAGTAAAATTGCATCATCGTTTTGCTCCTTCCACCTTAATTATCACTGCTGTAAGTCAAATTGTTGCCGAATACCCGGATGTGTCTATTTCTCGACGTTTTTAAGAGCTGGGACTTTTTTCTAGGAAATGTCGAAATCCAGATTTTTCCGACCGGCGGGGCCTTTTAGAAGGAGAAATCGCCTAGGATCAGATCGAATGTTCTTGGCATTATGAGCGACTGAAATTTCGTGGATGTTGGCCTTCATCGTGCATTTAAAAGAGGCGCGAATGGAGAGATCAGTCTGATCACCATTATCGCCTTGGGGACATATGTATATATTGCACGCGGGACTGACTCTACGCACCGGAATACGAAGTTGAAGTCGTGCAACCATGGCTCCTGCACCTTTTTTCCCTAGCACGGCGAAACCACGGATGTTATCTCGACAGTGCCTGCGGCTCGATTGGGATGGCCTTGCGGTATTGCAAGTCACATTTGCAGTGACTGATCCCGTAAGGGATTTAGTAGCTAAGTGTTGTTCTCTAAAAACAGTTAGTTCATCTTTCACTTACTCCCTATGCAGCAGAGTGTTATGACGGTTTCAACATTTAAAGCAGGCTAAGTTGCTTTTACAATAACTAGTTTTGTGATTTATCGATAAGCAGATAATGCAGTTGTCGAGTTTTGTTATTGCCTCAAACCGCCAATTCGGATTCAACCGAAAATTTTGGGCAAGTTTTAAGAATAAATGTTCGCGATAGACATAATTTACACTTTACGCTATTTATTATAGGATTGTTTGAATTTAATTGCTCAAAGATGTAAAGAGTTTGAGAGACGGTTGTCGGAATATTCGGTTGTTGTTCAAAGTTGAAAACTATTTCAAGTGTTGTGCTATTATTAATGTAATCAGCTAATAACATAGCAGTGGTAACATAAACTTGACAGCAGGCAGAATATTTGCGCTTGAGTTTTTCTATTGTGGTATTGTAGTCTGTGTATGATGCAATAATATTCGATAGGCATGTTTGATATTCAGTCTCCACCTCAGCTGATAATAACTTCAATTCATCTTGTTGAACTACAAGATGGAAGGACGTTTGGCTTTTATTTATCTTCTCAAATTCTAGAAGTGCATCAGCAGCTACAAAAAATTTATTTATGGAAACCATCTTGAGTAATTTGATATAAAATTGGAGTGCTGCGGAAATTGAGTTAACCAAATGTTTAAAACCGAGTAATAGCTAACCAGTCTTTACTTTGACTGAACGGTAGTAGAACACCCCATAAAGAGTGATTAAATAAAATAGATAAATTTTCTTTACAGTTGCGTATTCTTCATTTTTTTACTAAAATCTCTGAAGAAGAAAAAATTAATTTTCTATCGAGTAAATTGAAAAAATTTTCTAACGTTACTTCAAATCATTTTTACCTTTTTAGCTATGCGCAATTTAAGTTGTCCACATCTTCTTCGTAATTAATAGCACAGCGTATTTGTTATTGTCGCAGCCCTTCAAATGTCAATCTTTTCTTTGTTTTTTTCTCAATGTCCAGCACCCTGGCATTGTCAAAATCTGCTGTGTGATCGCTGTTTGTCAAGTACTAAATCAGCTACAATTGGGGATAGAGGGTTCCCCATTGGCAACAACAATTGACAACAACGAAAAGGCAAGAAATGAGAATAGAACATTTACTGTCATAACATACATACCAGGTTTAACGGACAACAAATCGCTAGGAAATTATATAAACAACAAAACAATAATATATGCGCGTTGACCGCATCGCACACTATGCACAGTTTTTACCACGACCGAAGACAAAATAAGCAAAGAACAACAACACAACGTTATATATGAAATAAAATCCAATGGCAACGAAAACGAGCGCTGCAACAACATATATGTAGGAACAACTGAACGAGCGCTAGGAGTTGGAATCAACGAACACAAAGCGGACGCGAAAAATAAAATAAAAACAACAACATTAGAACAACATTGACAAACAGCGATCACACAGCAGATTTTGACAATTCCAGGGTGCTTGAGAAATTGATATTGAAATGCCTGCGTACACAACAACAAATACACTGTACTATAAATTACAAAATAGATGTGGACAACATAAATTGCGCATAGCCAAAAAGGAAAAAAGGATTTGAAGTATAATGTATATTTTATATTATCTGTAGTCGAAAGAAGATAGAAAAAATGTGACACCACAAAAAATATGTAATATGTAAAACAACTGATTATATGTTGAGGTATGTTTGGAAGAAATGTTTTGTATGCATTTTGATAATTATGTAATTATGTTTTCTATAAAAAATAGACTCCCTGAAGAACATACAAAGTGTATTGAAACGCGTAGGAGGCAGAAAAGAAAACACAGTCTTTCCTTTAAAATAAACGGCCTCAAAATATACAACACAAAAAATTAAATACACATTGGCCCAACATATAAACTAAAAATATTTTCACTTTTTTTTACAAAAGCGCTACTCAAAACGCAACTATAACTCTTTTATGACACTTTAAATCTTCTTCAAATATTTATTTATTTAATAAGTGACTTGTTTATTTATTTATTTTAAGAAAAATTTTAAATAAATTTGGATTATTTTTTTAATAATAAAACTTAATTTTATTTTATTTTTGAAGGTCCAGTGTTGGAAATTTCTGCGTTTACCTGCTTTGCTGTTATAGAAACTTCGCTGTCACACTTGTTGCTGCTCTGCTGCACTACCGAAAATGCAGCTGGTACATGTAAATATGTACATATTGCGCTTGGATCGCTAATCGTAGCGAAAGAAATACAAATTTGTTTGTGGGAAGCTAAAGTGCGAATGCAACGCAAGCAGATGGGTGAGGATGGTTATATAATACTTGTATAATATAGTATATAAGGGTGTTTTTTATAGAGGTATAGAACTTTAAGTTGGGATTACTTTTCAAGATGGCGACCGATTTAACAGCTGTCAAGTGAGCAGGCGTGAGTCTATTCATGATGAATTGCCAAACCAAACTGAGAATAAATCACTTGACAGCTTTTAAATCGGTCGCCATCTTGAAAAGTAATGCCAACTTAAAGTTCTATACCTCTATAAAAAACACCCTTTATTATCTAGAATATTTATATTATCTATATTTAATATAATATTTATTTGTAAGTACCGCTTGTACATATAATTTTGTATTTTTATGTTTAATAACAAAACACTATTGAGAGTATAAATCTTTATATGTATATATGTATATACATATATATCAGTATGTTAATTGAAAAAATTACAAATTATTTGGAAAAGGCAAGAGAACATAAATATGTAAAAGGTACATATGTATGTATGTCTGTTGAGTAGTAAATATACATATGTATGTAAAACAAGCGGAAAATTTTAAATTTGTTTATACTAATAATTTTGCAAAATTTCAATAGGAAGTTACCAAAAATTGGTTTTAGGCTCTGCTTTAAAAATATATATGACATTTTTTGATGGAATTCAAAAGGGTTGATTGTACCCTTTAAAATTGAAAGTGTTAACTGTTTTTCCTAAACTAGAACTGAAAGAGTGAGTAAAGTTCAAGATCGTACCGGCACACAATTGATGGTTTTTAACTCCTTTTCCAAATAATTGCTATCCGGCTCAAAGTATAGTAATTGAAAACAACAATAATTGACAACAGCCTTTAACGTGTTGGGCTACCATATCGTTTGAGAATTAAATATTTTCTATGTAGCATTTTCTAACAGAAAAAAATTATATTATGATGTACTCATTTATATTTGATAGCTAGAGTTTGATGTTAACTAAAATCCAACAAATGGAAATAATGCGATAACTGTACTTACAGTTCATATCTATTTTAACAAAGGTGTCAACAATAGCCGCTTTCGAGTGACTACGAGCTTGACATGTAAGACGCATATTAAGGTGTTTTCTTTTTAGTGGTCCAAACTTAATAGAGCTTTGCACGGACTTTGTCAAGGTATCAGTGCTTATTTCGTATGCTATTTGCATGTCTTCATAAAGCCAAACCAGTTCAGGCGGAGGATTTCCTGAGGGAAGAAAAATTTATACGTTTTTATTAGTTATAGAGAAATATAGGTCTTTGGATTGCTTTCAAAATTCCAAAAACAACAAATTTGTGAGCTGCCTAAGCCCGTAATAAGAATGGGTGCTCTGACTCTCTACTAACGGGAGTATTCCTTAATCTTGACTTTTAAAATCAAGAAAATTGTTTAAACTCAAAAATAAATTCGAAGAGACTGGATCGATTACAAATATTGTAAAGCCTGTGTATCATTGTTTTCCTCGTTCCACCTCAAATATCGCTGTTGTAAGTGATGGGAAGCCGAAGACCAGAATGTGTCTATTTCTCGACGTTCTCAAGAGGCTTTCCTACGGCACGTTATGGCATATATTACACTTGGACTTACACGTACATCCATTTAAAGTCCAGTTCATACAGCAACTGAAATCTGCTGATCATTAATCACGCCTTAGTTACGTAGATTGGGTGCTTGAACAACAAACATGGGACCATGATTTTTCGGTGGATACGTGAACGTGAAACCGTAAGTGAAAATATGAAAGTGATATGATGTATGCATCAGCTTCTTTGCAGAATATGGTTGGATAAAGGCATACCCCCACCGTCTGCGCCAGTTAAGCCCCCTGAATGACGCATATAACGTCCTATCGAACGTCCTGTTGTCCATATCTCCTTTCCTTGGTGGTGTCTGCTGGGCGACTCGTGTCTACACAGAAGTATAAAGCCCTCAAGGCTTGGTCTCTACTTTTTCGCCGGTTCGTGCTGTCTTTTTTCTTGCTTTTGCACCCTTCGATGGGAAGATTTAGAGGAGTTTAGTATTGTCTACTCTTATTCTCGTCATTCTGTTATTGTCACTTTCGTGCCTGCTGAACGAAGACGGGAATCCAATATTCTGGGTTATGTTTGCTGTCTAGATTTTCAACTTTCTGAGCCTACTCAGCGAGAGAGGCCCTACTTTTAGCAGGCTTTTGACCACCGAGAGAAAAGGTATCAGCTTTCTTCTTCTCTTATGTACGTTTACTTGTTGAAAGGAAGTTGTCTTCTCGTCTCTATAAATTCATTCATTTGTCGAATTTCGCCATATCCCAGATGATTTTTCTTGGTGAGTTTTTTATTGCTGTGGTTGTTTTTCATCTTGTTGTTTAAAGTCGATGAAAAGGTGGTGTGTATCAATTATTTTCATACAATACGCTAAGTAGGATCTTATATGCGATATTGAGGATCCCCTTGTTTTGGGCAGAGCTTACATGGGCTCCATTCTTCGGGCATGCGTTCCTCCGGTCATATATTGCAAAGAAGTTGTTGAATGCACCTTGTCAGCTCCTCGACCCCGTATTTGACTATCTCAAGCGGGAGGCCGTCGGCTTCCGTTCCTTACTTTTTAAGCGAGCCAAATGATATTCGAACTTCATCATAGTCGGATGATGAAACGTCCATACCATCGTCATTGATTATGCTCTTGTCCGCGATCTCCGAGTATTTCTCCTTTACTGCCATTCAAAAGGCTATGAGGTATGATCTGGACATATGTCATCTGATCCCACCCCACAAGTTTCTAATCGACCGTAACGTTCGACATTTCTCATCGTTCCAACTCATTTTCTGACATTCTAGGAGTACGTAGGAGTTTGATATTCTGTTGGACGCATTTCATATATGGAAGTCGAATATAAAAACTTGGGTTGTCTGCTGTGATGACAGTTTTTCGACTTCGAAGGGTTTGGATCTTCGCTGCGAAAAGACAGTGATCCGAGTCGTTGTTAGGTCGCCGGTACGTACGCACATCTAAAATATTGGATAGCCTTCAATCCCAGCATGATCGATATGGTTGCGTGTTTTTTGATCCGGCGACAGCCATGTATCATGATGAATTTTAGTGTGCCATATTTCGGAACCGACGAAGTCGATCGGCAATGTTTTGTCGTAAAGGTTGACAAATCAGCGATATGCTGAAGAACTTCGCTTTGATATGGAATGTCTCAGCGATGGAGTCTCCCTTCTACCACAAAAAGTTTTCGTTCCTTTATATGACTGCTGTAGCAAATTTTACAAGAACATCCCTTATTTCCTCCTTGTTCCGTCAATTTCATTTTTTAGACGACGGCGACGTCGGTCTTTAGTTTTACGAGGACATCAACAAGCTGCACAGCGGCATCTTCCAGGGTCCAGACATTCCAGGTGCAAAGCCTCAAATCGTAAAGCTTTAAATGTTTTCAGGTAGAAGTCATCAAAAGTGGGTAGTCATCACCAAAATTAAAATCAGTAGAATTATGAAACTTAAATTTACATTTAAATAAAATATGAATTTCCCCAACTTACCTTTATATTCACCTCACCCTATTCACTTCACATACTCAATTGTTATAATCATTCTAAGCAAAGTATCGCTCGCAAATACTCTCACGAACCGGTTGTGTTAACCTCTACTTAAACTCTAATTGCAATTAAACTCAAAATAAAGCAAATATTGTACACAAGTAAATATATTTATTAAAAAGTGTGCTTTCTTTTATAAAAGGAAGAAACAAAAAAAGATTAATTCGAAAAAGGGTTAGAATTTATATATGGTGCAGAAACCAGCTTGTCGGAAGAAACCGCAATAAAAATAAAATAAAATAAAATTTTATAAGCTGTACAAAATTTTAATAAACGCGCTCCGAAGCGTAAAAACAAAGAACGAGCGAAAAAGTCGTGAAGAAAAGAAAAAAAATTCCCGCGAATACAATTTCAAGGATAAGTTTACATAAACCAATAAATCAGTGCGGAATTAAAATTTTGGTGCTACATATTTCCATAATACGAACAAGTGATTCTGTATATACACTTATATACTTACATAAAAACATATATGTAACAAAGAGATAGTGAAAATATAATACATATATAATTAGAATAAGTTCATACAGTGGCGAGCATAAGTGGATTAATGTTTATCACTTCTGCACTTATTTGTTCATAACATCCGTTGTACTTATTCAAATAAAACCATTTCTTTTTAAATTTTTAATCCATATATTGTACTAACATATCATGCAAGGAAAAGTCAAAAAAAAATTAAATGCAATAAATTCTAATGTAAAAAACTAAACATATCTCCATTCATCCAATTTTGCACCTTATGTTTTTTTTGAAAAAGTTGGTTTTGAGTTTACTGTTTTATGAAAATCTTGCGAATCTCGTTTACAGCTCAACACTTTGTTTTCAAAGGCACAACTTTTGTCACTTGTTCAAATACAATCGAGCGTTTAAGTGTGTTTAGTTCAACGATTAATAAAACAGTGTATATATGCGAAATATATCGCAAGATTTAGAAAATAGCATCGTGGTGTTAACAAAAAATGGACAGTCGTTTCGAGAAATAGCAAAAAAATTAAAAATTTGTCACAGTACTGTTTATGCGCTCAAAAAAGACAGAATGTGAAGCCTGATTCAAACGTTAAAGGTCGTCGAAGGCTACTTACAGATGGAGATGCTCGCGTTATGGAGCGGTTAATGCGACGTAAAGACTCCATAACACCAAAATTGGCTACGGAGCAAATAAATAAGGATATTAGTCAGTGGACTGCGCGGAGAGCCCTTCGACGGATCGGTTTGGTATCAGCAATCAAGAAAAATAATAAAAAAATAAAAATAATGTCAAATCAGAAATACTATAAAGAAATACTTACCATTTTCAAAAAGTGAAAAATAACCTTTATTGCAAAATAAATACCTGATTTTCTTTTGTGAACTTTTTTCGTTTACATCTCATATTATTTCATCTTAAATGGTGCAATAAATAATTCTCTTTCTTGTCTCTGTAATTAATACATACATTGGTGACATAAAAAGAAGAAAAATAATGCCACACGGGCGCCTCCCTCTGGGGATAACAGGTTTACTCTGCTATCTTTAAGTACAAAAACAAAAAACAAAAAACTCTTGTAGCGGTTGTATCCGAACGCATGCTATCATACATACATCCCAGTAATTATGTTATGTTAACATTGGCTTAAGATAACCTACCACATTAAAAGTCTAATTAAAGCTCTGCTTAAAAGCGTATCATAAAGCTCAGTAAGCTCTGGAATTTTCTCAATTGATCATTCCAAATTTTTAACCAAACTTTTACTCAATTTTGCAATATTTACTTTATAACCGTAGTCCTTTCTGTTTCATATTGTGAATGTGAACTTAATCATTCGTACAGAACTTCAGAACTCCCGTGATTTTTATCTGCTTGTGTTTGGTAAAGCTTAGACACTTCAAGACAATATTGGCTCTTGTGGCTAGTTTTATCAAACGCGTGGATACGAATGGCTTAGGGATAAACCACTTCTCTAAACTCTTCGTAATTAACCTGAAGACTTTCCTATTTTACCCATAGTTAAAAAAGAGAACCCCAAATACTTGATGTCAAGTGCTGTGAATACTAATAAGCCCTTAAATAAGGTTTCATGTTTTTCTGTGCATAAAACTTTAAAAAATATATGCTCGGAAATTATTAACATATCCGAGCTGAGAGATGGTAATTTCTTCTTCTTTGTGAAGAACGCTTAAACTGCCGAAAATATCTTGCAACAAAATTCGGAATTTTCGAAATAAGATGTGACTAACATTGAAACCTTAATTACGTAAAGGGAACAGTTTACGCACCATGTCTAAACGAAGTACCAGATAAAGAAATCATAGAGAATTTGAAAATAATTTGAAAATATATAAACAATACACCAACTCCAAGAAAAAAAGAAGAAAGCAACACCACAGTGTCTGTTCTTAACCCAGAAAACTCAGCATCAGTCGACGACTCATCCACACGCACAATGTTACCCGCACTAATATCTTACCTTACTTCCCAAGCATAAGACCCTTCTCCCTTAACAGCTCCTTTAATGATGTCCCCAATGTTAGAGTAAACAATTAAGATTTTGCAATCGAATATGAACGGTCTATACAATAATTACCCGGATTTAAATATACTAATTAACGAATAACAGTCAAAACACCTCTTGTAAGCAAAGCACAAGTATAGGTTTCTTTATTAAAAAATCAATACCCCATAAACATATCCAAATTAGCTCAAACATCTTATGTTTAACACTTAAAATAGATATTGGTTTTAAAGTTACAATTCTCAATTATTACATCCCTCCCCACCAAAACTTCTGCATTACAGATATGAATTCACAACAGTGGAAGCCTGCCAAATTTATACCCATCCTAAAACCTAACAAACCCCCTCACTTTACAGAAAATTACAGACCGATCTCCTAACTCCCCTGTATTTTCACAGTTTTAAAAAAATTATATCCCTTCAAATTATGTGGTATGCAAAAGTGAGGGACTTCATTAACCCCCACCAATTTGGTTTCCCAAAAGGTTTGGGAGTAATGGATCCTCTACTATATTTATAACAGTTTGCCTCTACAGCGATTTCAACTAAACATCACTCACAAGGCTCATCCCATCGGTGACTCTATTCGTAATTTGCTTTTAACAAAGTGGAAATCGATCGATCAAAAAATATCCAAAGAGTTGAAATTTCCATGTTTTGATATTTTTATACTAAGCCGGCTGTGAAAACTTTCCGTATTCTTCCTAATTGGTTTTATCATATACTGTAAAAATTGTCTGGTTTTGATTAATCAAAACCGTACATTATTCAAAATATTTCGAATTATAACTATAATATTTCCTATATTAAAATTTGTATGTACCTTCTTCATCCACTGGGAATCGAAATATTTTATAAATGCTGTAAAATAATCCAGAGTTTCCACTTATAAGGCGGTCGTAGCCGAGTGGTTAGCATTGCGTACTACAATTCGGAAGGCCTGGGTTCGAGTCCAGGTTCGACCAACACCAAAATTATAGAAAATAAATTTTTCTAATTGCGATCGCCCCTCGGCAGGGAATGTAAAGTTCTCCGAGAGTTGTTCTGACATGAAATAAAACCTCCTCAAAAAAATCCATCGGCCGTTCGAAGGCGGCTTAGAATAAATTGTATGTCCCTCCATTTGTCGTTAAAACATCAAGGCGCAAAACTAGAAGGAGGAGGAGCTCGGCCGAAAATCGCTTCAGCGGTTATAAGCCGCCAAATATATATATATATATATATATATATTCCAATTATAACAATTAAAATGATTCTATTATATCTGTAGGCTTTCAAAATTGTTAGTAAATAAACTTGCTAAAGACCGTTTAGACTGTTTGGTAAACTAGAATTTTTAAGGCATTTCGACAAAATACGTTTGTAAAATGAAACCAACCTCAACCGCTTTTGTTGTTGGACAGCCAGCTATAAAAGCATTACCCAAACGTATTTTGCGACACTGATGACAGTGTGCGGATGGAGATTGAGTGTATCATATAATAACAGCTTATAAATGAGGACAGGCACGAGCGCGAAGCCCGTCTACGTCAAGGTACGGTCGAGAAGAAGGCCAACGCAGCCGAACAAATGAGCTTCTGCCACACTTCTGCACTCTCAAAACTGTATATGTGCATATACTTCTTATAAATATGTATATCTCGAAATGTTTAATTAATTAATTTAATTTATTACCAATGCTATATAGATTATTAGTAACGACAATAAATGCAAGTGTGTTTATAAATGTAAGTGTTTACTCTAGATGTTCACATATTTAACTTATATATAATTTTATCAATTTATTTATAGGGGTGACTCCGTTATGACTGGGGGTGCGGTCGGTAGGCGAAGTGATTTCCAGGCAGGGCGGATTTTAGTTTGGTCTAGCTCGCCGGGGAGGGGGGGGGGGTTGTTTCCACCTGCCTTACCGTCCCCAGCATGAACAAAAATAAAATCATGCCTAATTTTAAAGGACAAGTATGAAGAGATACAAAAACGAATAAAGGAAAGAAATAAAAATAGAAGGCCTGTCGGGTCAGGTGGAGTCAAGTGTGCTGTGTTAATTACAAACAATGATGCACCCTCTGAATCTGACCAAGTACGTATGTCTACTTGTCCATCTGTCCTATACGTCTAGTCTGGTCTATGCCCTCATGCCCCTTCATCACCATAGTGTAACACCTAAACCAAAAAATAAACTGCTCTTCCATTTTTGTTTTTATTTCCTCTACCTCAGGAATAATGATAAAAAATTTCGACTTCATTTATTTCTTCGACTATCAAATTCACAATAAAACTTAGCCGAAATTCTTAACGCAAATGAAAGATTTAGAAGTTTAAAATGAAATGAAATCTAACGTAATAAAATGAAAGATTTTTAAAAATTATTATTAAATTGGTTGTGAAGAAAATATTCAATATTCATATGTATTCCAAATTTAAACTCCTTTAATTTTCCGTGTTCGTATTAGGTCAACCCTAATATTCTTACGCACGATAAAATTTAACAACAAATAAATAGGTTTTCGTGTATATTTTAAAGAAAACTCAGATATTATACACATATCCAAATATTTTAATATGTACGTATGTATACTGGTTTAAAATTTCCTTGGATATATATATATCTAGATGTACATACATATCGAGCCCTATCCGCGAAAAAAATGTAAGCGACAAAATGTAAATTTTACAGGAGAACGATTTTTAACTTTTTTGAATTTTTTTTTAATTCTTTCCGCTGCAACTAATTAACGGGAATTCCCAGAACTACAAAAATTTCCCAGAAGATGCATATGATTGTAAATTATCGATATATGCAAAAAAGTAAAAATCGATAATAGTGCCGCTTACTTTTTTTTCGCGGATAGGGCTCCATATGTATATACATAAATAAATGCTCTCAACACTTACTTTATTGTCCAACGTTGATGGTAACAATAAGTTGAAACGTAGCTGGAAAGGCTGGAAAGTACAAAAATGCATATATGTACATACATCAGTAGGTCCGACCATCTAACTCTTTCGTTGTGCTGATCACATACTCGCGTTTTGGCATCGCGAATGGGTCACCCGTCGGAAAAAATTAAAAAAAAAATTATAATAATGATATAAAAAATAAAAAAGTTAATACTAATAAAAAAATTTAGAATTGAACAACTTAACTCAATTGCAAAGTAAAAAAAAAACTTATGAAAAATATTAATCGATGAAAATTATAAAATCTTAAAAACATGATATGAAAATTGCGAATCGAAAGTAGTGTAAGAAATAGAAAATTGCATGAATTAAAAGCAAAAAAATTCCGAGAAGACTCGAAATTAAAAAGGCCAATTATTAAACAATGATTTGAAACTGAAACTAACAACACGAAAAGAAAAATAAACGGATTTAATAGGGTGAACTAAAACTTTATTTTCATTGAATTCGATTTGCGAGAAAATTCGATTGAAAGGTTGATCTAAACAAATTAAAAAAAAAACATTTGCAAATTTAATATTGAAAAAAATACAAATGCAAAATTCAAGGTAATTAAAAAAATAAAAATAAAACGATGTTCAACAATGATAATAAATAAATTTCAACTAATATTAAAATGAGAGTTAACGAAATTATGTAACAAAAGAAAATGTATACGTGCACGTAAATAGAGCTAAATATATTCACGTATATAGATTACCATTAGTTGGATTCCGAAGTTGTTGCTCGTGGTGATCGATCGTTTACAATTGGCACTGCCGGCAATTTCCAATGCATCCATGCAAATGTATATAAGAGGACATGTACATTCGCCCGTTGGCCCATGTTGGTTTGGTTGCTTCTTCTATATTGTCGTTGATAATGTAGTGGTCGATGTCCATGTGATTGTTTTTAAAAAATAAGGAAGCCAGCTTCGCAAACGCTGGTGACCTGAAAAAAATTAGTGTTTACATCAATTGTTCAGGGATCAAAATAATTTAATTTCAATGATATATATGCAGGCATGTATGTATGTGAGCATGCCTTCATATATTGCTAAGACCTTATGTCTCCAACAGCTTTATGCCCATTAGCACTTACCTCCAATTCCGACTTTCTTTAGTTTTAAATAGTTTAAAGAATAGGCAGCTAATGGCACCGTTCTACATGCTTCGTTTTAAATTAAATTTTTTTCACAGATTTACTTTGTAAATTTTTTTTCATACACGACTTCTTTATATTAGCTCTATGCCATCACCGCGAACTTCCTCGAAAGTTTCTTCCGTTTTAAGTGCTGCTATCTTCAAGCGGTAGATCCTGTCGATACTAGTCCCACTCTCCAATTTATACAAAACAAAAAATCCCCGGCTTACATTCACTCTTACCAAACCCCACAAAATGACACTCCCACAAACAATCCTAGAATTGCGTTACCGAACCACAGGATAAGCGAAATTTCACACCCTTGCTCTAAAGGATATGCAACATTTTTCTTCTTTTTATATTTATTTTCGTCTGATAGGCACACACATACTCTCAACTATATTCATACCAAATAAAGACTGTCGTTACAGGCTCACATCGGTCGTTGATGTTGCATGCAACATGGAGCGTGTGCGTAAAGAATTCAACTGTGTCTGGAAGTTTTCACCGCTCAACTTGTGACTTCAACTCTCTTAAAGCCGGGCTTCTAATACCGTGGTTTCACTGATCGCCTAATATTAATGGTTCGAATTTATTCCTATACATAGAGTCACAATTAGAGTATTCTAATTCACAGGCAATCTACTTATATTTATTTATACTATATCACAGGAACTGAGTAACTACTTATATACCAGTGGTCAATTCTAGAACAAAATAAACGTAAATAAATAAATACAAAAATAATTACTAAATAAATAATAAATAAATGTATAATAAGTCAAAAAGGCCAAAGTATCACAGATGGCATGCTTCATAGTCAGGTAAGAATAAATTGTCTACGCCTAATGAAAAGTATCACCGAGTTTATAAAAAACAAGGTGGTCAAGTACAAAATAACAAAGTTTAGTCAGGTCGTAAAAATAAATATAATTATAATTTACTAAATCAATGATTAAATGTTTGTTGTCAAATAGTGAAAAAAAAACATTATATAAAGATATTAAATAGATAAATAATACAAATAAGAAAAAATCTACAATAAACCAATAATTGCACTGAGTACAAATCCACACACATTCATGTCATACACTAGCAACATCTAACAGAATGTACGACAACTATGCAATAAAAATATCTTTAGCGTGGTAAGCTCCTATCTTTTTCCTATTAGTGTCTCCTAACTCATACATTGAGTTGCCTATTGCTTTTAAAACAATACACATGACTTGTTTTGGAGTAGGTTTAGCGTTGTAACCATTGACTTGGGAACTTTGCTTAAAGTTTCAGCGATATACCACTTGTCCAATCTGAAACCTTACGTTAAGTCTTCTTGCTTCTTTCATATGTCAATTTCACCTCGTGAATGATTTTTTTCCTTATTAACTGCATTCTGGCCCTTGGCGTCTCGACCTCGCAGTCTGCTTCTTCGAATGTACATGGATGGCAGTATTCACTGCACCGCGTATAGGGAACGCGGGATCGCTGATGTGTTTGTCCCAATTTTTGTGATTCTCTTTCATTAATGACCTATTTACTCCTTCCGCAACATTCGTCTTCTAAAACTTTTATGACATTAGCCGAAGTAGCACAATGCATTGGTTTCAGGAACACAAATTTCATAAAATGGTCTAAACATACAAACACAAAGACATTACCACTACAAGTACATGTATACGGATCCATGATATAAATAAATAAACGTTGGAAAAGTTTCTCGGTAATGTGTTGTTTCCCTATAGCCGACTTATAGAATGAATTTAACTTTTTATTGGCCTTACAAATATCACAACTTTTTACATGATGGTGAATCATGTACAGATTCCGCTAATTATTGACTCAGCTCAGTTGGAACCTAGAGCTTCCAAGACTTGTCCAGCTGTGGTTAAACTATGTCCGTTTATAAACGTATCCGTCCGTTTATAAACGTGTCCGTCCGTTAGGTCAGGTAATTGGTCCTTGTTTTCGGTCACCGTTTTCTCCAACTCGTCGTACTCTTCCGTTTTGAAGAAAGGTGAATCGAAACGCACGTCAAGTACTCGGCTGATTTTTATAATTTCGTCCATTTCGGCGCGATATAGTGCATCAGACACTATGTTTTGGGATCCCTTCCGGTGTTGAATATCAAAGTTTAAGCAATGAAGCTTCATACTCCACCTCGCAAGTCTATTAGATAAGTCCTTCTGGTTCATCAACTAATTCAGACTTAAGTGGTCAATCATCTGATTGGACACCCCTACACCGTCAGTAGATTCGTCGCATTGTATGCAAAAGTGTCGGTTAAAGGATGTGTCAATGCGGGTGCCGAAGTGAGTCTCTGTTTTAATTTTTCAATGGCTTTTCTGGTCTCGTCCTGATCAAGAATTTCTTAATTTTCTCCTTTGGCAGACAGTCATGCAGCGGAGGTGCAATGATCACATAGTCTTTAATGAATCTATGGTACTACCCTGTTATCCCTAGGAACCATCTGAGCTGCTTCGGCGTTCGTGGCTCAGGGAGATCTCTGACGGCCTCAATCTTATAGGCATTTGTACGGCTACATCCGTTTCCCACAACATAACCGATATACCGGACTTCTTTAAAACAAAACTTGCTCTTTTCAACGTTTATTGTCAATTTCGCTTCACGAATAAACCTAGCTACTTTTTCCAACAATGACATATGTGACACAAAATCTTCAGAACAAACAAGTACATCATCCAAATATACAAACACAGACTCACGTAAATAAGCGGGTATCACCTAGTCCATAAGTCTACACAATACATTGTGCAGCATCGCGCAAATCAAGCATAACCGTAATTTGATACAGAGGTTTTCTCGGCACAGTGAACGCAGTTTTCTCCCTCGACTTCTAATAGGATTTGCCATAAAGCATCTTTTAGGTCAATGGCTAAGATGAACCTCGTATTTTTCAGACGGCTTAAAAGCCATCAATGCTTAGAAGGAGGTACGCATCTTGACGGTCCTCTCGTTGACTTATCTCGCGTCGAGGCCAAGTCTACTCTTTGTGCCTTTTATGACAAGTGAAAGTGGCGAATTTCAACTACTATTGCTGGGTTCTATTACACTCATTTCTAGCATTCGGTCTAATACACCAAAAATTAATTTTTGTACGTTCTAATGCCGTCTTTTCTTCATGATTCAGCTCATGTTGCACGGCATCGAAATTCAAGTCGCCTTAGACAGGTACGAGTTTTGCAACGACAGACTCATTCACATTTACTTTCACACTCTTGTTAACCACACTCAACCCAAATGCTTGCCAGGAGTCAACACCAAGGTAAACCTCCTGCTGTAGTCCTGGAACGATTAGAAACTTCAAATCTCTGGTTACGTTATCCCAGAGGACGGGCAACATGATAACTTCTTCCACCGCCATTATTCCCCCATTGCCGTCCTGTATGTGCATGTGCTGTTTTCCTTGCCCTCGAGAATTTTTTCATTATTCTTTACCAAGCAGCTGGCACCGACTCCTGAGTGACCACCTAAGGTTGTTTTTGCAAAGAAGCGATTATCACGTTTTAGTGTCACTATAGTAGCTGTTATTTTGTGCTTTAATATTCTCATTCTTCTTTGCTTTTCCCTCATTTTTAAAATTTTTTGAAAATTTCTACTTTCTCCTCATAATCTTTTTACTCTGATGTAATCTCTTAATTTGTTTCTTATCTTTAACTATTTCTACCTTAACTAATGGCTCGAGATCTTCACTTGGCTTTTCTTGGGTTTTTGCTCTGCTGGAAAGAGTTCTCGTGGGACTCTCCCAGCTTTGGGTTCCCGAGTTTCGTTTGTATACACAGAAGGACGAATTACTCCACAAGAAAAAATTAACATATCGGGAAATTTGGACGAACATATATCTACATTACGGGTGTCAGATGGCATTTTGATATAATGATCGACAGGAAGACCACACTTCAGACATAACATTAAATGAAAAGGAGATGGACAAAACGAATGGACGGTGGGGTTTTGAACAGTGAGATTTGGAACATCCGGATTTGTGGCATGATCTGAGTAGAGCACTTTATTTGGGGCAAATGCTGGCTGGGATGGCTTATAAGACTGATTCCTATTAATAGCATAAATACACTTATACTCTGTTGTTTGTTCGATATTATTTTTTTGCTCGCTACCTGACTGCGTTCATACATTCTGCCATCATGTCACCCTGCTGTGCCATCATCGCTATTAAGCGGCTCAGCTGACCGACTTCTGTAGATGCAGGACTCGGACCGCGAATCAACGACTTGGACCCTCCTGGTTGATGGTCTTCAAGTTGCTTGCTCTGCTTTTCCCGTGATCCTTCTTCGCTCATGTTGAACAGTTCCTCAATTTTTCGGGAAAACGGCAGACTGTTATTTTCTTTAATCAGGGATAGCTCGTTGGTGATTCTGTAAGATGGCTGGAGTAACTCCAGCCTGACGACTTTAAATATTCTCGCGGAACAACCGTTGAAACTATCGGTTGGGACAAAGTCTATCGGGCGTGAAATGCCGGCATCGATTAGTGTAAAAATTGACCCAATCACTTGGTTATCAAGAGCCCTGGCCCTTCGCGTTACCCTGCTATTCGAGTCAAATATATTCATACCCTCAACTTGCACTCTATTTTCAATCTCACTATAACAAAAACAAAAACGCAACACAAAGGTCTCCAAACACAGAAAATACTAAAATTAAATTTCTAAATTGATTAAAACTCAAAAACAAATAAATCAAAAAAATATAAGAAAAAAATCAATTCATCAAAAATCAATTTATTTATAGTTCTAATAAATCAAAATCCTAATTTTGATAAATTCAGTTTATCAAATTTTAATTAGAAATTTTCTTAAAATAATTAAAATTAAAACTCAATCAAATCCTGTTTAACAAATTTAGCTTACCAAAAATTCAATTTAAAATTCAACTAAATATATTAAATTAATAAGCAAAAGATGTTTATTCTATTTCAAATTTGTGCTACTCTAACCGAAAATTAAATTTAAAAATTCAAATAAAACTTAAGTTTAGAAAATAAAGAAAGAAGGAAAGGGAGCTAATAAAAATAATTTAATTCAAAGTATTCACTCTCTGACTAATTCTCTTTTACTAACTTAAAACTTAAATTCAAATTCAGATTTACACTTCCAAAAAATTAAAATAAAATAAAAATCATAAGAAAGGTCTACAAAAGAAATTCCCAAGAAATCAAAACCACGAAAAAAAAATTTATATATGTATGTATTGGGGTTTCCAGTAAGAGTGATATAATTTCTTTAAAAACAAACAGACTAATTGTTAAGGAAATTCAAATGTTAATTATTTATTGTGAAGTACAATCGATACAATTAAGTTCTGAATATAACATCATTCAAATGACCTCCACGACTTCTTTTGCTGGAACGAATTCGATTAACCCATTTTTTTAAGAAAATCATCTCTGATGAGGCTCACTTTCATCTTATTGGTGGGGTTAATAAACAAAACTGTCGATTCTGGTGCGAAGAAAATCTACAAATTATTCATGATCAACCCTAACATTGACCTAAATTATCAGTTTTGTGTGACTTTTGGTCTGATGGAATCGTCGGCCCGTACAAATTTGATTAATTAATTTCCTGTAATTTGTAATTTAGCTTTGTTGCAATAAAGGGATATTGATTGTTAAAGTGCTTAAGAACTAATATTCCAGGAATTATTTCGATTAGTATATTATTTAAACAAATATCGTTAATTTTTATAAGATTTCCTTTTAGATTATCCTTAACATGCGTACTATAAATTTTATTTTCTAAATCTATGAGAACATCAGAATGATTAACCTTTTGGTTGACGAAATCTATTGGTTTTGTTTGTGTAGTACTCTGAATCGTGTTGTTATAAAATCCTATAATAGGAGATATTTTCTCCTCTGTCGTTTCGTTTTTAGACTGTTCATCATGTCATAGCAGTCTTAAGTGTTCATTCAGCGTTTTATGGAGTCGTTCGACATCCGCATTTGATGTATGGTTACTATTTGAAGTGTAGTGTATATTAATGTTCTCTTTCTTTAAGAATTGCATCGGAATGGCTTTAAATCCTAACTCGTTGTCAACAACAAGGTTTTCTATTTTCCCAAATGTGCTAGTATTGAATCAATTTCGTTTTAAAATCCACCCGTGGATCTTCCAGATCCGTCTAAGTGTAATATTTCTCTAGGTCTTGTGGGTGTTTCCGTTAGTTTGTAAGGTATTCTAGGTTTGTCTTCTGTCATACTTTCTAGAGAACATACCTCACAGTTGTTAATAAACTGGGTTATTCTTACTTTAAGTTTGGCATTGTAAATTCTTGTTTTAGTTCTTCTAACACTGATTACATACCAATGTGGTTTTTGCTTAAATGTTCTTCTTCAATTATTTTTGTAAGTTCAAGTTCGTCTTTTATGTCGTCTAGTTTTTTAAAGCACCTAACTAATTTGAATCCGTTATTACTTGAGAAGAATTCTCTATTGGTATCCCTGAAAGTATTTAAAATTCATTTTCTATTAGAACGGCATTTACTTGAGTTTCAAGATCATAATTGCGTATTCTTTATCTAATTCCTTAAATGCTATTGTTTTCCTAATGTTCTTAAAAATAGTTTCGATTTTTATCCGGAATGAATTTATTTTAAGATAACTTGATTTATAGGCGAAGCACTCTCTGTTAAATTTGGTTGGATGACTTCTAGTGTTAATGTTGGCAGGTTCTTTTTTGATTCTGGATAATGCGTCAGCATTACTGTTTTTCGCCTCTTTTATTCAAATTCTGACAGTTTTAGTCTCCACCTGACTAATTTTGAGTTTGGCTCCTTAATTGAAATAAGCCAAGTTAGTGGCTTGTGGTCCGTTTCGATTGTAAATTTTCGTCCGAAAAGGTAAGGTCGGAAATATTTAGTAGCCCAGTAGTGTTATAATTACACTCATGTTCGTTGAGGGTATGGCTTGCATAGTAAATGGAGTGGTTTTCTTGTGAAAGTATTGCTCCTTAAGCGAAATTACTTGCGTCCGTTGTTAAAGTGATTTTTTTTTTGAAAAATTTGGATATGCTAGAATCGGGTCATGCATTAGCAATGTTCTGAGAGTGTTGAATCTTTCTAGGTACTGTGGGTCAGCAATATTTATTTTGGCATTCTTCTTTAAATATTCAGTCATAAGCTTAGCAATCATGGAATAATCCTTTATGAATTTGCGGTAGTAACCAGCTAAGCCAAGGAATTGTTTAATTTGTTTAGGTTTTTTTGGTATTCTATTTTTTTGGGATTGGGTTTTATACCCTCTAATGTCACGATGTGACAAAGGAACTCGGTTTCCCTTTCTAGAAATTCGGATTTGCCTAGTTGTATTTTGAGGTTGGCTTCTTGTAGCCGATTAAAAATAAGTTTTATTGAATTAATGTGTTCTTGTAAAGAAGTCGAAAATATTATTACGTCGTCCAGGTAAACTAGACAGATTTTGTTGATATAATCTTTAAGTACGTGATTCATTAACCTTTGGAATGTCGCTGAGGCTGTCTTTAGCCCAAATGGCATTCGTAGGAATTCATAGTGTCCTCCTTCGTCGGTGAAGGCGGTCTTCTGAATATCTTCTTCCTTAATCTCTATTTGGTGAAATCCTTTCGCCAAATCCAAAGTGGTGAAATACTGGCATCTTCCCAGTTTGTCAAGGAGTTCATCAATATTGTGAATTGGATACCTGTCATCTATGGTTACTTCATTGAGTTTCCGATAATCGATAACAAGCCTCCATTTGGGTTTTCCACTTGCATCGGCATTCTTCGCTACGATCCAAATGGGTGCAGAGTAAGGAGAAGTGCTACGTCTAATAATGTTATTATCAAGCATATCCTGAATTTGTGCTTGGACTTCATGTTTATGTACAAAGGTACACGATATGATTTAGTGTGTATGTGAATATTGTTTGTGGTCCTAATTACATGTTTTATTGTTATTACTGTTATTATATTTTATATCTATATCTATATATTATAATTTTTTATTACATTTAAAAACTGTTCTTCGGAATTAAGATGTTCCGTTCGGATTTGTTCGAGAAATGGTTTAGGTTCAATTTTTTTTTCTTTTATGCTGAAATTTTCGTGCTCTTCCTTCTGCGTAGTTACACGATTCTTTTCGGACAATAAATTAACATATACTGCGTGATTTTCTGTATTTAGTATGCCCTCACTTAAAATCATTGAATCATTTTCTTCCTTAAAATAAATTAACTCGGAGTCATTTTGTGTCTGTATCCGCTTTTCGCTTTCAAAATGCATTGGCAACGTCTCATTGGTTGTTCTCTTTCCTTATAATATATAAGTGCATTAAATGGTCTTCATATGTCATTACCTATTACACCATCGTAGAAGTTATGGAATTTTGTTATGTAAAATTCGAGCGTTTCACTCGATCCGTTTGTATTAAATTCTTTAAAAGTGGGTACTAATGCTTTTCCATTTATGTAAATTATTTGGTGCTGCAGGGTTCTAATAAGAATTGGGTTTGTTTCGAAGATTCTTTTTGGGTGATAAATTCCTGGCTTAAGGATGGAATTTGTTGCTCCTGAATCAATTATTAATTTTATAAATCCTAATTTAGTTTAAATTTTTATAAATGGAAGCTTGTATCCGAGGCCGATTCCCGAAAATTTTCCATTGTTTCGATCTTGTTAATGTCCATCGGTTCAGGTTGGTTTCTAAAGTTTTGTCTATTTAGATGGAGCTGAGGATTTTGTTGAGCATGATTCTGCACGCTTATTTGCTGGATATTCCTTTCGTGGCTTTGGAATTGTTGTTGGAAATGATGTTGAAAGGTTGTTGGAAGTTTTTTCTATGATTGTTGGAAAGTTCTTTCTTGATTGTTAAATCGTTGTTGGAAATTTCTTCCATGATTGTTAAATAAATGTTGGAAATTTCTTTCCATGATTGTTAAATGGTTGTTTGAAGTTTCCGTGTTGTATGTTGTGCTTGGGTTGGTGATTCCCCCGTTTAATATGGTGTATGTTAGACTGTGTCCTATTCTCGGTATAAGCATACCCAGCTTGAAATATAATGTTCATGCCTGCTCTAGACCTTCTGAGGTTTTACTTTGAAGATATTGAGGGCGGTACGTAGTTTGTTATTTAATCTATGAAGCTTGCTCTTCACTTCATTGTAAAAATCTAGTGTATTTGTCTTGAAGGACACACCTCAGTGCTCGTCGAAAAGTTCTTCGCATGATCGTCTGTCCCCGAAATTATTTTGCAGCATATTTTTTATGTGTGTCCAGGAAACCGTGCGACAGTTTATTTCGATCACCTGCCTCGCTTTTCCGTTGAGTTTTGATTCAATAATGTCGGAAAAAAGTAGTTGTGAGAGTTCATCATACGTGCGTAAATGTGGATATATTCTGTCAACAAGTGTGGTAAATGTCTGTAAGTCCTTTGGGTCTTCACAAAATTCTGGTAAGGTCTTCAAATATTTAAAAGGGTTTAAAGTTAATCTGTTAAAATGAGCTTGATCCTGTTCTGCCATTCTCACAGTTTTTTTTTTTTGTTATGTGTATGTATGTATATTAAATGGATGTCATTTATAAAGTAAAAAAAAATATAAAGAAAAAAATCTTTTTATATCCCAGAACATTTTTGTCTTCTTATTTTATTTTTTAAATATTTGTTTCTTGCCTTAATTTTTATTAAACTTATCTTATGTAAATATTTTTGTTATTTTTATTTTAATTTCTTCTTCTATAGATGAATATAGTAATTTTCTTTGAATTTATGTTTCTATTGTAGTTATTTCAATTGCAAATATTTAAACTTATTGACTACTTATGAATAATAACGGTAAAAATGGAAGTCTGGCTTTGATGAATTCTATGCTGTTGGAAATTTTCTCTTTGTTGTTATATTTCTATCCTTCTGTTGTCTGGTGAATTTGATGCTGTTTTTGGATGTACAATATTTTCTTCTCTGTTGTTATGGTTCTTCCTTCCTCGTGATCTTTATTGGGGTTGTGTTGAGATTTGATGCAGAAGGCTTAGGTCTCTCAATATTTTTGTAATCTTTCTGGCTTTATTAGTGGTGTTAATTTATTAACATATCTGTTATTTAAAAAAAAATTCTTTCACTTATTAACACATATATTTGCATTAATTGCCCTGTTTTATAACATAATCTTTTAGGTTAAAACTTTTACTGATTAATAGTTGTCCTGTCCATTAACATTATCTTTTATGTTGTTGTTTTTTTTTAACACTTATTTGCGTTGATTGTCTTGTGTATTAACGTAATTTTTATGTTTTATTTATTAACACATTTATTTACATTAGCTGTCCGGTTCTATAACATAATCTTTTTTTATGTTATATTTTTATTATTTTTAATACAATCTTTTATGTTATTTTTGTTATTAACACATTAGGTGTTAAATATCGTATTTATTAACATAATCTTTTTTTCACTTTAATACCCGTTAAGACATGAAAATTTCGCGTATCACCTTTTCACTTTTTAACTAAAGCTACAAGGATACTCGGGTATCCTACCGACTGCGCCACTTTTTTTCCGATACGTGGAGAACGAAAAAATAAAACAACTCGTTTAAAGTTCAGTAAATAACAGGCAATATTTCTTTATTTTCTGTTTTCTTAAGTACTATTATTTTGCTTAGCGGAAATGCAGCAATAAAAAATACAAATTAATTGATTAAAATAAATATTTGCACAATAATTCCTAAGAAATTTGTCTGGTGCATTTTGCTAATTGTTGTATTTTCGTTAGCGGAAATTCACCCAAACAAAGTGTAGCAATTCTTTTGAAAAAATACAATTAATAAAGTTATAAACATAAATTAAAATTCTTTGGAATTTGCAGCACATAAAGTTTTAAAAATAATTACTAAAATTCGTAGAAGTTAAAACAACATACATATGTATGTACATGTGTATGACCAAAATTATGTTAAGGGAATAGTGGGAGACACTATAACTATTTTGCTCAAACATATTCGAGCTACGCGTACATTCGAGCAACGAGCACTCGCACAACTGCTCACTGCTCATTACTCGAAAATTTTTTGAGCCGAGCACGAGCATTTCGAGTATTTTCACAATCAGTTTGACTTCTTTCTCAAAACTTTTTTTAATAATTTAAAATTTATTTATGCAAAGTGTAAAAATCATTGAAACGCCAAAGAAATTTTGACAAACAAAATTAAAATTGTATTGTTCTGCTCAGCAGTTGAGCAATGAGCGAGTATCGAGCGAGCATCGAGCTGCTCGCAATGCTCGATACCCGGGTATCTGGAGCTCTAATTCACAGCAGTGTAATCAGCAACGAGTTCAATTTACGACTGAATAGCTCCGCAGTTGTGTTTCGCCTTAAATACTAGTCGATTGCTCACAACTTACGCCCGGAATTATCAAGATATTCTCGATAACGAAAGCTTTTCGATTCACACTCTAGAACATGACAGTTGTCGGCTTCTCTCTTTCATCTGACATTTGCTTCGCATTTTCGCCACACTGCCCTCCTCCTAAGTTTGATCGTCCCGATCAGACAAATTTGTTGTTCCTTCCCAATTGCATTGAAGTTTTGAGGACGAACCTTTACTCCGTTGTGGATTTTACAACAAACAGAATCTCCATTTTGGAAGCCTTCGGAGTTCATCGCCTTGTCATACCTGGCATTCATTTTGTCACTCATAGTTTGAGTTCGCTGTCTCACAAGAGCATGTATCTCTCTTAACTCTTCCTTTAAAATGCTAGACGCTTCTTTTCCAATTTTCCTCGCATCACCATTTATTCCAAATTTTAAATCGCTGGGTAACCGAAGTTCACCACAAAAGAGTATCCTCGCAGGGACAGCAAGAGCTATCGTTCGGGTTTTTCGAATACCAAGTATCAGGCACATCTCCTGGAATACCGTCGATTCAAAATTTCTTCCTTGGTCTGAGTGCAATTCTATAGGCGCACCGTATCTGGTAACCCAATTGTGAGTGAATGCATCCGCAACTGTTTTGGCTTCCTGGTTTGGAATTGGGTAGACCTCAGGCCATTTACTAAAGTAGTCCATAACCACAAGAACGTATTTTGCCTTGTTTTGCTCATAGGAAATGGGCGGGGCTACATACATGGCAACCCGCTCAAATGGTGCACTTGAGTTATACAGAGTTATGACTTCGGGATTTTGGCCCTTTAGCTGATATGCACTACTTGCAGTTTGCAATCCACTTAGCGACGACAACGAACCCAATAGAACCGCTCATCATCATCATCTCCTGCTCATCAATCACTTGCGAAAGTACAACTCCTATGCAAAAAACACTTGCATTTGTATCCAGAATAAATTTTGCCCCCGAACCGGTAACATAGGCGCAGCGCATAACCGTTCTTTCAAAGCTTGGAAAGTCTCCTCTCGGTCAGTTTTCCACTTGAAAGATCTATTTTTCCTAGTGAGCTCATGGAGACTATGGGCTATGCTGGCGAAATTCAGAACAAATCGGTGATTGTAAGTACACAGACCAAGAAAACTTCTTAATTCATGCAGATTTTTGGGTCTTGGCCAATCCTTCACTGTTTCTATTTTTTACTTCGCAGTATGAACGCCACTCATAGTTACTTGATGACTTAATAATACACCTCCTTCTTGAATAAGGAGCACTTCTTAGGACTTAGTTTAAGACCAGCGCCAGCTATTCTCTGGAAAACTTCTTCCAAATTACTCAGATGTTCATCGAAGCTTTTTCCCAATACGATGATGTCAACTAGATATACCAAACAAGTCATCAAATATATCCCTTCGGGAAGATGGTCCTTTAGTCTTTCAAAAGTGGCAGGAGCGTTGCATAATCCAAATGGAATTACCGTGAACTGCTAAAGACCGTTACCGACAATAAATGCTTTTTCCTCTTTATCTTCTTCACTCACTTCCACTTACCAATACCCGCTCATAAGGTCGAGTGTTGAGAACCATTATGTGCCAGTTAATGAGTCTAGAGTATTATCGATCCTGGGCAAAGGATAAACCTCCTTCCTTGTCACGTCATTTAATATATTATTATATATAAAGGGTGTTTTTTATAGAGGTATAGAACTATAAGTTGCAATAAAACAACGATGGATTATTCGATTGAAATGAATTTTATTTATCCGAAAGATAATCTCGTGGCATTATATTTTAAATATGGTTTCTGGCATATGACCGCCACGGCTGGCACGGATGTAGTCCAATCTGGACGTCCAATTTTCGATGACTTTTTCCAACGTTTGTGGCCGTATATCGGCAATAACACGGCGAATGTTGTCTTCCAAATGGTCAAGCGTTTGTGGCTTATCCGCATAGACCAATGACTTTACATAGCCCCACAGAAAGTAGTCTAGCGGTGTTAAATCACAAGATCTTGGAGGCCAATTCACAGGTCCAAAACGTGAAATTAGGCGGTCACCAAACATGTCTTTCAATAAATCTATTGTGGCACGAGCTGTATGACATGTTGAAACCACATCTCCTGGACATCATGGTTATTCAATTCAGGAATGAAAAAGTTAGTAATCATGGCTCTATACCGATCACCATTGACTGTAACGTTCTGGCCACCATCGTTTTTGAAAAAGTACGGGCTAATGATTCCACCAGCCCATAAAGCGCACCAAACAGTCAGTTTTTCTGGATGTAACGGTGTTTCAACATACACTTGAGGATTACCTTCCCTCCACATGCGGCAGTTTTTTTTGTTGACGTAGCCATTCAACCAGAAGTGCGCTTCATCGCTAAACATGGCTAGAATGGACGTAGTGCGCGATACGTTTTCCGCACAAAACCAATATTTTCGAAATAAAATTGCACTATTTGCAAGCGTTGTTCAGGCGTGAGTCTATTCATGAAAAATTGCCAAACCAAACTGAGAATAAATCACTTGACAGCTGTTAAATCGGTCGCCATCTTGAAAAGTAATGCCAACTTAAAGTTCTATACCTCTATAAAAAACACCCTTTATATCATTAATAATATTGTCCATGTATAACCGTAACTGACCATCTTTCTTCTTCACAAGTACTACAGGCGAGCTCCAAGAGCTTGCTGGCGATAACACCGCTTTCTCTCATTTCTTTAATTATTAACCAACAGCGCCACGTTTAAAGACATTTAATACTCTCCCTGGGATGTGTCCATTCTTTTGTGGCTTAGCCAGGGTTTCACCAACAAGTACGTCTGGTGTAAAATTTTATGCTGCTTCGACAACCCTTAATTTTTTTGTCCCACAATCTCCATAAATCTTTGCCCAAACAACTGCTTCTGACTTTAGTGGGATCAGTTCACTGCCTTGTGAACCACTTGATTGCTGCCGTATGTGGAATTATAGCCAATGCTTAGTGGTATTTCCATGTTCTTATACTCCCTTTTTTTATTCAAGCCGATCTTGATACCCACATTTGATGATCCATCAAGAAGTCGACTCCTGTGATTACCTAATCTACAATCTACGCGACTATGAAGCTGTGTGACACCGTCTTATTCCCTACTGCGACTTCACATGCTACTTATTCCACCACTTGGGTGTCCCCTCCAATAATGGTCTTACTACCTTAGCGATCAGGTCAGTGATGCGTGGCTTGTTTTTCTACCAATTTGCGAGACGGAGATTATGGAGCATTCAATTGCATGCGCCGCTTAGGACTGGCTCGTTTTAGCTTAACGACTGAAAAGTTGATGGTTCATCTTCCTCAGCCTTCCGTTTTCGCTGTCCTTCCTGTCTGTTGGAACCCGCCCTGCATTCAATATTTCGTCCATCACATCTGGTGTTTCTACCTCCACTTTATTGACTTTGTATGCAGGTCTGCTTATGAGTGCAGCCGTTTCACGTGTTTGAGCATACACAACAGTTTCAGCGAATGTTAGCTTTGGATTCGCATATGTCTCTTACTTGGCGTAAATGTCTTTTATTCCGCTGATGAATCTCTGTATTTTTACCCTTTCGAGATGCTCGTCCGATACATCCCCAATGGCTAAATGAGACAATCTCTCAATTTCCGAAGAATATTCCTGCAGAGATTCGTTGGGTCTTCGGTCGTGTTTTTCCAACTCCATCTGGTAAATTTGTCTCCTGCGTTCCCTCTCATATTTATAGTCTGCTTAAATTTCCGCATCAAGTCTTTCCAACGCAACGAATAGTGTAGCACATTTTTTCTCTCTCATTTGATGTAGCTGTCTTTTTAAACTGGAGATTAAAGGAATTTCGCCGTCAAATTATGGCGTTTTTTACCCTGGAAGCGTTCACTGAAGTGGTTGGACGATTTAACTGCATATCCTGTACACGACCTTCCAATGCGTTGGCTTTGGCTTCAATTAGCTTATCTGTCTCATCTTGCCGTTCTTTCCTTCTGTTCTGTCTGGCTGTGCATTCAGCTTTTGTTAGACGCTGGTATCCAACTTTTGTGACATGTTGGCATTGATTTGTGAAATTGCAGCCAATAACATGTTCCTGTCCATACCCGTAGCCTTTTTTTAAATCTTATCTGATGGCTGCTCCAACTCCTTCCCAGAACAGCCTCTTCCTTGTCTATATCCTTCGAGGATATATCTTAGTCCTCGCGACGGAATTCGTATTGATTCAAGTCGATGCCTTCAAATTTAATTGCTTATCGCAACCCCGATTGCAGCTCTGCCTTATTTCCAGTTGTAGATAATTCTCGCTTTGCCAATTCCCTTTTGAGGAGAGTTATCGTCAAATCCTGAATCTTGACCATCGATTGCCCTTATATACTAGTCGATTGCTCACAATATAGGCACACACATACTATCAACTATATTAATACCAAATAAATGCTGTCGTTACAACTGTGAAATTGTTTGCTTTATTACCTATTTGGAAAATTCTATGGTTGGTGCCATTGAGCAAGAAGAAATGAAATAAAGCAAATTTGTATTACTTTCATTCTAATTTAGAAAAAAATTACTAATTTATTTAATTCCGCTTGCCTTATAGCACTCCACAGTTCCGAAGGGATGAGTACACTCTAGCCATGAAGGTTTTCGATGCAGTACCCACCGATGGAAACAGTGGCAGTATACTCCATTGGAAAGACCAGGTGGAAAAGGATCTGCTCCATGTGGTATTTCCAGTAGGCACCAAACAACAAAAAGAACTAGTGCACTGTTATCAACTCGGCTATAATCGCGTAAGCGGTGTCTACATCACTATAGGAAAAGGTATGGTATAACTTTGTAAAAAAAAGTATACTTTGTGTTTTGTGACTTAAAACTTAGAAATCAAAACATAGTTTCAGCACCTCATAAAATTTGCAAACTATGTGGGGAAGGCCTTCGAAATTTGTTTAAGGACATCAAAAAGCCTTTCCGATATACAATTTTGATGAATTCTTACATTCGTTCCTGTAATGGTCCCCGCCACCCTGAAACAGATTCCATGCTCTGACGAAGAGGGTACTGTACCTTAACCTGATAACAAGTCAAGTTGTGAATTTGTAGATGGCAGTAATCCTAGTTGACGCCAAGCATAGCCGTGAGTAAAGCTGATTTATGACCTCACATTTGTATTGCGTTTTCCCTCATATTTTTAATAAGAAGTGGTAGTAACATTATTTAAATCTGTGGGTATAGACTTTTTAGGTAATCTTGACCTAACTCATGTATATTCAAACAAGTTTAGCCGCAACTAATCCACTCTGACTTCAAAGTTTGATGAAACTTTTCCATCATCGACAAATCTATTATTTTAACTGTCATTTATAAGCACAAGTAATTGAACATTAAAGCACTACTACAAAGGTTGGGAGATGCTATATACAGACGGATTTTAATCAGACACCGGTACTGCATTTGCTGTAACGAACACGCTGGGTTCTACCATTACTGTATTTTCGCTTCCATCGTACTGCTTGGTATTTACAGCCTAGGCAGCTCCTTACTAGAAGCAGCACTCTTTTATCGCAACATGGTAGAAAGAGAGTTTTTTACGCTCACAACAAATGCGTCATTGAAGCTGTTCTCAACCAATCAAAGGACACTCACATTATAATAAAGATCTGACACGTTTTGTTTCAGAGCACAAATGAAATAAAAATAATGTGGGTACCTGCGCAGAATAGGAATCGAAACTAATTGTGCTGAACCACTGAGCTTTTCACCGATAAAAAAATGAACGCTTCCAGGATAAAAACAGCCTCCTTTGACGTGAAAAGCCTGGAGAAGCGCGACCAAAGAATCTCTGCAAGAATATGCTTCCGAAATTGAAAGATTAACACAATTAGCTATTGGGAAAGCATCTGGAGAATAAAGGGCATATACGCCAAGCGAAAGTAATTTGCGAATCCAAAGTCAAAATTTGCTGAAACCGTTGCGTATGTTCAAACATGTGAAACGGCGGCACTCAAAAGCAGACAAGCATAAAAATTCGATAAAGTGTAGGTTGAAACTCCAGAATGATAAACGAAATATTGAAAACTATGAAGTGGATCGAAGGAATGAATCGTCAACAAGAAGAATCAAGCTGGCAAATTTTTTAAATGTGGTCACTTCGAGAGGGAACGCAACGAAGAGCCGAAGAAAATGAATCTGAGTCCAATCACTTGTTAAACTAAAACGAGCCAGTCAAAAGAGAATGTGATGGTATTACACAACTTTATAGTCGCGTAGAATGTAGATGAGATCATCATAGGAGTAGACTTCCTCTTGGATCAAGACATCAAGATCGACTTGAATGACCGAATTAGGGAGTACGAAAAACATTGAAGTACCACTTAGCATTGGCTATAATTCCACATATAGCAGCAAGGAAGTAGTCCTTGAAGGCACCGAACTGATCCCACCAAAGTCGGAAACAGTTGCATGAGCGAAGATTAATGGAGATTGTGGGACAAACAAAATGTGGGTTATCGAAGCAGCACAAAATTCTATACCGGACGTACATATTGGTAAAACCGTGGCTAAAACGCAAAAGAATGGTTGGCGCTGGTCTTAAACTAAGTCCTAAGAAGTGCTCTTTATTCAAGAAGGAGATGAATTACTTACTTACTATGTAAGGCATTTGGACAGCGAAGGAAAAAATAGAAGTAGAGGATTGGCCAAACAAAAATTAAGGTAACCCAATTCTTCATAACGAAATCTTAAATGAGTGGAGAAACTACAAGTATTACTACAAAACTTTTAATCAATGGGACAGGATCAAAAACAGTACTGTCCTTCCTATTCCTACTCTATGAATATAATAACATTTATACGTCTCCGGATATTGCACACACTCGCTACACAAACACACCTTTTGAAAGGCATACCTAAAGCAAGCTGTGGTGTTTGTGGTTTTATTGATTTTAATGTCATGCATATCATTGACAACTGCCCAAACTTACAAGAAATAAAACAAATCTAAGCCGTCTGATCATCTTAAACCCCAAACTACCGTAAAGTTAAACTAATTTTAAAATTTGTAACTCTTTGAAATAAGCATTATCAAATTTAATACATTGTCTATTACTAAATATCCATGTACTTCCAAATATTATGATTAACTAAATCACTCTCTTTTCAATTAAGCATATACATATGTGCTAAAATTTCGACTTTATATAGGGGTTTCCAATAAGAATGGTATGGTTTCTTAAAAAAAACCACACTTATTGTTAAAGAAATTGAAATGTTTTTTATGAAGTAAAATCGATACAATTAAGTTCTGAATATAACATCATTCAAATGGCTTCCATGACTTCTTTTGCAGGAACGAATTCTATGAACCCAATTTTTGTTAAAAAAAATCATCTTCTCCGATTAGGCTCACATTCATCTGAGTGGTGTGGTAAATAAACAAAACAATCGATTCTGGTGCGAAGAAAATTCACAAATTATTCATGAACAACCATTACATTCTCCTAAGACCGGTTTGGTGCGGTTTTTGGTCTGGTGGAATCATCGGTCCGTACTTCTTCCGAAATGAAGCTGGTGGCACCGTTACTGTCAATGGAGAGCGGTATAGATCGATGATAACCAACTTTTTATGGCCGTAATTGGAAGAAGTTTATCTTAAGGGGGTATTCTAGTCTAGAATTTTGGAAAATTTGATTTTCATTTTTTGTTGTTACATATTCTTGAAGTTTAACTATTTAAAAATATGGTTGTAAGAAATTTTTTTAAAATTCAAATTATTTTCGGAGATACAGGTATTTTTCTGACGCAGCATCCATTTCGGCTCGGCCTTTAAAGTCGGTATGCAGCTCTTACGAAAACAAAAAACTATATATAAAAAAAGTGCAAAACCACTTCAATGAAGAAGGAAAAATGCGCTGCACTATTCGTTGAGTTAGAAGGACCTGTTGCGGAAATTTTGCAGACTATTCCTGAATATAAGAGAGGTGATTACAATGCATTAATACGAGCCGTAGAAAGAAGCTAGCTCATTTAGGGAATAAAGGAAGTAAACATTTGCTGAAACTGTTGCGTATGCTCAAACACGTGAAACGGCGGCACTCAAAAGCAGACCAGCATAAAAAGTCAATGAAGTGTAGGTTGACCCCAGATGTGATAAACGAAATATTGAAAACTATGAAGGGTATCGAAGGAATGAATCGCCAACAAGAAGAATCAAGCTGGCAAATGTTTTAAATGTGGCCACTTCGAGAGGGAATTTAAGGCGAGCTCCAACAAAAATAACAATTCAGGAGAACGCAAACGAAGGGCTGTAGAAGGTGAATCTGACTCCAATCAGTCGTTAAACTAAAACGCACCAGTCTAAAGTGGCGTACGCTGGCTCCGCCAATTGAATGCCCCATAATCTCCGCCTCGCAAAAAAAAACGAGCACCATTACTATTGGTGGGAATGTGGATGAACGAGAGCGAATATTAACAGTGGATACGGCCGCATCACACTCAACCGTGCGAACTGACAGGATCGCTAAAACAATGAGACCATTATTTGAAGCAAGATTGAAAACAGCGACAAGTTGTGAGAGAAGTAACATGTCAGGTTGCAGTGGGGAATGTGACGGTGTCCAATAGGTTCATAGTCGCGAAGATTATGGATGAGGTCATCATAGGAGTAGACTTCCTCTTGGATCAAGGCATCAAGATCGACTTGAATAACTGAATTAAATTGAAAGAACCGAAATGATCCCACCAAAGTCATAAGCAGTTCTATACCGGACGTACATATTGGTAAAACCCTTTCCAAGACGTCAAAAAATGGCTGGCGCTGGTCTTAAACTAAGTCCTAAGAATTGCTCTTTATTCAAGAAGAAGGTGAATTCCTTAGGCCATCAAGTAACGACGAAAGAATAGAAATATGCACGAATATTGTTCTAAATTTCGCCAGCATAGCTAATAGTCTCCATGAGCTTACTAAGAAAAATAGATCTTTCGAGTGGAAAACTGAACAAAAGGAGGCTTTCCAAACTTTGAAAAAAAAAAACGGTTATGCACTGCGCCTATGCTACCGGTTCCAGGAGCAACATTTATTCTGGATACAGAGGCTAGTGTCTTTGGCATAGGAGGTATACTTTCGCAAGTGGTTGATGGGCAGGAAACGATAGTTGAATACTATAGACGGTCTATTAGGAGACCTGAGCGGAACTACTGCGGAACTAGGAGAGAACTACTAACATTGGTGGATTTCATAAAATATTTCTACAGTTATATGCATGGCAAAAATTTCCGAGTTAAAACGGATAATGCACCGCTAAAGTGCCTACTACAGTTCATGAATACCGAAAGGCAGCTATCTCGGTAGATTAAATTATGAATTCATCATCGAGCTCTGCAAAATACGCACGGAAAAGCTGCCATATAGATATAGATATAGGAAGATCCGGAATTGGAACTGTTAATGCACAGATTGGAGATGAACAAACGGCAGCGGAAGGTATACTGGGCATAATAGAGCAGTTTAGTGTTAATATCTGGCTGTTTGCATAGAGTATGGGAAAGTGAAAATGGCTGGTGCTCTAGAAGGCTAATAGTAGTTCCGAGCTTAAGAATTCCGGACGTTTTTAAGGAATTCCATAATGGCCCTAGTGGAGCACACCTAGAAATTACGAAAACGCTGGAGAAAATCAAGCCGAGAACGCCATTCACGGGAAGAGAGTTCACGAAATTGTTAACGGACTCTCGGTGAATATTCTTTATGGCCTATATGTACGCCGCCCTGTCCAGTGGGTCTTGTCTGTATTGCTGTACGGAGTCGCGGTAGACAAGTACTCCTGATGCGCCTTGGTGGTGGTTCAGCTTCCGATAAGTGTCTGTTGGGATCATCCCAGCAGATATTGCTTACACAGCATAGCATTATGCTCCTTAACTGGGAGCATAGATGTTTCACTGTGTAAGGTTTCCTATCACGGTCTGAAGGGCGGTGCTCTGACATGTCTGAAGCTTATTCAACTGCGCCTCCCTAGTCCCTGGCGTCCAAATCGGAACAGCATAGTTTACGACCGGCCGGCCAATTACCTTGTACGTTGCCAACAGCTTTTCTTTGTATTTCCCCAGCATATAAAGGCTAGCGGCTTAAGGATTTTGTTGCGTTTCTTTATTTTGGTGGCAATTGCAGTCGTGTGCGGAGTGAAGGAGTACGCGCTGTCAAATGTGACTCCCAGTAACTTTAGTAACTTTGTTCGTGGTCGGAATTTTATCGTTATTGACATTCACATTGAGTTCTAGCCGTACTCCATCCTAAAGCTGGTGAAAAGGGTAGCAGAGGATTTTGCTGGTTGTAGGTGAAGATGTCGTGCAGTGAAGATTTGGAAAGGTCGGCGAGATAGAAGTTTACGCCAAAACCGAATAGTCATCGGCGTATAAGATCAAAGAGATGCCCTCTGATGGTGGAGGAAGGTGGTGGTAATGAGGAATCCTCAATGTCCGATAGTAGCACTGCGTGATTATCTGAGTATTTATGACGTTAAGAGCTGTTGTGGTGCTGTGTCGGCCGATAACACCTTCCTTTCCCGGCTTTAATAGCAGTACCACACTACCCAGTTTCCACATATCGGGTATAACCTTGGTTATAGAGAACCTTGGTGAGGTAGTCTGCTCCCACTTAACCCAAATGATTTAACACCAGTATGCTTATTCCGTCGGGGCCGATGGATTTGGAAGCCTTCGCCTTCCCGATAACCCCCTAAACCTTTTCCCTGGAGAAATCAAGCGCTAGTGTTTGGCAATTGCGCAGACGACGGGTCACTTGTCTTTTCGTTCTGTTAACCGAATGGTCCGACGAGGCGTGATCACCGCACGTAAGGCGAAGAGGCCTCCGGCAGATTTAAGATTACCTGATGACCTAAACGGGGCTAGGTCGCCAAAATGGTGACAGCCCTTAGCCGGATAAAATCCGTGTCAACTCCGGTACCGGCTATTATGGGAGTTATGGCGACTTTTATGTAACAATCCAATGATCGAACTCGAAGGATTTGGGAAATCATCGAGATAATTTAGCGAAATCGTAACAATATGTTTAAATGATTCATATTATACGTACATCATTGCAATTTTCAGTAAATTGCCTACACAGCAACAGGAGCGAGTATAAATATATTCTGCGCATATACATATATATATGTACATACATATACCCAGAAGCACACGGTGAAATATAAATAACAAAGCCACCCCAAATAAATTAAATTTATAAAAAATTAATTAATTAATAAAATTTAATGAAAATAAATAAATAAATACACTAATTAAATTTAAAATTAATAAAACAAAATTAATTTTAAAATAAATATCAAATTTTGAAGAAAGAGTAAAATAACCGATGGGAAACCCCAAAAGGATTTGCTGAAATATATGAATACTTCACTGCCAACGAAATACTTACGAGGATAAGGATAAATGAGTTACTCCAAAAACTCTCTCGAAGCGTCCCGCAGCATTGATTCCCCAAACGCAACCCTTAGCGCAATCCTGTACTCACCCCGATCAACAAAAATCACTTGTTTGTGGAATATTTCATGAGAAATTTGAGGAATGACAATTCAAGGACCTTTTTACAACAGGATATATAGAAAACAGCAAATTTTTCCAAAAAAATTCTACAGTTGAAAATGAGAACAAGAGGAGAAGCAGTACAAATCCTACAGAACTTCAAAATAAATTAAGTTAATTTCAATATTGTTGGGCAAGCTCTCGCATCGAGATACGAAAGCTAATACCCCCAAATGCTCAGAAGTCGAAAGTTCAAACCCAGAACATAATGAGTCACATTCAGAGCCCCAGAGTTTAAGTCAAAATTATACATTTACTCTCAAAACTAAACCTCCACAAATCAAATGGAAACTGGAAAGCCAATCTCGTGTAGATTATGTAGCTCTCATCGCTTAATGATTAAATGCGCAATATTCCAGAAACTATCCGTCGTCGATGGGATTAAGTACGCAAGATAAAATAATTATTGCACGAAGTGTTTGGCGTACTCTCATTCAGAAAGAAAATGCAGAAGCAACTCCACATGCCTACATTGCAAAAAAGGCACTGACTTCTTCATTACTCGGTAAAATTCTAAAGATCAAGCGACCCATTCCGCCCAAGAAGTAATGTGCCATCTCTCCGAAAAGCTTTATACCCCTGAAAAGGCACAAAGAGCATTCAGTTCCACTCCAACTACACATTGCTCGATACAACCCACTCAAGAGGTGTTATCGTACTGCGCAAGTAGCAGAGGAACGGTATTGCTACCAACAGTAAACGTACCCATTCTCCATAAAGTGAAAATTATAAAAATACGAGCTCTCATAGATCAAGTGTCCCAAAAAACTTGTGTATCCTCTCAAATACAAAAGTTCCTTGATCTACACACAACAAAGACCCATCACGAAATATTTGGATTGGAAGGACAGTTAGTGCAGCACTCCCACGAAGTATGCACCCTCACAAGGCTCCTCGAATAACAGAAGAAAAATCTTAACCCCTGCGATAATACTGCGTCAACTCCACTCTCTACAATCACTAAATATATAAAACCCAGATAATATTGCACTCTTCCCAAGGTTTAAGAACTGCGGCAGCTTAATAGCGCAAAACTGTCTCACTCTCGAGACTAAATATGGGCGAAACAGAAATTTACTCAAAAAGGTAGAAAAACAGTTCGGAAACCACTTTGTATTCGACTCAACCATTCTGTTGCCTTGGATAAATATTTATCCGAAAACACATACTCATTTCAAGTCAGCAAAAATAAACAACGCAAAACGCCCATATCAACGAGGACATATCCGATTGCATTACTACATTACATTCCAGCTTTTTTAATTATGCACTACCGAATACGGTTTGATTCGGTAGAAAAATGCAGAATGGCTACTCAAGCACCCGAAATCTGGTGTAATCTACATCAAATTTCTCATGACAGCACTCATCACCGAATATAAGCAATCGAACAAAAGTAGGTAATGCCCCAAAAATTTACGACTACTCCAGATGGTCAAAAAGTCCTAACCCCAGACTAAATATGCACACGGTGTACATCTAATAAACCATGCTACTCTTCCACTCAAACTCTCATCTCATTTGTATCAAAACATTCGCACTCATTCATGTATAAATAATGCATTTCAAACATTTCTCCTTCCCCCGGCCTTCAGAGAAACACATGCTTGTCATATATTCTCACTCTCTTAAAACTGTTTCCAGGAATACAGCTAGAGAAAAATGTCGGAGCATCCGGATGTTAAGACGTCGTAGGGCCGCTGGCATGCTGAAGACATGAGTTCAAACTCTGCAGTCCAACCAAATTAAAATAAGTAGAGTCACGTAAATATAAATTAATAAAATATGATTGTGCTTACCTTTTCCCGACTTACCTTTATACTAAGGGAAGTAGGGAAGGGAGTAGTCACATACTCACTTTTTAATACCTATCTTCTCCTTTTCCGCTGAACAGAATGTAAATAGTTTAGCAATTGTAGATAAGCATTCTATGCAAAGTATGTAACTTTGCTGCTCACTATGTAAGTTCAATAAATTAATTTAGCTTCTAAAACATTATAGACAAATGGGTTAACCACGAATGTCTTGCTTGCATTAATGCGTTAAATTCTTTCGCTTCAGAATTCTTTGTAAAATATTATGTTTTGGTAAAAATATTAATGCACAGCATTAGATCTAAGCCATTTGCATAAGCACACATACACAAATAACTCAATTTAGAACGAAATAGGTAGTGCATCTGTTTTTCATCTTAAGTCAAGTCAAGTTTGTTTGACAAATATAAATTTATTAAATATGAATTTTACAAAAGTATTTTAATCGAAACGATAAAAAATAAATAAGACAAATCCTTTTGTCAAATTTACGTCTCAACTTTTCTGTTTGAATTTTTTTAATTTCGAAAGACGTTTTGAATATTACATTCAATTTCGAAAAAGTTAGAAGGAAGAAGATATTTTACTGGTCTCTTCAACTTTTAAGTTGAGGGTCGTATGAAAATGGCTCATATGATCGAAATCTTGAAGAATTGCTTTATCTCGAGGGAAGTTATTTTTTTCAAATGAAATAATGAAGCGAAGGAACAGTGTAAAAATGTAAGGAAGACTAAGTTCGGGTGGAACCGAATATTAGATGCTCGTCTGATATTTACATTTCGTACTGTCGAAAAAATTTTACATTCTTACACGAGTTATCGTATACACAGAGAGATGGACAAACAAAGCTAAATCGATTTGTCTCGTCATTCCACAAAGTGTGATATCTGCATGTATGTTATGTATGTATTTATATATGTTTACATCCCAATTATTTACAACCTTTGCTAAACGTACCTAATATGCTCTGTGTACTTAGTACCACCGTGTATAAAAAATAGAAAATCACCATTTTTCGCGAAATGTGAAGTAAAAACAAAAATTGCTTGCTTTCATTCCAAACTACTGATAACAATTGATATGATTTCACGCACTGAGCATTCATAAATTTGTACATATATCTCTGAATATTCATAAATACTTGTAATGAATCGGTAGTATATGTATGTGCATATGTAAAGATTTATTCATTTAATTTTTTCGAGAGTGTAGGGCTTTATTTTGACATCTGTTAAACTTATTTTGTTTTTATAAAAAGTCAAACATTTATGAAAATGAATCGTTTAACAATCGCACAACGCTTGTTGAAACCTATTACAAAAATGGTGATTCAAACTTGTCACGTTTCGTGCTTTAAGACGAGATAATGGTGCACATAACGTCGAACTACTCAAGCAAATGGCAAAATAAAAATAAAAATTAAAAGACTATTAAATTAGATATTGTAAGGCCGAACGTGTCTGTTTCTCGGCGTTCTCAAGAGCTGGGAATTTTTATATCACTTTATGGCGTATTTTGCACTTGGACTTACACATACATCCATATCAAGTCCACCTCATACAACAACTGAGCTCAGCTGACCATTAAAAATGCCTTAATAACGTAGATTGTGTGCTTGAACAACAAGCAAAGGATCGAGATTTTTCCACAAAAAAATTTTTTCAACGATAAGGCATATTTCTCACTTGGTGCATACGTATATAAGCCTATATGTCCATTTGCGGTTCCGAGCATACTCAAATAATTAAATAAAGAATTCATTACACCCAAAAAAAACTTACTGTCTGGTGCGCTTTTTGGTGTATGTGATTGGACCTTTCTTCTCTAAAAACGATAACGGCAATTGTCAATTCCGCTCGTTATGATCGTATGATAACCGACTTTTTTGGCCTGCAATTGAAGAACATGACTTCGGCAATATGTGATTCCAACAAGATGGCACCATAACATAACCCACTCTACACGAGCAAATATGGCTTTATTGCGACAGAAATTTCCCGGCGTAATCTCTCGTTGGTTTTTTTTGTGGTGCTGAGCGAAAGACCATGTTTATGCGGATAAAGCTTTAACTCTTGAGTACTCGAAAACCAACATTCGTCAAGTTGAGATACCGACCAATATGTGCCAAGATATCATATCTCGAATATCTTTGCACCATTTTTCAAGTCTAATTACTCTATCAATTCATTTGAAAATAAAAACAAGAACATTTTTATCACCAAAGCACAATTAACACCCCAATTGTTTCTCCAGAAGATGTGTTATGCCAGTTAAAGGCTTTAAAGAGCTCTTTCATTACGGTCCTGACATGATTTCAACATGTATTCTTAAATATTGTGCTGAAAATTTGTACCAGCCTTTGACAAATTTCTTTAATGCATCCCTAAAACAAGGCATTTCCTCTTTGATATGGAAAAGATTATTTATAATTCCGTTGCATAAGAATGGTATTAGATCTTCAACTGGAAATTATAAAGGGTTAACAAAGATATCTGCTATACCTAAACTTTTTGAAGCCATCATCACTCCCCAATTAACTTTTTACATATTTCCCTTAATTTCAAGGTCCCAGCAAGGGTTTTGCAAATGGAAATGTTCTCTTACTAATTTTCTGGAATTTGTTACTCACGTTTCAAATAGATTTAGGGAAAACAAGAATATTTATGTTGTATATACCGACTTTAGTAAAGTATTCGACAGAGTAAATCTATACTGCTTATTAAAAATCTAGATCTTCTTGGATTTCAACCAAGCCTTCTTCCTATCTCTGTAACACAACGCAAAGAGTATTATTTAACGATACTTTTTCTGACATAATCAATGTATCATCTGGTGTTCCAAAAGATAGCGACTTGAGACTGATGATGTAAAGTTTTTCAATCATATACCTCAACTAATGAAAGCTTTTTTTACAAAGGGATTTAAATAATTTGGTAACTTGGAGTACTAAAGATGATGTGCCTCTTAACGTTAATAAATATAAAGCAATGTTATTTACACGAAAATATCTACAATCACCATTTTACATAGTAAATTACTATAGTTTAGAGCAAGTATATAATATTGTTGATTAGGGGTTTAACAATGGTTACTAAACTCAATTTCAAAATTCATATTTATACAACTGTTTTGAACTTATAAGTCAACCAGCATTTTCTACTCTTAAAAAAATGTTAAAAATAATATTGTTAGTCTAGTTTCTAAACGGGCTGATTTGCAGTTCATTTCTCTTAGATGAAGTAAATTTTAATTTCTTCATCCGGTTTTCCTCTCTTAACAAGTAACTCAATAAATTTCTATGGTAGTACTTAACCTAATACTTCAGGTGATGAATTTGTATTCTATAGCTGAGCAGTTTCAAACCGCGACGCTTAAAAAGCTCTTGCTTTAATGACTCGATAAATTTCGAACGTCATGCGGATGGCGCCCCTCGTTGGACTTAATTAGTTGAAAAAAATACATTTTATTTATTATTTTGGAAAATGGATAACCAGTATAATGTAAATGACTACGCCAAGGAATCCAAGTTAAGATTATATTTATATGTATATATCTATATATATATATATATATCTATATATATATATATATACCCTGCAAGACAGTGCGGACCACTTTGATCGAAAATTTCTAATACATTCACAAATTTTTCTTTAGCTGCCAATACATGCTCATTTTAAAAGACGCTTGATTTTACATTCTTTATTGAAAACAGAGAAAACTCAAGTTGAATTGAGTTCGTTGAAAAAAGCATGTGAAAGAAGAGTTACACTAAGTATCGCAAGTTGTACTCTTCATAACGCTTCTTCCTACACTAAATTTTTTTTTCAGATAAGTACCCGATTCATATCTGAATTCTTTTCAGTAATCAAATACTCATTTTTATTTTTTTTCTTATCATAATTGTTCTAGTTGCGTCCAAAGGTATTCATTTACAAAAACAGTTTGAAACTACTTTTTATATTAGCAGAGTTGCTTTGCTGTCGTGTACGATATATTTTTTCGCAGAAGTGAGTTTTATGTTTTTATACTAAATTCCTCTTAATATCACATAAAAACTAATATACAGATTATAATTTTAGGGAGCTAGTCATAGCGCATTATCAAGGATCGTAATATCTATACCATTAGTGAAATCACTGTTGTGCAACAATATAAAACATACTTTGAACTTTAGCGAATTCCAGTCAGAATTCTATATATAGCATTTTATATCGTATGATTCGTTGAATATCGTCTCATTAAAGGAGTATGTTCATTGTAATTCAGTATAAGTACAAAAATCAGTTCATATGTTACTTGAAACTAATCTGTGAAATAAAAGCGAGTACAGAAGTAACGATTTATATTTTGTTTTCATATAAGAATTTTTTCAATCATCACTACTCAAACATAGTTCATTTTATTATTTGAAAATTCCAATTTTGACAAGAAGGTAAGAAAATTTTTTTCTGATATTTTTTTTATACAAATTTTTTTATTGATAAATTTATGTTTCTATTTTGCAGGAGAACACAACGCATAAACGAGGTTTGTATATTTGATATAATTAAATTCATATAATAATTTCTTTTTCATTTTCAGCGAATATACACATATTGCCAAAGTTGAGAAAAAATTCATTTGCAGTCTTTGCTGTTTCGTTACAGGTGAGTCTCCGATAAACTTGATTATTTCAAATATAATAATAATTTATTCGTTTCAATGAAATTCTAGAATATAAATTGGAACAGGACGACGAATGGAAATGAAATACAATTATGGTAGCGGATTTTTTCTGCAGACTTGCAGAATTTCGGTAAGTAATCCCGTTTCGAGTGTGAGTGAATTTAGTGCTTTTTTGTTAATCCATATGGAGATATGCACTGTCCACGTTTTGTTATATATTATATTATATGCGGGCAGTGCATATATATAGATATATATATATATATATATATATATATATATATATATATATATATATACATATGTATAAATGTATAAAATATATGTATAAATATCTATATAATATATATATAATCCATATATGTATAAATATATATTTATTTTATGTATTTATGTATATTTGCCATTTATATTTTTTCTTATTTATCAAATATATCTTTTTTCAGATGGCATCGATCAAGAAAATACTGCAATCAAAATTAATTTTAATAATGTTATTTATAAATGTAAATATGTAGATTTAGTTAATATATAAATGTGAATAGTTTAAAAATTAATATAAATTTTAGGAATTATTCAAAATAATACGTATAATTATTAAAAACATATATTATACCTTTAAAGAATAGAACATTTGTATAGTAGTTATTTAATTATAAGTTATTTTAAATAGAAAAATTATACAAAAATATAAATTATATATATAAATGTTAAAAACAGTAATTAAAAATATGTAATTATGTATATATATACTAAAAGAAAAAATGCCTAAATAAAAATTTTTAAAATCAAAATCTAAATTTTTAAATTTCTATTTATTTCGTTTTTGAAATACCGAGGACTTTGGTTATAATGAAAATGAGGAGTTTGAAATGTACAAATGAGGAGTATGTAAACACAACAGTGAGCAGTTTGAATACGTAGAATGAGCAGTTTATAAGAACAAGAACGAGTACTTTGCTGAATGGAAATGAGTATTTTCTACTGACAATAATGGGCAGTTTTGTTACTGACAGTAATTATATTAAGAGAATAAAAATGTTGAGTTGCTTTGTTATTTGAACAAAACAAATATATTTTTCACTTATATAGAAATTCAATAATTGAAAAAGAGATGATATATCACACCGACAAGGGAGGCTAGAAGAAAAATGAGAAGTTTAATGAGAACTTTCGCAATTAGTGAAAATTATATTATGAGCACTTATGAGATACTCATCCGTCTTGCAGGGTATATATACATATATATGTATATATATTCTACACATGTGTATATACATATATAGCACTTCGAATTTTTAAATACTCTAAATTAATATTCATTTGACAACAATGGTAAGCACGAAAATTACTCAGCAATACATACCAAACAGGGCTTCCCAACTTGATGTTTGCGTATGAAATTGCGTAGTAAAAATTACTGAAGAATAGACAAACTTAATATTAAGGTCTTTGGATAAAGAACAGTTTTGGCATGCCTCTCACCATTCGTGAGAACAAAAGCAGTCCTAGCGCCAATCGAAATTTTCAAAGTAATTTGGATTATGACAAGACGTTGACTCTCAGAAAGGTTTCCTTTTAGGGATTTGCAGAAATTAGACGATTTTCTATCTGTTTGCTGTTAGCAAGCAAACAAAAAGTGTTTTTCATAAAAAAAATATAGCAGCACTTTTTGAAAGCAATCCGGTACCACTTTTCATGTCGACAACTTTCCCAAATATCGCTCCTGTTTTTACATTATTAAAAGTTCCAACTATAACGTAAGGCAATAAATGTATGCAATATTATTTTGTAACATAGGGTGTTTTTCATAGAGGTATAGAACTTTAAGTTGGCATTACTTTTCACGATGGCGACCGATTTAACAGCTGCCAAGTGATTTATTCTCAGTGTGGTTTGGCAATTCATCATGAATAGACTCACGCCTGAACAACGCTTGTAAATAGTGCAATTTTATTTTGAAAATAATGGTTCTATGCGGAAAACGTATCGCGCACTACGTCCAATGATACGGACCAATGATTCCACCAGCCCATAAAGCGCACCAAACAGTCAGTTTTTCTGGAAGTAACGGTGTTCCAACATACACTTGAGGATTACCTTCACTCCAAATGCGGCAGTTTTGTTTGTTGACGTAGCCATTCAACCAGAAGTGCGCTTCATCGCTAAACATAGCTAAAATGGACGTAGTTCGCGATACGTTTTCCGCACAGAACCATTATTTTCGAAATAAAATTACACTATTTGCAAGCATTGTTCATGCGTGAGTCTATTCATGATGAATTGCCAAACCAAACTGAGAATAAATCACTTGACAGCTGTTAAATCGGTTGCCATCTTGAAAAGTAATGCCAACTTAAAGTTCTATAAAAAAACACCCTATACTATTTTAATACCTTTCATTTACATGAAATGATATACTAACTTTGGCCCGGAAAAGAGATTGACCCAACCAAGTGTATACCGATCGTATCAGAGTCAGAAACTGAGTTGATTTCGTCATGCCAGTCTGTCCGTCTGTCTGTTTAAGCGCAAACTCGTCCCTCAATTTTTGAAATATTTCAACTAATCTTGTAAGGAAGATGCACTTAAACACTTAAACAATCATTTATCGGAACCAACCGGATCGGACCACTATAGGATATATAACACCGATTTTTCAGATTTGAAATTTCCGGTTATGAATCCATCAAACAAGTACCTAAGAACGTGAAATTTGATATACCACACTGCAAAGTGGCCCTGAAAATCATCGAAATTTGACGAATATAACATAGGTGAGTCTTTGGTCAAAACTGAATCCAAAAAGCATCTAAGAGCGTGAAATTTGGTTTTCTACACACCTGGTATGGATTAGACATTAGTACTAAAAATCATCGAAATCATACCCCACATTACCGATTTGTTTAGATTTGAGGTTTAACTAAAAATTTGCTAAAAATACATCTAGGAGAGTGAAATTTGCACATATATTATGAACTACGTATTGGTAGTGAAAATATTCAGATATGAGGTTGGCTCAAAAAGCCCGCTAAAAAGGATTTAGGAGCGTTAAATTTGGTATTATGCACAAAATATTAGGAATTGCATATTGGAGTGAAAATCATCGAAATCTAGGTTTTCGATTTGAAATATATTTTATATGTTAATGAAAGGTATAACGGTGGAAGACAGCCGTTCTTTCTTGTTTGAATAGGAATCTAAGATAAGTATATATAAATGAAGCCGCGATAGCAGAATGGTTAACTCTGCGTACTACAATTCGGAAGTCCAGGCTTCGAGCCCAGGTTCAAACAACATCTAAAATTATAGAAAATTAATTTATCTAATTACGGTCGTCCCTCGGCAGGGAATGTCAAGCCCTCCGAATGTATGTATTTCTGACATGAAATAAAAAGCTCATAAAAATCCTTTGGCCGTTCTTAGGCGGCTTACAATAAACTGTAGGTCTTCCATTTGTTGGTAAAACCATCAACCATATATAGATATATATATGTATATAAGATTTTAAGTGGAACTACAAAAGTAATTTTCCCAGGATATTTTGCACTTTGAAACTGGATCAAAGACGATATTTTCTGGACACAAAATGGCTACCTTTATTTCAAAAGGATTGTTTTTAACATAAAAATTTATTGTTCGGCACTGAACTCCAACTTTATATATTTTAATAATTTTAAAAGTCAGGATTGGCACCGTTGAGTTTAGTTTAATTCTTTTGGATTTTATTATAAGGTTCGATTTCAAAACAGTGAGATTTTTCCGAGCTTGCTTGGATGTAAAACTTAAAGTTTTCAATGCTATTACTCTGGCTCTTATGAGCATGGGTGCAAGATTTGCGCAGAATTTCTGTCGTGTCGCTTTGAATAAATTTTCACCTATACAAAATGCTGCCTTCGTTCGAAGTCTTTGAAGAGCTTCGAAGATTATATTGTCGATCCAATGCCAAAGCCACGAATGTGCATATTTGATGTTTTGAGAAAAACGCGTTTCAAACCATGAAGACATTGTTAAAAATAAAGATTTAATTTTGTATGTTTCAACCACTATTGGAAGGTTTACTTTTGTAAACCACTAAGTAATGTTAATTGAAAAATGTTAATTTTTTTATTTTTTTTCAAAAAAAGGCTCATTCGTTGTTTTGGCTTTGCAAAATTTGACATATATAATATTTCGTTAAAACAAATAAAATCACAATATTAGGAAAGTTATTTACATTTTTTTTTGAAACATAACACAACGTTTTGAAAAACTGAACAAAATAAACATTTAACTCCTCTACAGATACAAAACTTAAATAGAATAGCAAGGTTTAGTCTTTTTCAGTTGCAGACTGAACGAAACTAAAAAAAAAACCAATTTCTCTGGAAAAAAAAAGGGTAAAGCATTTACGCTTAGTCTTTGTCTGACTCTTCACCAATGTCTGGTTCCGGTAAAGCGACCCTCACCATGTGATTTGTTTTTAGGGAACGGTAAAAATCATGGTACGCTTTTGGTATTGTAAGATCCTTACACATTTTATCAAGGTCTTTCCATTTTGCCTCACTGATGGGCAGGCCATTTTGCTAGGCCTTTGTTTAAGTCGGCTTGTTTTGGGCGACCTCGCAATTTTTTGCTGTCTACTTCAATAAACACATCAGTAAAGTCTAATTTGTACAGAACTTTCACGGAATTATTTTCTTTAATATGCCGAAGACAGCAGAGTTTTCTCCAGGGAATATTGTTCATATTGAAAGAATTATTATTTGAAAATCCTTTAAAATCTAAGAAATCATCAAACGTCAAAGACTTTACAGCAAAAGGGCGTCGTGTAATACGTGCATCTCTTATAAGTTGCGACCACCCCTCTGGGATATAAACGGGTACATATTTTGATTTTTTTCTCTATTTTCGAGTGGATGGAGTCGCACTCCATTTCGGTGTGCCCTGTCTCGAAAAACTGATGATCAATTACATTCAATAATGGATGATCCGCAAGAAGTTGGAGACACATGGTTGCAAATATTGAATTTTTCTGCTGTCCTCCACAGCCATCAGACATCATACGGACCGCCTTGATCTCAGAATGGCTCATAATAAAATCATATACACAGGGCGCGATTTCATTAGCCCCTCTTTTTCCACTTGTTTCGTCCCAAAGATAGCACATGACATTTTGGTTTGCTAAATTATAAATGGTGAAATTAAACACAGCTAGTTTCCTTAAATAAAATATTTGTCCCGCAGATCCTTTGGACGTTGTTAAGACTGCCTGCAAATCGAAATTGAAAGGATTATCTTTTGATATCAACTTGTCCTCATCGCGGGCTTGTCTAGCTTCATTTTTCCTATGAAGATGTTTTTGATACGCTTCCTCTCCTGCCTTTTTCTCTTCTTCGGACATATTTTCGTATTCCAAACATTTCTTACTTCTTCTTCTTTCTTTGACTTAAAGAAGCCTAAGTTGTATTCAGAGAATATCTGGCGATACTTTTCATATGAAATAATTTGGACATTTTTAGTGCTGCACAACTCTTTGTACATCCTGTACATTATTGATATGTTCAGTGATGAGTCAAGGTACCTCTTCTTGCTGGATCTCCGACAGTAATGCGATTCTACAGCTGGAAAGCTTAGAATCTGGTTGTTGTTATACACACATGCTAACATATTTTTTGTTTACATTTCAACATTCATTGAACCAGATGTTGAGCTGTTTTGATCATGGTAAAATAATTTGCAACGGCAAAAGCATGAATGTGGTACATTCGTGCTTTCGGTATTGCAGCAATTTTACAACCGACACTTTCGTGGAATGCTTTAGGGCTGGGAGGGAGGGAGGGGATAAGCATGCATGTTCGCGCTTTTGGCATTGAACACTCTGAATAAAATTGAACATACAGCTGCACATAAGTGGAAATGGGCAAAATTGCACATTCGTGTCTTTGGCATTGTACCGACGATATCGCTTGATGGAATTTTTAAAACGCTTGTTATGTTCTTCTTTACTGACTTTCGTATTAACTGTCCAAATTACGCTAGCGTTCAACAATGAATATCCAATGATTTGGTGAATGAAACTTCGTAACAATTCTGCGATTTCATTCAAATGTTTGTCCAGATAAAACCTACTGCTTACTATAATCGATTAACACGTTCTCTAGCATTTGCTTTGGGACTGTAAAGTGACGGATTCCACTCTCATTTAAAATGTTACTAAATTGTTGTTCGAGCTGCTTGCCCTTGTCACTAAAAATTATTTCAGGGGTACCAAACAAACTGAAGACGTTGTCTTTTATAAACGTACAAATAGAAGAGGTATTAAAACTGCGGATGGTTTTTAGTAATCGGAATTTTATCAAGTGACCAAGTACAATCAATATGCCGATATATCCTTGTTTCGATCTCGGAGAAGGACCAATTCGATACATGTACAGTTTTTTAAATGGATGGTGGACTATATACTGTGCGGACATGGGTGGTCGCAATATAACATTATACGTAGTAGATTTACTTTGTCGACATATTGATCATTTGGCAACGTAATTTTTCAAATCAACAAATCATATGTGGCAAGTAAAGGTTTAGTCTTAGCCTTCCAACATGAAATTTATTTTAATGATTTAGGAATACATAGCTTCCAATTGAAAGCTTCACGGACGGAATTTCCATATGGATGTTCGTTTCTCTTACAAACTTTTTATCTAAAATATGAAAGTTGGGTGACCGCGATTCATTATTTCGGATTTTACTAACAAGCTTGTTGTATCCGTCAGATAAAAACTCAGGCGACTACAGATTAACTAGAAGATATACTTAAAAGTTAGTTATTTCGGCAAGCTCGTCCAATTCCGTCGTGACAAGCTGTCTGTATGGCTAACCCTGCAGTTACATTGGAATTTATTTAACTTTTGGAAAAAGAAGATATCGGTAATTCAGTACCAAATGCATTTTGTATTTCGTCATTCCAAGTAAAGTGTTTACTATTGTCAAAAATGCCTGTTAGTGGAGTTGTAATTGAAACAAAGTTGCACTCCCAAGAAGCGTCTTAGTTGTTTGACGTTTGTAGGAACGCGGTAGTTTTTTCATCTTGTCAGGATCAGCGCCTGGAGTACCATTTCCGACTATATAGCCCAGAAATTTAACTCCTCTTATACAAAATTTACTTTTTACACATTATTACTAAAATGGACAAATGCGTTTCAAAGTCTGCCGATGTAATAAATAAATCATCTGAATAGACGAAAATCCTGTTTTTATACCTTACAGGTACACGAAATGGTATATTAACTATGGTCCGAAGTATGTAAGTATCAGAAGGAAACGATATAGGTCCACCAAAATTTATACTGATCGTATCAGAATAGCGAGCTGAGTTGGTTTAGCCATGTCTGTCCGTCTCTCTGTTTGAACGCTAAATTTTTGAGATATTTCAAACTTAGTAGCAAGCTGTACCCATGTGTTTAAACGATCATTGGCCGGAAATGGCAACTTTTTTTCAAAAACTGTCTTGGGTAGAGCTACAGGAGTTGCCTTTAACTACCAGGATGACGTTAGTCGTTTTCCATTGATTTGGAAAAGTAGAAGAGGCTATTGCATGATTAGAAATGTGCGTGAGCACAGGAGCACATTCGGCAGTATTAATTTAAAAAAACGCAAAATCACACCATCCACTCCAATTGCATTCAATTTTATACTAAAAACGCACATTATAATATCCTCTTCAGTGGACGGACTAAATGGAAATTCATGAGTGTGATTAGTAATTAAGCTCTCATTAATGAATGCATACATTTGTATGAGAACTTTTTTCAAGGAAGTATTAGTTCATCACAACAGCGTCAATCATACAAGTTTTCACTGCTTTGGCACAGTCACCCAGTGATTTTAGATTTGTCCACAATATATTTGTGGGCAAATCGGTTTTCAACTTTGCACCCAGGTTGGCTTTTTACTTCTTCGCAATTCGGTTGTTACTTTATTTCTCAAGTTTTTATATGTGGTAATTTGTTGTTAAGATCTACACGGAGCCAGTAGTCATTCCAGTTCAGTGTTATGTCCTCAGCAGATAGCGCGGATGTATCTATACTCATGAAATCTCTGAAGGTAAAATTAGCCCATGGCTTCATTATATTTAATTCGTGGCTAAAAAATGTTATCCTTAGTTCATGGTCAGAAACTCCTGCCAGCGAAAATTGGTTAATATGACTTACTCTACTAACAACATTTACACCAAAAAGGTGGCTTGGAGTGTGGTGCAAGACCTAGTTACATATTCATTTGCGATTGTAATACCAAATTGGACAACATATCGACTTAAAAGTCATCACATGCACATAATTCAAGAATAATTCTAATATTTTACTGAACAATTGAGTAAAAGCATTCGATTTATGAGGGATTTATGAGGCAACAAGACATTTTCGTACATTATTACTACATTAATAAATATACTTTCAACAGTTTCAAAGGAGTGAGATTTATATATAAGTTTTTAGTTTAGTTCACCCTGTAAACAAATTGTTTTGCACCCCCTCTATGGCCGGCGGTTCTATCAATTCTTACGACCGAGTAATCACTCACAGCATATGCAAAATTTGCAGTAGATGGTCCATCCGTTGAATGCAATTTTTGAGGACTCGTTCGAGCATTTCGACTCGTAGCTGGCGAATGAACGCGTGATGTTTCGTTCCAAGGCCTGAACTGAAGCGGGATTGTCCGCATATAATTTATACTTTACATATCCCTACAGGAAATAGTCTAACGGTGTGGTATCTTACTATCTTGGTGGCCAATCGACCGTCCCAAAATGTGAAATTATCTGCTCACCGAAGTATTCTCTTAATAAATCCATTGATTAATGCGTTGTATGGCAAGTGGTGCCGTCTTGTTGAAACCGAATGCCGCAGAAATCACGAGCTTCAATTTCAGGCATCAAATAGTCGGTTATCATTGCGCGATATCGGTCGCCAGTGACGGTTACGTTCTCCCCGGCATCATTTTTGAAGAAATATGGACCGATGATTCCACCGACCCACAAACAGCACCAAACCGTTGTTTTTTCTGGATGAAATGGCAGCTCTTGAAACTCTCCAGGTTGCTCTTCGTCCTAAGTGCGACAATTTTGCTTGTTTACATACCCATTGCGCCTGAAATGGGTCTCATCGCTGAAAAAAATTTGGCTCGAAAACAAACGAACTTTTCAGGAACCTATAGAACGAAGCGATGTCGCTTGGGAAGATCGAGCAGCTTCAGTCCTTGCACAAGCTATATTTTGTACGCTTTCAATTAAAGATCTCGACGAAGAACGCGCCAAGTCGTTCCATACGTCAGTTCGAGTTGCCGCGAATGGCGCCGAATCGACTCTCCACGGTCTGCGTATACACTCTCAGCTACGGCCGTTATATTTTCTTCACTGCATGCTGGACGTGGTCTAATCGGTCGAATATTATCTAGTAACGAATGCTGGGTCTCAAGATGGGTGATGGTGTTGCGAATAGTACTCTCAGTAGGCCGATTATGTTGAACATAAGTTGAGCGAAGTGCGAGATTCCTTTTCGTGTTCGAGAGGGGAGTTTAAAAAAAAAAGCAAAGGCCAGCGATCAGCTTAAGTGCAAAATTAGAACTAACTCTATTTTCATTTTTCAACAATTAGCAAAGTTATTACAATTATAAAAAGTTCTTAGCTTTCTACTCTACACTTTACTTGATTATTGCTTACTTGACATTTTTACTTAATTAATACAAGAATGCTTACCACTTTATATATTGTAACTAATTATTGGTTAGTGTAAATTAATCAATTATTCAATTTTGTTTTATGTTATTTTTTGAAAATTTTAAAATAGGCCGGAAGTTGGTTTCAGTTTACGTTTTACTTACAATATTATTAATGAATTGGCCGATGTCGCCAAATGCTGGTTTGCTATAATTTTTATAACTCCCCCTCCTTTAGATTATAATTCTCCTGAATTCTTTTACTTAACATAATTTTTATAGATTTGTGCTTAGTGAAAATAATGCAAATTAGTATTGTTATTAGAACCAATATATATTTTAAACTAACAATGTTTCTACTATGGTTTTTACTTTCTTCTACAATATCCAAATCTCAATCAATGTAAATTTTTTCATGAAAGTATGTAAACTGCCATACTAGATGTTTACAATATTTTCCTTATCTTCTTCAACTATATTTGAAAAATAGTAGTAATTAATTTTTAATGTACAATTATTGTATGATATAACATAATTTCCATTCATCATAATTTGTTCGTCTTTACAGGTTGGGTTAACCGTTAAATTGAATGCATTTTTAATAACTATAATATTAGTATCTAATGGTATTATTTCAAGTTCTTTGTTTTTCATAAGTTTACAATTTCTTTTTATTACTCAATAATTACTTAGTTTTAATTCTCTTAAATGTTTATTTTCTTTAAACTTATATTCTTTATTTTCTTATTTGTATATTTGCTCTACTTAAGTATCTATTTCCTCATATTCTTTATTGGATATTGGTACTAAATATCTAATTTTTACGGATACAAAAGATTTTGGTACTTTAATTCCAAATATTAAACAAGTATTGTTAAATGCTACAGTTCCAAGTTGCAAATATTTTAATTTGTCAAAATCAATATTGTACTTTATTATTTCATTATTTGTTAAAATTTTAGAGTGTATTATTCCATATTTAGCATATACAATATCGTCTTGTAAATGTTCTAACTTATTTTTTAACAAGTTTATTTTTGTCAGTTCAGTCAAGTAAAAATTTTCTTCATATTCGTCATCTCAAATTTTACTTAGTGAATGAAATTCCCTTTAAATTTTTTGTCTATCATTTTGAACAATATTTTCGAATTGTTCAAAAGCCGTATTAAATTATTCATTAATTATAATTTGTTGTTTGATTGTTTTATTAACTTTCAATAGGTGACTTGAGTATCTTGTCTGTCTGTCTTAAACGCCCATTGTTCCGAATAACCATTTCGACATGCTTTCTATTGCATTTACTAGTCCTCGCTTTGATCTGTTATTCTTGTGTATCAATGTTATCAGTTTATTTCTAACTTCCGCAAACGGTTTTGCAGTAAGTCCTTGTTTTTTGTTTTCATCAATATAACAATATCGGACATAATATTATTGATATTTTCTATTGTTTTACATTAATTTAATTACAATATCCGTTTCTTTTACAATGTCCTGAACTAACTTTTATATCTGTTAGTTCAGTTACAATCATTGTGCCTGTCGTCAAATTAATCCCTCCTATCATTATTATCAAGGATGTCATTATTATCAAGGATGTGTTTTTTCTAGCTACTCTTTTCTATATTTTGACTGCTCCTTATGTCTAGCTGCCTTATAATTTTTTATAAAACCCTCCTTTCTGTTTTCAGTATAATGTTCTCTGTTTACGTGCAGTTTTGTGATAATTTTATTTTTCATTAACTCTATATTTGTTATTATATACTTCATAAGGGGTACACTTTATTGTTGAGTGGAATCTGTGATTGTAATTTCTAATAGCTTTTTATTTTTAACTGTTTAATGGAAAAACCTCTCTCTAGTTTATATAGAATCCTAAATTTTCCGGCATGACTGTTCGGCTTAGTTAAATGTAGCTCTACATTTTAATTTACTAGAAATTCTTTTATTCTTATTGCCTTAAAATCGTTGTTCTATAATGGTAATATGATTTCTTTCATTTAATGGATATGCTACACCATATTTTGAAAATTTATCTATAAGTGTAAGAAAATGGAAACGCTTTATTACATATGTATCAATGTGAATTATTTCGTTCTTTTTGATGGTGTTTCCGTATATAAAAATTTCGCCCTGATTGGTTTCCTATCATATTTGACTTCCTGATATATTTCGCATTGATTGATAAGTAAATGTATCATTTCTAATAATCGCGGATAATAGATGTTAGTTTTTAATTGATTGTAGGTTTCTTGTAGTCCCGAATGCATACTTTCTCTGATATAACGAGATTTGTTTCACTGCTTCAACCTCTGTTTCTATATCTTGTGCATCCCAATTTTTCCTTTTGATATATATTTCTTAAAGATCTCACCCATTGTATTGAAATCATATTCTGATACAAAAATTGTTCTCTTCCCGTGTATCATTTTCATTTCCTCTGTCTTCTTATTTGTTAATATAATTTGCGTTTTATACTTGTTGACTATCTCATCCTTAATTTAAAATGGTCATTTAAATCTTCTTCAGCTGAATGAGCTGTTGCAATTGAGTCATCATCATCGTCTATATTGTTAACAGTATTAGTATTATTAGATAAAATATTAATTTGTGTTATTTCACTTCCCATCTTTTCTGAAATAGTGTCCCCACCATTTTCTAGTCTACTTAAAAAACCTGCTACTTTATTTGTTTTTGCTTTTAAATATTCTATTTCGAACTGGTATTCGTCTAGCTTCAGTAACCATCTTTGGTGTCGTGGCGACATATATTTAATTCTCTACTTTGAATGTAAAAATTTTATTGGTTTATGATCTGTCAAAATTTTAAATTTTCTACCATAAAGGTAGTCTGAAATAGTTTACGCTCCACATTATAGCCAAAAATTATTTGTCTGTGGCGAAGAAATTGCGTTCGTGATTGTTTAATGTCCTTGAGGCATAACATACCGGATGCCCCTCTTGGGATAGCACTGCCCCTACTGCATAATTAAATGCATCAGTAGCTAAAGTGAATTGTTTCTCAAAGTCTGTCACAACACATGTTTTATAAATAAAATCGGGTAATGTTTTATTCATAAGCCTTTGGAATATTGCTGGAGCATTTTTGATGTCAAATGGCATTCTTATGAATTCATAAAGTCCGTTCGGAGTAATGAAAGCTGTTTTTTCTCCTCTTCTCTAACCAATATTTGGTAATAACCCTTCGCTAACTTCACTTTTCCTAGCTTATCTACAATAGAATCTATATTTGGTAAAGGGTATTTGTCATCGGTCGTTTTTTCATTCAATTTCCTGTAGTCTATTACTATTCTATATTTTTGTTTTCTAGAATTGTCCTTTTTACTTTTTACTTTATTTATTTTCTGCTCATGCAGTAACTAATTATTGGTTCGTGAAAATTAATCAATTTTTCAATTTCATTTGATGTTTTCTTAGACAATTTTTAAATAGGCCGGAAGTAGGCTTCATTTTACGTTTTACTGACAATATTATTAATGAATTGGTCGATATCGCCAATTGCTGAGTTGCTATATTTTTTATATGTAACTCGCGCGAGACACATTCTTTACAGAACGTGAATTTTCGTAATAATGTTGAATGATTTGTAAACGTTGTTCAGGCGTAAGTCTTTCCATCATGAAATATCAAACAATACTGAAAAAAATAACACGACAGCTTAACACGACTCACGCATGATCTGTGAAAAAAAGGATTTTTTGAAAAAAGGACTTCTACTTAGATCATCCTTCATACATCTATGTATGTAATAGCAATTTACAATATGTGTGCATAATACAAATTGGTTGTGTGAGGTCCATATGATATTGTATTCCGATTTCGAATATTTTCACTACCAATATGTAGTTCATAATAGGTGTGCATAATACATAATTTCGAGCTCCCAGATCCGGTTTTTTTTATCCAAACCTTTTCATAAATCAAAATTCACACACAAAATTCTAATACAATGGTATATATAGGGTGTTTTTTATAGAGGTATAGAAATTTAAGTTGGCATTACTTTTCAAGATGGCGACCGATTTAACAGCTGTCACGTGATTTATTCTCAGTTTGGTTTGGCAACTAATCATGAATAGACTCACGCCTGAACAACGCTTGTAAATAGTGCAATTTTATTTTGAAAATAATGGTTCTATGCGGAAAACGTATCGCGCACTACGTCCAATGATACGGACCAATGATTCCACTAGCCCATAAAGCGCACCAAACAGTCAGTTTTTCTGGATGTAACAGTGTTTCAACATATACTTGAGGATTACCTTCACTCCAAATGTGGCAGTTTTGTTTGTTGAAAATGGACGTAGTTCGCGATACGTTTTCCGCACAGAACCATTATTTTCGAAATAAAATTGCACTATTTGCAAGCATTGTTCATGCGTGAGTCTATTCATGATGAATTGCCAAACCAAACTGAGAATAAATCACTTGATAGCTGTTAAATCGGTCGCCATCTTGAAAAGTAATGCCAACTTAAAGTTCTATACCTTTATAAAAAACACCCTTTATGATGTACCAAAACTCTGATACTTAAACTCTATTCCAATTGAGACAGCAAAAACGGACAAAGTTATATGGGAGAAATTTTAACAAATATTATGGAGTTTGGTTAGCTAAACGACATATCGCATAGGTAGGCAAATACACCTATGCGTTTAAGTGATCATTTGTCGGAACCGGCCATAGATCTGTCAAAAAGATACCTAAGAACGTATACATCACATACATAATAAATTGAAAATTGGTTCTGAAAATCACCGAAAACGGACGATTATAAAATATAGCTCCCATACACCCATTTAGTCAGATGTGAGGTTTTGGGTAAAAAAAATCCACTAAGAAGGCATATAGCAGCTTGAAATTTAGTAATCTACACACCTCTTATGAATTTCATATCTCTAATAAAAATCATCGAAATCGGAATACTATATCATATAGCCCTCCTACAACCGATTTGTTCAGATATGCCATTTTGGGTCAAAACTGAGTCCAAAAAGCATCTCGGAACGTGAAATTTGGTATTATACAAACATATTGTGAATAACATATTAGTAGAGAAAATATCTGAAATCGGAATACTAAATCACACAATCGATTTTTTGAGGATTTGGGTCTAAAAATCCGCTAAAAAGACATCTAGGAGCGCCAAATTTGGTATTATTCACAAATATTAGGAATCGTAAAATGTAAATTAAATTTATCTAAAGAACGTGTGGTATATGGGTCATACCATATATTTACCTCCAATAGCTTCACATTTGAGTAATATAAACTCGCCTTCATTGTACGGCCCGACAACAGTTGAGCGTTTAACACCGTTCCCATCCTTTATGATGATTTCCTTAGGAAGACCTTAAAGTTGAAATACATTGTTAAAATTTTTTTACTAGAATGAATTTATAAAATGCCTTACCAATTACTATTAATACCATACGACTGTTATAGGTTTGTGCCTTTAAGAAATCGATGCGGCATCTATATACGCCGCTATCAGATATTTGACTATTTCGAATGGTTAACTGCCAAGGATTGTTATTGAGTACAAAATCTGCTCGGTTCCCAAAAACAGTTTCATCAGACCATAGCTTTGCAAGTTTAGATACTCCAGATCGTATGTCCACACTATAAAATAAAACCATATCACGACTAAAGTAATTTTTTTAAGATGGACACATAAGAAATGAGTTATAAAAAATTAATTTTTCTAATTGAAATAAAAGCTTCTCAAAAAACTCACCGGCAGTTCGGAGGCGGCTTAGAATAAACTGTAGGTCTCTCCATTGGTTGGGAAAACACCAAGGCGCACATAACAATTGGAGGAAGTATTCGCGCGAAAATCACTTCAGCAATTACAAAGCGCCTGTTATACATTATGTAAAAATGTGTTCTCCTTTAGGTTGTCGGTGTGGACATACCATAAATGCATACCAACGTATGTTAAATCGTTTGCTTTTCTGACGTTTAAGATGTCTTACTGGGATATTTGTCCCATCATCCTTATCATCTTCATAAGTGAATACGCATATGCACCTTTCAATTTGCTGGAATTATTCATATGAGAGAGAACCCAAATATAATCAAGTTCTGTAAAGAGTTCACGGACTCATCTATTCGCATCTATTAGCATTTTTGCCAAATTTAAGCGCTAAATTGTGCAATGTGGAGCAGTCTGCTTTCACTTTTTTGCGTGCTTCTCTTGCGTTCAATTCTCACTATTAAATGATGTTTACGTTTAATACAGTAGAGACTTATATCTATCTAAAAATAACAAAGACTGATCCTTTTTTAAGGAAAATTATCTTCAGCTTTTGTTTTCATGTCAGAAATACACTCAGAAGAGTTGGCATTCCCTGCCGAGGAGCGACTTCTATCGACCAAAAAACTTACGGTGGATTATTTCGCAGTGAATGTCCACAATCCAATTGGATAAAATCACTTTTTACTACTTTTTATCTCGCTTACTTCTGCAAGGGCGAGACTTCTGCAAAATTCGATGTAGATGATTTTCGGTCTCAATATTAAGTTGAATTCACGTCGGCAGAATACCAAATTTTACGCCCTTATATGCATTTTTGGCGAATTTTCGATCCAAAATATCATATCTGAACAAAATATCAGATATGATTTATATGATTTTCAGTAAGTAAATATGAAATATATGTAATTTTTGCCGACTCAATACAGCAGTTTCATCCACAAAAGTTGACGTCATTACGCTGTCACTTGTAAGAATGTCTACTGTGAACAGAATATAGAATAATGGGCCTTGCGGAACACCTCTCGGTATTGGATACACCTCTTTTATATATTCATTTATTTTTACAGTGAATCGCCTCTTTGATAAGTGGAATTCTAAGTTATTATAGAATAACTGGAGGAAAAAATGGCAATATTCTCTAAACTCGAAAGCTTAACTTATTTCATTAGTTATACAATTTACTTGCTCAATTGTGCCGTACCAAACTGATATGTGAGTCAAACCACGTCAAGTGGGCCCAGAAATTTCCGCTAAATCACCGATTTCGAAAATAAATGTTGTAACGCATAGGGGTAATGACGCATAACTCGTGGCATGAATATTTCTCCAAACCTTCATTTTTTGTTTATGTTATAAACTATTAAACATTAATGCACGATAAATTTGTAAAATTATTTTCTCAAAATCTATTTTATATAATCGAATGAAATTTTGCACACTTATGAAGTAACATTTACACTATGTAACAGATATATATTTTGTGTAAATTTGTTTAACTAACAGTATTTTGGACAAATTTTTAATAAACAATTTAAGTTTTTTTGCTGTCTTCATGTTGAAAAAAATTTAATCTTATTTGATATTGCGTGGGAAACGTTCACCTTCAATAATCCGTAAGCAGAATTTGCTTCTCTAATTTCAATCCAGAGATATCACGACTTTTGTCGAGGGGTGCGCACCGCAATCTTTGGCGCTGCCCGCGAGAACTTGCTGGTCGCGCGGACGCGAGCAACAAACGCGTTCGGACTTGCGCTAACATGACTTTTATGAGTCTACTATACAGGTAGCGATTTGCTATGGTCAGTTTGTTGTGTGCTTTAGCACGGTAACTATCTTTTGAGCTTGAGATATTTGCAAAATATTAGTAAAATATGGTTCGACCAAATGAGTGCTGCAATCCTTTAGGAATAAAAAGTCATAATTGTGTACGTCACAATTTAATCTTGGTCACCGCTAAGTGGAATAAAAATTTTGAGAAGTACATCGGTAAATACGTTTGTCATTCTTGTCGTGTGAAGATGTACAAAATAAGTGTATTACTAAAAGTGTACCGGATATACATCCAATCTCACAGTGAGTGTACTAATGATTTATTCGTAATATAAAATAGTGAAAATATATGTTAATTGCGCTTTTGACGATATAAGAAAGAGTGCAGTTATATATACATATATCATAGCAGACGATATATGAATTAGTTGTACAAAACACTTTCGTTCCCATTTAAATTTTATTTTCTTTCAGTGCTGACCAAGACGAATCGTCTGAAGTTTTTCGATTTAAAGAATGATTCAAATTTTGAAAACAAGGATATCGATGATGACCTAAAATTAGAGAGTCAATAACATTCTGCAAGAACTTGGTGAACCGCCAATAAAAAAAATTCTTTTCAAAATTAGGTATAAAAATGTTAGGAGAAATGGTTGTAGAAATTATTGATCAGAGAAATAGAACAAAAATTGCTGGTGTAGATATTAAAAAAGGAAAAAGCATTTCGGATGCAACTTTTGTGGAAAAAATTAGGGCTGCCTTACGCGACAAAAAAAGTATTAAAGAAAAATTCAAATCTTGACAACAGTTCCAGATAACTGGACTATAAAAGAAATGCGTGAAACATTTCCTGTTTCAAAAAGAATGGCGTCTAAAGCAAAAAAATTAAAAAAAGAAAGTTGATTTGCATCTTTGCCCCCTGGAAAACATGGGAAATTTATTCCCAGCTCCACTATCGAAAAAGTGCAACATTTTTACTTGTCAGATTCTTCAAGCAGGATTTTACCGGGAATGAAAGACTGTAAAACTGTTATTAAAGACGGCAAAAAAATCAAGGCCCAGAAGAGATTGTTGCTATACAATTTGTCGGATTGACACGTTCTTCGAAAGTATCATAACCAATTAAAAACTGACAATCACGTGAAACAAGCTTGCATACATTCAAACATTTAAAAAGGAATGAGTGCTCAATAATTATATTTCATTTTATGAGACGTCATTGTTCTAATTTTTTTGATATACTAATTTAATATATTTTAAAACAATAGTCTTATATAACATGTTCCTTATACTGCGTGATATTATATAATAAAAAACAAGAGATATAGCTCAAAAAAGTGCATATATATAAATTATGCTAAGTTTCACAACTTTGAATATCCACATGTAACATTAAATGCATTCAATACAGATTTAAAACAGTAAGCACCTCAATCCTTTACCTCTTGATTCTTCTTTTGTGAAAACAAAGTGCCATGTACGGATCTTAATTTCCAGCATTGAAGCGCGCGGCTGGTCAAGCGAATGCACCGTGCGTTGAGAGAGCGCACAGCTCGACAAAAATTGTGATATCTCTGGATTGAAATTAGAGAAGCAAATTCTGCTTACGGATTATTGAAGGTGAACGTTTCCCACGCAATATCAAATAAGATTAAATTTTTTTCAGCATGAAGACAGCAAAAAAAACTTAAATTGTTTATTAAAAATGTGTGCAAAATACTGTTAGTTAAACAAATTTACACAAAATATATATCTGTTACATAGTGTAAATGTTACTTCATAAGTGTGCAAAATTTCATTCGATTATATAAAATAGATTTTGAGAAAATAATTTTACAAATTTATCGTGCATTAAAGTTTAATAGTTTATAACATAAACAAAAAACGGAAGTTTGGAGAAATATTCATGCCACGAGTTATGCGTCATGGCCCCTATACGTTACCACATTTATTTTCGAAATCGGTGATTTAGCGGAAATTTCTGGGCCCACTTGACGTGGTTTAACTCATGTAAGAATTATGTTATGTTCATAGAAAAAAGGAGAAATTTTGAGAGCATGCTTTCCGAAAAGTTAGGAAAGGCCAGGTAAAATACTGATTAGTTTATATGTTGACAGAAAAAGGAGCATTGTGTTTTGAAACAGTATAATTTAATGTAGCAGTGTTTGGCAAGAATACCATACTGCGGTGCTCTACAAAACAAGTTTCCTTCTCTTTCTCAGTTCTTGTTGAGAACCGTACGTAGCCTTTACGGTGATTCTATATTAACTGTTGGATTGTTAGCTTTCTAAAGCTATTTTATAGCGGAAACGTTAAGAGACCGAGACGATTGGAAAATTTGTATAGTTTCTTCTTCGTCGTGTCTTAATGCCACTTTCAACTTTCTATTTGTCATCTTAATTCGGACTTTTTCATCGGGCGATCAAGGTATTTGCAAGCCATTCGATTTGCTGTTAGTTGTAGATATTCCCGTATTTAACTGTATTTTCTGCTCTGGTGTTGCTGCTGTTGCTAGAATACTGTTAAATTCAAGTACCTCGTTATCAATTATAGTCTCTCTTTCTAATTCGGGATTAATCTCAATGTGATTGCTACCTAGATTTTAATATTTAGCCATTTAGTTCTGGATATCTTAAGACGAAAAGGGTACGGATATTCAACTAGCCGTTCGTTTAATCTAATAAATAAGTGATCAGAAGATAACTGGTTTCAGCAAATATTGAGTTCCTTTCTAAGTCTATGGTGAGTTTTGGGTGAGCTAAAATCGTATCTATTTCTAATACTCATTACCTTGTTATATAATGTCGTCACTTTGGGTTTATCAGACGGTAATTTCATTGAGTACGCTTCGCTTTGTAGTCTCCGCCGGCCAAAAATCTTCTCTGTTATTACAAATCGCGGTGGATAGTATACCTTGGCCAAAGTAAGGCCAAGTATTTGAAGTCGATTGCAACCAGTTTTTTACAAAGGAAATCATTTGACCGGTTTTTGAACGTTGCGTTTAGCTTAAATAACTTGAGTGAGTTTTGATTTTGAATCTTTATAAACTGAACAACCTCAGTTTAGCCATTTTTTCTATTGTATTAGTTTTATGTATGTAATATATGCATGTATATAAATACATACTACGAATACAGTACGTAATTAACAGTAAGATTTAGTATGTCCAAATTCTTGACAATTCGTTTTAATGGGTTTTCTACCGTGATTCTGCGATGTAAGAGATATTAAAGACTGTGAATTGGATTCGTCTCATTTTTTTTAAGTTGAGTTGAACTAGGGGATAAAAAATTTTCAACATAGGTTACTGTACTTTATTTCTATTAATTATGTTTCCTACTATTTCATGTAACGAGTCAACCGAATTCCTTTAATAACAACAATCAAGTCTTTTGCACTATTTAGCTAGTAAGTCACAGTTCTCAATGTTTTTTTAAGAGAAATGTAATAACTTCTCGAAAATGTGACCGTAGCGTACTTATATTTGTATATACTTGTATTTTCATATCATTTATTTTATTTAAAGCGGCACAATATAGAAATAATTTTGCAAAATTTTGAGGTTTTAGGTATTCTTCTTTTTGAATCGCGATCAGTTAATAATGTAAAGTTCTTCTTTTGGTTAATATGCTCATATTTTTAATCAACGTTTTGTTGCTTAAATTTTTGTTTCAGCCAATTATATAGCGTTATTTAAACAAAAGCGCAGAAATGCTGAAGATTCATTTCACAATAATGCACTCAAGGCGAATTTATAAAAGTGAGAGCAAGAGAACAAAATCAGCCAATAATGTGTATTTGTTTTTGTTTTTGTCCAAATCATGGAAAATTCATTAGCTTTTAAAAAAGCATAAACTCTCTCATCCACTCTCTTTTCTCGAAAACCATAAAAAATACTTTTTAACTCTAACTTGTTAAATTCGCTTTGAATGTACTTAACAATTTGTTTAAACACAATAAACGAGACACACGACAAAGCAGTTTTGCATTAATAAACGTTTAAAAACGTCTTTGAATGATTTGGAAAAGCAGTGCAGTATTGAATTATTGCATGTCGTTGCTGACTGTGTTTATGTAATCAGCCAATGTTTCAAATACGTTAAGCACAAATCGTGCAGACTAAAATTATGAACAATAGAAGAAATCAATTAGAAATCAGAGTTAGTCCCCACAGGAAATCTGCTTAATCGGTCACCTTTATTCGCTAGACAGAAGCAGACCTAGAATAGTGGATTAGTGGATTGCCTGATAGTGTGAAAATCCTTCCGTGATTCAAAGGAGACTCGGTTGATTTTATTTTATTATATACATATATATTTGTATAATTTTAGAAGACAACGAAATAATGATAAGCAAGCTCTTTTATACATAGAGCCAACTTATGGCATATTAGGCAAATAGTGAATGGTTCAGATACGCCTTAATATCATATAATATATTTGGCGATGATTGGGGAACAATCAGGAACTGATTGCCATTGCACTACGCATGCAAACGAGACCTAAGGACTGGAACATAAGCTTGGATCCCTTTCTCAAAATCTCTTTATCGTAAATCATTTTTACGCCCGAATTAATCCATGATAATCAACAAAAGAAAGATACAGGACTTTTCAAGGGAATTAAGTAATATACTATAAGAAACAGGCCAGGAATCTACCCGAATCATATTTCTCCTGTTTTAAATACTGAATTATAATCTAAGAAACTATTCAATGTTTTCAATACTGAATCTTAGTCAAAGAAATTATTCAATGTACCCAAATGAAACGCAAAAATACTAAACTAAACATACTAGTAAAACATTAATTCATACGAATGGATTTAAACCCAACCAAAGCCTGCGGTGCTCATGGAAGTAGACTTCTCAATACATTCACGAAATCCAAATTATATGAACCGTCCCTATCTGGAACTTACCTTAAAAATTTTGAATCTTTTAAGTTCCTTATAGAAACGGGAGCTAATAAAAATTATGTGTGCGAAAAAATTGCTGATTATTCCAATAAACTCAATACTCAATACTATTTCTAAGTCCAATCAAACGGGTCGATCGAAATAACCCACAAACTATGTGGACCAGTTTTTAAAAGTATAGTCATAAAAAATAATATTGATTTTTTTAATACTTTTCTTCTTCTTTACTGACGTACACACGACTTATGTACATGATTATGGCCGAGTTAATAACAGCGCGCTATTCCTGCCTTCTTTTCTGTTTGGCGACAATTGGAAAAACCAAGTACAGATTTTCGTCGTTGCCAATGCGCAATGGAACTTATTCATGGCTTATCTCTCGAAAACTCATAACACCAACTCATCAGATATTGTCATCGTCCCTGCGTCCGGGTACGATGAGAGACTCGTAGAGTTTGGTCATTGCTCGCCAAGTTGCCTTTTTAGTCAAAAGTAGGTTATTCTGCATTGGACTGCCAGGCTGACATTGCTGTTGGAGCTAATGCTACAGACGAAATTATCTACGACTTCTATGTTATAAATGTCAAAAAAGATGTTAGAGACAAGTCGCGAATGTGCTTACTGTTTGTTTGATGACAAATATTTCGCGTATCCTCGCTCAATAGCGGACTTATAGGCTTCGCTTTTTTATTCAGTTTGGAGAAATGAGCACGGTTGTGGAGGGAAATTATATCAATATCATAGGCGTACGACAGACGCTACTTCGAGCTTCTTCATGATCGAAATATGTAACATTCCATCGTCACCGATTTGGGTATGGAATTCGACATCTTCTGGAGTTTCACTGCCATTTCCTTCGCTGTAAAAGTGTTCTCTCCACAAATTCGGTATAATTTGGGCATCAGTCGTGATCATCCCTTTGTGTCCTACAACAGTTACTCCTGTCTTGAATCCTTATGCAAGTCGCTGCATCTTTTCGTAGAATTTTCTAGCATTACCTTTGTCAGCCATACTGACGCATTTCGGCCTCTTTCTTTCTGTTCTTTTGACGTTCCCGAAAACCAAAAGCTTTATTGGCAGCTGTACGTAGGGAGCTTGGAATGCCGTTCCACAGTTCCCTTATATCGAGTTGCTGATAAGGGCCCCTAGGGGGTGGTGTCCAGGTCATGCAGAAAACCTGCTAGGTGTCTTCTGTGATTGCAGATTTTTGATGTGGAGCCGCCCTCATGTTTGTTGACGGACGTTCTTAGTTACACAGAGGCGGATGAGAATTTTTGTTGCTAAAAAATAGTGGTCCAAGTCGATGTTAGGCCATCGGAACGGATGCACGTTCAAAACACTGGAGACATGTCATACGTCTGTCACAACATGATTGATCTAGTTGTGAGTAGCTTGATGAATTTTCTTGTACTGGAATTTGGTACTACAGTGCCCTGCAAGTCGATCAGCCTCAACCCATTTGGAGGTATTCGTCCTGGAGCTGAATTTTCCGACAATTGTGCCGAAAATAGCTTATTTTCCCTAAGAGCTTAACCAGAAGCATGACTACAATCCATTTCTTTATATTCCGTGTTTTAAAGCACTTTGATGGAATTATAAACACGCTAACCCTCGGGAATGTAGTAGTGCCACTTAAATAAGAAGTGTCTATCCAAATAAATAATATTCAGGAAACCTTTCAGAAACAGGTGGTTAGGAAATTATTAAAATTATTATAATTATAAATTTTCGTAATGAGGACTTCAAAAATCCAATATAACTCTCCACTTTGGTTAGTACCTAAAAATAAACCAGGATTAAAAATATGAAATAGTAATGGCTCTACAGAGCACAATTTCGTCAGAAGAGAGGGTGTATTAGTTGGAATATATTTAAATAGCCAGCCATCTGCTTCTTCCTTGATTAGATTTCAGTTGCATATGTACACCTTTTCTGGAAAATCAATTATACATAGATGAATACATCCGCTAGTGTCTTTGGTTCCAGATTCAGAACAGGGTATAATTCATGCCATATACTAAAAGAGTACATAATCACCAGAACATATTTGTTTCCCAATTTCCTGATAAAAATATATCTGCGATATTTATGACGATTCCTCTATATTTCGTTTCTTTAGAAACGATACACTCCTAATAGTTAAAAATCCAATCTACTATAAACCAACACTGTGCAATATTTGCTTTATTTACTCTAAGGCCTTCGTGGTGCCTAGAACCCTCCAACAGGATCATTGTAGAATGCCATTAAAAGATTTGGAATTTGGAGCCTTGGAATTAAGACCAGATTGGAATTAAGATAGAATTGACCATCTTCTTTTCTCATATAATAAGCAAATATTCGAATATTTGATATTGAACTTTCTTCTGTCATTTGGATGTAGGTATGCACCTTTAGCGAACAAAAACTCATATATTTCTTGGATGGAAAAATATAGTATGCACGAAAATTTTACAGATGATTTTCTATTGTGAACAGATCCTGGCAAAGGAAGATGATATACAAGCGTAAATAAACAAAACGGAAAACACGAGTAGAGCGCGGTAAATATTTGTCACTGATTATGTATTCTTACCTTTTTCATTGTTAAAAATAAATAAAAGGTGTAGAAATTTATGAAAATACTAAAAACATTACATAAATTGCTTTATAAGCTGCTTTAATGCGTGCGAAAATTAGTATTCTTCTTGTTTCTCGTGAAATATATATGCACTATTTATTTCGCTCGGAGACCTGTGTTGCCGTGCTTTCGTATTTGTTTAAAAGCTTTAGAAATAAGTAGTAGAAAATGGAGTTTTTTTTCGTTCGGGGTGCGTACTTTTTTGCCCTTTTTTTATATGTAGTTTTTGGTTTTCGTAAGAGCTGCATACCGGGCTTTAGTATAGAAAATCAAAACGTATTATAGCTATGGTAAACCCTTTCACATAACTAATTTGACATATTTTCAACAAATTCTAAAGGAAATTAAGAGTCCGACATATAAATTGCAGAAACTCTAGTGAAAGCTGACTTCATTGAGTGATTTTTAAGGTAATTAAAGAAAAAAATTTTAGGAAAAAAGGGATACAAAAATTAGGTAGTTTTCGAACTGCATATTTCGTCAATATTATTACGATGACTCTGTATAAAAAAATTAAATAATTGATAATTTACAAAAATGCGTTAGTATGAAGATCTTGAGAAACTGGCCGAAAAGGGTAATGCTCGAAAAATCTATGAGAAAACGTGGCGATTTACAGAAGTTTTCAAGACCGGTGCAAGCTCACATAGGGCAGTGAAAGTGACAACCCCGGAGATCGAACACGAAACCTCGATCGATGACAATAATATAGATGTTCCATCACCCGACCATAAAGAAGTTCGAATAGCGATTTCCCCAAACTCACATGACTTTGTAAATAACTCTGAATAATACCATCCTGCTATTGCTATTACCTAGGAAACTATATGTGATCAGATTTTAATAACTGATAAAATCAAATCGACTACTCAATTTGATTTATCGAAAGCTAACTTTAAATATCTCAAGAAGACTTTATCAAAATTATGATGGCCTAGATACAATGAGAATATTGATCAAAGCGTGGTGCATTTTTACTTGACTTTATTAAGATTATTTCAAAAATTTGTTCCCAAACGCAGTGGTCCTGATCATTTCTTGCAAATCGTGCTGAGTATATTTTCGAACCTTTGACTCATTTATTCAATTTATCACTTAAAGAGAGTATTTTTCCATCTGCATGGAAATAATCTTTTATTATACCCCTTCATAAAAATGGAAACAGATCTTCGATAGAAAATTTCCGATGTATAATTAAACTATCTGTGACTCCTAAATTATTTGAATGACTTATCCCTGATCATTTGACTCATTCAATCTCTTCATTTATACCACATTCCCACCATGGATTTGTTAAAGGAAAATCTACAAACACCAATTTACTTTAGTTCACTTCTTATATCATCATTCATGCATTCAGAAATAACAGCAGCGTTAACGTAATATATACCGAATTCAGTAAAACTTTTGATAAATTGTGTCACTCGTGGCCAATCAAGAAACTTGACTTACTGGGTTTCCAACCAAAATTTTTACAATGGATCTCCTAATGACTGAGTGATCGAACTCAAGGAGTAATGTTTAAATATTTCATTTCAGATTCCATTAATGTTTCTTCAGGAGTACCTCAGGGCAGCCATCTAGGCCCGATTCTGTATTCGCTATTTATAAAGGATATATCTCCTCAGATAAAATTTTCAAAACTACTAATGTATGTGGATGACGTAAAACTTTATTAATCTTACACTTCAGCAAATGAAGGTATCTTACTACAAACAGACATAAACAGCATGGTTGAATGGTGTAAAATAAATCGAATGCCCATAAATCCTAAGAAATGTTTGGAACAGGTCACCGTTTTATTAACCTGGGGATCACTATGGACCCTAAATTAAACTTCACATTGGTGTGATAGTCAATAATGCCAAAGGCTTCTTGGCTATTGTAAAATAGTGGTCAAAAGAGTTGGGAATATAATACGTATTGAGCCCCATACTCTACGGGCTGGTGGGTTTTTGTTAGCTACCCAGATAGACAGTTGGTCTAAAATCGGAAGTTCCGAACAGTTTGAACCATATGTAAAATCATCATTTCTGGCCACTCCAAGGTGAAAGGTAGTCAAAATCTTTCCCCACTTGCTTGGAAGTCTTCAAATAGTTACATTCTTGCAGAAGTAAGCGATTATATATACATTAACTTAGGTAGTGTGCAATTTGACAACTGTCTATCGCATTTTCTATTGATGAAATGTACTCAATTTCTTATTGTTATTGGTTCGAGATTTTTGTATTATTACACAGATTTCAGAGTAGAAGAGAGAGACCTACTAAAATATACACCATTCGGATCAGAACTAGTTGATTTAGCCATGTCCGCATGCTTAAGCGTGAACTATTCTCTCAATTTTTTAGATATTTCAACTTAATTTGGGACGCAGATGAATTTTTATATTATGTATGTATATCATTTATCGGAACTTGCTATGGCATATAGACCTCATACAATCTATTTGTATATATACGAGGCGTGATCAAAGGAAAGGGTGAAATTTTTATTATTATTATTTTTTTAAGTACTTATTTATTCATCAATATCTATTTTGTCCCCTTCAAAGTAATCCCCCTCGAATATAATACACTTGTGCCAACGCTTTTTCCAATCCTCGAAGCACTTCTTGAATGCGCTTTTCGGTATGGCCATCAGATCTTTCTCCGATTTTGACTTGATCACATCAATTGTGGCAAAATGCTTTCCTTTCATTGGTTTTTTTTTAGTTTTTTGGATTGGAAAAAGTCAAAGGGGGCCAAATATGGTGAATACAGTGGTTTAGGCATGATTACGGTTTTGGTTTTGGCCAAAAAATCACGAATAAGCATTGATGTGTGAGCTGGTGCATTATCGTGATGCAGAATCCACAATTTGTTTTTCCACAATTCCGATCGTTTGAGTCGTATTGCTTCACGCAAACGTTGCATAACTTCCTTATAGTACTTCTTATTAAATGAATGTCATTTTGGCAGGAACTCATGACGCACCATACCATTGTAATCAAAGAAAACAGTTAGCAAAACCTTCACCTTTTTCTTTGAACACACCTTGTATGAGGTTTTGCGTAAAAAATCTGTCTAAAAAACATCTACCCACGTAAATTAAAATAGATATTGATTTTGAAAATGATCGAATCCGCATATAGCCACCTTGCAACCGATGTTTCGTACTTGAAATTTAGATCCAAATCGTCAAAAAAGGATGCAATACCTAAAACCTTATATATTCATGAAAGGTATAAAGACTTTTCGACTTTTTTCTTTATTAACACCTTTTTTTGTTTAAAAAATACGGTTATTATTTCTAATTTATTTGTAAACGCAATTACAGTAGATTATTAATCATAGGATCTCTTCTGACATTTCGACAAATGATTTCTTAAAACTTACTTGCACCTTTATGACAACCTAATCAACGCCCAATAATTGAATTAATTTTTTTTAACTCGTAAGGGCATTCAGTTTAGTAAATTATGGTGTGAAGATGTAGATCAAATTGAAATATCTTAAGGTAATGCAAAACTACAGATAATTTGGGTAATACTGGCTTTATGAAAGGTTAAAATTGAATTTTTCTAAAAAGCTAATTTATTTTGAAGAATTTTGGGCGCTTATATTTTTTAAACAAAAAGAAGCATGAAATAAGAAGAAAGTGGAATCTTCGAGCATGCCGAGGACTTTATACCTTTCATGAACATATTAAATTTATTATATAGTATTTTAGGATTAAATAATAGTTCTCATATCTGATTTAGATGATTTTCAGTATCAATATTGATTTCAATTTATATGTGACCGGGTCTGACCAAAATAAATCTCAATCTGCTTGATCGATGGCAGCAAGCAACTCACGTGCAACAAATATTCTGTAAACGGTGGAATCAAGAATATCTTGCCCTCCTCCAACAACGAGCGAAATTACGTACACCACAGGCCAGCGTGCAAGTCAACGACAACGTATGCATGAAGTGCATAAAGTTGTCCCTTGGAATGACTTTGTTACAGGAGTAGCAATTTTGCGTACATCTAATGGACTAACGCGTCCAACAGTAAATAAGCTGAGCCGCCAAGCTGTCTCATTCTGTCAATGCTGTTGAAAACAATGGTTCTTCAATGGGGGAGGATGCTTGGAACAGTAGCCGTAGCTGCAATCTAAACAAAAAAAAACTCGAAACAAACATTACAATTACCTTGCGCTGCGAAAATATTTTGCATCAACCCCAACTTGACTATTGTCAATATCTACCCCTCTTATACTCTAAACACAAAATATAAAAATGTACCTATGTGCGTTTGAAGAAGCTGAGATATATCCCAAATTAGTGCTTAGTTCTTTGCGTTAAGCATTCTTATTATAACCGTTAGAAAACATTTGTATAAATATCCATACATAAGAACATTGGTGATTGTCAGTGGTGAAATTCAGTACGATATTTTAATGATTTTTGTAACGTTAAAAATACTTAGCGACAATTTTAACGATTCGGATATTCGCTATGCATATTTTAACGATATTCGATATCGTTAAAAAACTTAATTTTTACTTAATTTTAACGATTAGTGGTTAATTAAAAGACAAAATTTTCGAGCTGTTAGCGCCATTGACAAAAGATTTCATATGTTTCTCATGTTAAAATAAATATTATAGATTAAAAGTTAAAATAAAACACAAATTAGTAAATTACCAAAAAAAAAATTAACTGAAATGTCTTCTAAGTATTTGGCATACGTTTTATACCAAGATTAGGAAATAACGCACTCTTCGTCAGTGGATAGTAGCTTATTCAAAATAATTGCCTTTAAGAATCTATTTACTTTTGTCGTTCCTATTTCTGCTATTTGCTTATACTGATGTTTTGTCAAGCTGTGGTGCCACCTTTTATCCATTTTAATAAAAAGGAAATGTCAGCTAACAACTACCGTATAAATTAGTTACAAAATCACACAATCTTTAGTACAAGCGATAAAATTCGTTAGTTAACAACTCGACAACTTTAGCATTGATACAATAGAATAGAATTGAGTCGTGTCCAGCTGTCATGTTATTTTTGTTCAATATTGTTTGGCATTTCATCTTTTAAATACCTACATACGCCTGAACAACGTTTACAAATTATTCTACTTTTTTACGGAAATTCACGTTCTGTAAAGAATGTGTTTCGCGCGCTTCGCTCTAGTTATGATCAATATCATCGGCCTACTGAGCCTATCGGCTTACCCAGTATTCATTATTGGATAATACTCGACCGAATGGACCACGTCAAGCACGCGATGAAGAAAGTATAGCGGTCGTAGCTGAGAGTGTACACGAAGACCGTGGAGAGGCGATTCGTCGTCGTTCGCAGCAACTCGGACTGACGTATGGAACGACTTGGCGCATTTTACCTCGAGATCTTAAATTGAAAGCGTACAAAATATAACTTGTGTAAGGCTGTAGCCGCTCGACCTCCCCAAACGACAGCGCTTCGTTCTAAGGGCTCTTGAAAAGTTCCAAGAAGATCCGATGTTTTCGAGCCAAATTTTGTGCAGCGATGAGGCCCATTTAATGCTCAATAGGAATTTAAGTAAGCAAAGTTTGAGTTCAAACAAACGGACAAAAGGGCGTTGGCAAATCCACTTATCTCGTCATTCTGATGAGATCGGTATAAATTTTGGTGAGTCTATCTCTTCACCTTCTTTTACTTAAATACTTCAGACCAAAGTTAATATACGATATCATATACAAGAAAAGTAAAAAGAAACATTAAACATTAAAACTGAAAATTTGGTAAAAAGAATGGTAAAAAGTAATTGTAATTGAAGGCATTCGACGCATTTACAACGCTAGCAATAATACAATAGATGTAATTGCAATTTACTAATTTTTATTTAATATAACATTATTCGTACTATTTTAAAAACAATTTATAAAATTAATGCAGCCGTGCGTGTCATCAGCTGATTTTAGTATAATTCACATTGTGACATTGTCTTTTACATTCTCATTCCCTTTATATATGTACTCTTTTTCATCTTATTATATATTCTGATGAATTCAAGTAGGGCAATTGGAAGTCGAAAGTCAGTGTGAGAATACACGAATTTTAACACGCCACGCCACCACGCACGCGCTGACGTCATTGTTTTAAATCAATATAAAGAGAGTATTATATTTTAATAAAAACTAAATGTAAACCAAAAGTCATTTTGCATTATTAGCTAGCCGTCTACATTAATTCAAAATTATTTTTTCCATACGGCTATATTCCTCCGCCAAATACTTACCATACCTAAAGCATATATTCTCGGAAATAACTCGTAGACTGGTCGTGAACAAAAAAGTTTTGCCACAACTTTGTACAATACTGTAGTCAAGTTATTCCCGTTGCCATCCTTTGATAAGAATCCTGAGGATTGGCCATTATTTTTGGCAAACTACAACGATACTACAAATGAGTTATAGTACAATAATTGCCAGAATCTTTGCGTATTCATAAAGCAGTGTAAGGTACTGCCAAGAACTATCGAAATGCGGCGGCGAAAACTGACAAGGAGCATGCATCAGCTTCTTTGTAGAATATAGTCGGACGAAAGCATGCCAGACGACGGGAACCTAAGTGTGTTCTCCTAATCTAGCGTATTGTGAATGAAAGATTAAAGTCTACCGTCAACAAACTGAACGGCATTTATCAGTGTGGCTCTAGAACTGGAAAATCCATCATTGACCAGATATTCACCATGCGCCAAATCTTGGAGAAGACTCGACCACGTTTTCATCGATTTTAAAGCTGCCTTCGACAGCACGATAAGAAACTGAGTCTACGCCGCTATGTCTGAATTTGATATTCCAACAAAACTGATACGGCTATGTAAACTGACCCTGGATAATACTAAAAGCGCAATCAAAATAGGAAAGGATTTCTCATATCCGTTTGATACAAAACGAGGTTTCAGACAGACTTTTTAATGTGTGATTTCTTCAATTCGATTCTTGAGAATATAATACGAGGTGCAGTGATAAATAGGCCAATCTTCTACAAGATTGTTCAATTGTTGGCGTATGCTGATTATATTCATGTCACTGGCCATAATAACCGCACCGTAAATTCTTCGTTCTCCAGGTTAAACAAAGAATTGAAGCGAAAGGGTCTGGTAATCAACGAGGACAAGACGAAATACCTCCTGTCATCAAATAAACAGTCATCGCATTCGGGACTTGGTTCCTACGTCTCTCGCCTATCTAAGAACCAACATTAACAACACAAACAGCCTTGAAATTCAACTTTGGACTGAGTAGACAATTTAAAAGTAAAGTCCTTTCTCGACAAAGCAAAACCAAACTCTGCAAGTCGCTCATCACTCCCCTCCTGACATATGGTGCAGAAGCCTGGACGTTGTCGACATCCGATGAGTTGGATTTAGGAGTTTTCGAGAGAAAAGTTTTGCGAAAGATTTATGGTACTTTGCGCGTTGGCAACGTTGAATACGGAAGACGATGCAATGATGGTACGAGCTCTACGACGACAGTTTAGCGAATCAAGAGACAGTGGTTACGCTGGCTAGGTCATGTCATCCGAATGGATGAAAGCGGTCCAGCTTTGAAAATATTCAATGGAGTACCCGCTGACTGAAGCGGAGGAAAGAGAAGACCTTCACTCCGTTGGAAAGATCAGGTGGGGAGCGACTTGGTCTCACTTGGTGTTTCCAACTGGCGCCAAACAGCAAAGAGAAAAAATGAGTAACGAGCTATTGACGTGGCTATTATCAGGTAAGCGGTTCCTGCGCCAAAGAAGAAGTCGATCGATGGGAAGAATCGTTCTGGTGTCAACATAAAGATTAACGGTGGTAAATCTTGTAATTGTGGAAAACTAGACCGTTTTACAAGCGAAAGAAAGACAGGAAAACTAAGGGTAAAGAAGACATAATAGACGAACGGCTAATGACAGCTACACCTGCAGAAAATCGTGAGGAAAGCCACATAGGGAAACCACAGTAGGAAAATCCGGACTTGTAACTGTTAATACATTGATTGGAGATGAACAAAGGACCTAGTAAAGAGAAATGGCAGCGGAGAGCTCCATCTAAAGCATACTGAGCACAGTGGAGCACTTTGACATTGATACACAGAGTGTGATAAAGTGAGAATTGCGAGCCAAACACCTGCAAGGATACTCTTTGGTAATAAACTTCTCTGCTGCGTAGTGATTTTATGTTTGGAGTAAATGATAATGCAAGAAGTATTAAGGAAGTGCCTAAAATTATAGAGGAAGAATTGATAGAGATACTCTTGTGGGGCAGCGAACTAAAATTATGAGTGACAAGATGAAGACCAGATATAACAAGGCGATGAACTCTGAACTTCTCAAAATGGATACTAAATTTTGTTATTTAATCCACATCGTTGAACGCAGTATTTTATCGAATCCTGAAAAAGAGCGGCTGATAACTGGCATGTTCTAGAGCGTGATAATCGAGAAAGTTCATTATCGTTCGCTGTCGAAAGCTTCTCGATTTTTCCAGGTGTTAATACGAACAATATGTGTAGTATATAGGGGGGGAGCATAACAAAAATTGTAGATTGTGGGAGTTGTAAAATAGGTGATTGTAAATATAGAAACGAATTTTTATTTATTGAGTAATAAATAAACATTGAGTAAGTTCTTTATAATTAAGAATCTGCAACCAGAGTTAACAACTTTTATTTAACAACTAAATCGATTTTCTCTTGATCGTAAAAATTGTCATAATCTTGGGGTAGTATTATTTTCGAACTTTTTAAATCTTTAAATTTGCTTTTAGAAATTGGTCTTTTGTCCAGCAGAATAATAATAATTTTTCGGTAATATTAACTTTCGGTTTTGTTTACAAACAGTCAGTCATAAGGTAGGCATCTTAACGTTTTCGACGGCTCCTACGGCAGATACGAGATTTTGAAATAGAAATTAGTAGATAATAGATAATCAAAAGTCTACAGAACAAAATTTATCGCCATTATGAACATTTTAGGTTATGTTTTACGTAAAGGGTAATTACGAGGTTGCAACCAATCAACAACTTAAGGCTGATAGCACCCGTAAATTATTATTTTACGGTTGAATTAATTCATGGCATCAATATATTTGGCAAACACTGCATATGCATATTTAAGAAAATTGTTTGTGTTATTGTATTACAGGGTTCGACTTACTAAAGCAGGTGAACGGTAAAATATATCTAAAGGACATTTAAGTTACACAAGTGGACAAGAAAGGCTTTTGTATTGTATTATTAATGGCCTTATTTATTACAAACGGACATAGAAGTTACAAATAATATTGATGATATAATTAAAAAGACGATTGACGATCTCCCAATTTACCTATATGCCATCGTTCCTGCTGATTTCGTCAACAAATTGAAATTGAACCTGTTGCATGATAGTATACTATCTGTTCAACTTATAACAACATTGTGGCAAAAATCCGAAGCGAATGTCAGATGATAGAGAGAAGTCAATAACTGGCATATTTTAGAGCGTAAAACGAGTAACTTCGTTATCGAAAATCATTCGATTATTCCAGGCTTTATTTGCGAACAGTCGACTAGTATATAACAGTGACATACAGCTGCAAAGCTAATCAGTCGTAAAGTGAACGCGTTGTTGATTACACTACCGTTAAGTAAAAAAAGATATCAAAGTCGTTGATAAGAATGACAACAATTTCATTATATGAAAGGTGGTAAAATATTTCTGTTCTAAACTAGCCTTTGAGTGGACTTCAAATTGACTTAAAAATAATCCATATGCACCACAAAATCTTTATTTATGAAACTATGTGCATGAAATTTTGTATTTGCTGTACAGATGATGATGTATTTGTGCATATATGTTATAAGTAAAAAGTTAATCGTTGAATTCTTTAATATCGGATGATTAATAATTTTGATTTTTACTGATACTGATTAAATTTTTCGAAATCACTGCACAGTAACAAAAAACCTTTAGAAATATGCATTAACATATACAGAAAGCTTTCCTGCGATAAGTGAAAGTCTTTGATTTTTTTCATTAGAAAATCTAAAATATTGACTATACAGAAAACATATATAGAAAGCTTTCATACAACATGTGAAAGCCTTTGTTTGTTTTCAATAAAAAATTTATAATAATACGTATTTTCAATAATTTAATTTAATTTCAATAATTTAATTTAAATAATTTAAATTTATTTTTACCTGTAAATGGGAGTTCCTTTATCTTTGCGATACCATAGTATTAAAATAACTTCATCACCGTAAGCTGGTGTCGAATAACATGGTAAATGAACTGTTTGACCAATAAGTGCTTCAATTTGGTAAAATGGTACTGAAAGATTAGAATAAAGATAATAAATATAAAAAGAACTGTTTCGTTCGATGCATGATTTAATTTGTAATTATACAAATTTTGTTTGTAATACAAGTTGGAAGCTATAAGCCTATTGAGCTTGAAGTTAAGTTCAATATCGTATATAAAAGGTTATCCATTTAATGGTTCCGAAAGTGCAGAGCTATATTTTGACAGCTGCCAAACTTAACTGTCAACTTGTTTTAGTTCAAAGACAGGCATTTATGAAAGTGGAACGCTAAACTACCGTGCAACGCGTTAAAATTCTTGAAACCTACTACAAAGATAGTGATTCAAACGTGACCACGTTTCGTGCTTTAAGAGGCGATTATGGTGCACATCATCGTCCAACCACTCCAGCAACCAGAAAAATTTTAAAGAATTATGAAGATATAGGATTGGTTACAGTTATTGTAAGGCCTGGACATAATCGTTTTACTCGTTCCAGCTCAAATATCGCTACTGTAAGTGAAAGTATACACGAAAACCTGAATGTGTTTCTTTCTCGGGGTTATCAAAAACTTGGAATTCCTAACGGCACATTATGACTTATTTTGCATTTGAACTTACACCTAAATCCATAATAAAACCAGCTCATACAACTGAAACCAGATGACTATTCACAAAGCTGTAGTTACGTCGATTGAGAGCTTGAACAACAAGCAGTGGACCGCGATAAACAAACAAAAATCTTTTCGGCGACGCGGAGCATTTCACGCTCGGTGAATACGTAGTTAAGCAAAATTGTTGCATTTGAGGCTCCGAGAATCCTCTGGAGAAGCAATTGAACCTTTCTCTTTCAAACCGGTAACGAGACTGTCACTATCAATTCGGATCGTTATGGTCGTATGATAATCGACTTTATTTTGGTCTGCATTTGAAGAACACGACTTGGACAATATGTGGTTCCAACAAGATGGTACCACATGCCACACAACAAAAGCGAATATGACTTTATTGCGGAAGAAATTTCCCGATCGCGATGCCAGTTGGCCATCGAGATCGTGCGATTTGACACTGTTGGTTGTTGTGCTAAAGACTGTGTTTATGCGAATAAATCTTTAACTCTTGAGCACTAGAAAACCAACATTGAAAAGGGGTCAAATATTACTTCAAATGGATCGAAGTTAGCAAAAATACACGAAGCGGTGGTTTGAATTATATAGTAAAAAAAATATTTTAAATTCTTTTTTAAAACCCTTTCTATATCATACAAATTTTATCGGTAAAACATTGTTGTAGTTTTCTATATTTTGTTCAATTTATGTACGTGTTATAATATGAAAATGTCATCGCTAAGCAAAATTTCAAATAAAAATAAAAATAAAAAACAATGTCCTCTGTCTGTCTGTTCGCGATTAACTTCTTCTAGTTCATTGTCGTAGGCACGGTCTTCTCCAAGATGTGATGCATGGTGAATATCTGGTCAATGGTGAATTTACCAGGTCAAAATCAAATCTGATAAAGTCGAAGGGTGGGCTTTAATCCGCTAGATAAGGCCTTATATGCGATATAGAGGAGGCTTGCCCTCTTTTATAAAGATTGAGCAGAGTATCCTGGTTCCAATCTACTCCTAGACGCCATATTTATATAGCTCAGCCGGTGACCCATCAGCTCCCGTCACTTTGTCATTCTTTAAGCGGACAATCGCTAATCGACTTAGTCATATTTGGATATCGGAGTATAATTTACATCAGCGATTGGTGATTCGCGTTCACCAACTCACTTCCATTCACAGATGGATAAGTGATTTTACATAAACCCACTATGTCCTGTGCATGGGCTACCAGATAACCTCCTTCGTTTCCACCTTTCTTTCAAGCTCTTTCCTTCAAGCTCTTCGCAATCATACATTTCGGTCTGTTTTTTTCGTGTGCTGGTCTTCAGCTGTCAATATCGGATTTCGGCTTGTACGCACATCTACATTGGATAGATGTCTAGCATCTATCTTAACCTTCTCATTGTTCGATTCGGTGGCCGTCATTTAGCTTAATGATTGTATTTGTGCCAGAATCTCGTACAATAGACACGCCTGTTTGGAGATATGGTTAAACTTTGCGAGATTTCTTTCATGCCCACCATGGTGAAATAATTATAAAGCATAATTTTGACATCGAAGCAGACGCCGGGAACGTATGCACACGTAACAGTAAAAACTTATGTAACTACCGTGCGCGTGGAATAACCCTTCTATTCTCACTATTTCCATGTATCCCTATCACGCGCCAATTCTTCTATTATTTTAGCCCAGATTTCGTTAGCCGATCGATCGCTTAGCGGTGGCCGTTCGAGCTAACGAAATATCTATCTAAGATCCACAGCCCTCGAGCGCGCACGGAGTTTTTATCACGGAAATATTCGATCTCTTCTGTTATATATATATATATATATTAAAAAATAAATAAATGTTCTGTTTGAAATCATGGATAGTGAATTAAGCTTATATATATACATACATATGTATTAAAAACATAAATACATTGGTGATGTTTATACATATACATAAATTAAAAAATATATATGCCAATATTAAGTGAGTTCAATACTTAAAGTGTATATTTAATAATAATAAATTGGGAATTTATCTTTCAACAAATTTGTAAAGCTCGAGTTCGCAACGAACTAGAATAAGCTTAGCACAAGTCAGTCATGAGTTGAAAGACTTCGTTTTGATGTGAATTATAGCGAAACGTTCATCCGTCGGAGTGAATGCCAAGACTCGTTGACTAAGTCTCTCTCCCACCACGAGTCCGCCTCCAAACTTGTGCTCTTTTATATGACCAATGTAGTATATGTTACAAAGACCATTGTTTCCGTCTTTGTTTCATCTATCACTATTCTTGGACACCGACACCTTTCGAAATGTTGCTATCTGCCCGTTTGCAAGAATATTTTTTCGTTGTTGTTTAAATTACATTATTATTATTAGGTCAACGCTTCAGTTACAATTACGTGTAACAATGATTATTGGTCAGCAAGTGTTACAATGTTACAATGTTTATTCGAATTTAGTTGCATGTATGTTGTTAACGACTTAAATACAATTATTGATATAAAGAATCGGATCACCCTATATAGTTCAACAATAAAACACTGCTCACTATTTACTAAAGCTCCAGATTTTGTTCAAACATTTTTCAGCAGTGCGCGCATTTGAGCAACGAGCACTAGCACACCTGCTCATTGCTCATTACTCGAAAAAATTTCGAGCCCAGTACGAGTATTTCGAGTATTTTGACAAACACCTTGATTATTTAAAATTAATTTTAAATTTATTTATGAAAAGTGTAAATATCATTGAAATGCCAAAGAAATTTCGACAACAAAATTAAAACTATTGTGGCGAAAACGCGAAGCGAATGTCAGATGGAAGAGAGAAGCCAATAACTAGCATGTTCTAGAGCGTAAAACGAGAATCTTCGTATTCGATTATTCCAGGCTTTCATTGCAAACAGGCGACTAGTATATAAGGGCGACACACAGCTGCAAAGCTAATCAGTCGTAAAGTGAAGTAATAAAAAGAGTACATTGTGAAAGTTGTAATACACGTGATTGTAAATAGTGAAGTGAATTCTTAACTACTGAGTAATGAAAGGACATTTAATAAATTCTTTATAAAATAAGAAACTGCGAACATAGTTGGTGACTTTTATTTAACAATCGGACACGAATGATTTGGGAAATCATCGTCGTTGATTCTGTAAAATCGTAACAATTGGTGTCAGAAGTGGGATTGTTAACTAAATCCCAAAGGATAATAATTGAAAAATTGTGAAGATTTAGGACTTGACGATACCTCCCCTCAAGAGGAATTGCAAAGCGTGGTTTATCTACAAGAGGAAATAAGGCGGACTTGCAACCACGGCTGCGAGAAGCAATGGAAGTTGAAGGCATCGACTTGAGCCAATACGAATTCCGTCGCGAGGACGAAGAGACATCCATGAAGGATATTGAGAAGGAAGCGGCAGTTGATTCTGCGAAGGAGTTGGAGCCGCCATCAAGTCAGATTCAAGAAAAGGCTTTCTCATCTACGGGTATGGACATGAACATATTTTTGTCTGCAATGTCACAAATCAATGCCAACATGGCGCAAAAGGAATTAGAAGGAACAATGCGAAACTTAAGGAAAAACAAGATAGAATCGAAGGGCATCAAGATAAGATAGAGGAGCTAATTGAAAGTTGTTTCCGGGATTTGTAGTTAAATCGTCCAACCACTTCACTGAACGCTCCCAAGGTAAAAAAACTATCCTTTGACGGTAAATTTCGTTTCCAAGTATTTAAGCTCCAGTTTTAGAACACGGCTACAGCAAATAACTGGAGCATAGAGGAAAAATCGGCTGCACTATTCGTTGCGTTGGAAGGACCTGCACAGTAGACAAATTTACCAGATGGAGTTAGAAAAGCGCGTTTCTCTGCAAGAACATGCTTCGGAAATTTAGAGATTGGCTCATCTAGCTATTGGGGACGCATCGGGTGAGCATATCGAAAGGGTTAAAATACAAAGATTCATCAGTGGTATTAAATACATTTACACCAAGCAGGAGACATATGCGAACCCAAAATTAACATTCGCTGAAACTGTTGCGTATGCTCAAACACGTGAAACGGCGGCACTCATAAGCAGACCAGAATACAAAGTCAATAAAGTGGAGGTAGAAACACCAGATGTTATGACCGAAATATTGAGAACTCTGAAGTCGGTAGAAGGAATGAATCGTTCTGGTGTCAAGAATCAACCTGGAAAATGCTTTAAATGTGGAAAGTCTGGTCACTTCGCTCGTGAATGCAAGACGCATTCTGACAGACAGGAAGGACAGTGAATACGGAAGGTTGAGGAAGATGAACCATCAACTTCTCATTCGTTATACTAAAACGAGCCAGGCTAAAAGGGCGTATGCTGGCTCCTGCAACTCAATGCTTCATAATCTGTCTCGCAAATCACTTTTGGTGGATATGAGGATGAACTAGAGCGAATATTAACAGTGGAAACGGGCGCAAAAGAATGGGCACGTTCCGGTGAGAGTATTAAATGACTTCAGATCACAAGTAAAAATTCCTGGAGGGACTGTATTAGGGCAATGTCATGAGGTGGAAGCCATCATCAACTGCAATGATTCGTCTGAAATAGGCTCCATTGGTAGGAAGGATATGGAGAAAGATATCTATGCATGGACGAAGGGTTTGAAGGCAAGTACACGCACAATGCCAGTGAGCTTATCCGCATACTCCAACATATTCGACAAGGATGGCAATAAACCAGGCAGTACCAACGTAGTGAAACATTGCTTTGATGCTGGTGACGCTAGGCCAATTCGTCAAGCTCCACGAAGGGTTCCGCTAGCCAAACGTGAAGCTGTTGGCCAAATAATTAAAAAAATGAGCGAGAGCGGTGTTATCGAACCATCGACAAGTCCATGGAGCTCTCCGGTGGTACACGTGAAGAAGCAAGATGGCCAGTTGCGGTTCTGCGTGGACTATCGGAGATTAAATGATGTCACAAAGAAAGACGGCTATCCTTTGCCCAGGATCGAGGATACTCTAGATTAATTAATTATTAACTGACACCGAATGGTTCTCAACACTCGACTTTAAGAGCGGGTAGAGTGAAGAAGAAAAAGAGAAGACAGCCTTTAGTGTTAACAACGGTCTTTGGCAATTCACGGTGATGCTATTTGGATTATGCAACGCTCCTGCCACTTTTGAAAAACCTATGGACCATGTGCTCAGGAAGACTTTTTTGGTGTATCGTGATGACATCATCGTATTGGGAAAAGGCTTCGATGAACATCTGAGTAATTTGGAAGAAGTTTTCCAGAGAATAGCTGGCACTGTTCCTAAACTAAGTCCTAAAAACTTTTTATTCAAGACGTAGGTGAATTACTTAGGTCATCAAGCAACCACGAGCTGAAGGATTGGCCAAGACCAAGAAATTTGCATGAATTAAGAAGTTTTCTTGGGCTGTGTACTTACTATCGCCGATTTGTTTCGAATTTCGCCAGCGTTGCTCATACTCTCTATGAGCACACTAGGAAAAATAGATCTTTCAAGTGAAAAACTGAACAAGAGCTATGCTAGCATACCCGGTTCCAGGTGCAACATTTATTTTGGATACAGATAGTAGTGGTTATGGCATAGGAGGTGTACTTTCGCAAGTGATTGATAGGCAGGAGAAGATAGTTGCCTACTATAGATGGTCTATTTGGAAACCAGAGCGGAACTACTGCGTAACTCGGCGTTGGTGGATTGCATCAAACACTTCCACAAATATTTTCATGGTCAACATTTCTGAATTAGAACGGACAATGCAGCGTTGAAGTGGCTACTATAGTTAAAGAATCCCGAAGGGCAGCCAGCTCAATGGATTGAGAGACTGAAAAGTTCAACATCGAGCATCGCAAGGGAAATACGCACGGAAATGCTGATGCTATGTCCCGTCGACCATGCAAATTGGAAGGTAAGCACTGCTCAAAAGCCGAGGGTAAGGCTATAATATACGTCCGGCTAATGACCATTACATCAGCAGAAGAATGGGAGGCAAGCCACTTAAGGAAATGTCAGCAGGAAGATCCGGACTTGGAATTATTATGGCACGGATTGGAGATAAATACGCGGCCAAGTAAAGGGCAGCGGAAATTCACATTGCGAAGGCAACCTGAGCCCAATGGGGCAGTTTAGAATTAATATCTGGCTGTTTGAATAGGGTATGGGAAAGTGAAAATGGCCAGTGCTCTAGAAGGCTAATATTGATTCCGAGGTTAAGAATTCCGGATGTTCTTGTTCTTAAGGAATTCCAGAATGGTGAGAGCACTTAGGTATTACGAAAAATTTGGACAATGTCAAGCAGCGGTTCTATTGGGTTCGTTGTCGTCAACCGGTCGCTGAGAGGATTGCTTACTGCAAGAAATGCATAGCAGCTAAAGGGCCAAAACCACAAAGCCATCAGCAGACGAAGCAGGTGTACCATTTGAGCGGATTGCCATGGATGTAGCTGGTTCAATCCCTATGAACAAACAAGGAAACAAATAAGTTTTTGTGGTTATGGACTATTTTAGTAAATGGCATGAGGTCGACCCAATTCCAAACCAGGAAGCCGAAACGGTTGCGGATGCATTCACTCATAATTTGGTTACCAGATACGTGCGCTTATAGAATTGCACTCAGACCAAGGAAGAAGCTTTGAATCGGCGGTGTTCTAGGGGATGTGCCTGATACTTGGTATTCGAAAGACCTGAACGACTGCTCTGAATCCTCAACCAGATGGCATGGTGGAACGATTCAACCGGACCCTGGAAGAGCACTTGCGGAAAGTAGTGGACAAGCATTAGGATGATTGGGATATCCACATACCGCTGTTCTTGATGGGATATCCGTCGGCAGTGCATGAAACAACTGGTCAAACCCCGTGGATACTCTTTGGTAGTAAACTTCGGTTACTCAGCGATTTAAAATGTGGAATAAATGGTGATGAGACAAAAATTGGAAAAGAAGCTTCTAGCGTTCTAGAGGAAGAGAAAAGAGAGGTACATGCTCTTGTGAGATAGCGAACTCAAGTTCCGAAGGCTTCCAAAATGGAGATTTGGTATTGCTATACAATCCACAGCGGAATAAAGGTTTGGCCACAAAACTTCAATGCAATTGGGGAGATCCATCATCAAAGGACTAAACCATGTGTGTATCGAATCCAGACCAAAAGGAGGCGAAGAAGCAAGATGAAAGTGATCCACCTAGAGAGACTTGCAGCGTTTGGAACAACAAACGTGTCTTATAGGGACGATCAGACTTATGTTGAGGGCAGTGCTACGAAAATACGAAGCAAATATCAGATAAAAGAGAGAAGCCAAATAACTGGCATGTTCTAGAGCATAAAACGAGAAACCTCTTTATCCAGAACAATTCGATTATTCCAGGCTTTCGTTGCGAGCAGGCGAATAGTATATAAGAGCGACACATAGCTGTGAGGCTAATTAGTCGTAAAGTAAACGCGTTGTTGATTACACTACAGTGAAATAATAAAAATAGTACATTTTGAAAGTTGTAATACAAGTGATTGTAAATAGTAAAGTGAATTCTAATTGAATTGCGAATTACTGAGTAATAAAAAGTCATTAAATAAAGTCTTTATAAATAAAGAGACTGCAAATTAAGTTGGCGATTTTATTTAACAATCCAGAGATCGTACCCGAAGGATTTGGGAAATCATCGAGGTTGATTCAGCAAAATCGTAACAATTGGTGTCAGAAGTGGGATTGTTAAATAAATCCCAAAGGATAATAATTGAAAAATGGTGAAGATTCAGGATTTGACGATACCTCCTCTCAAGAAGGAGTTGGCAAAGCGAGGATTGTCTACAACACGAAATAAGGCAGAGCTGCAATCGTGACTGCGGGAAGCAATGAAAGTCGATGGCATCGATTTGAGTCAATACGAATTCCGCCGCGAGAATGAAGAGATATCCTTGAAGGACATAGACAAGGAAGGGGCTGTTGATTCTGCGAAGGAGTTGGAGCCGCCATCAAGTAATATTCAAGAAAAGGCTCCTGTTTCATCTAAGGGTATGGATATGAACATGTTATTGGCTGCAATATCACAAAAGATGGATGCACAGGATTGCCGTAATTCACAACATATGTCTGTAATGAACGCGAATATGTCACAAATGAACGCGAGCATTACATCACAAATGGTTGAACAGAGGGAGCAGATATCGTCCCTAGAAGGAACAATCGCGCAAATACATCAAAATCTGGTGAAAGACAATGCAGAACTTAAGGAAAAACAGGATCTAATTGAGAGCAAAGTCAACGAATTGCAAGGTCGGCTAGACAAAATAGAGGAGCTAATTAAGACCAAAATCAACGAACTCGAGCGACGTGTCCGAGATTTGCAGTTGCATCGTCCAGCCAGATCGATGAACTGCCCGTGGATAGAAGCACCATCCTTTGACGGCACAGCTTCATTCCAAATCTTCAAGCTCCAGTTCGAGAAGACGTCTGAGTTAAATAATTGGACCATCGAGGGAAAATCCGCTGAGCTATTTGTTGCGTTGAAGGGAGCTGTAGCGGAAATTTTGCTGACTATTTCCGAATATGAGAGAGATAACTATGGCGCGGTAATGGGGGCCCTGGAAAGGCGCTATGGTTGCGAGCATGGGAGGCAAATTTACCAGATGGAGCTGGAACAGCGTGACCAAAAACACAATGAATCTCTGCAGGAATATGCTTTTGAAATCGAGAGATTGGCTCATTTAGCCATTAGGAACACATCGCGTGAGCATCTGGAAAGAATAAAAATCCAGAGGTTCATCAGCAGAATTAAAGACGTGTACACCAAGCGAGAGACTTATGCGAATCCAAAGTTAACATTCGCTGAAACTGTTGCGTATGCTCAGACACGTGAAGCAGCGGCACTGCTATGTGAGCCAGCCTACAAAGTGAAGCGTTTGGAGGTAGAAACACCAGATGTGATGACTGAAATATTGAAAACTTTGAAGTCGATGATAGGAATGAATCTAGAAGCAGGTCACTTCGCACGCGAATGCCAGTCGGGCTCCAACAGAAAGGAAAGACGACGAAAACGATGCTCAAAAGCTGAGGGCATAATAGATGTTCGGGGAAGAACAATTACACGAGCAGAAAAGTGGGAGGCACGCCACTTAAGAAAACGTCAGCAAGAAGAGTCAGACTTGCAACTGGTAATGCACGGATTGGAGGTGAACAGACGGCCACGTAAAGAACAAATGGCAGCGGAAAGGCCAATCGCTAAGGCATACTGTCTTCGGTTACACTCTCAGCTACGGCCGCAATATTTTCTTCACTGCGTGCTGGACGTGGTCTATTCGGTCGAACGTTATCCAGTAATGAATGCTGAGTCTCAAGACGGGTGGAATTGTTGCGAATAGTACGCTCAGTAGGCCGATTGTGTTGACCATAAGTTGAGCAAAGCGCGCAAAACACATCCTTTACAGAACGTGAATTTTCGTAAAAAAGTTGATTAATTTGTAAACGTTGTTCAGGCGTAAGTCTTTCCATGATGAAATGCCAAACAATACTGAACAAAAATAACATGACAGCTTGACACGACTCACGCCTGATCTGTCAAGAAAAGGCTATTGAAAAAAGTACATGTACTTGGATCACACTGTACTTACATATAAGCCAAATGACTAAGTGGACTGTCTACAGTTGTGTTTGGTTAAAAGCTTACCAACAACCATACTACCAGCCAACAAAACAAACTACCGCACAAAGAAGAAGTGACAAAAGCTAACAGCAGAGTCCGGCCAGCTCAGTTAAGGTGATGTGGCTCCCTAGCTAAATACAAAAACAACAAATATAGGTGAACGAAAACGAATCCAAGTAGAATCGCGTCCGTCGCTAACCAAATGGTCACTATAATTGGGGTGGAGAAGTAGTACATCTTCGGAAGAAATAATTTATTAAAAGCATCAAGTGCATCGCTATCAATGTTATTTTAATTTTCTTAGACTGATTATAACTGATGTTACCATTTTCGCCGAGCAAATATTTTGTTAGGGGCTTTGCAGTTGTAGAAAAAATCTTTTTAAAATCGTCAATAGTGACTAGCAGGTCCCAGAAATGAGGGCAAGGCTCGTTATGATTTTGGAACTTCGAAATCTATATATATAAAAATCAATGCAAATTTTGATGAACGCCTATTACTTGAGAACCTCAAGATCAAATTTCACAAAATTTTTAGGAGTTATAAGGGGATATTAAGAAGGTTTTTTCATTCAGATTGGTCATTACCCATACAAAATACATGCAACAACAATAAATACATACGAAATTCCAAAATACTCATACATTACGTTGTATGTGGTGTTGAAAGAGAGAGAAAGAGCGAAAAAACGAAATGAAATTTTAAATCAATTTTTTTTCGTTTCCTTTTCCAAAAAAAATTTGAAAACTCAAAATTTCAGTTAGATTTTCTAGATTTTTTTTATATGTGTAGCAAAGCACACTGGGGTCCGCTGATATATATATATATTTAGCTTTATCAGGGCATGTTTTTATTACGTCTTTCGAAACTGTAAAACCTAAAAACTCGACATTCTGTTGAAAAAATTTCGATTTTTCTGTTGACAGTCGCATATAAGAATCAAAAAATTTTGTAAGCATTCTGTCGATATCCCTGTTACGTTCCTCAGCTGTGCTAGAAAATATTAGGGGTATTCGCCTTGTCTAGGAAATGCATACTATGCAAATATTTCCTATGGAATTGTGCTAGAGATCGAGAGCACCCGCGTTGCAAAATTTGACATATTCAAGTGAAACAATAACAACCACACAGGCACAGGGTTGCTTTTCCTTCATAGGGTTGCATTTTCCTTCTTGCTAGCTGTGGGAAATAAATACACATAGGATTTGGTATAGGATATTTTTCCTATCGTACCATATTTTTTTTGCATGTGTTTTGTTGTTGTGCCGTTGCACGAGTAGAAAATATTTCCTATCCGTGCACCGTAGCTTGCATTTCCTAGACAAAAAGAATACCCCTATTATATCATCTTCGATGTAAACATGACAGGTCAGATATCATCAATTGCTTTTTGGTAAATGATGAGAGCATTTTTTAAGCCAAAAGGTAACCTACAGAATTCTCACTTCGCATTTTTGACCGAAAAATCGATATTTTCTCGGGCTCTCTCTGCCAATTTTATTTGGTGGAAGCCTGTTTTTGAATATATTAATGAAAAGAGGGTAGAACTTTCCATATTTGATAAAATTATTGTAGTGTTTTGGATTGGTTATTGAGTTTACTATGCCATATCCTTTTTTTTGCTGTATGGCGAGTGGAACGCTTTTATAATACCATCCCGTTATAAATTACAGAGTTCAGTATTGACAAACTCTGCCACTGTCAAAAGTAATCCCTGTATTAAAATTTTTGTGATTTCATCTTTTATTATTTCTGGATAGTTTGTTTTGGATTTTGTAAGTTGGTTTATATCTGAGCAACGAGAATATGTTAGTTTCTCCTGCCCTCTGTCATTATATCTTAAAATTCATATTTTCATATCAATATTACCCTGTATCTCTTTAAGAAGGTCACAACGTATAATGCCATTGCAATTTTCCAGACTATTTAATATAAAAAATTTGGAGTTTTTATTACAAATATTCATTATAAAATAATTTTCTATTGTCTCGGTGTCATGTATTGAATTCACATTAAAGGTGTTTTCAATAGGCGCCATCCCTGTAATAAAACTTCTTAACATAGTTTTTTGCGGCTCCTGTATCGTTTAAAAATTTTAAGCCCCTAATATAATACAAGAGGAATTTCATCATTAAAAGGTTCCTCGTTATCCTCTACCTGGTTGTTACAATTATTGCCAGCGTAGTTTTCGTATTCATTAAACCCATAGTGGTTACTGTATTGGTCCAACCTTCTCTGTGGCAGATGGTTCCCTGGTTGTACCTTCTGAGCTGTTTGATGATCACTTCCATGTTGCCTCTTTAGTGCTTTTTCTCTTGTTTCCATCATTTGCGTTGGTTGTTGATGACCTGGAGTAAATGTGCGCCTTAAAAGATTGCTAATGTTTTTTATTGCTTATGCTGCCTCCCTCTGGTAATTCTGGTAATTCCAGCCCGATATTCACTGACATTGTTTTGTCTAAATCGAGAGAGAGATGGATCAATGTCCATTGGTATTGGTCATTGTCGTAGTTGCTCATTTGGAAGTCTACGGTAATGTGTCTTTGCAAACGAGATCATAAAGATAATATTGGCCTCTAGTTCCTGGGACGATTCGTGGTCTATTAAGACCCGAAATGAAGACACGAAGAGCGTCTTCACCATATTTCTAGCAGAATGATTCATGAAGTTGTTTCTTGTCACCGTGAGTCATTGCGGTTTTATTTACTAACATAATTAGCTTGGGCTCGATCTCATCACAGTATTGAACCATCGCTAATGATCCCTGACTGAGCGTCGAAAGTTCTCGATCAAATACTTCGCCTTTTTGTCAGAATATGTGAAATATAACCTTGCTTTAATTGCGTGAAAATTAAGAACTGTATATATCCGCCCACGGCTTGATAGTGTCGTGAGCTTCCATTATACCCTTCAAAAACCTTGTATGCAGTGCGAACTGCTTGTCTCCAAGATATGTAACCTGGTACTCTTGACCAAATCTAAGAACTCGTCATAAGCATTACCAGGTTGTATATTCACTTTTCTATATTTCTCTACATGCGAAAGTCTCGTCTGTTCAGTTGCTTCGCGAAAAGAAGCACGCATTAGAGCGCGGATTGTTCCCTCCTCCATGTACATTTTTTGTCCCTTAGTTGCGACATACAATTTAGTTATTGAAATCGATATACATTTTTCCAATTAATTAATTATGTTCAATATTGATTTGCTATAATTTAATTGTTTGATCCTGCTCTAGGTGATGATGATGACGACAGCAACGTTTTTATAGTGAGTGACAGTTAAATGTTTTTTTCATCCACTGATATGAAATTTGTACAAATTATTTCGTTTCCAGTATTGTTTCTTTCGTATCACTTATTGTTTGCCAATAAAAAAACGATTTTATTTTTTGGTTTTAATTTTAATTTTTAATAAAAATTCTTTTAATTAATTTCTTTTTAATACGCGTTTGAGTTAAGTTTTAGCACTGTACCGCGTGCCGTGCCACACGTTTCTTATTGTTTTCAAATAAAATAACAATTTTATATATTTGTTTTTTAATTTTTTAAACTTTTTCCGTTGACGTTGGGCGCCAGTTATTAAAACCCAATTTATTTTAAAAATTTTCATTAACACTTTATTCTGCTATAATTTCGATTGATTTTGCTTTATTTTATTAAAACATACAACCATAAGTTAATTAATTATTTTTTTTCTAGGCACTTAAATGCCTAGACCCTACCAGCCAAAAACTCTCGTAGGCTGTCTCATGACACCTTTGAAATATATTGAAATAAATAAACGCTTCATTTTTATTAGGATTTAGATGTTTTTATAAGAAAATTGTGGAATATATGATTTAAACATTAATTTGAAAAAAAAAAAAAAGATCACTTAAAGATAATTAGAGCAAGAGATTAACATATATTTACTTTTTTTGTGTACATTCGGTAGTTCGAGAAAACTAGTATAATTAAATAATTACGAAAACACAAGGCTAGTGGAACTCCTTGAATTGGTGTTGCAACTGATGAGTTGATGTTGCTGCAAATGATTTATTACACGCTTTTGTGGTTGATATTGCACTTGAATATGCTGAATTTAAGTTTGTAGACGGTGGTGATGGCAGGCAGTGTGTTGCTGTTGTTGAGGCTGCCTCTGTTTTAAAATAGTTACTGTTGGTATTTCGCGTGCTTGCGAAGTGGTCTATGTCATCAATGCTAGGTGCTGGAAGAAATCTCTTCAGCAGCACATCCTTGTACGGCAAGTAATTCAGCAGCCTACAGAAATAAATAACCAAGAAATGAATGAAGTCGATTTACAAAAACAAGGTAATGTTTAACAGAAGCATACAAACCCAGTATATAAACTGCACAATTCTGGTGAAACTTTCGCATTTAATGCATTTGGATATAGATATTCTTCACAAACTACAGGAACCGTTGTTGCGGTGAATTTCTAAAGGCTATGTCAAACGCCGAAAGTATTTTTTCAAACGAGGCGAATATTGCTTTGTATTACCATTCTTCTTTAAGTGCTTTGTTTCCTTTCGAGAAAACATTTGTTGCTGATCTTTGCTTTTAAATTTACACTGAATATTCCTTTTGACATTTAACAGTCGGAGTAGAAAAACATACGATATATAAACTCCACAAAATGTCATTAATGATATACCGATTTCTTTGGCATAAAAGAGAATCTAAAAATTGCTGTTGTGCTAGTGTTGGCTATCAGCTGGCATTTGTGCTTATAAACGCAAATGCGTGAGGTCATTTCAGCTGGTTACATTATGTAGCTTACATATGAAGATATCCTATTTGTTACTTATGTTGCGTTTCTATTGTGTAACCTAAACCTTGTTTTCATATGACGTTCTCCACTCCATTAACGTTTGTACCGCACCACTTTACAGCAACACAACCAACTGAGAAGTATAAAGATTCCATAGTATCTGTTTTGAAATCAAAAGGTATCTCAAAGCAACCTGCGTAGGACTAAAGCATGAGGAATTATTAATAAAATCAGTACAGGAATATAACTCATCAATTCATTGAAGAACAAAATTTAAACCCAGAAGTTAGAACTTTTTTATCACAACAAACAAATATCAGAGATTAAGAATTATTTACCAGAAGAAGTCATGTGGATGGGGCATGTTTTGAGGTTCATTGGAGGATGGTGGGATGTGTAGAAATTCACGCAAGTTAGGAAATTTTTTGATTGCTATTCACATGGGAGTGGCAGTAAATATTCTTTTATATATGATTCAAGCAGCTCACGACTTCCGGTCTTAGGCGAAATATCCTCTGGGTAGCCAACAAGCATCCGTTTGGAGGCGATTGAAGAGCCGAAGCCCCAGCGGTTGTATGTAGAGTTTTGGACCCATCACATAAAAACTATACTCCAACACCTATAATGTCCGGTCACTTAATTGGGAAGGTGCCGCTGACCACCCGGTTGATGTCTTCGTAAGAATAAAGGCTGATATTACCGCTGTCCAAGAAGTGCGATGCACAGGACAAGGACGGAAGAAAGTGGGTCCTTGTGAAATCTTCTATAGCGGCCATTTAAAAGAGTGCAAATTTGGTGTTGGTTTTGTGGTGGAAGAGACACTCTGTCGCCGCGTCCTGGCATTCACTCCGGGGGATGAGCGTCTAGCCACGATTCCCATCAAAGCAAAGTTCTTCAACATATCTCAGATTTGCGCCCACGCTCTGACGGAAGAGAAGGCCGATGTGACAAAAGATGCTTTCTATGAAGGCCTAGAACGCACTTAAGAGCGCTTCCACCGCCACGACGTCAAAATTGTGCTAGGTGGTCTCAACGCCAGGGTAAGCAAAGAAGGTATTTTTGACGCAACAATCGGAAATATCAGCCTTAACCATGAAACATTCCCAAACGGACTGAGGCTGATTGACTTCGCCGGGGCCCGAAACATGGTTGTCTGTAGTACCAGATTTCAGCATACGAAAATTCATCAAGCTACATGGCCTTCGCCAGATTGAAAAACACGCAACCAAATCGATCATGTTGTGATAGACGTCCGTACGTTCCGAGGGCTACATATCGACTCGGATCATCATCTTGTAGGAGAAAAAACACACACCCGCCTCTATGCTGCAAATAACAAACACAAAAAGGTTTGACGTCGAAAAGCTGCAATCACAGCAGACAGCAGCATGTTTTCTACTCGGCTTGCACACCTGCTCTCTGAGAACACCCTTCCGTAAGTCGATAAAAGGGAGCTATGCAACGAAATAGCCAATTCCTTGCCTACCGCTGCTTCGGAAACAATTGGTTTTCAACAATGCCTGATAAACAGCTGGTACGATGAAGAATGTCGCTCTGCAGTGGAAAGAAAGCAGACTGCCTACCTCGCAACTTTAAGATCGATTACAACACGTGCGTGGTAGGATAGATACCGAGAGCTGAAGAGCCAAAATGTGTGAGTAAGAAGCTGGCCAACAAGTGTAATACTCGAAAATTCTACGAGAAGATGCGACGACTAACAGAAGGTTTCAAGACCGGAACAAGCTCGGGTAGGAACCAAGGAGGTAGTCTGGTGACAGATATCCAGAGCATACTTAGTATATTATGTTCTCTAACCTGCTCAATGGCAGTGAAAGTGAAAACCAAGGAGATGACGAAGGTATAGACGTGCCATCATCCGACTATGAAGAAATTCGAATGGCAATTGTTCGCTTAAAAATAACAAAGCGGCGGGAGCGGATGGCTTGCCGGCAGAACTATTCAAATACGTCAGAGAATAACTGACAAGGAGCATGGGTCATCATCTTTGCAGAATATGGTCGGACGAAAACATGCCTGACGAATGGAACCTAAATGTGCTCCGCCCAATCCAAAAAAAAAAAAGGCCCACGGTCTGCGCCAATTATCGTGGGATATCCTTCTTAATATTGCATAAAAGGTCCTATCCAGCGTATTGTGTGTAAGATTAAAGCCCACCGTCAACAAGCTGATCGGCCCTTATCAGTGTAGCTTTAGACCCGGAAAATCCAACACTGACCAGATATTCACCATACCAGATACACGCCATCTTTTTATCGATTTTAAAGCTGCGTTCAACAGCACAGTAAGGAACTGCCTCAACGCCGCTACATCTGGATTTATACGGCTATGTAAACTGACCCAGTGCTGGATAATACCAAAACCGCAGTCAGAATTGAGAAGGTCTTTCTTAGCCATTCGATACCAAACAAGGTTTCAGTCAGGGTGACTTTTAAACGTGTGATTTCTTCTATTTGTTTCTGGAGAAGATAATATGAGCTGCAAAGCTAAAAAGACCAGTACAGATTGTACAATTATTGGCGTATTCTGATGATATTGATATCATTAACTATAACAACCGCACCGTAATTTCTGCGTTCTCCGGGTTCGATAAAATAGCGAGACGAATGGATTTGACAATAAACGAGGGCAAGACGAAATATCTCCTGTCATCAAATCAATCATCGGATTCGCAACTTGACTCCCACGTCACCTTTTAACTGTACGACGTTTTTACCAATAAATGGAGGAGCCTACAATTTATTCTAAGCCGCTTCCGCTTTCAGAATTTATATGCTCTAGTGTAATCGCCAATTAAACATATAACATGTTATTTATGATAATTGTTGCAAAAAGTTTCATTGGCAACCCATCGCATTTTGTGAGTCTTCCTTTGTTCTCAATACTTCTATTTCTAATTCAAGAGTCAAATTTCATGTAATTTCTCTTCCATTAATTTTCTGGTTGTTCAAGAGCGCATAGGCACCGCAGGAAGATCAAAATGTAAGTTTCGTACATTGAATTTATATCTTTAAAAAATTTATAAACTTTATGTATTATATTGAATACGGATTTCAGCTCATTGAAAAAGCACTTAAATATTGTTTCAATTGTTGGCCGGAATTGGCATCGTCGCAGGTAAAGGTATGGGATCACCTTCTACTCCAATTCAGCCGCATTGTCACGCATCAACGCCCATTACTCATCCTTCGATGTACAGTATCACGTATGAACAATGCCTCTATAATAACGTCCGTCCATGGAACTCAACCGCGCTGCATGTTATATACTTCGAATGCACCACCGCTTCAACCAGTGCCAACGAGCGCGTTTACGAGCGCATGCATGCCCGTCAATGCTATTGGCGCCGTACCTAACCGCACATCCGCTGCCATGCCGTTTAACACGCTGTCTTATGCAACATTAGCAATGTCTTTCAGCCATTTTATACGGAACCAGTTACGAATAGCACTATGGCACCACCGCCGAACGACTTAGGCTTCGGGCATCCCACAGAGAACTTAGAATAACGAGAAGGACCAGCGCGTGCCGATTACCAAATTGTACCGCTGAAAGCATATTTCACCATTGCTATTTTGAAGCGTATTTCACCTAACAGTGAGCTAACAGAAATTGTGCTCAAAATAAGAAAATGAGTATATTTATGTTTAAAATGAGAAAATGTATGCAAATTAAATGTAAAATTGATAAATGTACATATGTAAGATAAACGATCATCAGAAATTTCTTAGCTATCAATATTAGCTTACTGTGTTTTAATAACTTGTAAAATTCTTTACAAATTTTTGGAATTTATAGAAATACATATATATTTTTCATGCACTTGTTTCTTATTTTTTAATTACTATATTTTTAAAGAAATAAAAAATTATAATTATGATAAATTAAATACAATAAATCTTAATATTTATTTAAATGCTATTAAGAATTTGTTAATTTTATCAAAATAATTATAAATATGTATCAAAATAATTATACAAATCAAAATTCATTCTGATATTTTGCCATATGAGCACATATGTACGTACAAACATACTCGTAAATGCAAGCTCGTACATACACACTCGTACATACATATAAGCACAAGCTCGCACGCACAATTCATACAAATTTATGCGCACATGAATCATTTGCATACGTATGTATATATGTATATATTGTAACGAACTTGCTAAATTCACCTCGATTATTCTCCAAATTGTTCGAGTCCGATTACTGGATTACTAAACAAACTCCCAAGATGTATTTGTTCGGCTTTTTAACCGTCAAGAATTTATTTCTAGTGTAATTACAATTTTCTTATTTAACAAATCTTTATCATACACAATTATTATCTGCTTCACTCAGCTTATCCGTTTCTAAAACACACGCTAGGACTGAGTCTTCAACTTCATTCATTTCAAATAGTTGCTGCAGCTTCTTTTATACCTCAACAGCGTGTATTTGTCCTTGGTATGGGTAATTTGCATTATACGGCTACTTCTTTATTTTCTGTCCTTCCGGGAAATTGTATTTACATTGTCAATAGTTTTGTTTGTCCTTGGTATGGGATTTTCGTCACACTGCCCTCCACCTAAGTCTGATCGTCCCCATCAGACATACTATCTGTTCCAAGCGTCGCGAGCCTTTCAAGGTGAACCACTATCATTTTGGTACTTGGTTTCCCAACAGTCTGTATTCGATACACTACGTCGTTCAACCGTTTTATTACTTTTTAGGTGCCTTCCCAATTGCATTGCAGCTTCGGGGACAATCCTTTCTTCCGTTGTGGGTTATACAGCAGCACTCGATCGCCTTCTTGAAAACCCGCGCAGTTCATCGCTTTATCATATCTGGCCTTTATCTTGCTGCTCATAACTTCGGTTCGCTGTCTCACAAGAGCATGTATCTCCCTCAGCTCTTCTTCTGGGGCATTTGGCGCCCTCTCTCCAATCCTTCTAGCATCGCCACTTACTCCAAACTTCAAATCACTAGGCAGCCGAAGTTCACTACCGAAGAGAATCTTTGCTGGTGTTTTACCTGTTGTCTCGTGCACCGCTGACCGATATCCCATCAGAAACAGCGGTATGTGGATATCCCAATCATCTTGATGTTTGTCGACGACCTTCCTCAAGTGCTCTTCCAGGGTTCGATTGAAGCGTTCTACCATGCCATCCGATTGGGGATGCAGAGCTGTCGTTTGGGTTTTTCGAATACCAAGTATCAAGTATACTTCCTGGAACACTGCCGATTCAAAGTTTCTTCCCTGGTCCGAGTGCAATTCTATAGGCGCACCGTATCTAGAAACCCAATTGTAAGTGAATGCATTCGCTACTGTTTTGGCTTCCTGATTTGGAATTGGGTAGACCTCCGGCCATTTGCTAAAGTAGTCCATAACCACAAGAATGTATTTGTTTCCTTGCCTGCTCATAGGGAATGGACCGGCTACATCCATGGCAACCCGCTCAAATGGTGCGCCTGAGTTATACTGCTTCATCTGACCATGACTTCGTGACTTTGGCCCTTTAGCTGTAATGCACTCCCTGCAGTTAGCAATCCACTCAGTGATAGATTGACGACAACCAACCCAGTAGAACCGCTGCTTGATCTTTTCCAGCGTTTTCGTAATGCCTAAGTGTCCACCACTAGGACCATTATGGAATTCCTTGAGAACGTCCGGAATCCTTAACCTCGGAACTACTATTAGTTTTCGGGAGCACTGGCCGTCTTCACTTTCCCATATTCTATGCAAACAGCCAGATATCAGCTTTAAACTATTCCATTGCGCCCAGTATGCCTTTGCTATTGGACTTCCTGCTGCCATCTGTTCCTTATCTGGCCGTCTGTTCATCTTCAGTCCATGCATTAATAGTTTCAAATCTGGATCTTCCTGCTGACATTTCCGTAGATGATTTGACTCCCACTCTTCCGCTGGTGTAATTGTCATTAATCGGACGTCTATTATGTCTTCTTTGCTTTCCGCTTTGGAGCAGTGCTTACATTCCAAGCAACGTGGTCGACGAGACATGGCGTCAGCATTCCCGTGAGTATTCCTTTTGCGGTGCTCTATACTGTAGTCGTAACTTTGCAGTCTCTCAATCCATCGGGCTAGCTGTCCTTCAGGATTCTTGAACTGTAGTAGCCACTTCAGCGCTGCATGATCTGTTCTAACTCGGAAGTGTTGGCCATACAGGTACTTGTGGAAATGTTTGATGCAATCCACCAACGCTTATAGCTCTCTCCGTGTTACGCAATAGTTCCGTTCTGGTTTCCCAATAGACCGGCTATAGTACGCAACTATCTTCTCCTGTCCATCAATCACTTGTGAAGCCACTGGCATCTGTATCCAGAATGAATGTTGCACCTGGAACCGGGTACGCTAGCATAGGCGCAGTGTAGAGCCTTTCCTTTAGAGCTTCGAAAGCCTGATCTTGTTCTCTGTTCCACTCAAAGGGTCTATTTTTCCTGGTGAGCTCGTGGAGACTATTAGCAACACTGGAAAAATTCGGAACAAATCGGCGATAGTAAGTACACAGGCCCAAAAAGCTCCGTAATTCATGTAAATTCCTGGGCCTTGGCCAATCCTTCACTGCTTCTATTTTCTCCTTTGCTATACAGACGCCCTCGGTTGTTACATGATGACCTAGATAATTAACCTCTTTCTTAAATAGCGAGCACTGTTTAGGACTAAGCTTAAGGCCAGCGCTAGCTATCCTCTGAAAAACTTCTTCCAAATTGCCCAAGTGTTCCTCAAAGCTTTTGCCAAGTACGATGATGTCGTCAAGATACACCAGACAAGTTTTCCAATGCAGTCCCTTAAGCACATGATCCATTAATCTTTCGAAGGTTGCAGGAGCGTTGCATAGTCCGAAGGGCATCACCGTGAATTGCTAAAGACCGTTTCCAGCACTAAAGGCAGTCTTCTCCTTATCTCTCTCACTTACTTCCACTTGCCAATAGCCGCTCTTAAGGTCGAGTGTTGAGAACCATTCCGTGCCAGTTAACGAGTCCAGAGTATCATCAACCCTGGGCAAAGGTTAGCTGTCCTTCTTTGTCACATCATTTAGACTTCAATAATCCACGCAGAACCGCAGCTGACCATCTTTGTTCTTTACGAGCACTACCGGCGAGCTCCATGGACTTTCGGATGGTTCAATAATACCGCTTTTACTCATTTCCTTTATTATTTGGCTTACAGCTTCACGTTTGGCTAGTGGGACACTTCGAGGAGCCTGGCGAATCGGCCTAGCGTCACCAGTATCAATACAATGTTTCACAACGTTGGTCCTGCCTGGGTTGTTGCCATCCTTGTCGAATATATTGGAGTATTTGCACAGAAGTTTCTTGGCCTTATGCTTGTATTCCTTTTCCAACCCTTGCGAACATTCATCTACATTGTGCTTGATATCCTTTATGTCAATGGAACCGCTTTTAGGTGCATCTCCGCAATTAATAATGGCGTCTACCTGCTGACATTGCCCCAATACAGTTCCTCTTCGAAGTTTCATTGGTGATATAAATTCGTTTAGTACTCTCACTGGGATGAGTCCATCACTTTTTGTTTTAGCCAGTGTTTTACCGATGATTACGTCCGATGTGGAATTTCGTGCTGTTTCGACAACCCATATTTGGTTTGTCCCACGATCTCCATCAATCTTTGCCCAAACAACAGCTTCTGACTTTGGTGGGATGAGTTCGTTGTGTTCAAGGATCACTTGCTTGCTGTTGTATGTAGAATTATAGCCGATGCTAAGTGGTACTTCCATGTTTTTGTACTCCATTACTCGGTTATCCATGTCGCTCTTTATTCCTTGGTCTAGCAAGAAGTCTACTCCTATGATGACTTCATCAACAATCTGCGCGACTATGAACTGATGTAAAACCGCAACATTTCCTATCGCGACTTCGCATGTTATCTCTCCTACAACTTGGGTGTCCTCGCCAGTTGCCGTCCCCAATCTTGCTCCAGGCAATGGCCTTACTTCTTTGTTGATTAGGTCGTATCTAAGGATGGAGTGCGATGCGCCCGTATCAACAGTAAGTATTCGCCCATGTCCATCCATATATCCACCAATTGTCACGTTGCTCGCCTTCCTACCAATTTGAGAGACGGAGATTATTGGGCATTCAATTGCAGGAGCCAGCATACGCCCCTTTCGGCTGGCTCGTTTTAGTTTAACGACTGGTTAGAGTCGGATTCGTTATCTTCAGCCCTTCGTTTTCGTTCTGCTGAATTGTTGTTTCTGCGCGAGCCTGTCTTGCATTCCCTCGCGAAGTGGCCTGGCTTCCCACAATTGAAACATTTGTCAACTTGATTCTTCTTTCCGTCGATTGATTTTAGGGTTTTCAGAATCTCGTTCATCACATCTGGTGTTTCTACTTCCACACGACTGACTTTGTAGGCTGGCCTGCTTATAAGTGAAGCCGTTTCACGGGTTTGGGCATAGGCAACAGTCTCAGAGAATGTTGATTTTGGATTTGCGTATGTCTCTCGTTTGGTGTAGATATCCTTTATTCCACTGATAAACCTCTGTATTTTCACCCTTTCGAGGTGTTCACCAGATGCATCTCCAATAGCTAGATGAGCCAATCTCTCAATTTCGGATGCGTATTCTTGCAGAGATTCGTTGGGTCTTTGATCGCGCTTCTCCAACTCCATCTGGAAAATTTATCTCCTGTGTTCGCTTCCATATCGTCTTTCCACGGCACGCATTAATGCATCATAATCATCTCTCTCATATTCTGGGATTGTCTGTAAAATTTCCGCAGCAGGTCCTTCTAACGCAATGAATAGTGCAGCGGATTTTTCGTCAATGCTCCAATTATTTGCTTTTGACGTCTTTTCGAATTGAAGCTTAAACACCTGGAACGGAATTGTGCCGTCAAAGGAGGGTGTTTTTATCCTGGGAGCGTTCATCGAAGTGGCTGGACGATTCAAGTGCAAAGCGCGGACACGGCCTTCCAATTCGTTGACTCTGGTCTCCATTAGCTCCTCTATTTTGTTTTGCCGACCTCCCAATTCGCTGACTTTGGTCTGAATAAGCTCCTCTATTCTGTCTTGCCTCTCCTCGATTACGTCCTGTCTCTCCTTCAGTTCTGTGCATTCTTTAACAACACTCTCCTGAAGCTGTATGAGCCGGGATGAAATACGCGCTTCTTGGTCTTGCATTTGCGATGAAATGTGGGCATTCATTTGTGACATGTTGGTATCCCGTTCATCCAACTTCTGTAGCAACTTGGCATCCTGTTCATCCAACTTTTGCGTAATTTCTTTTGTAATGTTGGCATTCATTTGCGACATTGCTGCCAATAACATGTTCATGTCCATACTCGTGGATGAGCTAGGAGCCTTTTCTTCAACTTTAGTTGCTGACTGCTCTGAATCTTCCGTGGTCTCAACAGTCTCTTACTTCTCCATTTCTTTCTTGGATGTCTCCTCGTCCTCACGGCAGAATTCATATTCGCTCAAATCTATGCCTTGTGCTTCCAAAGCTTATCGCAGTCGTGATTGTAGTTCAGCCTTATTCCCGGTTGAAGATAATCCCCTCTTCGCCAATTCCTTTTTGAGCGGTAGTATCGTTAAATCTTGAATCTTGACCATTTTCAAATATTTTTGTTGTTTCTTTTTTTTCGGAATTTATTTAGCAATCCCACTTCTGACACCAATTGTAACGAGCTTGCTAAATTCACCTCGATTGTTCTCCAAATTGTTCGAGTCCGATCACTGGATTACTAAACAAACTCCCAAGATTTATTTGTTCGGCTTTTTAACCGTCAAGAATTTATTTCTAGTGTAATTACAATTTTCTTATTTAACAAATCTTTATCATACACAATTATTATCTGCTTCACTCAGCTTATCCGTTTCTCAAACACACGCTAGGACTGAGTCTTCAACTTCATTCATTTCAAATAGTTGCTGCAGCTCCTTTTATACCTCAACAGCGTGTATTTGCTGTCTATCCTTTTGTTTGTCCTTGGTATGGGTAATGTGCATTATACGGCCACTTCTTTATTTTCTGTCCTTCCGGGATATTTCATTTACATTGTTAACAGTTTTGTTTGTCCTTGGTATGGGTAATTTGCATTATACGGCCGCTTCTTTATTTTCTGTCCTTCCGGGAAATTGTATTTACATTGTCAATAGTTTTGTTTGTCCTTGGTATGGGATTTTCGTCACAATATGTACACAAGTAAGTGCGTACACATCCAGCAAAAAATACCATTGCCATGACAACACTTTTTAATGACCGCTTCTTAAAATTGCAAAAAAAGTCCTTCTCATGGCGAACGCTTGCGCATCGTCGTCTAAACTAACGGCACACATCTCCTCTCGCGCGTCTCTTCAACAAAATAAAGTGCCAAAAATTAGAAGTTGAAGAATTTTGTGTCTTCACTCGGCAACTGTAACACGCACTCCCGATAATGCGAACGAAAGTAATGTAGATAAATGAATACTTCAAAGTTAATTTGTGATGTGAATATTTGTGGTATATACAGTTTACTGTACCTGAATTCCTACATCAAAATGCGAAAATAATAATTTGGCTGAATGAAGCAAAATACCAAATAATCTTAAATTTTAGAATTTTAGCAATTCATCTTGTGGACCAGGCAAGGAAATTGCTTGCTTGGCAATATTGACTAATAGGCGATCAGCAAATTTAGCAGCAGATTTGCTTCATTTTAGTAGGCTCATAGAATTTTGATTTGTCACAAAAATTTGAAGCAATGCTTGCCGACGCAAATGCATGCAAATGTATGTTGTTTTTCCTTTACATTTCGCAGAGATGTTTGAATTTTTTTGTTAGTTTTATACCCGGCTGCAATACGTTACACAGTATATTAAGTTTGTTCACCTAACGGTTATAAGATAGTCGGTATGTGTATACCTATAGCTACATATGTATATAAAACTTCATGGAATGACGAGACAAATCGATTTGTCTTTGTCTATTCGTCTCTTTGTGTACACGATATCTCGAGTAAGAATTGCAATATGTCAATGACAGTAAGAAATATAAATATCAGCCGCGAATCTAACGTTCGGTTTCACCCAAATTTAGTCTTCCTTACAATTAAATTTTCTGACCGTCGCCAATAAGCAAGTGTTGAGACGGGTAAGTGGGCTAATGTGCTCGATTGTATTTTGAATGAACGCACTTCGTTTTGTTGTAGGGCGCATGCGTTTATGAATCAAAATGTTATTGTTGTATATTATTTCAGTTTTTTTGGACGAGAGAAGAAGTTAAGTAATTTAAGAACTTTCATACATATGAATAATAATAATAGAATAATTGAAAAGCTGTTTTTCACAATGTACGTATATTTACGAAAATATTCCCAAAAATCCAATAATATTTAAAATTTTGCATTTAAAATCGCTAATAATTGAATAATAAATGATGCGAAATGCCGTCGGCAAAACAGCATATAATTTTCATACACATAGCATACAAATTTCTATAACTTAACATTTGTATAAATTACAGAACTTTTTATTGGAGTATATGAAATTACATTTCTGAGCATAATTATCATTGCTATGCTCAAAATGTTAAACTAAAAGAGCATTTCTGTTAAATTCTGGCGGCAATGGTGAAATACGCTTTCAGCAATCGACTTCGTTTTTGAAATCCACACGCTTATCCGCAATTGGTTCTTCTCGTTATTCTAAGTTCTCTGCATCCCATCGCATTTTGTCAGTCTTCTTCAATTTTTCTATTTCTAGTGTCAAATTTCATGTTATTTCTCTTCCATTATTTTTCTAGTCGCTCAAGAGCGCATAGGCGCCGCGGATAAATCAAAATGTAAGTTTCATACATTGAATTTCTATCTTTAAGAAATTTATAAACTTTATGTATTACATTGAATAAAGATTTCAGCTCATTGAAAAGGAGTTACTTAAATATTGTTTCAATTGCGGGCCGCCAATTGCCGGGACAACAGTAATAAATATTTAATTACGATTTCAGCTTCCGTTTCTTTTGAAAAAAGTGCGTTTTCCTAGTTCATTCAAAATTTATTAATAAAAAAACCTATCGCCTACGGAAAAAATCAAATCGCCGCTGCTTGCGACGATACAAATTTAAGTAACGGCACCGCAAAGAGCTGATAACTTTTACATGGCGCTCCTATATGAGTTTGTGACAACTGAGTCGCTATGCTTTTGGCTAGTTGCAGCATAAGTCTTAATTGATGCTCACGGAGAGATATTGTCAATGATGACTGGATACGAAACTCTTTATTTCGTGAAAGCGCTCAAAAATCCGCATTTTTTTTTTTAAGCAAATTTTTTGGATTTTAAAACATTAAGATTTGAGATTGGGGAACGCTCTCAACTGTAACATTAGCGAATTTGTGTAAGTTTAGTATCTAGTCATCTTTGATATTGTGTCTCATTTTGTCCGGGAGTAATACTCTCTTTGCAGCAGTATAAAGCAAGTCAATGACGAGGAAAAATAGATAAAGAGGGAGAGGGTGTGTTTATTAAGAGATTATCAACTACGCTTGCATTATATGAGTGTCTAAAAACTTTAATCTAAGAGAAAAAAGGTCTTTCTTTTCTGTTACTTCTGTTGCAGAAAAACTTTGTTGTAAAATTAATTATAAAAATCGGCTAAGTTTTTTTGAATTTGGCTTTTAGGGAAAACTTTGTATTTTAAGTTCTAATAGTATCTGGATCACAATCAAAGGAAATAAGGGAAAGTTGAGAGTTTATTTGCCCTAATAAATATATAGTAGTATACAAAAGAAACTTTGGGTAATGAGGCTTATTACAATTAATATTTAATGCACAATTTGTAATGTTTTAATGAATACGAAATTTAAAAAGTTTATTTCAGAATTAAAGGAACCCTTATACCTATATTTTATTGACGATAATAAATTCATATATCATAGAAATATCTATCGATTTCATTGCAAAGGTTTATTTACGTAGGTGCATGTACCACTTGGTTTTCCCTATTTCAGAAAACTCTGCTCACTCAGATTTGGACAAGAGATCCACACATAGCATTATTTATTATTTCCAACGATTTTATTTTACCTAGTTTCCATTATCAAGCATGGTTAAGTATATATTTTAAAATCAGCATTTGCATTGCCCCGGTCTAACACTGCGTTCGTATTTCGTTCTGAAAATATTTTCGTAATCTGAACTTAAACTGTGTAGAGGTGGGATTGTCATCTAGCCTCCTTTTAGTGCACATTTCTCCAAAGTGTTCCAAAATCTGTTGATTTAATCGATGTGTTCAGACGTTTTCTAAACCATAAAGGGGAACTCTGACCAGACTAAGTACAAGATTATGGAAAATTTATTAAAAACCAGAAGGAAGTGCTGTCAAAAATTCTGTTTCTTTCATGAGCATATCACAGTTATTGTATTGTTAAAGTTTTTCTGACAAAGGACTGTAGATATAGTCTGCCAAATTCAATGATTTTTAGTGCCAATAATTATTTGAATCTGCGTGTGTAGAATACCGAATTTTGATGATTTTCAGTACCAATGTGCAATTCATTATATGTGCGTAGAATATCAATAGAATAGCATGATCTCAGATACAGACAGAGGACAGACAGCCAGACGAACATACCTAAATTGGCTAATTTTTCTGATCATACAATATAAATTTTAACGGCATATCTCTTCATATTCTGGTACTTACATACTTACTTCTGACCAAAGTCAATATACCATTTCATTTTTATGAGAGGTTTAAAAAAATTACTTAACTCAAAAAATTAATTTTTCTAATTGTGGTCGCCATTTGGCATTTAATGTCAAGCCCTCTGAGCGTATTTCTGATTTAAAATAAAAACATACGCATAAAAACCATTAGCCATTCGAAGACTGATGGCCATTAGAAAAATCTGAAGGATCTTCGATTTATTGGAAAAACGTCAAGACGCAGATAACAAATTAGAGCAGAAGCAAAGCAAAAAAAAAGCTTTAGCGGTATGTAAGCGCCATTTATATATATTTTTAAATATCATTAATTATGTCCTCTAACTCTCCATCTCAAAGAAATTTTTCGTAAGAGCATTTTTCTTCTCTTCTTCTCATTGAAGTCAACTTTTGACATAAAAAAAATAATATTTTAATTTTTTAATTATTTTTGATAATTTTTAGATGGTTTATGAGGAATAAACTTATTTGTACGCCAGGTAAGGGAGGGTAAATTAAGATGGCACCGAGCATTTAATAATCGATTGATATATGTATGTAAGTTTTTGAGTTCTATATACTCAACTGCTCAAAGGTTTGTTTAAAATTTTCCGACTATTGAACAGTTCGACCTGCAGAAAAAAAAATTAGCAAAAAATAGCTGTCATTCAAAGGCTAACGCTTTTGAAAATGTTCTAATTAAATCTTAAGTTCTATTAAGTATATGTGATCGCTAATGGGTTCAAAGCTGAAAAATGTAGTCATTGGACTTACAAGTTTGTTATACAAATGACAATTATATACAATTATAAACTTTAAACAGGACTTCCCGAATCAACTTCACTTTATTTCCAATCATTATTTTATAAATTCCTTTGAGCGGCTTATAGCCTGCTAGAAAATACTACCCAGAAATAAAGAATAGCAAACAAAATGAAACAGTGTTCCGGACTCTTGATTATTCAACAATATCTCTCCAAATATCCCTCAAAATTGTAAGAGAAATAACATTTGGTTAGATTTTTTTTAATTTGGAACATAGGTAGCCGTTTGCCTAAATTTGCATAGGGAATTCTTTTTCCTCCGGGAAGTGGATCTAGGACCGATATTTCCAAATTAAATTTATGGTTCAATTTTAGCTTGGCATCGATGGCAATTGTCTACTCGCAAACAATTACCGTCATTAAGAAACTTCATTACAATGCCATTATACTTTATAACGGCGACAGAAACCTTAGCAAAACAGAATTTATCTTCGGCATTTGTTAAAATCAAGATTTAGTTGATGAGATCAAGTTAAATATATTAGCTAGATACTAGTCTAAAGGTTATTCACTCTATAAAAAGGGATAATCTGAATTTTTTCATGAGAAAAATAGTAAAATTATCTAAAATAAAATTTCCAAATACAATTAATTGCGGCAATTCTCGTAATTTAAAAATAAGTTGCTTTGAGCTTAAAAGGGAAGAGTATAGATAGAATAATGGAAATGGCAAACAGGGGCTAATAACGTCAGCGCCAGTCCAGTCAGAGCAATCAGTACTTGCATTTATTCTCAAGCGTGCAAATAACAAAAAAAAACATTGGTTTGTTATTAGGATTTGGCGCATCTGACCATTTAGCCAACAATAAGGATTTGTGTACAAGAATTAATGACTTGAGTGTGCACATTAAAATTGCTGTAGACAAGAATAATGAAGTAATTTAAACAGTTAAGAAAGACATGGTGGAACTGTATGAGTTCACGATTTCAAATGAAAAGATTAAAGACACCTTACCTGATATACCTGAAGACTTGATTTCAAAGATAAGAAGATGCAGGCAGCAGAGTTCGTGATTATATTTCATGTAGTAGGTGTAACTGTTAAAAATCGTAACATAAATATAATGAAGGGAAATAAGTCGTGCAAGCAAAAGTAATAAGAGGCTATGGCATATAAGTCAGGGAAAGTGTTAAGAATTGAAAGCAAAATATGTATATAATTAATGAGATAAGTTATATTAAGATAAGGCAGAGAAGATTGAGTTCTGAACATTTTAAAAATTAAGGGCATATAAAGCGACCGTTATTTATTATACATTCTGATATGTGTGGCCAATCACACCATCTTCTGTTAATAATAAGAAGTATTATGTTGTTTTTATTTATGAGTATGCACATTATTGTTTAACTGTCTACAGAATTATTAATCAGATGCTTTAGCTATATTTCAAAAATATGTAGCAAAAGCTGAAATTTAAAAGTTGTAAACTTATACATTGATAATGACAAGATGATTAGGTCTATAACGGAAAAAGTTCGTACCAAAGTTTTGGGAGGCAAGATCCAAAAATATTTCTTTGGTGAAACTGTGCTAACTACCACATACTTGATTAATAGAAGTCCATCTAATGCATTACGTCGATGCATAAAAACACCATATGAAATGTGGCTTAGTAAAAAACCAAGTCTCAAGTATTTGGGAGTTTTTGGTTCAACAGTATATGTATGTATGTTGTCAATAAATTTAGAAAGATTAATTTTGATAACAAATGTTGGAAAGGTATACTTGTCGGGTATTGACCAAATGGATTAAAAGTATGAGATGTCGAGCAAAATAGATTTGCTCCTAGAGATGCTGTGTTTGATGAATCAAACAGATAAATGTCAAGAGCTGTAGTTGTTGATGACAAAATAGATTTCCACAGCCAGGTGGAACTAGACTATAGTCAAATTGAAATTTAAAAAATTCGGATATAAGGAATTCGAATAACAGCCTAGTGGCGTGGAAAATGAAGTAGAAAATGTAGATCCAAAAGTATCTGTTGTTTTATCTGAAAATATAAGTGAACCAAGTGACTCTTACATACAAGTTAACATAACAGTTTACAAAAGCTCTGATGTATTGACTCTTAGCAATTGTCAACAACTCCACACGCGTATCCGCTTAGCTGCTGACATTGCATGAAGAAATTTACAATAATTGAAGAATTTGTTTAACAGCAATTTCGCAATATACGGAAATATTGCTTATATAGTACAACGTGAAATATGGACTGTTGAACAGTAATAAGTTTAATTTTAAATTATAAAATCAATTGTAGTTAGTTTAAAAATTTAAATTAATAATACAATAAGGATTTTTACAATAAAATAAAATGAATTTAAAAAGAATTTCGCAAACCAATAAAATATAAGGCAAAACTTGAGCCGTGGATTTACGCAGCATTATTTGATCGACTGCGAGAACCTGTTTGCTTATGTGGCTAAAATTACAAGTTGCAAATGAATAATGACTTTTTCCACGCAATACATCTTGAGAGTGCATTATTTGAAGTTTTTGAAGAAGGTTTAAAAAATTCTAGGTTTGCAAATTAAGCTGTTGATAGATGCATATATTTTCTTGGTAAATGTGACGTTATGAAAAATATATGGATATGATATGTAGATGAATTGGCTATATTTACAGAGAACATTCAAACAATGAATAATTTCAAGTCGTATTTAATAAGCAAGTTAAAAATGACTGACTTAAAGAAAATTACATTTTTCACTGCTATTAAGATTGACATTATAGATAATCGGTTAGAATTGGATAAATCAGCTTACATTATAAATAACTTTTTTTAGTTTAATATGGAACAATGTAATTCTGTAAGTTCTCCACTTCCAAGAGAGCTAAACTTCGATTTATTAAACTCAGATTAGAGAGACTATGTAAGGAGCAAAGTCAAAGTTTAATTGGATGTCTTATGTACATACATCTATATACAAGGCCAGATTTGAGAATATCTCTAAATTTATTAAGTCGATATAGACAAAGGAATAATAAAACGCTTTAGCTATGTTTGGAAATTGTATTAAGGTGCCTGAAATGTACGATCGACTCTAAGTTATTATAAAAACTGAGAAATATGATGATTTCTTTATTGGATATGTATACTCAGATGGAGGTGGAAATCAACTGTACAGGAAAAGTACTACAGGATATTTCTTTAAAACGTACTAGGGCAGAGTTAAGTTACAGGCCAATCCACAGAAGCAGAATACATGGCTTAGTTTGAAGCTGTTAGGGAAACTTTATGTTATGGTTAAAATATTTATTAACCATAATATATGAAGATAATCAAGGTTGTGTTAGTATTGCAAATAAGCTCTCCGGCCATAAACTTTTTAAGCCTACAGATATCAAAAATTATTTCTCTCGTGGTCAATTTGAAAATAAACTAATAAAGTGTTGGTTATAATGGCAGAAGCGGAACGTAACTCAAGGTAGTGAACTGTCACTTAAAAATCTATTACTTATTAAACATATACAAATGGTTATAATAAATTCGACGGGACGGTGCGGATCGCAAGGTACTTGATTTTAGATTCTTCCGTCTTCTTACGCAGTTTGACGGTTATTTGACAATTGTTTAAAAAAAATTATAGAAGCTAGTTATAATGAAACAGGAAACATATGAAAACATCCTTTTCGGTATTCATACTTGATTTTTTCTTTGAATAACGATGGATTTTCTGCGAATGCACAATTTTTTTGCTTTCATTAGTAAACATATGTAAATTTTGACAATTTTGTTGCTGACAATTTCGGAACGGAACATACCATTATAACATTACCAACACCACGCGTTGTGCGACTGAGACTGCAACTTGATTTAACTAATTTATTAACTGATTGATGCAGACAACAACTAAATAGAGTTCTTAAATACAAATATTTTAATTTTTAATTTAATTTTTTCATACTTAAAATTAATGTTTTTTTCAATGGGACTTTCAAAATTAATTTCATTATTTATTAATTAAATTAGTTTGTGCATTATTATATTAACAGAATTTTTCATAAATTTAGTTTCGCGATTTAATGTTTTTATGTATTGGTTGCGTTATATATCGATCTAATTGGGTTTTACTGGATTTCCAGAGAAAACTCAATATAGGTAATTTTTCAAATGTAAATGCATAACACTTTTAGGAGGTGTGTTGAAAATGAGCAAATCTCACATTTGACAAGATTATGAAATATTGAGATTGAAAAAGAAAAAGAAGTAGTGTTGCAGGTGAGTATATTCAAAAAAGAATTAAATGTGTGGTGAGTATGAGGTGAGTATTCGGTTTGGAATTCGGTTTGGAATTCGGTTTTGAATTCAGGTGAATATATACATGTGCAAGTATATGTAGGTAAGTAAGTGTATATGTATATATATAAATACATATATAGGCTTGTGCTTAGGCTTATAAATTCAAGTTCATTAAATGTTTGTGAATGAGAAAATATTAACGAAGTTTTTACGCCATGTTGTGGCTCATAACTCGATGAGGTCGTCGTCCATATCTTCAACATACCGGCGCGCCTGCAGCTTGGAGTTTTTCAATTGTTTCCTTCGCTTCGTTTACCAGTCCGGTGAGTCGTTTTTGGAGGGCCGAAGTGGAGTGACTTTGTGACGTGCGACGTCAGCTCAGCGCTAGATTGCTCTTTTAGCTGTCTACATTTTTCCTTTTCCCCTTTCAAGCTCTTTTGTATTTATCGCCGTGGGCGCTTGCAGCATGCTGCTTACGTGCTTTTTTGGACGCTTTTTTCGCATTCCTCTGGGTCTGTCATCTATGTGATGTATGCGGGCGAGCGATTGTGGGTCTGTGCAGCAGGGTGTGGTGCGCAAGTTCTCAGCGGTGGTAGATGTCCAGGGAATCACAGGGTCTTGTCGCGTGCGAGGTCGGTAAGCAATTGATGCAGTATTTGTGCACCGTTTGCAGACTAGTAGCACTCGTCATGAACGCGTGACAATTGCGCAATGAGAGTGTGACGTGGAAAAAAGTGTCGAAAAACAATTATAGTCTGAGGAGAATGGAAAGTGGAAGCATGTAGTTTCAAGCTTTCGCGAGGGAGTGGGAGAGGGAAATAGAAGCTAATCACGAGGCAGTTAACAGAGTTTTGTTATATTGCGTGTGCCGTTCCCCTGTGCTAACTACCACATACTTGATTAATAGAAGTTCATGTGGTGCGCAAGTTCGCAGCGGTGGTAGATGTCCAGGGAATCACAGGGTCTTGTCGCGTGCGAGGTCGGTAAGCAATTGATGCAGTATTTGTGCACCGTTTGCAGACTAGTAGCACTCGTCATGAACGCGTGACAATTGCGCAATGAGAGTGTGACGTGGAAAAAAGTGTCGAAAAACAATTATAGTCTGAGGAGAATGGAAAGTGGAAGCATGTAGTTTCAAGCTTTCGAGAGGGAGTGGGAGAGGGAAATAGAAGCTAATCACGAGGCAGTTAACAGAGTTTTGTTATATTGCGTGTGCCGTTTCCCTGTGCTAACTACCACATACTTGATTAATAGAAGTTCATCTAATGCATTACGTCGATGCATAAAAACACCATATGAAATGTGGCTTAGTAAAAAACCAAGTCTCAAGTATTTGGGAGTTTTTGGTTCAACAGTATATGTATGTATGTTGTCAATAAATTTAGAAAGATTAATTTTGATAACAAATGTTGGAAAGGTATACTTGTCGGGTATTGACCAAATGGATTAAAAGTATGAGATGTCGAGCAAAATAGATTTGCTCCTGGAGATGCTGTGTTTGATGAATCAAACAGATAAATGTCAAGAGCTGTAGTTGTTGATGACAAAATAGATTTCCACAGCCAGGTGGAACTAGACTATAGTCAAATTGAAATTTAAAAAATTCGGATATAAGGAATTCGAATAACAGCCTAGTGGCGTGGAAAATGAAGTAGAAAATGTAGATCCAAAAGTATCTGTTGTTTTATCTGAAAATATAAGTGAACCAAGTGACTCTTACATACAAGTTAACATAACAGTTTACAAAAGCTCTGATGTATTGACTCTTAGCAATTGTCAACAACTCCACACGCGTATCCGCTTAGCTGCTGACATTGCATGAAGAAATTTACAATAATTGAAGAATTTGTTTAACAGCAATTTCGCAATATACGGAAATATTGCTTATATAGTACAACGTGAAATATGGACTGTTGAACAGTAATAAGTTTAATTTTAAATTATAAAATCAATTGTAGTTAGTTTAAAAATTTAAATTAATAATACAATAAGGATTTTTACAATAAAATAAAATGAATTTAAAAAGAATTTCGCAAACCAATAAAATATAAGGCAAAACTTGAGCCGTGGATTTACGCAGCATTATTTGATCGACTGCGAGAACCTGTTTGCTTATGTGGCTAAAATTACAAGTTGCAAACGAATAATGACTTTTTCCACGCAATACATCTTGAGAGTGCATTATTTGAAGTTTTTGAAGAAGGTTTAAAAAATTCTAGGTTTGCAAATTAAGCTGTTGATAGATGCATATATTTTCTTGGTAAATGTGATGTTATGAAAAATATATGGATATGATACGTAGATGAATTGGCTATATGTACAGAGAACATTCAAACAATGAATAATTTCAAGTCGTATTTAAAAGCAAGTTAAAAATGACTGACTTAAAGAAAATTACATTTTTCACTGCTATTAAGATTGACATTATAGATAATCGGTTAGAATTGGATCAATCAGCTTACATTATAAATGACTTTTTTTAGTTTAATATGGAACAATGTAATTCTGTAAGTTCTCCACTTCCAAGAGAGCTAAACTTCGATTTATTAAACTCAGATTAGAGAGACTATGTAAGGAGCAAAGTCAAAGTTTAATTGGATGTCTTATGTACATACATCTATATACAAGGCCAGATTTGAGAATATCTCTAAATTTATTAAGTCGATATAGACAAAGGAATAATAAAACGCTTTAGCTATGTTTGGAAATTGTATTAAGGTGCCTGAAATGTACGATCGACTTTAAGTTATTATAAAAACTGAGAAATATGATGATTTCTTTATTGGATATGTATACTCAAATGGAGGTGGAAATCAACTGTACAGGAAAAGTACTACAGGATATTTCTTTAAAACGTACTAGGGCAGAGTTAAGTTACAGCACAATCCACAGAAGCAGAATACATGGCTTAGTTTGAAGCTGTTAGGGAAACTTTATGCTATGGTTAAAATATTTATTAACCATAATATATGAAGATAATCAAGGTTGTGTTAGTATTGCAAATAAGCTCTCCGGCCATAAACTTTTTAAGCCTACAGATATCAAAAATTATTTCTCTCGTGGTCATTTTGAAAATAAACTAATAAAGTGTTGGTTATAATGTAGTAGCGGAACGTAACTCAAGGTAGTGAACTGTCACTTAAAAATCTATTACTTATTAAACATATACAAATGGTTATAATAAATTCGACGGGACGGTGCGGATCGCAAGGTACTTGATTTTAGATTCTTCCGTCTTCTTACGCAGTTTGACGGTTATTTGACAATTGTTTAAAAAAAATTATAGAAGCTAGTTATAATGAAACAGGAAACATATGAAAACATCCTTTTCGGTATTCATACTTGATTTTTTCTTTGAATAACGATGGATTTTCTGCGAATGCACAATTTTTTTGCTTTCATTAGTAAACATATGTAAATTTTGACAATTTTGTTGCTGACAATTTCGGAACGGAACATACCATTATAACATTACCAACACCACGCGTTGTGCGACTGAGACTGCAACTTGATTTAACTAATTTATTAACTGATTGATGCAGACAACAACTAAATAGAGTTCTTAAATACAAATATTTTAATTTTTAATTTAATTTTTTCATACTTAAAATTAATGTTTTTTTCAATGGGACTTTCAAAATTAATTTCATTATTTATTAATTAAATTAGTTTGTGCATTATTATATTAACAGAATTTTTCATAAATTTAGTTTCGCGATTTAATGTTTTTATGTATTGGTTGCGTTATATATCGATCTAATTGGGTTTTACTGGATTTCCAGAGAAAACTCAATATAGGTAATTTTTCAAATGTAAATGCATAACACTTTTAGGAGGTGTGTTGAAAATGAGCAAATCTCACATTTGACAAGATTATGAAATATTGAGATTGAAAAAGAAAAAGAAGTAGTGTTGCAGGTGAGTATATTCAAAAAAAGAATTAAATGTGTGGTGAGTATGAGGTGAGTATTCGGTTTGGAATTCGGTTTGGAATTCGGTTTTGAATTCAGGTGAATATATACATGTGCAAGTATATGTAGGTAAGTAAGTGTATATGTATATATATAAATACATATATAGGCTTGTGCTTAGGCTTATAAATTCAAGTTCATTAAATGTTTGTGAATGAGAAAATATTAACGAAGTTTTTACGCCATGTTGTGGCTCATAACTCGATGAGGTCGTCGTCCATATCTTCAACATACCGGCGCGCCTGCAGCTTGGAGTTTTTCAATTGTTTCCTTCGCTTCGTTTACCAGTCCGGTGAGTCGTTTTTGGAGGGCCGAAGTGGAGTGACTTTGTGACGTGCGACGTCAGCTCAGCGCTAGATTGCTCTTTTAGCTGTCTACATTTTTCCTTTTCCCCTTTCAAGCTCTTTTGTATTTATCGCCGTGGGCGCTTGCAGCATGCTGCTTACGTGCTTTTTTGGATGCTTTTTTCGCATTCCTCTGGGTCTGTCATCTATGTGATGTATGCGGGCGAGCGATTGTGGGTCTGTGCAGCAGGGTGTGGTGCGCAAGTTCGCAGCGGTGGTAGATGTCCAGGGAATCACAGGGTCTTGTCGCGTGCGAGGTCGGTAAGCAATTGATGCAGTATTTGTGCACCGTTTGCAGACTAGTAGCACTCGTCATGAACGCGTGACAATTGCGCAATGAGAGTGTGACGTGGAAAAAAGTGTCGAAAAACAATTATAGTCTGAGGAGAATGGAAAGTGGAAGCATGTAGTTTCAAGCTTTCGAGAGGGAGTGGGAGAGGGAAATAGAAGCTAATCACGAGGCAGTTAACAGAGTTTTGTTATATTGCGTGTGCCGTTCCCCTGTGCTAACTACCACATACTTGATTAATAGAAGTTCATGTGGTGCGCAAGTTCGCAGCGGTGGTAGATGTCCAGGGAATCACAGGGTCTTGTCGCGTGCGAGGTCGGTAAGCAATTGATGCAGTATTTGTGCACCGTTTGCAGACTAGTAGCACTCGTCATGAACGCGTGACAATTGCGCAATGAGAGTGTGACGTGGAAAAAAGTGTCGAAAAACAATTATAGTCTGAGGAGAATGGAAAGTGGAAGCATGTAGTTTCAAGCTTTCGAGAGGGAGTGGGAGAGGGAAATAGAAGCTAATCACGAGGCAGTTAACAGAGTTTTGTTATATTGCGTGTGCCGTTCCCCTTTGAGTGCGGGTGTCTACCACGCGAACGTTTTGATGCGGACCAGGATAGAGTTTTGTGAGTTCAAATTGAAATCTTTTTGAAGTTGCTGCAGGTATTCATTTTTCCAGTGCTTGTCGAACTGATGATGAAGTACTCTTAACTTTTGCCATTTGTTAATTAGTGAGAGGTTTTCTGAGTTTGGCTCAGAGATCGAGAGTAGGAGAGCGTAACGTAAGAAGTGGCCTGGAGTTAGGGCCTTCAAATACTCGGGATCTTGAGACATTGGAGGGAGTGAGTGGCCTGGAATTGAGTACAGCTTCGACACGTATCAAGAGAGTATTGAACTCCTCGAAAGTAAATTTTTGGGTTCCAGTGACTTTAGTGAAGTAAGTTTTGAAGCTTTTCACTGTTACTTCCCAAAGTCCTCCCTTATGTGAAGAGTAAGGGAGTATAAATTCCCAAGTGAGCTCGAGAATGGCATACTGATTTGGGTTCTGTCTGAGACTTGAATCGAGGTTTTCACGAGGAATGGGCCAGAAAAATCTACACCAGTGGTGTGAAATGAGAGCGTTGAAATGTGGAACGTTCAAGGAGCAACGACGCCATCTATTGCGAGCTCATTTTTTGTATATAAATGCTGCACGTCTTGAATCGAAAAATTTTCGGACGGAGTAGGAGGATGTAGTATTCTTGCTGAACCATTCGAATCATCAACTGATTTTCTGCGTGCAATATAGTTGAGTGGAGGAACTCGAGGAGGAGGGAGAAGAATCGTGAATTATCGGGGATGATAACTGGGTGACGTTCATCGTAGCTGAGGGCTGGTTCTTTCGAAATATTTCCTTTGAGTAGCTGAAATAAGATGGGTTTAACAGTTTCATCCCAGTCTGTTCCTTCCATCGATAGAGAGCTATCGTTATGGGCGATAGCCATCCTGCTGGGTCTTGTGGAACTTGCCTCTTAGAATTGGAGAAATTCTTCGTCTAAACGATCAGACTGAGGGATATCTTTCAGCAGAGATCTATGGTTTGCTGCAATCTTTTTTAACGGGAATCCGGTTGATTTGAGTACTACGATAACTTGATGCACCGATTCGCCGGCTGAGTCCAGATTGTGCCCGCTTGAAAAGATGTCGTCGACATATGTTTCACGCCTTAAAATTTTGGAAACGTGAGGATATGTTTTTTTGGTATCTTCGATTAACTGGTGAAGTGTCCTTATTGCCAGACAGTTGAGATCGAATGTGACTGTTTTTAATTTAAAGTCCTCTATCGGACTATTCGGGGTTCTACGGGGGAGGATCCGTTCGAAGTCCCGGCCTTCCTTATGGACACATATTTGGCGGTAATTTTTTCAATTTCGCCATTAAGTACATATTTTTGTAATCTTCATTTGAGAATAATGAGCATTAAGTTATTCTGGAGAACGGGGCCAGTATGCAATACGTCATTGAGTGAGAGACCAAAATGTGAGTGTTTTGGTGCATTGAAAACTACTCGGACCTTAGTAGTTTTACTTCCGGGCTTAATCACCGCGTGATGGGGTAGGTAAAATGAAAAATATTTACCTTATCTTAATTAAACTAAGGCCAACAACAATATTATCCGCCGTTAATAAATGCAACGTAAATTAACTATGACAGATGTAGTTTTAAATTATATTACGGGTAAAACTAGCATTTTTGTTCTGAGTAGAGCATCGCGAGCTCAAAGCACAAGGTAATAAAATAATAATATCATGGAAAGGACGACAAAATAACAAATATAACTTTGAGTGTCCCAATAAAAAAGAGTTAAAATGTACCACATAATAATAAAATAACGTCAAATATAAAAAAGGTGGCACAAGACCTACGGACTAACTTTAGTGCTTCTGGAAAATTAAAAAATTGCCACAAATGTGAGGTAGATATTTCAGTGAAGACATGTCGTTGGTATTCGCTAAAGGAATTAAATAAGAAACACAAACTTCAATTAAATATTTGTACATTAAGAAAAATCATCGGAACATAACTTAAAGCTAATGAAATGTAAAATCAGCTAAATTTAAAAATTTATCCAATTTATAGATGAAAACTAAATTAAGCTGTTTTACTTATTACATCAATGGTAAAATAAGGAAAACAAATCCTAAGAGCGAAAGAATGAAATCTTATTGAAGGTGCTGATGGGTATATCTCAGACGCAACGAGGACAAGGACACTATTTCGTTGGTCTTGCCACCTGTCACCTACCCAACAAATACGCTAAATCAGCTCCACCTACTATAAGAAAATATATATCAAATCAAGTGTAAGAAAATATATTAAATATAAGGAGGAAAATATATATTCGAGTATACTCATTTAGCAATGAAGTAAAACTTAATATACATATCTTAAACTTTAGTGAAAACAGAATCTTAATAAGAAGATTTTGTTAGAATTTGAACAAATCATATTTTAAATAAAATAGAAAATGTATACATATATGTATATGATATAGAAAATGGCTTACCGAAAATATTTTAATATTGCTCCACCTGCATCTGCAGCAACTACTTCTTAAAACCCAAAATTATTAAAGGACTATATAATCTTATCAAAAATATGATTACCCAAAAAATAAAATTAAACGGACCCAATCTAATACAAAACGTACTAGATGATAGAAGAAGGGTTCTAATATGGACGAAATGGACAAAATTCCATTCCGAAAGTATTTCTGTAAATTTGTTTCCGGGAAGCGGACTTGGTGCCGATCTATCCTAAAAAACCTTATTTATGGTTCGATTTAATTGAAAATCGGTTCACAGGTAGCTTTTCAACTAAATTAAGATAAGATCCAACTTTTTTCGGGAAGTGAACCTGGGGCAGATCTATCCCAAAAACACCTTATTTATGGTTCGATTTGGTACATAGATAAGGGCCAGCTTTTTTTCGGGAAGCGGTTCGATTTACTTAAAATTTGGTACATAGGTAGCTTTTTTGCCATAGAGAAAACTGTTTCTACCGGGAAGTGGATCAATAACCCATTTAACAAAAACGAGCGTATAGTTCAATTTACTTGAAATGAATTTTGTAAGAAAGTGGGCAACGTACTGATCTTAGTTGGACAACTATTTTGTTTGTTCGTAAATAGCAATGATTCGGATAAAAATATAGGTCGTTTGTAGTTCGCTGCAATATGTTAGTATACAGTCGGTTTTGAGTTTTACGATTTGGTTACATCATATGGTTGTAAACTATATGTAGTCGTCCAATATTTTTGAGCACAAGCTTATAGCAAAGTAGTGCCGTTTGGCTTACTTCGAGGCATTAATAATTAAATTTTCGTGGGAACCTTTAAGTGGGGACTAATCTCTGACTATATAACTGGTAATAACTCAGCCGCTGTTATGTGCAAATACCAAATATTGCAAGCACATACATACAAACATGTAGATGGGTTTCTAATATAGGGTGCTTTTTATAGAGGTATAGAACTTTAAGTTGTCATTACTTTTCAAGATGGCGACCGATTTAACATCTGTCAAATGATTTATTCTCAGTTTGGTTTGGCAATTCATCATCATAAAGCGCACCAAACAGTCAGTTTTTCTGGATATAACGGTGTTTCAACATACACTTGAGGATTACCTTCACTCCAAATGCGGCAGTTTTGTTTTTTGACGTAGCCATTTAACCAGAAGTGCGCCTCATCGCTAAATATCGCTAAAATGGACGTAGTGCGCGATACGTTTTCCGCACAGAACCATTATTTTCGAAATAAAATTGCACTATTTGCAAGCGTTGTTCAGGCGTGAGTCTGAGTCATGATGAACTGCCAAACCAAACTGAGAATAAATCACTTGACAGCTGTTAAATCGGTCGCCATCTTGAAAAGTAATGCCAACTTAAAGTTCTATACCCCTATGAAAACACCTTTTATATGTAATAAGAAGTTTAATATTTTAGATTAACTGCGTCATTCTTGAAAATGTGTATTATTGTATTGTATATAATACGTATTAAACTAAATCGCTGTTCGTTTGTATCACTAAATCCCGAGAATGGCTGGACTGATTCGGCTAACTTTGATATGAAAATATTTTTAAAGTTAATGGAAGGTTTAAACGGTTAGAAATATCTCGAAAGTGGGCCAGAAACTGATTCATTCGAAAAAAGAGTATTTTTGTTTCGATTTTCTTAAAATTAGTTTCATAGGTACCTTTACGCTTAATTTTACGAAAGCACTATTTTTTTCGAACGACCTATTCCAAAAATTTACGAGAGTGGACTACATATCGTTCCTCTTGAAAAACGTTTGTGAAAATTAATATCTTTCCAGATTTTCAGCTATGTTTGGCAAATATTTTGATTCAGCAAATAAAAGCAGTATTTCTTCTTAATTGTAATATACAAATTTAACGTGCTTAATGAAAATATATTGATAACCTTAAATGCTCTTCTGTTGAAAAATAGTGCTTTTCATTATTTACTACATTTATCTACATTTTTAGAGAGTCTCGTATCTAGTCAGATCCTGCAGCTGTTGTGATGCCTCAGTCTTCGCATAAAACCCACGTTATAATATAAAATACTTTCCTTATGAGTAAAACGTCGCAGGTCGTCGACAATTATTATGACGTTAGTATTCTGCGTCTGGAGGTTGTTTCTCATATATTCAATGTTATTTGACGTAAGCGTACATCAGAGTAGCGGTGATCGGCTTACTTCGTGACAATCATTTTCATTTAAAACTTTGAATAACGAGAAAGTGCCTAATCTCTGACTATATATAATTTAGAAAACAGATTACAAGAATTGTATGCCTAAGATGGTTTCATTTGAATTCACTCGTGATTTATCCTCTTATTAATGGAAATATGAATGCAACCAAATTTCGCCATCATAAAAGGAATAGCCCATGCTTATTGTATTACTAAAATTTAAATTTATGCTTACCGATTCCCACAGCTGACCTTACTTACAAATGCATTAATTATTTTAATATTGTTTAATAATTTTAGGATAAAAATGTCAAGTTTTATTCTATATGAGTACTGAGTTTTTGCCACTTAAATAACTTCTAACCGGTTTTAATTGCTCCTGTTCATTTTGAGCTCAAAGTTTTTGACAATACAGCTGATTACTAAGCGTATTTGTGCCGCCTTTCAGAGTTAAAAATTTGCAATTTCGCCATTTAATGTAACTCTATAATACGCCATTTAAGAACGTAGAAAATAACTCAGTCAGTATGATATTCAAGCTCCAAACATTTTATTAAATTCGTAAAATCTACACACTTCTTGGATATGTCAATATTATAATAATAAATACGGAATTTAATATTTTGCACTATTTGAATCTTAATTGGGATTTTTAAATTTATTTATTTATTATTATATATATTTATTTATTTTGGCATGTATGTAAAAACAAAAAATTCAAGATGGTTGTTGGTTGGACGTCTTGCAACAACCACACAACCCACCACGGAGGAATTTTTAATACACCTGACTAGGCTCTTGGAGCGGGAAGTTAAAGAGATGGTAGAGAAACACAGAGAATATGACACAGTCGGTAGAACTAAAATGCCAACAAACAAGACTTTGGTTACTCGGTCTGGTAAGTGATCCGACCACGATGCTCCACTTTTGGTGCTGCCAAACTCCGGTTCCGCTGCTGGATCCTAATAAAAGTATATGTGGGAAAATTTTCTGGGCATCGGCTGCCCTGGTATTCAAATTATTTTTTTAACACATACCAAACACTCTGCTTCGTCTGGCAATATACATCTTGTTTACACACAAAACTTTCACCAGCATTAAATACGGTATTTCTACGCTCATAAATCACAAGAATTTTCTCCGGTATGCATTTACGAGCCAGACCGCGACCGGGTTGTACAGCGCACGCCACCATAGCACACCGAATATAGTGGGATAACTTTCCCCTCGCTATTTCAAAGAGAAATGGCGACACCCCTTTTTATGGAATATTCGCGCAATGCATTCCGTTTCCCTAACATTTGTTAGTTAAAGAACCATTCCGACGAGAACATCTTCTTTTGGAAACTTGAACAAGTGGGAAGGCACACTCCAAATGCAGCCTTGCTATCCTTCAATTGGCGTTAAATTAACATCTTTACGAGTATATTGATAGGTGTTACTGCCAAGGCATAGAGTGAAAAGAATAAAAGGTAAACAACGAGCAGGACAAAAAAAAGTATTTTGTTCGGCCAATACGTTCCTTTTGGTCAAGAAACAAATAACTGCTGGTAAGGCCATATTTATCCTTCTACCTAAGTCGTCAGCTCGTGTAGCTGTCCACGATGACAATCCTTTCCTATCAATAAATGACCTTATATACTGAGTTGATTTGGTTTTGTGTTTTTCCGACAGGGTGGATACTAGATTTATATCGGAATGAATTTCCGTCATCCCTTGTCAATTTTGGTTTCGAAACCAAACACTGAAGATGGCGGTTTGCCGAAACCGGTGTGTTACTAAACCAAAATTGACAAGGGATGACAGGGTGGATACTAGATTTATATCGGAACGAATTTCCGTCATCCCTTGTCAATTTTGGTTTAGTAACACACCGGTTTCGGCAAACCGCCATCTTCAGTGTTTGGTTTCGAAACCAAAATTGACAAGGGATGACGGAAATTCGTTCCGATATAAATCTACGACCTTATATACCTCGGAGCTAACCTAGGTTCCATCTACAGCATACAATTCCTTAGCCGCACTAACTCTCCAGGGATGCAGTTTACATTTCTACGACCGCCTTGCAATCTTTTGGAACGCCTGCTGTAATCTATCCCTATCATTTTCCCTAGTCTATTCGAGCCCCTTTGCTAGTTCTTGACAGTTGAGCTTTTCTTGATAGCGCCATTCTCCTGCTAAAATTCAGAAAATATGGCATATCTTCTAACACTTCATGCTGATATATCAGCTGTAGTGAAAGAAATATATTACCATTAAATTGTTTGCATGTGCGTTTTGTCCGATAGAACTTTCAATTATTTTTTGTTAAATCGGTTAGAGGCCTAACTAACTACACAAAATCTTTAATAAACCTACTGTACCGGGACATGGTTCCTACAATTTTTATTTACTTAGCAAATTCATTTATATACTGAATCTACTTAAACCTACTTTAGGCTGATAGAACAAGAGCCCACTATAGCCAGACATACCTCATTTTATAAAACTTAAAAATCTGTCAGCGTACGTCACCAACATAGGAAAGAATTTAGACTTTTATGCCAAACTTTTAAAAGCTTGTCAGCTTGAGTTAACTCTCAGCCCTTTTTTAAATTTGGCGCTCTCCTTAGAATATCTCTTCGTTGCAGCCGGCAATTTCTTAGTGAGTTGCACAAATGGTTGGCTAACGGGTTAGGATTACTTCTCAGTTTTGTGACGTACTTCGTTCTTCTCCTTTCAAGTTAAAACTTAACCAGAAAGATGCCAAGGCTTTTATGTACGTTTACGTTACGAACATACCACGGTGCTAGAATATTGCTATATTGATAAGGTTAATCAAATAAAATCGGTATAAACGTATCTCGACATTATTATAAGAGATATTTATGCATTTTGTGAGCTTATAGTGGTTTATATTCGACAATGTCAGTCGGTAACTTTAACAAACAAATTACTAAAAGAAACTATAAGTTACCTCGGAACACAATTTCCATTTTTGGAATGTATAATGGAAAATGGGCATTTTTAATAATATTTTCAAACGCTGCCAGATCAAAAACCACACTGATATTTGGGCATTTTAATTACAATATCCAATAAGGAGTTACGTAAAAAACTATTTAAATATAGAGTTTGGACATATATATATTTGGCACTTTTTCACCGCTGAATTTCGCCGAGCTCCACCTCCAATTTGTGGTTTTGTGTCTTGATGTTTTTACCAACAAATGGAGGGACCTCCAGTTTATTCTAGGCCACTTCCGAACGGCCGATGGATTTTTTTGAGAAGCTTTTATTTCATGTCAGAAATACAGACCGAGGGCTTGACATTCCCTGCCGTGGGGTGGCGACAGTTAGAAAAACTTATTTTCTATAAGTTTTGGTTTTACTCGAACCCAAGCCTTCCGAATTGTAGTACGTGATGCTAAGCACTCGGCCGGCAGAGCTTGGACATATAACAAAGCTAGATACCATATTTAAATAAGATATGGGCCATTAGAAGTAATGAATTTCTGCTTTTCGCGAAAAAAACGGCTATTATTAAACATGCGTTTATGCATTACTCTGGAAACATTTACACATTATATACCCTATTCCACCTTCAGTATAAAATATAATATATATACGAGTATGTATGTATATATTTGCGGTATCCAACGTAAATAAAATGCATTTAAAATAATGTTTTTCGTGAAATTCATTTTATTATAAATTTTGAGCATTATATGTGAAAAATTACATATTGTTCTACAATTGCTGGCCAAAGGAAAGTAGGTTACCATACTACCATAACCTTTCGAATATACAGTGACAGTCTCGCCGTTATCGTATAAAAGAAGCAAGCTCCAATTCCACATCCGGACCAAATGGCGCACGATACAGTAAGTTTTTATTAGCGCAATAGCCGTTCTTCCATTATTTGGGGATTTTCGGAGACCCAAATGCAACAATTTTGCTTACTTACGTACCCATCGAGTCATAAATGTGCCTCGTCGCTGAAGAAAAAATCACACAATCGACGTAACTAAGGTGTTGTGAATAGTCAGCTGGATTCAGTTGTTGTGTGAGCTGGACTTTATATGTCAAAAATGTGCCTCGTCGCTGAAGAAAAAATCACACAACCGACGTAACTAAGGTGTCGTGAACGCTCAGCTGGCTTCAGTTGTTGTGCGAGCTGGACTTTATATGAAAGTAGGTGTAAATCCAAATGCAAAATACGTCCTAATACGTAAGAAAGTCCCTGCTCTTGCGAACATCGAGAAATTGACACATTCGGGTCTTCGACTACACTTTCAATTACAGCAGCAATATTTGGGGTGGAACGAGCAAAACGATAATACACAGGTCTTACAATATCTGTAACCGACCAAGTCTCTGAAATTAAAAAAAAATCCAATTGCTTCAGTATTTGTACAATTATGTGCATCATAATCTCCTCTTAAAGCACAAAACGTGGCCACGTATGAATCACCACTTTTGTAGTAAGTTCAACGCATTGTGTGCAATCCCTTTTCATAAATGCTAGAAACTATAGCTGTTTTGGAGATCACCACGTTTATTCGTCAGACTTCTTCCCAGAAACCCTTGTTCGAATTGGATCTGAACTTGGGATGCCCACAGCACGAAGCAATGGTTAAACCATTAGGTTTTTCCCTCTTTCTACATATTCACGAAGCTCCCAGAATTTCTATAGCTCAATCTGTGGTTGTAATTTTTTCACATTTCCAAAAAAAAATGGTTTGGTACAGCTCAAAAAAGCACAACTAATTAATGTCATTGAACAGTGACCTGGAAAAACATGTTTTGTTTACGCTGAACTTTCGATCACTAAATTGATAATCCTTTGTTTTCAATTTTGCTTTAAATTTTTGTATGTACAATAGTTTCAAATGCTTTAAAACTAATAAAATTTTCTTAAAGTAGTACTAGCTTTTCCTACGCATTTACAAAGTTTTAGTATTTTAAGTTAAAATTTAGTAATCTTTTAATGTTCAATGCTAATAAATCTTTCAATTTTAAGAATGATTTCGAGGTCTTTGATTTGACCGTCTATGGGTTTCCAATAACGAAGCGACAAACCCTACCCGATTCAGTCAACTGTCATAGATTGATAGGTGTTTAAGCTATTACTTTCGAATGAAATGAGAGTGGATATCTTTTTATCTCTGATGTTGTTATTGCACTCTCTGAATACCTTATTTATTTTAGTTTGCACCTTTTGTTAATTGCTATTATATTCGTTTATTTTACTTTATTTACTTAATGTTTTACTTTTTACGTGTTCTCGAAGCGACAAAAAGCACTCACCTGATTTATTTGGCTTTCACTGTATATTTGTATTGTTAATTATATGTGTGCTCTTACACGGCTTAGCGTAGCAATTGATATTTGTGATATTTTCATTTATATTTTAATTTTTTTTTATCCAGCTCACAACCATACTAATTACACAGTACAACATTTTGCACTTACATCGTTTCGAGCATAGGTTTGGCGACTTTTGCTGAAAGTATATACCAAGAGGTTCCGCATCGTTACTTTTGCCAATTTGGCTGCCGTTCATATTATATTCGTATGACATACATTTATTGGCTCAAAGTCGATTTTGAGCTATTTTTCCAAATTTCCACACGCCTATACCTCGTGAAAGCAAGGGCTACATATGCATTAATTCTGATGATAGACTCTGCAAATACGTTTACTTACTACCATGATATTTCAGGATTAGTAAATAATGGAGAAAATCAAATATGAAGAACATAAATGGAAGATCTGTTGTGATCAAAAAGTTATAAACATTTTACAAGGTATTATAAAGAGGATGGGTTTCCGAAATACTTTTGATTTGTTTGTTATTAGGATTCGCTATACAAAGGTAACCAGCCGAGTGTAAAAATGGGATTTTGAGAACTCCCACAATTAACACAAATTAGGATTACACAATGACACAATAATAAGGATATTTGTGATATATTACTGCCAGCACTCCATATGAAATTGGGAATCTGTGAAAAATTCATCGAAATGTAGTTCGAGATGTTCCGACCGCCATGGCTTGATTGAAGACCATCTTTACAAAACACAGTGAAAAATTAAAGATGGTATGAGAACCAGTTTATTTTAAATATATTTATATCTACACTAACAAAACCCGGCCCCATGTTGTTGTGGCTTCCGACCTTGTTAATTCCGTTATTATATTTGACCTATTTACATATTTGTATATATGTACTCAACATACTTAGTATTAGATTTATATCGGAACGAATCAAGCACTGGAGATGGCGGTTTGCCGAAACCGGTTTGTTACAAAACCAAAATTGACAAGGGATGACGAAAATTCCTTCCGATATAAATCTAGTATCCACCCTGTCGGAAAAACACAAAACCAAATCAACTCATACTTAGTATTAGCATATAGCAGCGACACTTGAATAGATCAGTCCCAAGTCTATTTCCGAGAAGAAAAGCTGGTCCTTAACTTAACTAATTTGTAAGACTACTGGTGTAAGAAATTTTAAGTAAATCAAACCATAAATAAGATTTTTTTTGGTATAGATCGGTCCCACGCTTAAATATGAACTGAATTGAACAACAAATAGTTTTTTTTTTGGATAGATCCCAGGTCCACTTCTCGAAAAAAAAACTTCACAAGAATATTCTTCGGATATTCGCCTACGGATTCTATATATAAGTATATATTTAAATTAATTCATTTGGAGCTTCTCGTAATGCTAATACATTTTTTTAGAATACTTTTTTTTCGTTTTGAACAGGCATACTTAATAGACCGATATACGAAAATTGATGAAAAGCGAAGCCTTCAAAAACATACTAAAAAATACGCTTTTGGGAGCCTGTAACGAATTAAAAGCAGTAATTGAGATCGTTTTAGGGAAGAATCGAGTACAGGAAGATGGGATAAAGAGAAAAGTCGATACTGTATTCTTAAAAAAATAATCGGCGCATCAATGACATTGAAACTACATTAGGGGTATTCTCTTTGTCTAGGAAATACATGCTACGGTGAACGGAGGGAAATTTTTCCTATTCGTGCAATGGCACAACAACAAAACACATGCAAAGAACATATGGTACGATAGGAAAAATATGTTATACCAAAACCTACGTATACTTATTTCCCACACCTAACAAGAAGGAAAATGCAACCTTGTGAAGGAAAAGTAACCCTGTGCCTGTGTGGTTGTTATTGTTTCACTTGAATATGTCAAAATTTTGCAACGGGGGTGTTCTCGATCTCTAGCACAATTCCATAGGAAATATTTGCATAGTATGCATTTCCTAGACAAGGCGAATAAACCTATTCTATTCATTGTCGCCTTGATGCTTTTTTTGAAACAATTTTCCCAAGAATCGATCGAATTCACCAGATCACCAAAACAATAGAAATACGATTCAAAGGAGGAAACTAGATGCACTGCTTGCAGAAGTATGATAGTGGATAAATTACGCGATAAGATGAAGATGAAGGAACTGAAAACGCAGACAATACCACTAGATATGAAGGACACACAAGATATACAATTGAATTATTTCTCTAGCGCAGATGATGAATTATTTCTCTAGCGCAGATGATGCCATTATGATTTATAAATACTCATGAAGTGATTGAGATTATCAGAACCATAGGCAACAATTTCAAAAATGTCAGACATTTATGCTACATATTTGTATATCTTTTCTACACATACATACCAATCATAAACTCATATTTCATCTGTCTTAATATTCAAACAATTATTTGTAAACATTAGTTTGATTAGAATGAAGTAAAAACAAAACAAAAAAGCATACTCGTATGAATGGATGTGTGGCCGAGTTATTAGCCAAAAATGTTAAATTTTGTTTTAAAATATTGCGATTTTGAGGCGCTATACGCACTTTTTCCGAGTATGTTGGTATTGCCTATGTATTTTCCTCACATTTAATATCTACAACTTTGCTGAATACACCAAAACAATAGTGCTTAAGGTTAACCGAGATAGTCGTATGGAAATATCGGAAAAGTGCTCGAGATTGACTTTGAGCCAGCAAATGATTGAGACTATAAAATCCGAATGGCATCTAAGCTGGCAAAAGTAATGATGCAGAAATTTATTGGTAAGTACTTTCAGAGGCGCAGTCCCCTTTATACGGAATCTTTCATCAGCTGGTTTGAAATAAAAAACTTAATTCAAATATAAGCTAGTACTAATAATTATTTGAGGGGTGATAAAGATGCATTTTCAATTCAAAGAAGTGAGTCAGATATGTAAATTATGCTAGAATGATAGAAGCATTTCCATACGATTGGCAAGTGTTAGTAGGTTAATAATTTTTAGATGACTAATGCAGCGCCCCAAAGCAGATGTCTTAAGAAAAATAGGTGAAATTGTTTTTGAATAGATTTTTTTCGAGAGAGTAGATTTGATGTCATCTATCCCGCCCTGCACGTGCAGTGGTCAACCGCAACGTTGCGAGATAGGCAGTGCGCTTTATTGGAAACCAATTGTTTCCGTAGCTCCGGTATAGAAAGTTCTATACTTCTAACCACAGCTTCAACATGCTGGTTGATTGCTGGCGTTAAAATCGCCGAGCACAATTTTCATATCGTGCCTGACTGAAGCAGCGTCGTCGACGAATAGTCAGCCTATTCTTGAGCGCGTGAACAGAATGCTTGGACCATCGTTAGGTATAAAAGGAGCGGCAGCAGCTATTACAGGCAATCGAGTTGAAGACTCAGTAGTAATAACACTGAGAAAGATTTGTAAAGTAAACCATAGTATAGTAAAGAAAATTGTAATTGTTAGGGACAAAGTAAACGTTGAGTAAAATCCTGACGATTAAGAGGTCAAACGAAGAAATCTTTGGAGTTTTATTTAGCAATCTAGTGATCGGACTTCAAGGATTTGGGGAATCATCGAGGGTAGCTATGAAAAACTTTACAATTTGTGTCAGAAGTGAGATTGCTAAATAAATTGCGGAAAAACAAAAACAAAAATTGAAAATGGTTAAGATTCAACATTTGACGATACTGCCCCTTAAAAAGGAATTGGAAAAGCGAGGAATATCTTCAACCGGGAATAAGGCTGAGCTACAATCACGGCTGCGAGAAGCTATGGAAGCAGAAGGCATAGATTTTAGCCAATATTAAATCCGTCGTAAGGACGACGAGACAGAAGGAAGAGACTATTGGCGCCGCAAAGTCAGAGCCATCAACAACCAAGATTGAATAAAAGGCTTCTACGAGTATGGGCCTGAACATGTTATTGGCTGCAATTTCCCAAATGAATGCCAACATTTTAGAGAAGTTGGATGAATGGGATGCCAACATGTCACAAATGAATGCCCACATTTCATCTCAAATGTAAGACCAGGAAGCGCGTATTTCATCCCGGCTCATACAGCTTCAAGTTAGTGTAAAATCGAGGAGAGGCAAGACAGAATAGCTAATTGAGAAAAAAGTCAACGAATTGGAAGGTCGTATCCGCGATTTGCCCTTGAATCGTCCAACCACTTCGATGAACGCTTCCAGGGTAAAAACACTCTCATTTGACGGCACAATTCCTTCCCATGTCTTTAAGCTTCACTTCGAAAATACGTCCAAAGCAAATAATTGAAGGCTTGAGTAAAAATCCGCTGCATTATTCGCTGCGTTGAAAGGACCTGCTGCGGAAATTTTGCACACAATCCCGGAATATGAGAGAGATGATTACGGCGCATTAATGAGTGCCATGGAAAGACGCTATGGAAGCGAACACAGGAGGCAAATTTACCAGATGGAGTTGGAGAAGCGTGATCAAAGACCCAACGAATATCTGTAAGTATATGCATCCGAAATTGAGAAATTGGCTCATTTAGCTATTGGAGACGCATCTGGGGAACCCCTCGAAAAGGTAAGAATAGAGAAGATTATCAGTGGAATAAAGGACATCTACACCAAACGAGAGATATACGCAAACTCAAAATCAACATTCTCTGAGACTGTCGCCTATGTCTAAACCCATAAAACAGCTTGACTCATAAGCAGGTCAACCCAAAAAGTCAGTCGAGTGGAAGTAGAAACACCAGATGTGATGATTGAGATTCTGAAAACCCTAAAGTCAATCGATGAAAAGAATCCTTCTGGTGTCAACATGAAGAATCAAGCTGGCAAATGTTCCATTTGTGGAAAGCAAGACCACTTCGCGAAAGAAGTGCTCCAGCAGAAACAACAATTCAGGAGAACATAAACGAAAGGCTGAAGAAAGCGAAGCCGACTCTAACCAGTCGTTAAACTAAAACGAGCCAGCCGAAAGAAGCGTATGCAGTCTCTTGCAATTGAATGCCACATAATCTCCGTCTCTCAAATTGGTACAAAGGTAAGCAACGTGACAATTGGTGGATATATGAATGGACATGGCGAATACTTACTGTTGATACGGGCAAATCGCACTCCATCCTTAGATACGATCTAATCACTGAAGAAGTAAGGCCATTGCCTGGAGCAAGATTGAGGACATCCAAGTATTAGGAGAGATTACATGCGAAGTCGCGAAAGGGAATGTGGCGATATTACACAAGTGCATAGTCGCGCTGATTTTTGATGCAGTTATCATAGGAGTAGACTTCTTGCTCGATCAATGGAGTACAAAAACATGGAAGTACCCTTAGCGTTGGCTATAATTTCACATACAGCAGCAAGCAAGTGGTCCTTGAACGCAAGGAACTGATCCCACCAAAGTCGGAATCTGTTGTTTAGGTAAAGATTGATAGAGATTGTGGGACAAACAAATTGTGGGTTGTCGAAGCAGCAACAAATTCTACATCGGACGTAATTATTGATAAAACACTGGCTAAAACAAAACGTGTTGTACTCATCCCATGAGAGTACCCAACGAGCTCAAATCACCAATGAAACTTCGAAGAGAAACTGTATTGGGGCAATGTCAACAGGTAGACGCCATTATTGATTGCAGTGATGTACCTAGAAGCGGTTCCATTGGCGTGAAAGATATTGAGGACAACGCAGATGCATGGACGCAAGGGTTGGAAGACGAATACAAGCACAAGGCCAAGCAACTCCTGCACCAATACTCCAATATATTCAAAAAGGATGGCAATAACCCTGACAGGACCAAGATTGTATAACATTCGATTGATACTTGTGACGCTAGGCTCCTCAAAGTGTCCTCCTAGCCAAACGTTAAGCTGTAAGCCAAGGTTCATATAAAAGTTATCTAAGCATAAAGCTGGATTTTAGCCGAATAACCAATTAAGGCCTTCGGTTTTAAATTAAGTTGCTGTATTCTTTCAGAAATATATTCTTTTAGGTCAATCCCGGTCGGTCAGAGGGTATTTTGATACATCAGGGACTCTGTGAGTACAATTTTTTTCGGAAAATAAGCGTTTTATTTCTCAACATAGTCTCCTTTTGCCTCTATACATTTAGTAAAGCGTTTCCCAAATTTTTGTATCCCTTACAACTAATAGAAAAAGTCTCAGGGGGTTAAGGGGGGGAGTATACTGGATGAGGTAGCAATTCGTAACCCAATTAATGAAGTTTTGACATGGTGAATACATATGCTTACAATATCAAATCAACCTATAAGCTATAAATAATATTCGCCAGGGATCTTTCTACCCTTTTCAAAGTAATCGATGGGAATGACACCTCGTGCGTCCCAAAAAAATATGTCCATGACCTTAATGGCCATCAGATCCACCTTGGCCTCCTTTGGTGCACGCTCAACCAGATAAACTCACTGTCTTGGTTATTCTTTGGTCTCTGGAGCTCAGTTGAGATGTCTACAGCCTCGACCACCTAAGCCACTTTTGTTCTTCGATTGTTCAATCTAATTCCATGGAGTTATTGGCGATTTCTGGCATGACGATCTCTTTTGGGTAGCATGAACATTCGGCGACAATTATACTAGTATGACCACAACGTAACTCAGTATGCCACTTCTGTTGGTTGTGGCTGTCAAGCACAATCTAAATAAATACAACATTTTTGTTTTGACTTTTATCTCAGAGGAGGTCATACACACTTCGGGCAAAATGAGACAAAGATGGAATCGAAAATTTATTCATTGCTTCATTAGGTTGGTATACTTCGTTCAGGTGATTTGCAAAAAAATTAAATTTATCTTCTTTAGAACATGCCCAAGTACGAGTTTCCTATCTGCGCGGTCTCTCTATTTCTGCCGGTGCTTTTAGTTTTTTTCGGTCAACCGTAGCGAATTTCTTTGAGAAAAGTTACTGAAGTTTGGTTTTTGGCACTCGAAATCCAGACCAGTTGAATCTGCCTCTTGCAAGAACATTGATCTGTGCATCCGAAATATAATTGCAAGTGTTATTTCTCTACTCTATAGACTTGCCAACAAATATCATATTATGCACAAAGAAATCTCGAAGGACAACTTAGTAACTCAGGGGGTATGCTGATAATTCATCGAAGGCGAAGGTATAGACTGAATAGCCGAAAGTAATGCAGGCTTTGTTCCATAGGTTACCGTTTTCAACATGTCTACGGATAATTCATTTTATGGTGAGTCACGCGAGAGTATACACTGGAGCATATCTATGTAGTATTGACTCGAACGCACCTTTATATTTTGCAGATGTCTCCGGTAAGTGTTACAGGACTTGCGCCTATAGAACATGTACAACATTTTCGAGTGCTCTACAGCGTTTATCCAAAAAAAACTGGTCCTATTGAAGTAGCTCGTTCGTCGGAGAATTTTCCTCCTATCTATCTTGAGTTGATTTTTCACAGAACAATCCAAATAAGATACTATACATATATACGACCGATTTTTCAGATTCAAAATTTTGGGTCATAAATCCGCCAAAAAAGCATCTAAGAGCGAGAAATTTGGTATTATATATGATGAATTGCACATTCGATCACCGAAATCGGACGATCTTTTACCAATTTGTTCAGATATGAGGTTCTGCCTCGAATATCGTTCAAAAAGCAACTTTGAGCGTGAAATAAATATACACAAATAAATTCAAATCAATATCTATACTGAATATCATCGAAATCGCAAGACTATATCAAATTTCCCCCCCTACAACCGACTTCTTTGATACGAAAATACATATTTATAAATTTGAAATGTTCATGAAAGGTGTAGCTTCAAAAACAGAATTTTTTTTGTTTTGCATTAGTTTATTTTTTGAAACTTTAATGCATTTGTGTACTCTTGATTCGTAATAATTTTAATCTTACTTCATTTCACTTGTTTTCAAATTTTAGATATGTTCCGTTTCTTTGTTCTAACCTTTTAGGATATATATTTTCATTTCACTAGTTATATAAGCAGTAACACAGAGGTTTTTGCCCCCTTTAGGGATTACCGAAGGATGTTTTTAGGCATGAAGATTCAGAAAAAATAAAACGCATATAATTTAATGTTATAGCCAACGATTTAGCTGTTGGGTTTGCCATTATGTTTTAAAAATGATTTCAGCCAAGTGATTGCCGCGTATATCAGCAATAATGTATTATGAAATGGCAAACCAAACTCAATATAAATCAACTAACAGCTTTCAAAAACACCGAAAAAAAATTTCATCATTGAAAGCCACAAGACTTAAATTAATTTAGTTTCAGTATATCCTTTCGCTTAAGGTAAGAATTATGGAAATAAATACTTTTGTCGTACTTTATATTTTCCTCCCTTTGAGTTGGATAACTGTTTTTTTTTAATTATTAAGTTACTGTTCACCTTCTCACAGAACATAAACTTGAATCTACTAATACTAACTTAGCTATTTTTAACTATGGATACATGGATCTAATCGGTTAACTGCAATCCTATTAAGTTTTGCAATTATTCTTACGCTTATTTAAATTGAGTACTTACGTTAAAAGGAAATGGAAAAACTTATCTTTAATGTATCATGAAATACTTACAATTTGAAAATTTACATTAAACTTTTTCTACCTATTCGACCGAATTTGTAAATTCACAAATTGTAAATGCTGCAAGAGTATATGAAAGGATTGTGAATCTGTGGATTCTAAAACACCGTCTTAATATATACTTATATATATATTAAGGAATGCAATGAAAACAAAGTGAAATTAAAAAAATAAAAATAAAGCAAAGAAACGAAGCTACCTAACAACCCACATTTGAAAATAATTAATAATAAATATGAGAATTTACAGGAGTTTAAGAATTTTATATTTGCTGATACTCAAAGTTTTTAATGTAATTTCTTCTTCTTCTTCTTTGGCGTAGGCACCGCTTACGCGATTATAGCCGCATCAATAACAGCCCGCCACTCGTTTCTTCTTCTTTCTGTTTGGCGCCAGTTGGAAATACCAAGTGAGACCAGTTCGCTTTCCCCCTGATCCTTCCAACGCAGTGGAGGCCTTCCTTTTTCTCTGCTTCCGCCAGCGGGCACTCCATCGAATACTTTCAAAACTGGAACGCTTTCATCCATTCGGGCGACATGACCTAGCCAGCGTTGCTACTGTCTCTTGATTCCCTGAACAATATCAATGTCATTGTATAGCTCGTATAGTTCATCGTTCCATCGTCTGCGGTATTCGCCGCTGCCAACGCGCAAAGATTCTGGTTCGTCGAGAAAGGACTTTACTTTCCATTGACTACTCAGCACAAAGTAGCACTTGTCGGCAAGACTGATTCTACTTTGAATTTCAAGGCTGACATTGTAGGTGTTGTTAATGCTGGTTATTAGATAGACGAATTGTCTAAGGCTTAAAAGTTATGACTGCCAACAGAGACGTGAGAGCCAAGTTTCGAATGCGATGACTGTTTATTTGATGACAGCAGATTTTTCGTCTTGCCCTTGTTCGCTACCAGACCCATTCGCTTCGCTTCTATGTCTAACCCGGAGAAAGCAGAACTTACGGCGCGGTTGTTATGGCAAGTGATATCAATATCATCAGCATACGTCAACAATTGTGCTCTCTTGTAGAAGATTGTATCTGGTCTATTTAGCTCTGCAGCTCGTATTATTTTCTCCAGCATCAAATTGAAGAAATCACGCGATAAAGATTCGCCTTGTCTGAAACCTCGTTTGGAATCGAAGGGGTGGAGAGGTCCTTCCCAATTCTGACTACGGTTTTGGTATTATCCAGGGTCAGTTTACAAAGCCGCATGATTTTTTTTGGGGATATCAAATTCACACACAGCGGCGTGGAGGCAGTTCCTTATCGTGTTGTAGAAGGCAGTTTTGAAATCGATGAAAAAATGGTAAGTATAGACTCTTTTCTCTCGGATCTTCTCCAAGATTTAGCGCATGGTGAATATCTTGTCAATGGTAGATTTGCCAGATTTAAAGCCACTCTGATAAGCGCCGATCAGTTTGTTGATTGTAGACTTTAATCTCTCACACCAAGTCATATGCGCTCTTAAGAGGACTTATCCCATGATAATTCGCGCAGACCGTGGGGTCTTCTTTTTTTTGGGTTGGGCAGAGCACCCTTAGGTTCCATCTGGAATGCCTTCGAACGACCATATTTTGCAGGGAAGCTGATGCATGCTCCTTGTCAGTTCTTCGCCGCATTATTTGATTAGTTCTGCCGGTAAGCCATCGGTTTTCGCCGCTTTATTATTTTTTAAGCGGGCAATCGCTACTGGAACTTCTTCATAGTCGGATAATGGCACGTCTATAACATCTTCATCGATTGGGGTTTCGGTTTCGCCATCTCCGGTGTTTTTACTTACGCTGCCATTGAGCAGGTTGGAGAAGTGTTCCTTCCATACACCAAGTATGTTCTGTCATTCGTCGCATCTTCTGATAAAATTTTAGAGCATTAAGCTTATCGGCCAGCTTCCCAAGCTCTTCATACCCACGCATTTCAGCCTATTTCTTTTTTTGTATGCAAGTGCGTCTTGTTTCCCTCCTCGGCTCTCGGTATCTATGCCACCCCGCACGTGTTGTAGTCGATTGCAAAGTTGCGAAGAAGGCAGTTTGCCTTCCCACCAATGCAGTGCAGCATTCCTAATCATACCAGCTGTTTTTCTGGCATTGGTAAAAACCAATTGTTTCCGAAGCAGCGGTACGCAAGGAATTTGTATATCGTTCCACAGCTCGCTCATATCAAGTTACTGATGAGTGCTCTCAGAGAGCAGGTATGCAAACCGAGTAGGTAGAAAACCTGCTGGCTGTCTGCTGTGATTTCGCCTTTTCAACGTCCTTCCTTGAGTTTGTAGCCAGGCGTTCTTTGACACACAGAGGCGGGTGCGTATTTTTGCTGCTACAAATAATGATCCGAGCACTGGATACATGTCTTCCGTCTATCACAACACGATCGCTTTGGTTGCGTGCAACAGCCATGTAGATTCTGGTATGTTCCGTCATGGGGCTGAATTTTCCGATTGTTGCGCCAAAAATACCTTCTTTACCCACCCTGGCGTTAAAGGCTCTCATAGAAAGCATCTTTTGTCACATCATCCTTCCTTTCTGTCGGGGTGTGGGCCCAAATTAACGATATGTTTAATATAATTTACCCAATGAGAAATAAACATCTTGTTATTTTTCTATAGTAATTTAATTTATCTAACCTACTACTTTACTTTACTTACGTCTAAATACCAATTTTACTTAAGTTATATAAAAATATGTTTTTTTAACTATAATTTTTGTAAATAAACCCACTTTTATGAACGTAATTTTATCTAATATCGCGTATGAATCAAAACCGCTTATATAATAAAAAGTCTAACATAATACTAGTAAACTAGTAGCTCACTTAGAAAAAAAAAGACTTAGCGACTTGGCTTTTTTTTTTGTTTAGCTAAAATTTTAGCAAGCGCCTTATACTAATTGCATTTCGCGTATGCACGGCATTACTTTCCGAGCAACTATGTATGTATATGTACATAAACGAGATGGGCAAAACTAGTACATTATTTATATAGCAGTTCACCAGTAATAATAATAATAATTTTCATCACTACTCCATTCCTATATTGTTGTTATTTTTAGTACGCCACGTCTGAATTTCCGAATAAGCTCTGTTAGGTGCGAATTATGCCGGCATTATTCTTTAAATTATAACGATAGCCGCGTGGTTACAAGTTATTACTGTAGCGCATGAAGTTCACTGCTCTCGATTAAAAATTACGTATAATTACATAATATAATTAAAAAGGATCATAAAAACTCGAACATAACAAATACTAGTAACTCAATGACCTTATTTGACGATACTCTATATAACATATCGTAATCGTACAACATTTCATTCATTATTTGACTGATGAAGCTGCATCTTCGGCTAGTCGAACACTTCGCTTCATTCCGTTGGTTCTAACTGTTGTTGTCATCCTTATCAAATATTTTGGAGTATTTGAGGATAAGTTGCTTGGGTTTGTGCCAGTATTTGCCTTCCAACCCTTCCGTGTATGCATTTATGTCTTCCTCCATGCCTAATTCATTCTAAATGGTACTTCCAAGTTTTTGCTATCCATAATTCGGTTGCTTTTGTCGATATGTCCTCTCTAAGGATGATATATACTCCCTCTAATCAACCCTTTTTGCATCAATTGCATACCCGTAGATGAGCTACGAGCATATTCTTAATTCTTGTGTAATAGCTGTTCTACCTGCTATGCAGAATCAATAGCTTCTTCCTTTTATATTTCCTTGGTTGATGTCTCTTCGTCCTTGCGACGCAATTAGTATTAGCTAGTCGATGCCTTCGACTTCCATTGCTTCTCGCAGCCGTGATTGCAGCTCCGCCTTATTTTGAGTTGTAGATAATACTCGCTTAGCTAATTCCCTTTTGAGAGAAGGTATCTTCAAATCCTGAATCCTGAAAATTTTTCAATTCTCATCCTTCGAGATTTTTTAACTATCACACTTTCAATACCTATTGTTACGATTTTGCTAAATGAACACCGATGATTTCCCAAAATTTTTTTTCTCATCCTTCGAGATTTATTTAAGTATCACACTTTCGATACCTATTGTTACGATTTTGCTAAATTAACGCCGATGATTTCCCAAATTTTTTGAGTTCGATCACTGGATTGTAAAATAAAAGTCACCAGCTAGGCTTGCAGCTTCTTAATTATAAAGACTTTCCTCAATGTTCATTTATTACTCAATAAATAACAATTTACAACGACTTATATTTACAACGACTTATATCACAACTCTCATAGTCTACTCTTTTCACTTTATCGTAGTGCTATCGCCAACGATTTCTATACAACTGACTTCGAGCAGAGTTTCTTTCGCCCTTATATGCTAATTACAGTTTATCAAAAAAAAAAAAAAAACATCGACGTTTAATCGTTCGATAGACTGATGATTTTATCAAGCCTCAATATCGATGCTAAAATGCTATTATTTGTGGACAATTCAACCCTAATTAGAAAGCTTTCAGCCTGGCGGACAAAAATGACTCGTGAGAGCGCTCCGAAAATCCACATTAAATTTTTTATAACATTTTCCAACCATGCCACTGCGATGAAAAAGTTTCGCCCTGGAATTTCTGGAGAATTTTTGGGCATTTTTTTGGTAATTAAGAATTGAACAAATGTATATTTTTGCACATTTACAGCTATGTTTGGAAAATATTTGATTTCTATAAATACAAACAGCATTTTTTCCTTATTTTTAATATACAAATTTGCCAAGCTTAATGAAAAGTTATAAATGATTTTCTGATGAAAAATGGTGCGTTTCATTATATACTACGTGGTACTGAGGATTGTTTACTATCCGCTGTTCAAAGTTACTTAATTTGGTTTTGTTACCAGACCAAAGAAAATAATAAAATCTCTACATTTTTAGAGAGTCTCGTATCTAGTCAGATCCTGCAGCTGTTGTGATGCCTCAGCCTTCGCATAAAATCCACGTTATAAAATAAAATACTTTCCTTATGAGTAAAATGTCGCAGGTCGTCGACAATTATTATGACGTTAGTATTCTGCGTCTGGAGGTTGTTTAAAATTTGACTTTGCTGTTGCATCCATACCGGTTGCGAGTTATTCTGATATATTCAATGTTATTATAGGGAACCTGGGGCAGATCTATCCCAAAAAAACCTTATTTATGATTGGATTTGGTACATAGATAAGGGCCAGTTTTTTTTCGGGAAGCGGTTCGATTTACTTAAAATTTGGTACATAGGTAGCTTTTTTGCCATACAAAAAAGTTTCTACTGGGAAGTGGATCAAGTACCCATTTAACAAAAACGAGCGTATAGTTCAATTTACTTGAAATGAATTTTTTAAGAAAGTGGGCAAGATGCCGATCTTAGTTGGACAAATATTTGGTTTATTCGTAAATAGCCATGAATCGGATAAAAATATAAGTCGTTTGTAGTTCGCTACGGCATGTTAGTATACAGCCGGTTTTGAGTGACGATTCGGTTACACCATATGGTTGTAAACTATATGTAGTCGTCCAATTTTTTTGAGAACTAGCTTATAGCAAAGTAGTGCCGTTTGGCTTACTTCGAGGCATTAATAATTAAATTTTCGTGGAAACCTTTAAGTGGGGACTAATCTCTGACTATATAACTGGTAATAACTCAGCCGCTACTATATACTTAAGTTTAATATTTTAGATTAACTGCGTCATTCTTGAAAATGTGTATTATTGTATTGTATATAATACGTATTAAACTAAGTAGGAAAGAGCCACAAGAATGTGGAACCAGGCATTGCTATATATACATATATAAAAATGAATTGCTGTTCGTTTGTATCGCTAAATCACGAGAATGGCTGGACTGATTTGGTGATTTTCTTTATTTACTACGTGGTACTAAGGCTTGTTTACCATCAGCTGCTCAAAATTCCTTCATTTGGGTTTACCAGCCCAAAGAAAATAATCGAATAACGTATTTATCTACATTTTTCGAGACATTTTTCTAGTCATCTTTGCTGGCAGATAAACTCGCACGTATGTTAAATAAGTACCATATGTAAATTATTTAAAAATCCGAATTTTCCTATATTATAGGGAGTTCGATTTATTAAACGTTTTGTCCTCCGAACTAAAACGACTAAAACAAATGATCACACTTTTTTTACATTTCCCTATACCTTAATTCGAAGCATGGATTCTTCGTTTTCGAGGTATACGTGTAGACCGTGCATGCATGCATTAACTCCAATACTTCAGCTCAGACCGATAAGAACTACAGTTTTCCCTATTTAATCTAAGCACTACCCTAGCTAATCTATCTAAAAGTATTTTCAATATCTGTAATTGTTTTCCAAAATTATTTGTTTGTTTATAATATTGTTACGATCTTGCTGAATCAACCTCTATGATTTCCCAAATCCTTCGGGTACGATCTCTGGATTGTTAAATAAAATCACCAACTTTGTTTGCAGTTTATTTATAAAGAATTTATTAAATGTCCTTTTATTACTCAGTAATTCACAATTCAATTACAATTCACTTCACTATTTACAATTACTAGAATTACAACTTCCACAATGTACTCTTTCTTATTACTTTACTGTAATGTAACCACCAACGCGTTTACTTTACGACTGATTCATTTGGCAGCTGAGTGTCGCCCTTATATAGTAGTCGGCTGCTCGCAACCAACCGCCTAGAATAATCGAATCGTTGAATGTTCTCGTTTCACGCTCTAGAACATGCCAGTTATCTGCTTCTCTCTTTCATCTGACATTCGCTTCGCATTTTCGCCACTTTGGTGGAATCAGTTCACTGCCTTCTAAGACTACTTGTTTGCTGCTGTATGTGGAATTATAGCCAATGCTCAGTGGTACTTCCATGTTATTATACTCCATAATTTTGTTATCCAAGTCGATCTTGATCAAGAAGTCCACTCCTACGATTACCTCATCTGCAATCTTCGCGACTATAAAGCTGTGTAACACCGTCACATTCCTTATTGTGACCTCGCATGTTACTTCTCCCACCACTTGGGTGTCCTCACCAGTCGCCGTTTTCAATATTGCTCCAGGTAATGGTCTCACTTCTTTAGCGATCAGGCCAGTTCGAATGATGGAGTGTGATGCACCAGTATCCACTGTTAATTTTCGCGCTCGTCCATCCACATATCCACCAATAGTAATGTTGCGATGTTTTCCTACCAATTTGCGAGACGGAGATTATGGGGCATTCAATTGCAGGAGCCTGCATACGCCCTTTAGACTGGCTCGTTTTAGTTTGACTGAGAAGTTGATGGTTGATCCTCCTCAGCCTTTCGTTTTCGCTGTCCTTCCTGTATGCAGGAACCCGTTTTGCATTCGCGTGCGAAGTGACCAGGCTTTCCACATTTAAAGCATTTTCCAGCTTGAATCTTGACACCAGAACGATTCATTCCTTCTAGCGACTTCAGAGTTCTCAATATTTCGGTCATCACATTTGGTGTTTCAACCTCCACTTTATTGACTTCGTATGCTGGTCTGCTTATGAGTGCCGCCGTTTCACGTGTTTGAGCATGCACAACAGTTTCAGCGAATGTTAGATTTGGATTCGCATATGTATCTTACTTGGCGTAAATGTCTTTTATTCCGCTGATGAATCTCTTTATTTTTACCCTTTCGAGATGCTCACCCGATGCGTCTCCAATAGCTAAATGAGCCAATCTCTCAATTTCCGAAGCATATTCCTGTAGAGATTCGTTGGGTTTTTGATCGCGCTTTTCTAATTCCATCTGGTAAATTTGTCTACTGTGTTCGCTACCATGGCGTCTTTCCAGGGCTCGCATTAATCCGTCGTAATCATTTCTCTCATATTCGGGTATAGTTTGCAAAAGTTCTACTGCAGGTCTTCCAACTCAACGAATAGTGTAGCAGATTTTTCCTCCATGCTCCAGTTATTTGTTTCAGCCGTCTTCTCAAACTGGAGCTAAAAGACTTGGAAAAGAATTTTACCGTCAAAAGATGGCGTTTTTACCTTGGGAGCGTTCACTGAAGTGGTTGGACGATTTAACTGCAAATCCCGGACACGAACTTCTAATTCGTTGACTTTGGCTTCAATTAGCTCCTCTATCTTATCCTTCCGAACTTCCAACTTGTTTACTTTGGTCTCAATTAGCTCCTCCATTTTATCCTGCCGCTCCTCGATTTGATTCTGTCTTTCCTTAAGTTCTGCATTCTTTCACCAGATCTTGCTGTATTTGTGCGATTGTTCCTTCTTAATCCATCCAACTTTTCTGCGTTGCTGGCTTTCATTGCAGACATATTTTGTGAATTACGGGCATCCTGTGCATCCATCTTTTCTGATATGTTGGCATTGATTTGTGAAACTGCAGTCAACAACATGTTCATGTCCATAGCTCTAGATGAGCCAGGAGCCTGTTCCTTGCTTGATGGCTGCTCCAACGCCTTCGCAGAATCAATAGCCTCTTCTTTGTCAATGTCCTTCAAGGATACATCTTCATCCTCGCGACGGAATTCGTATTGACTCAAGTTGATGCCTTCGACTTCCATTTCTTCTCGTAGTCGCGATTGCAGCTCTGCCTTATTTCCAGTTGTCGATAATCCTCGCTTTGCCAACTCCCTATTGAGAGGAGGTATCGTCAAATCCTGAATCTTGACTATTTTTCAATTATTATCCTTTGGGATTTATTTAACAATTCCACTTCTGACACCAATTGTTAGGATCTTGCTGAATCGATGCTCGATGATTTCCCAAATCTTTGTTTGCAGTTTCTTTATTTATAAAGAATTTATTAAATGTCCTTTTATTACTCAGTAATTCACAATTCAATTACAATTCACTTCACTATTTACAATTACTAGAATTACAACTTCCACAATGTACTCTTTCTTATTAGTTGATTTGGTTTTGTGTTTTTCCGACAGGGTGGATACTAGATTTATATCGGAACGAATTTTCGTCATCCCTTGTCAATTTTGGTTTTGTAACGAACCGGTTTCGGCGAACCGCCATCTTTAGTGCTTGATTTCGAAATGTTACAAAACCAAAATTGACAAGGGATGACGAAAATTCGTTCTTTCTTATTACTTTACTGTAATGTAATCACCAACGCGTTTAATCTACGACTGAGTCATTTGGCAGCTGAGTGTCGCCCTTATATAGTAGTCGGCTGCTCGCAACCAACCGCCTAGAATAATCGAATCGTTGAATGTTCTCGTTTCACGCTCTAGAACATGCAAGTTATCGGCTTCTCTCCTTCATTTGACAATCGCTTCGCATAAGAAAATATAAAAAAACCGTTTTTTTATCAACGAATCGAATTATAACGTTTATTTATAATAAAAAAAGAGAAAATACTGGAGTTCCTCAACAGGCAACATGTGAACATAGAATTCACAATGGAAACAGAAAAAGAGGGAAGAATGAACTATCTAACATTAACAAAGCTTTCAGAACATCGAACAACGTAGGACAAAAACTAAGAACCGACACTAATTCTGATGACCCATTTAGCAGACACGGAGTGTACAAGCTTACTTGCGCCAATACAGCTACATAGGACGAAAAATAAGCACAAGATTCCGAGAACATATCCAGGAACTACAACAAAAAAACACGAAAACCCACTATCACACCAGAATCTAACTTCGCGAATACATGTTCGAGAACAACTGCACCCCAGCTAGCATCAAAACAACGGCTCGAGTACTTCACGTACAAAGGAAGGGTCGGCGGCTCAATGTACTTGAGAACGTGTAGATATACAAGTTAAAAACATTTGACGGTAGGATCATCAACGAACAAACTAGCACGAACTCTGACGAAATATTTGAACCCTTAAAACTAATTTACAAAAAACAGCACAAGCCAGCAGGTACAGCTTCTAAACACGTAACAACGAACAAGCAAAAAAAATTCAATCAAACGACAAAGATCACCGATTTTTACCTACCGCTTAGCACGGTATAGCGAATGTATACGAAAATAACCCTTGTGACAGGTAACAATTCGGACACATCAATAACACACACACGCACACGCATGTTTACATTACCTACAACAGAATACACACACACGTAAATAGATTGACATGTCCTGTCCCATGGACTATAAATACAACACAACAGATAGACACAGACCAGAACAAAACTAGGCATTGAAGATGGCGGAACGCCGAAACCGGTTCTAATCCCAACGAATGAGGTGTTCTTTTACTTTTTTAAATTTATTTTTGTATGTTGCGATTTTGTTCGTGTACATCAATTTCAACGTTTTCGCAAGTTTTGTCATCAGCGAGGAAATGCTTGTTAATGACGGATAGAAGAAGCAAGGGCTTGCGCATTTTTAAGATTGTGCGTGTTGGGCGTATACATATTAAAATGCACGAATGTGAAATTGTGTAAAAAAAAATACATATACATATACATAATTATTACAATACAAATAATAATAAAGATAATTTATCGTGATATTTAAATTGCAAACTTTGGTGTACATATTATTTCTTTGTGGTGTTTCAAAAAAAAGAAACTTTCAATAAATAAACTTTAAAAAAGTTATACATATACAGTTTGTCAAAAACGTAATAGAAATTCAATTTAAACTTAAAATTTTAATAATAAATTCTTATTTTTCAGTCTTTTTTGTTTACAATACTGTTTAAACATGTATTAGCGATAAGTATGCCGAGAAAAAAGTCAAAAGGAAGAACCCAAACAGGAGAAAAACAAACAAAACATAAGTATAAATATGTCGCTGTCAAATAATTCTTTGCAAAATGTGCGCACGACTGGAAAAACCAACGGGAATCCAATTTACAGCTACGTTTTAATTTTGCAGCATGCAAGCACTCATTTTGATTTTCAGTTCGAACAGTGAACAAGTAGCTCTTTTGAAAATTCTTTTTGCAATGCCTAGCAAGCGAGTCGACGAAAATTTGATCCAATTAGTTTATTTCCATTATTACAAGGGGAAAACTGCTAAGGAGTTGTCTGAAATGTTTGAAATTAAGTTAAGGACAGTTTATAATATTATTCAACGTGCAGAAAAAGAAAATAAACTACATTTAAACAATTCTGGAGGCAGACCACCGAAGCTTTTACGTCGGGATCAATCTAAAATATTGAAAGAAGTTGATAAAAACCCTCGAATAAGCTTGAGAGAATTGACAAATGTCATTAAAAATGATTGCAATACGAGCGTGAGCCATGAAACTGTGCGAACAGTGCTTAATAAACACAAATACTCTTCACATGTCGCAAGAAAAAAGCGGTTACTTTCAATAGTTAATATTGAAACGCGATTGACGTTTGCTATTGCTAACGTACAAAAGCCACCGGAGTTCTGGGATGACGTAATCTTTTGTGACGAGACAAAAATAATACATAAAAATGGATACATTTATACGCTTAGCAGATTCCATAGTAGAGTTCGAGGAAGATTATAATGTGTTGGATGAAACAGACCACACCGAATATAGCCTGATTCTTCAACAAGATGAGCTTAAAGCGATTTGGAAAAAAGTAAAAGTTTCTTATGAAGAACTTTTAAATTTAAGCGCAGCAGATGCGAAGTTAGCAGCAGTAAAAGCAAAATACAAAAGTTCATACACTGTGTATTTGCGCTGCATGTCAAAAATGGCACAACTCCATTCGAAGCTAACAAAGACTGACAAAGAACTCGAGGATATGTCGATAAAGGAACATAAGATTGACCTCCCACCCTGCGATACAAACGTATTTAAGGGCGACTATACCTCATGGCCTACATTCCGAGATATGTTCACGGCCATCTATATGAATAACAAAGGCATTACTCCTGTGGAAAAGCTGTTTTATTTAAATCAGAAAATACAAGCCAATAGAATACAGCCAAAGAAATTGTTAGCAAATGCAACATCACAAATGAAGCCTTTAACACGGCCTGGAGAAACTTATGTGATAGATTCGAAAATATACGAATCCTAGTGAATTCACAAATAAAAATCTTTTTAATATACAGGCGGTAGAAAGTGAATGCGGAACTTCACTTAAAAAATTACAACGTAATATAAATAATTGCCTTTCAGATTTACAGTATCACAGCATTGCATAAGTTGGGATGCATTGATAACTTATCTGTGCTCCACTAAGTTACCTGAAAGCACTCTGGCTTTATGGGAGCAAACCATACAAGGCAAGTCAGAAATACCGAAATGGGATGACATGGATAGATTTTTATCTAGTAGATTCCAGACTCTGGAAACTATTTCCGATATACGGGCGGCAAAACATTCAAAAATTTCAAAGCCGCAAAATAACAAAATTCCAGAACCGCAAAAAAGACTTGGTACCTACCAAACAACAATTTCTATGCTCTGTGCAAATTTTGTAAAGACTCAGATCACAGGCTATCTGAATGCCAAAAATTTCTCAAATTAAAGATTCAATTCAGAATCGATTACATAAAGAAAGTTCACAGCTGTTTCTCTATTACATTTACAGGCAGTTCAGCCAAAAGTAGCAATGAGCTATAATGATAACAATGCATCAACTTCAGCGCAAGCTCAAGCTAGACGCGATGTTGTTAATGCAAACAGAGGACAAACACAATATGTCCAATCGTGTTTTGCGAATACGAGCAAAGGAGTACTACTAGGGACCGCGCGAGTTCACGTTTTTTACAATAATACAAATTTTTCAGCGCGCGCCCTAATAGACTCTGGCTCAGAATGCTCTTTCATTAGTGAAAGACTTAAGCGCAGAATTAATCTGCCTTCAAAAAAGATACAAGCCCAAGTGTCAAGTATCAATAACACAGTCTCTGCTCAAGTCAAAGAGCCGTGTTATATACAGCTGCGGTCACCAATAGACCCTTTAATTAAAATAGATACCATCGCATTGGTATTACCGCAACTAACCGGAGATCTCCCATCATGCCAAATAGACATTAAGGCCAAGCAAGCGTTTCCGGGTCTGGTACTAGCAGACAAGCGATTCTATGCAAACGAGAAAGTGGATCTCATCCTCGGTGACGACATTTACGCTCAAATATTACTGGAGGGCATTAGGAAGAATGTACTGGCAACTCTTCTCGTTTAAGAAACTGTCTTCGGTTGGATATTGACCGGTCGGACTGACACAGTTACCGCAAACAACAAATGCGTTTCATTTTACAGCGAAATCAACTTGGATAAACGCTTAGCATCGTTCCGGGAATTGGAAGATCTTCCTCGGAAAAGACTCTACAAAGCTGATGAAGATTATTGCGAGCAGCTATACAGACGAACAACTAAACGAAATAAATAAGGCAAATATATCGTCTCATTACCATTCAAAAAGGAATTTCCACATAACTTACGTTTAGGCCCATCACTGAAGATAGCTTGCTCTCAGTTTTTCCGCATTGAAACGCGTCTGGCAAAGGATCGGCCTCTACAAGAAGAGTACAATAGAGTTCTGTCAGAGTACGAAACTCTTGGACACATGAAGCGGATCTCAAATCATGTTCCCGGAGATGAATGTGTTCATGCTGTTAGGAAGGAGGACACCACAACCACTAAAGTTCGAGTGGTATTCAACGCATCATGTCCAACGAAAAACGGAATAGGTCTCAATGATGTTCTCCACCCATGTCCAATTCTGCAAAGTGATCTAACAATATTATTAAACGATAATCAAACCAAGTTCCAGCGTATAGTTTTTCGAAAAAAAACCAATAGAACCAATCGTCTGTATGAATTGAAAACGGTTACCTTTGGTGTTAACTGCGCACCGTACTTAGCGATTAGAACTCTATTGCAACTGGCAGATGATATAGAAGATTTATATCCTCTTGCTTCCGACATATTAAGAAATTATATGTATGTCAATGATGTTTTAGCAGGAGGACACAGCATCGAATCTGCAATGAGAGCTAATAACGAAATATTATCTGCATTACAATCGGCTGGATTTCCACTTAGAAAATGGACTTCTAACAACGAGCAACTCCTAAAAGGAATACCCAAATCACATCTTCTTAATGAAGATTTTCTGGATTTCGAGGATACCAGCACCGCTAAAGCATTAGGCATTTTATACATTTTATTCTGATACATTTTATTTCACCGCAAAGGCGCTAATATCTGAAGTTTGCTTTGCCAAAAGAGCAATACTTTCAGCGATCGCGAAACTTTTTGATCCATTAGGATGGCTCGCGCCGTTTGTGGTTACCGCAAAAATTATAATGCAAAAAATTTCGTTAGAGGGAACAGGTTGGGATGAAGCGGTATCTGCAACGACGTCAGAACGTTGGCAGAGTTTTGTAGAAGATTATTCTGAAATTAATAAGATTCGCATTCCACGCTGGGTATATTTCTCTCCTACAGATCGAGTAGAAATTCATGGGTTTTGTGATGCCTCAGAGAAGGCTTATGCTGCTAGTATATTCCTCCGTGTAAGAAAAAATAATAAAATACATGTCAATCTCCTAGTCGCCAAGTGAAAGGTAGCTCCAGTGAAAACTATTTCGCTACCAAGACTAGAACTATGCGGAGCTGTATTGTTAGCAGATCTAGTGGATTCTATAGCCACAAACCTTAATTTAGGAGAAGTCAATAAGTATTTATGGACAGACTCTACTATCGTTTTAGCCTGGATTAAGAAACCTCCCTGCTCATGGTCAACATTTGTGGCCCATCGCGTAACAAAAATTGTAGAAAAAGTCGGAAATTAACATTGGTTACATGGTGATTCAGCATCAAATCCATCAGATTTAGCAAGTAGAGGCATTAGCGCACATGAATTAATTACAAATTCGTTGTGGTGGCAGAGTCCTTCTTGGTTGCAAGAAGAAAGCTCAAAATGGCCCACACAAGAAAAAGATTATCTTACCGAGTCAGAAGAAAAAAGGATACAAGTTCACACGATCACGGCAGTTGAAATTAGTTATGATGTTCTTGAGAGATTTTCCGATCTACCAAGAGCTTTAAGAGTCTTATCTTACATATTAAGATTTCATCAAAGAACTCATCCAAACACTAGAGCTTCTTTTCAAGCGAAATCTTGCTCGATTTCAGCAGATGAAATCATAGCAACGACCCAGCGCTTAATAATTATATGCCAGAAGCAGCACTATGGTCAGGAATATTCATTACTAAAGTCGAAAAAATTTATAAGCCCAAAAAGTGAAATTTTAACCCTTAATCCATATATTGACCGCGGAGATGTTTTAAGAATAGGGGGTCGACTTAACAAATCGTTAGATTTAGCTTATAACGAGCGCCACCCAATCATACTCCCATATAATAGCAGACTATCTCGTCTGATAGTCCAATTCGTCCACAAAGTGTCACTGCATGGCGAAAATCAGCTTATGCTGCGCCTAATACGAACGCAGTATTGGATACCGCGAGTTCAGAATCTGATTAAATCGACAATTCACAACTGTAAAATCTGCAGAATTTATAGAAAACGTTCACTTACGCAACTCATGGGTGTACTTCCAGAAGAACGTACTACATATTCTCGACCCTTTACCAATACTGGAGTCGATTTCACAGGACCGTTCGACATTAAAACTTATAACGGACGAGGTTGTCGGGTGACAAAGGGATATGTCTGCCTCTTTGTATGCTTCTACACCAAAGCGATACATTTGGAAGCTACATCAGACTGAAGTACACAATCATTCCTAGCAGCCTTTGAAAGTTTTGTAGGAAGACGAGGTTGTCCAAAAAAGTTTTTTCCGACAACGGAACAAACTTTGTCGGAGCGTCTCGGTCTCTACGATCAGAGTTTGAGGCATTTATAGCCGAGGCTCGTAGCAGCACTTTGACGAAATACATTCATCAAATGCTTACGTGGCATTTCATTCCCGCCTCGGCTCCTCATATGGGGGGACTATGGGAAGCGGGAGTTAAAAGCTTCAAATCACATATAAAAAAAACTTGCCATAGACCATAAATATACTTTTGAGGAAATCTCGACTCTTCTATGCAGAATTGAGTCGTGCCTCAACTCTCGACCACTCAGCCCGTCTTCTAACCAACCATCCGATTTGGAACCCCTGACTCCAGGTCAGTTTCTCGTCGGCGGACATCTACTTGCACTTCCTGAATTAGATGCTGATGAACATCGCGCTTCGCTTTTAAATAGGTGGCAACGACTAAAGGCCCTACACCATACCTTTTGTAAACGGTGGAGGATGGAATACCTAACCGAACTTCAAAAACGCAATAAGTGGAAGTTTCCACAATCCAACTTAAAGAATGGATATCTCGTCGTTATAAAGGAAGACAATTTGCCTCCAAATGAACGGAGACTAGGCCGAGTCGTAAACGTCCACCCAGGATCGGACAACCGCGTAAGAGTCGTGGATGTCTTCACTGAAAAAGGACAAATCTCTCGGCCCATCGTGAGGTTGGTTTTATTACCACCTAACAAAGAAGAAGCTGAATCAACGCTTACCCCTAACTAAAAAAAGAATTCCACTTCTAACGAACCCACATCCACATCTAAACCAATCTAAAACCAACGATGAATTCCACTCCTGTTTCGTAAGTTGTAAGTCCACTTGAAAGCTGAAAGTAATCCTCGCAGGTAATTCCACTTCCTCTCATATCAGATGTCTTATCTGATATTAATTTTAAATTCTCATAAAATTTATTACAGAATCTTAAAATTCTGTCACAGAACATTATAAACGATGTGATTCTCTATTACTCCTCGCACTTAAATGCGGGTAGCCGAAGAATTTAACCTTCGCTACCACTCGTGAGTAATGAAAAATCCATCAATACCTATGTAAACATATTTAAAAAATATTATACGCAGTTCATTGAACGCATATTTGTGACCCAAATATAACGCACATACCCCCTGGCAGAGAATATTCCAACTGAAGATAGGTAAGTTTCTTACTTGGCAACTCCATCAACTCTTCTTAAATTTCGAATTGAAAAATAACCCATACGAAATTCATGCAGCAACAACAACAAATACATTTAAAAATCCAAAATACGCGAATATTAAGAAAGAGTAAAAAATAAAATAACTCTGTTTTTATCGACTAAGATTCGTCAGAATGTTGACGGAGCAGAAAATGCTAAATTTAACTTCACTACTTAAAACCTATATAAAATATTACAGGATTGTTTCATATAGCATCATGTATGTATACGTAAAGTTAACTTGGCTTAAATTAAATGCATATGTGCATTGGCACATTATATGTATATGTATGTACGTATATATGCAAGTTTGTTTAATATTATTTAAGATTAATTCGTTAAATAACCGCATATAAAATAAATAAATTTTGAACTTAGAAACTACTCAAGGAATTTGCAATCTCAAACTAACGTACTAATGCTACGAGGTTCACGATCTGCATTCTCATCTAATTGCATAATTGGTTTTTTCTCAGGTGATTCTTAATATTATTACTTCTGCAAAAAAATTTGCTTCCAGTGTATTATACTTTAGTATTTACGTATGTATTTCCATGAAGTTTTTCTAAAACTTTTTTTCTGTCTTTTACACAAGGTAAATGCGTTGTTATTACCTTCACTACACATTGTTCAATTCAATTTTTTTTGGTCCACTTTTCTTCTACATTCATTCTTTGCTTTCGACACACCATCGTATGAAAGACGAAAAACACTCACTCAAATTGAAGTAGCCATAAAAAACCACGCAAAAAAATCTAAATTGCAACATCACTCCGCCAACCATGACTGGCACAGTGTTGAAAGTGACAGGGCCTTCGACAGCCATGTGATGTGATGCAGGCATTAAAAAAATTATTAGGGGTATTCTCTTTGTCTAGGAAATGCATGCTACGGTGCACGGATAGGAAATTTTTCCTACTCCATGCAAAAAACATATGGTACGATAAGAAAAATATCCTATACCAAATCCTATGGATATTTATTTCCCACAGCTAGAAAGAAGGAAAATGCAACCCTGTGGAGGAAAAGTAACCCTGTGCCTGTGTGGTTGTTATTGTTTCACTTGAATATGTCAAAATGTTGCAACGCGGGTGCTCTCGATCTCTAGCACAATTCCATAAGAAATATTTGCATAGTATGCATTTCCTAGACAAGGCGAATACCCCTATTGATATTTTATATCTCATTTTGTATTCAACAAAACCAAAACATGCCAATGAAAGCAAACTACATCATGAGATCCACTATAAGCTTAATCTTAGTTGTGCTTTGCGTAAATTGCCTATACTTTTTTTTTACTGATTCGATATGATTTCCGGCAGATTTGAAGCGCAATAAAAATTAACTCATTTCATACTAATCAAAGCACTTTTCATTGATTTTAGAAAAGCATTGCGCCACAAGTCTTGAATTTTTACACACTACATATTATACATATATATATGCGAACTTATATGACTAAATACATTACATACTATATATTTATAAAGGGTGTTTTTTATAGAGGTATAGAACTTTAAGCTGGCATTACTTTTCAAGATGGCGACCGATTTAACAGCTGTCAAGTGATTTATTCTCAGTTTGGTTTGGCAATTCATCATTAATAGACTCACGCCTGAACAACGCTTGCAAATAGTGCAATTTTATTTCGAAAATATTGGTATCGCGCACTACGTCTATTTTAGCGATATTTAGCGATGAAGCGCACTTCTGGTTGAGTGGCTACGTCAACAAACAAAACTGCCGCATTTGGAGTGAAGATAATCCTCAAGTGTATGTTGAAACACCGTTACATCCAGAAAAACTGACTGTTTTGTGCGCTTTACGGGCTGGTGGAATCATTAGTCCGTATCATTGGACGTAGTGCGCGATACGTTTTCCGCACAGAACCATTATTTTCGAAATAAAATTGCACTATTTGCAAGCGATCTTCAGGCGTGAGTCTATTTATGATGAATTGCCAAACCAAACTGAGAAAAAATCACTTGGCAGCTGTTAAATCGGTCGCCATCTTGAAAAGTAATGCCAACTTAAAGTTCTATACCTCTATAAAAAACACCCTATATATTTACATACACAAAAAGAGAATTATTGACTTCTTAGTTGCTTGGAAGAGTATGCAAAATTCCTTGCAGTTTTCTTGCGGTTCTCCATAACGTGTGGACTCGTAAGTATAATCTTCGCATGTATATCAGTTGTTGTTGCTAAAACTCTAATGCTGTTTGCTGTTTATGAAATTACAAGTTGTTGGATTGTTGCAAAGCGAGTGTGGCATTGAAAATTAATACTAGTGAAGGTGCTGATTAACTGTATCATTGAATTTATTACGGTGCTCGTCTTCGTATCCATTTGCGCAATTGGTGTTGTTGTTCACGTTTTAGAAGTATTGAAATTTGTTAACGGATGGAATGCATTGAAAAATTCACTACTATTTGTAGTCACATAATTATCACTTACCTCTATTACTAGTAGTACGTCATGTTCATCGGTAACTATTTTTTTCTATTTTTCCCTATTTAATCTAAGCACTACCCTAGCTAATCTATCTAAAAGTATTTTCAATATCTGTAATTGTTTTCCAAAATTATTTGTTTGTTTATAATATTGTTACGATCTTGCTGAATCAACCTCTATGATTTCCCAAATCCTTCAGGTACGATCTCTGGATTGTTAAATAAAATCACCAACTTTGTTTGCAGTTTATTTATAAAGAATTTATTAAATGTCCTTTTATTACTCAGTAATTCACAATTCAATTACAATTCACTTCACTATTTACAATTACTAGAATTACAACTTCCACAATGTACTCTTTCTTATTACTTTACTGTAATGTAACCACCAACGCGTTTACTTTACGACTGATTCATTTGGCAGCTGAGTGTCGCCCTTATATAGTAGTCGGCTGCTCGCAACCAACCGCCTAGAATAATCGAATCGTTGAATGTTCTCGTTTCACGCTCTAGAACATGCCAGTTATCTGCTTCTCTCTTTCATCTGACATTCGCTTCGCATTTTCGCCACTTTGGTGGAATCAGTTCACTGCCTTCTAAGACTACTTGTTTGCTGCTGTATGTGGAATTATAGCCAATGCTCAGTGGTACTTCCATATTATTATACTCCATAATTTTGTTATCCAAGTCGATCTTGATCAAGAAGTCCACTCCTACGATTACCTCATCTGCAATCTTCGCGACTATAAAGCTGTGTAACACCGTCACATTCCTTATTGTGACCTCGCATGTTACTTCTCCCACCACTTGGGTGTCCTCACCAGTCGCCGTTTTCAATATTGCTCCAGGTAATGGTCTCACTTCTTTAGCGATCAGGCCAGTTCGAATGATGGAGTGTGATGCACCAGTATCCACTGTTAATTTTCGCGCTCGTCCATCCACATATCCACCAATAGTAATGTTGCGATGTTTTCCTACCAATTTGCGAGACGGAGATTATGGGGCATTCAATTGCAGGAGCCTGCATACGCCCTTTAGACTGGCTCGTTTTAGTTTGACTGAGAAGTTGATGGTTGATCCTCCTCAGCCTTTCGTTTTCGCTGTCCTTCCTGTATGCAGGAACCCGTTTTGCATTCGCGTGCGAAGTGACCAGGCTTTCCACATTTAAAGCATTTTCCAGCTTGAATCTTGACACCAGAACGATTCATTCCTTCTAGCGACTTCAGAGTTCTCAATATTTCGGTCATCACATTTGGTGTTTCAACCTCCACTTTATTGACTTCGTATGCTGGTCTGCTTATGAGTGCCGCCGTTTCACGTGTTTGAGCATGCACAACAGTTTCAGCGAATGTTAGATTTGGATTCGCATATGTATCTTACTTGGCGTAAATGTCTTTTATTCCGCTGATGAATCTCTTTATTTTTACCCTTTCGAGATGCTCACCCGATGCGTCTCCAATAGCTAAATGAGCCAATCTCTCAATTTCCGAAGCATATTCCTGTAGAGATTCGTTGGGTTTTTGATCGCGCTTTTCTAATTCCATCTGGTAAATTTGTCTACTGTGTTCGCTACCATGGCGTCTTTCCAGGGCTCGCATTAATCCGTCGTAATCATTTCTCTCATATTCGGGTATAGTTTGCAAAAGTTCTACTGCAGGTCCTTCCAACTCAACGAATAGTGTAGCAGATTTTTCCTCCATGCTCCAGTTATTTGTTTCAGCCGTCTTCTCAAACTGGAGCTGAAAGACTTGGAAAAGAATTTTACCGTCAAAAGATGGCGTTTTTACCTTGGGAGCGTTCACTGAAGTGGTTGGACGATTTAACTGCAAATCCCGGACACGAACTTCTAATTCGTTGACTTTGGCTTCAATTAGCTCCTCTATCTTATCCTTCCGAACTTCCAACTTGTTTACTTTGGTCTCAATTAGCTCCTCCATTTTATCCTGCCGCTCCTCGATTTGATTCTGTCTTTCCTTAAGTTCTGCATTCTTTCACCAGATCTTGCTGTATTTGTGCGATTGTTCCTTCTTAATCCATCCAACTTTTCTGCGTTGCTGGCTTTCATTGCAGACATATTTTGTGAATTACGGGCATCCTGTGCATCCATCTTTTCTGATATGTTGGCATTGATTTGTGAAACTGCAGTCAACAACATGTTCATGTCCATAGCTCTAGATGAGCCAGGAGCCTGTTCCTTGCTTGATGGCTGCTCCAACGCCTTCGCAGAATCAATAGCCTCTTCTTTGTCAATGTCCTTCAAGGATACATCTTCATCCTCGCGACGGAATTCGTATTGACTCAAGTTGATGCCTTCGACTTCCATTTCTTCTCGTAGTCGCGATTGCAGCTCTGCCTTATTTCCAGTTGTCGATAATCCTCGCTTTGCCAACTCCCTATTGAGAGGAGGTATCGTCAAATCCTGAATCTTGACTATTTTTCAATTATTATCCTTTGGGATTTATTTAACAATTCCTCTTCTGACACCAATTGTTAGGATCTTGCTGAATCGATGCTCGATGATTTCCCAAATCTTTGTTTGCAGTTTCTTTATTTATAAAGAATTTATTAAATGTCCTTTTATTACTCAGTAATTCACAATTCAATTACAATTCACTTCACTATTTACAATTACTAGAATTACAACTTCCACAATGTACTCTTTCTTATTAGTTGATTTGGTTTTGTGTTTTTCCGACAGGGTGGATACTAGATTTATATCGGAACGAATTTTCGTCATCCCTTGTCAATTTTGGTTTTGTAACGAACCGGTTTCGGCGAACCGCCATCTTTAGTGCTTGATTTCGAAATGTTACAAAACCAAAATTGACAAGGGATGACGAAAATTCGTTCTTTCTTATTACTTTACTGTAATGTAATCACCAACGCGTTTACTCTACGACTGAGTCATTTGGCTGTGTCGCCCTTATATAGTAGTCGGCTGCTCGCAACCAACCGCCTAGAATAATCGAATCGTTGAATGTTCTCGTTTCACGCTCTAGAACATGCAAGTTATCGGCTTCTCTCCTTCATTTGACAATCGCTTCGCATAAGAAAATATAAAAAAAACCGTTTTTTTATCAACGAATCGAATTATAACGTTTATTTATAATAAAAAAAGAGAAAATACTGGAGTTCATCAACAGGCAACATGTGAACATAGAATTCACAATGGAAACAGAAAAAGAGGGAAGAATGAACTATCTAACATTAACAAAGCTTTCAGAACATCGAACAACGTAGGACAAAAACTAAGAACCGACACTAATTCTGATGACCCATTTAGCAGACACGGAGTGTACAAGCTTACTTGCGAATGCCAATACAGCTACATAGGACGAAAAATAAGCACAAGATTCCGAGAACATATCCAGGAACTACAACAAAAAAACACGAAAACCCACTATCACACCAGAATCTAACTTCGCGAATACATGTTCGAGAACAACTGCACCCCAGCTAGCATCAAAACAACGGCTCGAGTACTTCACGTACAAAGGAAGGGTCGGCGGCTCAATGTACTTGAGAACGTGTAGATATACAAGTTAAAAACATTTGACGGTAGGATCATCAACGAACAAACTAGCACGAACTCTGACGAAATATTTGAACCCTTAAAACTAATTTACAAAAAACAGCACAAGCCAGCAGGTACAGCTTCCAAACACGTAACAACGAACAAGCAAAAAAAATTCAATTAAACGACAAAGATCACCGATTTTTACCTACGGCTTAGCACGGTATAGCGAATGTATACGAAAATAACCCTTGTGACAGGTAACAATTCGGACACATCAATAACACACACACGCACACGCATGTTTACATTACCTACAACAGAATACACACACACGTAAATAGATTGACATGTCCTGTCCCATGGACTATAAATACAACACAACAGATAGACACAGACCAGAACGAAACTAGGCATTGAAGATGGCGGAACGCCGAAACCGGTTCTAATCCCAACGAATGAGGTGTTCTTTTACTTTTTTAAATTTATTTTTGTATGTTGCGATTTTGTTCGTGTACATCAATTTCAACGTTTTCGCAAGTTTTGTAATCAGCGAGGAAATGCTTGTTAATGACGGGTAGAAGAAGCAAGGGCTTGCGCATTTTTAAGATTGTGCGTGTTGGGCGTATACATATTAAAATGCACGAATGTGAGTGTTTTCACGTCGTCGTCAGCCAACATCAATTTCTAATTTTTGGATTTTTGGTTGCTGAAACGACTTGTTGGTGGCGGGAGTAAGGGAAAAGGGTATTGTAAAATACTTTGTGTGTATCGGTTTTTTTGTATACACATAGGTACATTTGAATGTATGAGTTTGCGACTTTTGTAAGGGATTCTCTATGTCTAGGAAATGGATACTAGGCAAATATTTCCTATGGAATTGTGCTAGAGATCGAGAGTACATAGGTTTTGATATAGGATATTTTTCCTATCGTAGCTTTTTTTTGCATGTGTTTTGTTGTTATGCTATTGCACGGATAGTAAAACTTTCCTATTCGTGCGCCGTAGCATGAATTTCCCAGACATAGAGAATCCTCTAATATTTTGGCTTTGAATAAGATTATTAGCGTTTAGACCTTCGTGCTAAATCCCACCTTCTAACACACCACCCTAATCTAAATGCTCCTTGTTGTACACAAATTGTGTTACACACTCATACATGCACATATGCACTACCATGTTCATATAAAAAACCGCACTTTTCCTGTTGTTTTATTGTTGCATTTCCCCTTTCAAAACGGAAATAACTAACCGATTTGAGGGTTAGTGGAACTTTCTCGCTTTTTCACTTTCTTCTTGTCATCTCAACCCGCAAAGGATAAAGACGTTCCGCCGCCACACCGCAATTTTAAGGTATAATCAATTTATATTTAATTAATATATTATACTTTATTATACACTAATTCAGTTTTATTAATTATTAATTAGTTTTTTAAAAGATTATAAATAAATCTAATTCAAAAAAACTAATTCATTTCCCTTTTTAATTTCCTTGAATTTACGCGAGCAAAACCACTGGAGTATATATCATATTATATACTTCACGGGTTTTCATTGTCCTTGTTCGACCTAAAGCGTACCTATTTATACAGTCCACAAGCAAAAACTGCATCAGAAGTCACCAGCACAAAATATAGTTAATTCCATTCAATTGGATCAGAAAAAGCGAAAAGCGACTTCACAGACACAACTAATCACATACACATCCAATATCAAAGAAGTCACCAGCACAAAATACAGTTCATCCTATTCAATTGGATCAGGAGAAATCGAAAAAGCGACTTCAAAGACATAACTAATCACATACACATCCAATATCAAAGGTACGTGGTTGACAACACTTTTGCATAATTTTAAAATTAATTTTTTGGTATTACACGCCGCAATTTAAAATAAAACAAAAATTAAATAAAAGCAATACTCGATTGCTAATTCAATAAAGATCGCGAGTGATTTTGTTGAAGTGAAAAGTGATTTGCCAACATTCCACAATTACAAGTGTACAGATAGTCACATTCTTATTTAAACACAATTTTGTTGTTAGTGCAATTATTTTTTGATAATTAATTACCAAAACACATTTTACTTTCTCATATCTGCAAAATAAATTTCACTTTTTTTCTCACATCGAGTTCATTTCATTTTGTAATATTTCCGTGTAAAGTTCTTAATTATTCAAGTCTCCGGCACTAACAATAACATACAGTTCTTAGGTTGTATAACCTCACTTGTGACTGCACTTGATTTTTTTTCCACATTCACTGGCATTTTTTCTTTTTGTTTGTTTCACTTCACTTTGAGTAAATTCTGCTTCCACAAAATCACTTAAATCGTTTTTATCAGCTTTAGAAATATTCAGCTTAACGTTGATATATATCAAGATCATAAGTATCCACTTATACAAATATCCCTCAAAGGTGTGTGGCGAGAATACTGCAATAGAAATTGTGTAAAAAAAAAAATACATATACATATACATAATTATAATTATTACAATACAAATAATAATAAAGATAATTTATCGTGATATTTAAATTGCAAACTTTGGTGTACATATTATTTCTTTGTGGTGTTTCAAAAAAAAGAAACTTTCAATAAATAAACTTTAAAAAAGTTATACATATACAGTTTGTCAAAAACGTAATAGAAATTCAATTTAAACTTAAAATTTTAACAATAAATTCTTATTTTTCAGTCTTTTTTTGTTTACAATACTGTTTAAACATGTATTAGCGATAAGTATGCCGAGAAAAAAGTCAAAAGGAAGAACCCAAACAGGAGAAAAACAAACAAAACATAAGTATAAATATGTCGCTGTCAAATAATTCTTTGCAAAATGTGCGCACGACTGGAAAAACCAACGGGAATCCAATTTACAGCTACGTTTTAATTTTGCAGCATGCAAGCACTCATTTTGATTTTCAGTTCGAACAGTGAACAAGTAGCTCTTTTGAAAATTCTTTTTGCAATGCCTGGCAAGCGAGTCGACGAAAATTTGATCCAATTAGTTTATTTCCATTATTACAAGGGGAAAACTGCTAAGGAGTTGTCTGAAATGTTTGAAATTAAGTTAAGGACAGTTTATAATATTATTCAACGTGCAGAAAAAGAAAATAGACTACATTTAAACAATTCTGGAGGCAGACCACCGAAGTTTTTACGTCGGGAGCAATCTAAAATATTGAAAGAAGTTGATAAAAACCCTCGAATAAGCTTGAGAGAATTGACAAATGTCATTAAAACTGATTGCAATACGAGCGTGAGCCATGAAACTGTGCGAACAGTGCTTAATAAACACAAATACTCTTCACATGTCGCAAGAAAAAAGCCGTTACTTTCAATAGTTAATATTGAAACGCGATTGACGTTTGCTATTGCTAATGTACAAAAGCCACCGGAGTTCTGGGATGACGTAATCTTTTGTGACGAGACAAAAATAATACATAAAAATGGATACATTTATACGCTTAGCAGATTCCATAGTAGAGTTCGAGGAAGATTATAATGTGTTGGATGAAACAGACCACACCGAATATAGCCTGATTCTTCAACAAGATGAGCTTAAAGCGATTTGGAAAAAAGTAAAAGTTTCTTATGAAGAACTTTTAAATTTAAGCGCAGCAGATGCGAAGTTAGCAGCAGTAAAAGCAAAATACAAAAGTTCATACACTGTGTATTTGCGCTGCATGTCAAAAATGGCACAACTCCATTCGAAGCTAACAAAGACTGACAAAGAACTCGAGGATATGTCGATAAAGGAACATAAGATTGACCTCCCACCCTGCGATACAAACGTATTTAAGGGCGACTATACCTCATGGCCTACATTCCGAGATATGTTCACGGCCATCTATATGAATAACAAAGGCATTACTCCTGTGGAAAAGCTGTTTTATTTAAATCAGAAAATACAAGCCAATAGAATACAGCCAAAGAAATTGTTAGCAAATGCAACATCACAAATGAAGCCTTTAACACGGCCTGGAGAAACTTATGTGATAGATTCGAAAATATACGAATCCTAGTGAATTCACAAATAAAAATCTTTTTAATATACAGGCGGTAGAAAGTGAATGCGGAACTTCACTTAAAAAATTACAACGTAATATAAATAATTGCCTTTCAGATTTACAGTATCACAGCATTGCATAAGTTGGGATGCATTGATAACTTATCTGTGCTCCACTAAGTTACCTGAAAGCACTCTGGCTTTATGGGAGCAAACCATACAAGGCAAGTCAGAAATACCGAAATGGGATGACATGGATAGATTTTTATCTAGTAGATTCCAGACTCTGGAAACTATTTCCGATATACGGGCGGCAAAACATTCAAAAATTTCAAAGCCGCAAAATAACAAAATTCCAGAACCGCAAAAAAGACTTGGTACCTACCAAACAACAATTTCTATGCTCTGTGCAAATTTTGTAAAGACTCAGATCACAGGCTATCTGAATGCCAAAAATTTCTCAAATTAAAGATTCAATTCAGAATCGATTACATAAAGAAAGTTCACAGCTGTTTCTCTATTACATTTACAGGCAGTTCAGCCAAAAGTAGCAATGAGCTATAATGATAACAATGCATCAACTTCAGCGCAAGCTCAAGCTAGACGCGATGTTGTTAATGCAAACAGAGGACAAACACAATATGTCCAATCGTGTTTTGCGAATACGAGCAAAGGAGTACTACTAGGGACCGCGCGAGTTCACGTTTTTTACAATAATACAAATTTTTCAGCGCGCGCCCTAATAGACTCTGGCTCAGAATGCTCTTTCATTAGTGAAAGACTTAAGCGCAGAATTAATCTGCCTTCAAAAAAGATACAAGCCCAAGTGTCAAGTATCAATAACACAGTCTCTGCTCAAGTCAAAGAGCCGTGTTATATACAGCTGCGGTCACCAATAGACCCTTTAATTAAAATAGATACCACCGCATTGGTATTACCGCAACTAACCGGAGATCTCCCATCATGCCAAATAGACATTAAGGCCAAGCAAGCGTTTCCGGGTCTGGTACTAGCAGACAAGCGATTCTATGCAAACGAGAAAGTGGATCTCATCCTCGGTGACGACATTTACGCTCAAATATTACTGGAGGGCATTAGGAAGAATGTACTGGCAACTCTTCTCGTTTAAGAAACTGTCTTCGGTTGGATATTGACCGGTCGGACTGACACAGTTACCGCAAACAACAAATGCGTTTCATTTTACAGCGAAATCAACTTGGATAAACGCTTAGCATCGTTCCGGGAATTGGAAGATCTTCCTCGGAAAAGACTCTACAAAGTTGATGAAGATTATTGCGAGCAGCTATACAGACGAACAACTAAACGAAATAAAGAAGGCAAATATATCGTCTCATTACCATTCAAAAAGGAATTTCCACATAACTTACGTTTAGGCCCATCACTGAAGATAGCTTGCTCTCAGTTTTTCCGCATTGAAACGCGTCTGGCAAAGGATCGGCCTCTACAAGAAGAGTACAATAGAGTTCTGTCAGAGTACGAAACTCTTGGACACATGAAGCGGATCTCAAATCATGTTCCCGGAGATGAATGTGTTCATGCTGTTAGGAAGGAGGACACCACAACCACTAAAGTTCGAGTGGTATTCAACGCATCATGTCCAACGAAAAACGGAATAGGTCTCAATGATGTTCTCCACCCATGTCCAATTCTGCAAAGTGATCTAACAATATTATTAAACGATAATCAAACCAAGTTCCAGCGTATAGTTTTTCGAAAAAAAACCAATAGAACCAATCGTCTGTATGAATTGAAAACGGTTACCTTTGGTGTTAACTGCGCACCGTACTTAGCGATTAGAACTCTATTGCAACTGGCAGATGATATAGAAGATTTATATCCTCTTGCTTCCGACATATTAAGAAATTATATGTATGTCAATGATGTTTTAGCAGGAGGACACAGCATCGAATCTGCAATGAGAGCTAATAACGAAATATTATCTGCATTACAATCGGCTGGATTTCCACTTAGAAAATGGACTTCTAACAACGAGCAACTCCTAAAAGGAATACCCAAATCACATCTTCTTAATGAAGATTTTCTGGATTTCGAGGATACCAGCACCGCTAAAGCATTAGGCATTTTATACATTTTATTCTGATACATTTTATTTCACCGCAAAGGCGCTAATATCTGAAGTTTGCTTTGCCAAAAGAGCAATACTTTCAGCGATCGCGAAACTTTTTGATCCATTAGGATGGCTCGCGCCGTTTGTGGTTACCGCAAAAATTATAATGCAAAAAATTTCGTTAGAGGGAACAGGTTGGGATGAAGCGGTATCTGCAACGACGTCAGAACGTTGGCAGAGTTTTGTAGAAGATTATTCTGAAATTAATAAGATTCGCATTCCACGCTGGGTATATTTCTCTCCTACAGATCGAGTAGAAATTCATGGGTTTTGTGATGCCTCAGAGAAGGCTTATGCTGCTAGTATATTCCTCCGTGTAAGAAAAAATAATAAAATACATGTCAATCTCCTAGTCGCCAAGTGAAAGGTAGCTCCAGTGAAAACTATTTCGCTACCAAGACTAGAACTATGCGGAGCTGTATTGTTAGCAGATCTAGTGGATTCTATAGCCACAAACCTTAATTTAGGAGAAGTCAATAAGTATTTATGGACAGACTCTACTATCGTTTTAGCCTGGATTAAGAAACCTCCCTGCTCATGGTCAACATTTGTGGCCCATCGCGTAACAAAAATTGTAGAAAAAGTCGGAAATTAACATTGGTTACATGGTGATTCAGCATCAAATCCATCAGATTTAGCAAGTAGAGGCATTAGCGCACATGAATTAATTACAAATTCGTTGTGGTGGCAGAGTCCTTCTTGGTTGCAAGAAGAAAGCTCAAAATGGCCCACACAAGAAAAAGATTATCTTACCGAGTCAGAAGAAAAAAGGATACAAGTTCACACGATCACGGCAGTTGAAATTAGTTATGATGTTCTTGAGAGATTTTCCGATCTACCAAGAGCTTTAAGAGTCTTATCTTACATATTAAGATTTCATCAAAGAACTCATCCAAACACTAGAGCTTCTTTTCAAGCGAAATCTTGCTCGATTTCAGCAGATGAAATCATAGCAACGACCCAGCGCTTAATAATTATATGCCAGAAGCAGCACTATGGTCAGGAATATTCATTACTAAAGTCGAAAAAATTTATAAGCCCAAAAAGTGAAATTTTAACCCTTAATCCATATATTGACCGCGGAGATGTTTTAAGAATAGGGGGTCGACTTAACAAATCGTTAGATTTAGCTTATAACGAGCGCCACCCAATCATACTCCCATATAATAGCAGACTATCTCGTCTGATAGTCCAATTCGTCCACAAAGTGTCACTGCATGGCGAAAATCAGCTTATGCTGCGCCTAATACGAACGCAGTATTGGATACCGCGAGTTCAGAATCTGATTAAATCGACAATTCACAACTGTAAAATCTGCAGAATTTATAGAAAACGTTCACTTACGCAACTCATGGGTGTACTTCCAGAAGAACGTACTACATATTCTCGACCCTTTACCAATACTGGAGTCGATTTCACAGGACCGTTCGACATTAAAACTTATAACGGACGAGGTTGTCGGGTGACAAAGGGATATGTCTGCCTCTTTGTATGCTTCTACACCAAAGCGATACATTTGGAAGCTACATCAGACTGAAGTACACAATCATTCCTAGCAGCCTTTGAAAGTTTTGTAGGAAGACGAGGTTGTCCAAAAAAGTTTTTTCCGACAACGGAACAAACTTTGTCGGAGCGTCTCGGTCTCTACGATCAGAGTTTGAAGCATTTATAGCCGAGGCTCGTAGCAGCACTTTGACGAAATACATTCATTAAATGCTTACGTGGCATTTCATTCCCGCCTCGGCTCCTCATATGGGGGGACTATGGGAAGCGGGAGTTAAAAGCTTCAAATCACATATAAAAAAACTTGCCATAGACCATAAATATACTTTTGAGGAAATCTCGACTCTTCTATGCAGAATTGAGTCGTGCCTCAACTCTCGACCACTCAGCCCGTCTTCTAACCAACCATCCGATTTGGAACCCCTGACTCCAGGTCAGTTTCTCGTCGGCGGACATCTACTTGCACTTCCTGAATTAGATGCTGATGAACATCGCGCTTCGCTTTTAAATAGGTGGCAACGACTAAAGGCCCTACACCATACCTTTTGTAAACGGTGGAGGATGGAATACCTAACCGAACTTCAAAAACGCAATAAGTGGAAGTTTCCACAATCCAACTTAAAGAATGGATATCTCGTCGTTATAAAGGAAGACAATTTGCCTCCAAATGAACGGAGACTAGGCCGAGTCGTAAACGTCCACCCAGGATCGGACAACCGCGTAAGAGTCGTGGATGTCTTCACTGAAAAAGGACAAATCTCTCGGCCCATCGTGAGGTTGGTTTTATTACCACCTAACAAAGAAGAAGCTGAATCAACGCTTACCCCTAACTAAAAAAAGAATTCCACTTCTAACGAACCCACATCCACATCTAAACCAATCTAAAACCAACGATGAATTCCACTCCTGTTTCGTAAGTTGTAAGTCCACTTGAAAGCTGAAAGTAATCCTCGCAGGTAATTCCACTTCCTCTCATATCAGATGTCTTATCTGATATTAATTTTAAATTCTCATAAAATTTATTACAGAATCTTAAAATTCTGTCACAGAACATTATAAACGATGTGATTCTCTATTACTCCTCGCACTTAAATGCGGGTAGCCGAAGAATTTAACCTTCGCTACCACTCGTGAGTAATGAAAAATCCATCAATACCTATGTAAACATATTTAAAAAATATTATACGCAGTTCATTGAACGCATATTTGTGACCCAAATATAACGCACATACCCCCTGGCAGAGAATATTTCAACTGAAGATAGGTAAGTTTCTTACTTGGCAACTCCATCAACTCTTCTTAAATTTCGAATTGAAAAATAACCCATACGAAATTCATGCAGCAACAACAACAAATACATTTAAAAATCCAAAATACGCGAATATTAAGAAAGAGTAAAAAATAAAATAACTCTGTTTTTATCGACTAAGATTCGTCAGAATGTTGACGGAGCAGAAAATGCTAAATTTAACTTCACTACTTAAAACCTATATAAAATATTACAGGATTGTTTAATATAGCATTATGTATGTATACGTAAAGTTAACTTGGCTTAAATTAAATGCATATGTGCATTGGCACATTATATGTATATGTATGTACGTATATATGCAAGTTTGTTTAATATTATTTAAGATTAATTCGTTAAATAACCGCATATAAAATAAATAAATTTTGAACTTAGAAACTACTCAAGGAATTTGCAATCTCAAACTAACGTACTAATGCTACGAGGTTCACGATCTGCATTCTCATCTAATTCCATAATTGGTTTTTTCTCAGGTGATTCTTAATATTATTACTTCTGCAAAAAAATTTTCTTCCAGTGTATTATACTTTAGTATTTACGTATGTATTTCCATGAAGTTTTTCTAAAACTTTTTTTCTGTCTTTTACACAAGGTAAATGCGTTGTTATTACCTTCACTACACATTGTTCAATTCAATTATTTTTGGTCCACTTTTCTTCTACATTCATTCTTTGCTTTCGACACACCATCGTATGAAAGACGAAAAACACTCACTCAAATTGAAGTAGCCATAAAAAACCACGCAAAAAAATCTAAATTGCAACATCACTCCGCCAACCATGACTGGCACAGTGTTGAAAGTGACAGGGCCTTCGACAGCCATGTGATGTGATGCAGGCATTAAAAAAATTATTAGGGGTATTCTCTTTGTCTAGGAAATGCATGCTACGGTGCACGGATAGGAAATTTTTCCTACTCCATGCAAAAAACATATGGTACGATAGAAAAAATATCCTATACCAAATCCTATGGATATTTATTTCCCACAGCTAGAAAGAAGGAAAATGCAACCCTGTGGAGGAAAAGTAACCCTGTGCCTGTGTGGTTGTTATTGTTTCACTTGAATATGTCAAAATGTTGCAACGCGGGTGCTCTCGATCTCTAGCACAATTCCATAAGAAATATTTGCATAGTATGCATTTCCTAGACAAGGCGAATACCCCTATTGATATTTTATATCTCATTTTGTATTCAACAAAACCAAAACATGCCAATGAAAGCAAACTACATCATGAGATCCACTATAAGCTTAATCTTAGTTGTGCTTTGCGTAAATTGCCTATACTTTTTTTTTTACTGATTCGATATGATTTACGGCAGATTTGAAGCGCAATAAAAATTAACTCATTTCATACTAATCAAAGCACTTTTCATTGATTTTAGAAAAGCATTGCGCCACAAGTCTTGAATTTTTACACACTACATATTATACATATATATATGCGAACTTATATGACTAAATACATTACATACTATATATTTATAAAGGGTGTTTTTTATAGAGGTATAGAACTTTAAGCTGGCTTTACTTTTCAAGATGGCGACCGATTTAACAGCTGTCAAGTGATTTATTCTCAGTTTGGTTTGGCAATTCATCATTAATAGACTCACGCCTGAACAACGCTTGCAAATAGTGCAATTTTATTTCGAAAATATTGGTATCGCGCACTACGTCTATTTTAGCGATATTTAGCGATGAAGCGCACTTCTGGTTGAGTGGCTACGTCAACAAACAAAACTGCCGCATTTGGAGTGAAGATAATCCTCAAGTGTATGTTGAAACACCGTTACATCCAGAAAAACTGACTGTTTTGTGCGCTTTACGGGCTGGTGGAATCATTAGTCGGTATCATTGGACGTAGTGCGCGATACGTTTTCCGCACAGAACCATTATTTTCGAAATAAAATTGCACTATTTGCAAGCGATCTTCAGGCGTGAGTCTATTTATGATGAATTGCCAAACCAAACTGAGAAAAAATCACTTGGCAGCTGTTAAATCGGTCGCTATCTTGAAAAGTAATGCCAACTTAAAGTTCTATACCTCTATAAAAAACACCCTATATATTTACATACACAAAAAGAGAATTATTGACTTCTTAGTTGCTTGGAAGAGTATGCAAAATTCCTTGCAGTTTTCTTGCGGTTCTCCATAACGTGTGGACTCGTAAGTATAATCTTCGCATGTATATCAGTTGTTGTTGCTAAAACTCTAATGCTGTTTGCTGTTTATGAAATTACAAGTTGTTGGATTGTTGCAAAGCGAGTGTGGCATTGAAAATTAATACTAGTGATGGTGCTGATTAACTGTATCATTGAATTTATTACGCTGCTCGGCGTCGTCTTCGTATCCATTTGCGCAATTGGTGTTGTTGTTCGCGTTTTAGAAGTATTAAAATTTGTTAACGGATGGAATGCATTGAAAAATTCACTACTATTTGTAGTCACATAATTATCACTTACCTCTATTACTAGTAGTACGTCATCTTCATCGGTAACTTTTGGCGCTTCAAAATAGCCGAGTCCATTTTACGCGAACCACTCTGATCACGAGATTGTGCACGTTGCACTTGCAGTATTGGTGCATATTCGCCATTCTCGTCCTGCGCCGCTGTCATGCCGCTACTTACTGCATTCGCACTCATACTCGTACTGGTCATTGGTGCATTTGTGCCTTGACTAAAAGTTTGTGGCGCATTCTTGCCGGCAGGTGGTATGGTGAAGATTGATGTGCAAATGACTGCATATCTCCAAACAGACTTTTGAGCAGTAACGTATTAGATTTTGAGTGTCTCAAATGAGCGTGAACCTCAACAACCAAATCTCTGACAACACACAATGGATAAATTGATTGAATAAGAGCAATGCTGGACCCAATTGTGACCAGTCCAGATTCTCCCTTTCCAGCTTGGTCATTAGGGCAATCACCAACTTGACCTTAGCCACTACCATACCAAAGGCCAATATATATAGTGATGCATGTTCGATGAAAAGATAAAAGAAAAAAATATCATATTAATAAAATGTAGCAAATATGGTATATATTGATACCTATAAGAATTTGCAAGTGTTTCACGTAGTTTTAAATGCGCAATTGCAATTGTGTATGTACGTTTTGTACAATGGCTACTTTATTTTCATCACCATGTGGCACTATAATCCCGCTAAATGTGATGTACTTATAGATGATAATCTGAAAGATAAAATCACATTAATAAAATTGCATATAAAAAATTTGCAACCTACCAAATTTAATTCCGGATCCGAAGGGAGTATTGGCCGTAATTGCCATATGTAAAAATGTGAAAGCGTGTAGTGTTGGATAACGTACATACATACAAATAATTTTCTTCCTTTCTTTGTACTAAATTTTTTTGTAACGAATTGAATCAGGTAACCATAATAAGTCATGTGGCCGATCATGGGATTGTCAAAAAAGGTACCAAACCCTGTTATTCGGCTTCTTTATTGTTACCACAATTATCTATTTTGTAAACACAGTTTTTTGACTCCGCTTCTTTCACGCCAGTTACAGAAACATCACTAGAAAGTTCTATATGAATGATTAACGAACATTCAAGGTCAGTCTAGAACATGTTTTAGTATCGTCATCACACTCGTATATTCGACATTTTTATATAAGGCATTTTTTTGTCGTTTAATCGTTGCGGTATGAAAATGCGTAGAGTATGAAAAAATTCGTTTCACATAAAAGCACTTTCAACTTATACCCAAAATACGCTCAGAGCGATTGCAATTATTAACTTATCATGTTGTTACGATCTTACCGAACCAACTTCAATGATTTCCCAAATCGTTAGGGTACGATCACTGGATTGTTAAAAAAGTCGCCAACTATATTTGCAGTTTCTTATTTTATAAAGAATTTATTCAAATCTGCTTCTTATTATTTCACTGCACTGTAATCACAAAAGCGTTCACTTTACTAACAACCGGCTTTGCAGTCGTATGTCGCTCTTATATACTGTTCGGATGTTTGCAACCAACCGCCTGGAATGATCGCATCGTTTTCGGTAACGAATGTTCTCGATTTACACTTTAGAACATGTAAACTATAGGCTTCTCTATTTCATCTGAGCTGCGCTTCGCATTTTCTCCACAATTTATAAGCAATTAATTTATGATTGGCAACGTTGAGATATATTTCTCACTAAACAAAAAAAAGGGAAATACATTTTTCCACACTTCATAATAGAACATCCGATAATCAGCCTGCGACCCCTACCGGATATTCATGAATACGTATATTGATATTAGCAGAGTTTCGCACCACTCACTCTTTTGGGTGGCAGGCTTGGGTGAACTTGCCATAATTATGGTTTCACCCTCTGTCGACACAGTGTACGACATTAAAGTAACTCCACATAAGCAAATTTACATTCCTTATGTATAAATTATATATGTATGTGTACAATAAGTTAACGGAAATCGCCACCCAACCAGTCTACCTTACATCTCCCAGAAGATGATAACGTCCCAATTGACACCAGGCCATGGAGTGTACAAGTGGCCGAAGAAATGGACGAAGAGGCCACGATCTCAGTTGACGCGTCCGAAATTTAGGACGGTGAGATCACGTCTGCAGCGGAAACTAGGCCTTTCCGCCCAGATGAACAAAGAGAATCGGAACCCCGGACTTTCCGACCCCTCCTCACATGAGAGGCGCCGCCAAAGTGAAGCGGAACCACGGAACCACAACACACAATCAGACGTAGACGTGGAGCGGAACCACGGACGTTCCGCCCACTCCCCACAATTACGCGAAGGCGTGGAGCGGAACCACCGACATTTCGCCCACCATCACAGGAACTCTGCGCAGAAGGGAATCCCGGCGCGCACAGCTTCCAATAAATTTTAGAAGTGGGCAGCTCAATACTTCCGGGCCTCCATCGCTTGCGCTACAGCCAACTTTAGCCATAGCACCTACTGCGGTGGTTAAAGTCGAAGCTCGAGGACGGCTGCATTTGATACGGGCTATAATCGACGTCTGCTCCCCGAACTCCATCATCGCCCACGAATTAGCCGAGCAACTCCGCCTCGACACCATGAGTTACGGAAATCAACGTGGCTGCATACTCCGCCTGCGTGGGAAACATGGAGTAAATACGGTAGTCACAGCCCATGCGCCGGTCAAAAGGAGCTACATGCGTGTGAGTCCCGCAATTAACTTTGACGCCACCATTGCGTCAAGTTATACCCACATTCACCTTGCGGATCCACGGTTTTACTATTCAGCACCGGTACGACTTATTCTGGGAGCAGATGTTTATCCTCAGCTCATTCAACCGGGCACGCTACCCAACACCTTTGGCCCGCTCGTCGCACAGAGCACAATATTTGGATGGGTGCCGTCAGGATCGTGCCGGTCATAACCGCATGACTGTCGACAACAGTTCTCAGGAGGAACCCGATCTCCTGGGCGAGCTGCAGAGGACCAAAAAAAATTTCATTTCATATTTACTTTAATATTAATGTATATACAATTGTAATAACACAGGTGTGGCAGCGGAAGTACTACGTATTGGAAAAAATTTTCTTATAGCAAGGGGGCCGGTATGTTTAGACCTTCGGGCTAAATCCCACCTTCTAACACACCACCCTAATCTAAATGCTCCGTGTTGTACACAAATTGTGTTACACACTCATACATGCACATATAAAAAACCGCACTTTTCCTGGTAGTGCTTTTATTGTTGCATTTCCCCTTTCAAAACGAAAATAACTAACCGATTTGAGGGTTAGTGGAATTTTCTCGCTTTTTCACTTTCTTCTTGTTATCTCAACCAGCAAAGGATAAAGACGTTCCGCCGCCACACCGCAATTTTAAGGTATAATCAATTTGTATTTAATTAATATATTATACTTTATTATACACTAATTCACTAAATTAGTTTTTTAAAAGTTTATAAATAAATCTAATTCAAAAAAACTAATTCATTTCCTTTTTTAATTTCCTTGAATTTACGCGAGCAAACCCACTGGAGTATATATCATATTATATACTTCACGGGTTTTCAATTAGCATGCGATTATTATGTATGATGTATGTACCTAAATATATTTTACACATGCATATGCTTATGATTTCATTAAATAGTATTTTTGATTAATCAAATAACATATTTTATGTAAATGTGAAAAGCACTAATTTTTTCAATTATACCAACAAAAAATCTATGTACATATTTATACATACATATATGTAAATATGTCACCATGCAATGATACCGTTATTTTCAATTCAAATACATAAATATATGAAGAAAAAATTAGGATCTATTTCTACTAGTTCTTTAGTAAAAGTTCACAATTAAGCGCGTCGCAGTAACATGTTTAGTGGTGCAAGCAATAGAGCGCGTCGCGAGATTCGCTTTTGCTACTTTAGGCGCAGGTTCAAATACTGCAATATTGACAAAAGCAAAATTTATTTTTGTGGATTTAAAATTTTGTATATTTGATGACTACAGAGGCTGTTACATACTTATTTATGAAATAATCGGCGTATATACATACATACATATATACTAGAGATATTTGTAGATTCCAAATTGAAAATGTAGAAAAATAAATGTAAAATTTAATTTTTTTAAATTCCTTATTTATTAACATAAATTTATTATAATATTATTATAATATATTAAATTGCAAAAATTGATGTTTATATTTGAATTATCGAAACGGCTACTTGTTGTAGGAGTTATTCGAAATGCCGACGGCAAATAAACTATGAAGAATGAACATACAACAGTATATATATGGAAAATCGAAAATTGATTTAAATTTCACAATTATTAGAAGTCGTTCATAACTGACACTCAAAAAAAATTTTTTTGGTAAATTTAATTAAATAAAAGCAAGAATAAAAAATGCATATTAACTTGCTTATGTTACAATAACATACATGACCGTTGATTTTATTGCTCATTCTGCTCAGAAATGTTGGTTACCAGAGACAATTCTGTTAAATTTTGGCGGCAGTGGTGAATAGTCTCTTATTTTTTTCGTAGATTCCGGTAGCTCACATGGCTGTCCGCAATTGGACCTTCTCGTTGTTATACGTGCTCTGGTATGAGTATATGATTTAAAAATTTTAAGAGAAGATATAAAATTTAGATGATATTAAATCCAGATCATATCAAATACATTTAATAAATCAGCATTTCATAAAATTAGCAATAGGTTGAGTTGTTGCGGAGGTTAAGTTTCGGATGATTATGCAGTTCGTTTATGTATTTTTGTTTGTTATGTTTTCTATCTCTTTAGACATTTTCATTACGCATGTGCCACGAAACGACCGGTGGATGTAATGTAAAAGTGATGTGTATTTTCATTGACTTTTATTCACCATTTCACTAGCCACCTTTTAATTGGTTTGAGGTATTCTAACACTTTTGTGTGAGGTATTTATGCAGACATATTTTAGCAGTATCATCCGCAAAAGCTTCGTAATTGTTTTGCCACTTGTAGGAATATCGGAAAACCTACCGAGATTGGATACTCCTCTATTATGTATTCGTTTATTTTCACAGTGAATTTCCAAAACACTATCATGCCACACTTTGTCCAATTCTTGAGCCACATCATTAAAAAACGGCCGTGTAATATTCTCTGAATTCGAAAGTCGTTCTTATTCCATTAATTATACTATACTATACTTGTTCAATTTTACCATGTTTTTAGCGAAATCCAAATTGAAGCGTAGGAACTAAGTAATTTTCTTGGGAAGGAGAATCGTATTGTGGTGCCTTGCAAAACAAGTTGTCCTTTCTTTTTTAATTCTGGCCCTGTACTCGTTACTTAGTCTCAACGGGTTTTAGTATTTACTTGTGGCTTGAGATGTTAGCTAGACTTCCAAAGCAACTTTTTAGTAGAAACGTAAGGAAACAACGACATTATAAGATATTTCATATTACTTCTCCGTTGTATCTAAATGCCATTTTTACTTTTTTCTCTGCCATCTTAAGCCGGAACTCATCATCCGGCGATTGGTGCGCTACCTATTCTCTACACAAGCGCCAATTGTTCACTATCTGTTACTCTATCTATTTCGGGGTTGGCCTTATGTATCTTTTATATTAAAGACAGTTAGTTTTGGATGTCATAAGATGAAAAGGATGCTGAATTTCGATTAGCTGTTCATTTAATTTGATCCCTACTATAGAGTGAGCAGAAGATAAATCAGCTCTGGTATCAGCAAATACTAAATTCCTATCTAGATTTTTGGTGACTGCATAACCAATCTGATAATGCAGTTTCCGTGGTTCTATAGGCCAGTAAGTCGGTTGCCTTAGTAATATAAAATTTAACCTAATTTTGGTACTGATAACCGTATTATATAACTAGCGATCTTTTGGGTTTATTTGTTGAGGGCCCCAACGAGTATGCTTCGAGGTGTAATCTCCTCCAGCTAAAAATCTATCTCCAGAGGTTATAAAATAGTCACTAAATTGTTTTTCTGTTATTATGAAGCGTTTCACAGAAAGTTGACTGCATCCAGTTTGTGGCAAAGGAGTTAAGAAAGCTGTGATTTAAGCGGTTTCTTATAAATAAATACAAATGTACCACCATGAGCTTTTCCATTTTGGTGATTAATGCTGTTCAACTTCAACCGAGGGATATAAAAGATCATTCCTATTGTTGAGGTGAGTATACTATTTATTTGAGTTGTACTGATTAACTCCATTATCATAACATATATTTATTCTGGGTTCGCTTATTTTTTTGCTAATCATAGTTTGAAGTATTTGGTTTTGCAAATTTCATGCTTTGCACTTGTTTTGATTATGGTAGCGTAGGTCATTGGCCATTTTTTGAGCTGGGTAAATGGGAAAGAGCCATACCAGGGATAATTTGTGAAAGCTGATTTGGGTTTGCTTCAATTTTCTGATTTAGTTTTGATCTTAAATCTTTATAATCCGCACAACCTCTGTAATTGGCTTTGGGGTTTTATTTAAAGAGCATTTACTAGAGAGGTGAAGCTAACCATAAGCTACGCAGATAATACGTAAAGTGCAATAGGATTTGGTATGCCCAGTGTTATGTCAGATGAACTTACTTAAACAAATTAAATTAAATTACTGAATTATTTGAAACTGTAAAGAAAGAATAAATTGTAATAAAATAATAAAAGTTAAATTTCGAAACATAATGTATACTCAAAATAGCTATCCTAATACTTACTCTTGCACCCTGTATACCAAAATTGTTAATTTCGTACTGCATACCTACTTACCGACAATTCTTTATACGCATAAATATGCGCACGCTAAAATTGCCTAAAATATGTATACTCACATTCTTAAATTAAGCACTGGATACGTACCGTAATCATTAAGTATATAAGATATATACAAATGTACCACTAGCTTAAGCAGGAATATTAAGCTTAGGATAAGTGAAGTTAAGCTGAAGAATAAAAAAAAACTTGTTGTGAAGAATTGAAAGCGCGCGCATTAACTTCTTTTGCTTCGGTCGAATATGTATCAGGCGTTGTTGTTGCCAATCGAGTACTCCAAATCTCTTTTTTAATACTCTTAAAAAACATTAAGAAAATTCACCCAGATTCTTGACAAGTACATTGTACATTGTGTATTAAGTGGGTCTTGTACAATAATTTTTCCCTGTTAAAGATATTTTAAACTGTCAGTTGGGTGAGCTTCATTCTTCTTAAGCTGACATGAGCATGAAGATAAGAAAATTTGAAACATAGGTTGGGGTACTTTATTTCTATTAATTAAGTTTATTTACGACCGCCTTAGTTTCATTCTCGCTCTTTAGAGCTCCTTTTATGTCTTTGATTCAATTGAAGTTTCAATTGCCTTAATGACAACAATTAGGCTTTTCGCTATCTTCAACTCGTGGAAGTAGTAATTCTTATTGTTTGCCGAGGGAAACACAACTACCCAACTACCCCACAAAAGTCTTTTTGTATACATGTATTTTTTTCCCGTTAATATTTCCTTTTCTAAGAGATATAATGTTGAAATTGTGGTACCTATTAGCTTTGCTAAGTTTTATACGAACAAGTTAAAGCTACGATCTCGGCAAAAGGAGCCGTCTGAGCTTTGGGGTGCCAAATACCTATATTTTTATTGATCATTTTCCGGAAAATCTTGATACCTATGGCGAAGATTACGGGGAGCGGTTTCTTCAGGACCTAAAATTGCGTAAAAAGACCAATGGGATCAACATATTATGGCTGAAAACTGCTGGGGAATGCAACTTTATTGTCCTCCTACACATTATTCACGAAAATCGCATAAAAAAAGTTTTATGTACAGAAGAATTTAATAAATGTTTCTTTTTATATAAATATTTTACATTTTCTGCCTAATTTAAATTCTAGAAAACTACACGTAGAAAATCAGTATGTATGCTATTGATGTAATTAGTATAAGGTTATGAATTTAAAAAAATATTACAGTTTATTGACACTAAAAAAAACTGTTGCTCATCCACGGGACGAATTTGATAAATGGTGCATGTTCGCGCCGAAGATGAGGCATTGAATGCTAAAAGAAAAAAACAAGTAAATGAGTGATAATTCAAAATTCTTTATTTCTAATAAAGATGTGTATCTTAATGTTTATGCACTTATGTGAATCATACAATTCAGGAAAGGAAAAAAATTTTATAATTTGGGCATTACCTTCTTAAGGAATCATACAATTCAGGAAAGGAAAAAATTTTTATAATTTGGGCATTATCTTCTTAAGGAATTTTTTACACCAACATCCAAATCGAACAAGAATTCGGCCACACTAAATCCTACTTCACACTGCGCATTGTTTGTTTACCACGCGGAAATCTATATCATTCAAAATTTACGATCAACTGATGGCAATTGAAAAAGAATCAAAAGAAAAAAGTAGAGATAAAAACTGGCTCAAAAACAAAAAAATATTTTTGGAAGCGACATTATCATCAACCCAATATTGAACATCGAAAATTATATTTGTGAATACATGAATGAGTTGAATAAAATACTCGCTTCTGTGGCAAATTATTAAATCGATCCGAAATATCATAACAAATACTGAGATAGAAGAATAACAATAAGTAATAAATAAGCGTAGCGGTTTAACAAAGAAAAAATGCTTTGCAAAAAATTTAAATAATGTGTTCCATTCTAGTTACGCAACTAATAATTTTACAACAATTAAAAAATTAACCCTGGAAATTGTAAATTGGACTCAGCAATTCGACCCAAAGAAATCTTCAGGACATGTGTGTTCAACAAAGTTTGGTATACGAGTGTATTACTAATCAAGAATTTCCCGTCTGCAGCGAAGAGATGTTCCCGCCTTCTAAGGTGGGCGACATGTTTCGAAAAAAAGATAAGAATTAATTGGAGCTAACAAGTCTTTACTGTTAGAAGTCATTCGGTTTTGAGTGCTCAAAAATTCACTCGCATTGTCGTGGTAAAGAGTGATCCGTCTTTACCGGTTGGTTTTCCTGATTTCTTGAAAGACAGCTGGCAAACAAATGGCTCTGTACCACACAGAATCTTCTGTTCTGCGTTGCCCAGATTTTCCAAAAAATAATAATAATAATAATAATAATAAGTTGTGTGCTTGGAAATGCTTGGAAATATCCATACAGTCGACTGCTGTTTACTTTCGGGCTCATACACATAAATCTACGATTCACCAAATGTCACGATGTCATAGACGTGTTTAGAAGCACCGCTATCGTATTTTTTTAGCATTTTCTCGACCAATCGACACGATTCTCTTTTGAGCGATTTGATTTTGATTTCATTGACAAATTGTGTGTGATCCAACGTGAACAAATTTTTTTTGGGCCCACTACCCCCTTATTACATAACACTGGTCTACAGTGGTTTTATTTCCCTAGATATAAAATCGATTTTGGATGTATTTATGCTTACGATTCGTTGAACTATCAATGCTTTTGTAAGATTTGCTCTTGTTTATCTTAAACCTTATATTAATTTAACATTACAAATATCTGAAAACAAGAAAGAAAATAACAGCTATTTTTGAAGAATTAAGATACATCGAAGTAAATAGTGCGAAAAAAACATTACATTAATATCTTGTTGGTACCTCTCTTCCTGTTCCTCACTATAATTTCCTAAATTTCCTAAATTTTATACTCATATTTTCCCCTAGAATTTCAAAATTTTTCAGCATATTTTGCACAATTTCTTCATAATTCGGTGCTTAATGGTTATCACACAAATTTTTGGCTACCAACACTCCTTAAAACATTTCAATAAAAATGCTCCTCTCAGTAGGTTTGTATTCTTTTAATCTTATGTCTAGAAACAGCATCGCAATATGATTGCGCTATGCGAGTACTTCATTCTACTACATTCTCACCAAAAAAAAAATTATAAATAATAGCGAAAAAAATTAGTTCCCTTCACTATATTAACACTTCTGCGCGACGAACTCATGTTTTTAAAGAAAAGACAAATATATTAGAATGGGCATTCAGTAATTGAAAAAAAATATTAATACATAACAACTTATACAGACTAATGTTTCACTTCACTGTTGTCAAAAAACTAAGGTTTTAGCTGTTTTGCGGAGCAAGGACTAGAACAGTGGGAATAACGTGATATTTGTATAGAGGACTAAAGCAAATTCCTAAAAATCATAAAAACAGGAACAAATTTAGTACTTTCATGTAAATATTCGTAATAAGCACACTTAAAAATATTAAACTAAACATAAATTAAAATGTAAATATAACCTCAGCTTCAATAATAATAAATGTTATATATAAATATTTTTATGTTTATATTACTGGTACTTAGCAGTTTAATGCCAAAAAGAATGTGGCAAAAAATAAGAAAATCGATAAAACTTGATTTTAGTTAATTGCCATATTCAATTTTCCAACTTAATTTTTCTACTCTGTGTGAGAAATAATAGGAAAAAATTTATTTTTTGTGGATGAATTTATTCACACTTCCAATTCCATATTACAGGCTTAATGTAGAAGACAGTATCTGGATGCATGTATCTGCATGAAACACAGCTTAGTGCATCTTAATTTTGATACCGATACCCTTACGGCTTAAATAAAAATTTATATATTTTCGGTTGGATCTATTTCAGATCCTTTTTTAACAAAATTAAGGTTACATGACTGGGGTTAAAAAACTAATGTTATTTCTAAATGACGATGATGACGCATGTAATTCGTATTTTGCAACATATAAAGCAAAGAATACAAATCCAACAACCAAGAAATACCATCTGTGGTTTATTTAACATGTTGTCTTCAATTTAATTTTTATTTTTTTATTTTTTTTATTTTAGCAAACACATGGTAGGTGTACATATCAATTAAGCAACACAAACAAATCTCGTTAGTTAGTGTATAATAGGGTCGCATTGTTCCTATAATAATAGGCTTCTTAGGAATGCTCTTCAATTACATTTTAAAGTTGACTTCCAGTCAGTGGTGTCACTATTCGACCGAAATCTTACGGATATCGGCCCTTTTTGACTATTTGTTTCCACTTATCAAAGAAGCAGGTGGCGAACAAGCCAATAACTACTCCCACTACAACCACAATGGCATAGACACCGCTTGTTCGATTACCGCCGAATTAATAATTGCAGATAAGCGTCAATTGGAAATACTAAGTGAAACAATGCCCTTCTGAACTTGATCTTTCTAACGGAGAGGAGGTATTCTCCTCCCTCTGCTTTTATGCGCTACTGCATCGAACATCTTCAAAGTTTCTCTCTGCTCACCAGCGAAGATGCTGTCGGAATTCGGACAACGCTCTTGGTATTATCCACGGTCAGTTTACATAGCCATATGAGTTTTGTAGGGATACCAAATTCGGACATAACGGCGTATGTCGTCGTATGTCTGAATTTAATATCCCTACAAAACTCATATGGCCATGCAGCTTTAAAATCGATGTAAGGGTGATTTATATAAATTCTTTTTTCTCGGTATTCTCCAAGATTTGGCGCGTGGTGAATATGTGGTCAATGGTGGACTTACCAAGTACTGAATCGTCGGGCATGCATTCAACCGACCAATTTTGGAAGAGTACACCATCTCCGGTTGTCGCAATTTCACTGCCATTGAGCAGGTTGGAAAAGTGTTCCCTCCATAAAATTAGTTGAAGAGATTTCAGTAACCAGATTACCTCATTGGTCCCTGAAAGAATATGCTTCGATTTTGAAACCTTTTTTAGGTCGTAGCATCTTTTCCTAAACTTTGCCGACCAGCTTTTCAAACTATTTATGCTCATACGGGCCGTGGGCGCAATTCAGAGATATGTAACTAATCTATAAGATTTCTCTACTTTATATCTTCATATATTTCAATAGCTTGTTCAAGTTTGAGATTTGTTTCCATAGGGAAGTTTCTAAATCCATTTGTCCTACATGTAAACAATTTAAACAGCAGAAATACATCTTTTAACAGCGGGAGAATAAACATTTTCAATATAATCTTTTTGTTGCCAGCCTTCGACAGCTAATCTCGCTTTATAAATATTATTAATCTTTTGAATGTCCACTTTACGTCAATGATTCTTTTATTTTTTTGGCTTTTTGGTGATTTCTCAATTATTGCTCTGCTTTAGACTTTTCATTTTCAAGTTTATTGCATTTTTCCATTCCCTATATTCGCTACAATTTATAGCTTCTTCGAATGTACTTGGTACGTTTGCATTCACATAATTGTGACTCTATATCTGCCAACTTGTATTTTCGTTCTTTTTGATTTTCTATCATTTATTTTTGTTTCTTCATTTACGTCTCGAGGCACATTCATATTTTCATTTAATTTTTCCGTAATGTCATTTTTTTACAGCACTGACAATTTCTTTATCATAATCTACTTCTTCATCACAATCACTTTCATTTCTCATTTACATAGCTTTATAGTTCAGCCCCACTCTCACTTCTAAAATTTTCATCGATATTCAATCTATCTAAACTAATAAGCCGATTATAAACTATTTTTCACCTGCCTAGCATTAACTACTTTATTGTTAACCAGAACTCTTTAGTCATTCTTTGTGTATCCTAATAAAGCACCTAGTTCTGGTTTCTATACCACTTAGATGTCATTTTCATTACGTCGATTCTCACAAAAACTCTATTCTCGTAAATTTTTAAATTTCGAAATTTGGCTCTTTGTTAAAAAATATTTCATAGGACTTTTTTTCCTACTGTGTTTGCTATAGTTTTATTTTTAAATATGCTACTGTAGTGTTAACTTCGGGAAAATATTTTATATATTTATACCTTTCATTAAACATAGACACATATCTCTTGCAGATCTGTTATATCTCTCAACTAAAATATTTAGTTGACACACATAAGGTGAACATGGCAGTAATTGCATAGTTGAATATTTCTTTGTTCATGTATTCCTTCCATTGTACGTTGTAAATTCTTTACTCTCTTGAGTTGATTTTCAAGCAGATCAATTCATTCAAAAAATCTGCATTTCTACTTTACTTCTTGCACATTTGCTACAATTCTTGCACATTTGCTACAACCTGCAATAAATGTTAAAAAGTATTTTTCACTGCTTTACTATTTTTTAGCAATAAATGTATAATTTGCCTGGGTCACTAATTAAGTTCAATAAACATTTTTTATTGTTTTCGTTGTCGTGTTTGTAAGTTTTGAAAACTGCCGTCAGGTAGCTCCACATTAATAGGTTCTTTTAAGTCTACAAATTGTTCAAAAAATTTATAATTCATTATTATGTGGCCAGCACACCAACAGGTCTTCGTCGTCCACGATCGCTGCACTCTTCGCCACTGCTACAGTTCATTTGATAACTTATACGAATTCCATTATTATCTATGCTTTCTTCTCGGCTGCTGTTGCTCTGTGTACCAACATACCCTTTTCATATGTTCTGATTTTTTTCAGGTAAAACACACGTTTCTTATTGTTGCCGAAAAAGGTACTGGCGTCTTTTCTATTTACTATTTACGTATTTACGTATGCAACTGTTCTCTGTTCTTCTGGTATAAGATTCAAAAAGTCTTCTATATAGCTGTAGCTTGGAGTTAATGCATTCAGCATATATCTAATTTTTTGCTGCTCTTCAGCAGTATCTTAATTTTTTAATTTAATATCGTTAATATTGTTTCTATTCAAAATTTGTAGCACCGCCGATTGAGTATTGTACATTTTGCTAAATTTGTCGACCATATTAAAGGCTGAGACACAATCGCAAACATACTCAAATTGTTTATGTGAGATGGAGCTAGTTAAAAGTTTTAAATCTTTTTTGTTCCACTCTGCTTCATCATTCTTTTTCCGGGTTTGTTCATATGACCGGTTGTTTGGAATCCTTGTATGCTAATATCATCATTAGTCTCATGGTCCAGCTCGACTATTTTGTATCTTCGAAAACTTTTGTGATAAGGTCTGCGATTTTTAATTGATTATAAGTCATCTCTATACTGTTCAATTCATAAATCCTCGTGTACTGCTTTTATAATCGCTTAACATCAGTCTTTGACCTTTTAATTACAGTTTTTCTTTTTCATTCCAAGTTTAAAATTCCAACCGCGTGTCTCTCTATTTTTTCTCAAATTAAATTAAACTCTTCTCTACCTTTTTTTTATTCTTTTTCCATTTTTATACTTAAATTGCACTTTCATTTCTTTAAAACACATTTACATAATTTCTAAATTGCTTTCTTCTGGAATCTTGTTCTGATACCACATTGGATTTAATTCAGATTCTTTATTAACATAATCAGTTTACAGGACTGAGCTTAGAATACTAATGCTATAGTTGTACGAGGGTTTATATACCTTTTCGTAGAGTCACATACCTAAAATGTGCCTATATAAGAGGATAAAATTCATTATTAAATTTGTGTAACTTAGTGGAAAGAAATGAAAAAACATGAACAATAAGTATGAAAAGTGCCACCACGCTCGAACCAAATAGAACGTCGACGTTCAGTCGGAGCAGCGAAGAGAAATGCATATTTCACTGTTGTTGTGCATAAATCTCCGCCCCAACAGTAATGCAAAAGCAAACTTCTCTAATAATACCAACACAGCCTTGTACTTCAGCAGAAAGAAAGTTTTAGACTCAATTACCATTACCGCGGGCACTCGTCAATATTCTGAAACTTCCTCATTACCTGGTCCAATTAATAATAGGGACTTGATGACATTCAATTCACTTTTTCCTGAAAAACCCCAACCTTCAACCTCACAAGAGTTTCGAATAAGGGCGACTACAAAAACACTGGGTGATGCTAAAGAGCCTGCACTTAGCCTACCTACATCTGCTCCACTCCTACCTCCTTTTCGAATAAAAAACCACTTCGAATAAAAAAGAGGTAGTTGTGGTTCCAAAAAGGAGATCCGTTTTTATATTTGCGTTCATATATATTGGACAAAATTAAACAGACTAGTTTAGATATAAGGAATCTTAATTTTTCCTTTGAGAGGAGAATATCTTCATTTGATATTGATATATCGACAAATAGTTTCGATCCACTTTTGAATTATTCAATTTTGCCAAATTATGCATTTGTGCGATTGAGATAAAGCAGCGTACTTCTCGTGGCAAGGTGGCACACCTACCTGCTTCCTCAGAGTCAAAAATCTAATAATGAATGATAACTGTAATATACCCGCATACTACTAAAATGTAAGAGGATTGAACACTAAGCTCAAAGACGTATACTTGCGCAGTTTAAACTGCGAATATAAAATCCTAGTCTTCGCTGAAACATTGCTGAAACCGAATGTATTTAACTCTGGAATCTTTAGAGATGTGATTTAGTGCTTACTGGTGTTTAAACTGATTTTACCGTTGAAGAAATTCATTTTGATAAATCTAAATCGATGAAATTTCTCTGTATTCGAATAGGCAAAATTAATAGTGTTTATATTGTCGCCGGTTACATACCGCCTAATTCTGACTTCTCGACCTATTCTCTTTCTTCGTCGTGGCTAAAATCATTAAGCTCTGATGTTAAGACATCTGACATTGTTGTTTTAATTAGTGACTTCAATTTATCCAGCGCATCATATAATATCAATTATAATTTATTTGTACCTAGACGCGAATCTTTCTAAATGAGCTTTCTAACCAGCGTATTTTTCAAATAAATAGCATCCGTAATAAATTTGGAAAGGCGTTGGATTCAATATTTTTGGATGACATCCCGTTATTTTATTAAAATCGCTGTGACGCTATCGTTCTGCCTGAAGATGCTTATCATCCCTCTCTTGAATTATCTTTAGAATATCCTAATTAATTAATAATAATTTAAAATGTCCGATAAATGTTTCAAACCCATTTTGTAGTTTTTTATTTAAAAAAGCAAAGTATATTAATCTTAGAAATGCGTTATATGCGATTTCCTGGCCAATGTATATACAAAGGAAATGTAGAAGTAAGTGTTTCTCACTTCACGATCCTTAGACAGTGTGTGACTAGAGCAAATAAGCCAGCTCGTACCACATACGAATTATGGTTTAATGCGGAATTGAAGTACTTGAAAAATTAAAGGACTAGATTATTCAAACTTACAAAAAGTCCACTAAAGTTTCTCAGTATTGTACTTATTCTATAATTAGACGGAATTATAATATTGTAATTAACTCGTGCTACAAAAAGTATATGACAAGAATTCGTAATAATATTACCACAAGTCCGAGGTCATTCCATAGCTTTGTTAATTCGAAAGGAAGCACTTATGGATTTCCGTAATCTATGATACGCAGATATGTTCGCAGACTACTTCTTCTCTGTTTTTATTTAAGAAAGTTGGTGTTCTACCTTTATTACTTACCATTCGGTTAGAAGTTAAAAAATAATTAAAAAGCAACTCACCTCTGTAGTTTGGTGAGCGTTAGCATCGGTCTCGATCATCATAAGTTCCTACTGAACTTCGCCACGAGGTTTAGTACCATGTGCTGAAGAGGATCACTACCATCGTAGGGAAAGTACACAGATGCTAGCCATAGTGCTCTTCCATCTAAGTTTACGACAGTTGTCATGACATCACCATCGCTGAAATTAGGAATAATGAGGAAACTTAACTCCGATTTAAACAATATATAGGTTCTAATTTTACCTTCGCTATTTGCTGACAACTGAGCTTGGAATCAATGGCCCCCAAACCGCGCACTCTCGAGCTTGACTCTAGGATGACCGCCACGGTTGGCGCGGATGTAGTCCAATCTGGACGTCCAATTTTCGATGACTTTTTCCACATTTGTGGCCGTATATCGGCAATAACACGGCGAATGTTGTCTTCCAAATGGTCAAGCGTTTGTGGCTTATCCGCATAAACCAATGACTTTACATAGGCCCATAGAAAGTAGTCTAGCGGTGTTAAATCACAAGAACTTGGAGGCCAATTTACAGGTCGAAAACGTGAAATTAGGCGGTCACCAAACGTGTCTTTCAATAAATCTATTCTGGCACGAGCTGTGTGACATGTTACGCCGTCTTATTGAAACCACATTTCCTGGACATCATGGTTATTCAATTCAGGAATGAAAAAGTTAGTAATCTTGGCTCTATACCGATCACCATTGACTGTAACGTTCTGGCCACCATCGTTTTTGAAAAAGTACGGACCAATGATTCCACCAGCCCATAAAGCGCACCAAACAGTCAGTTTTTCTGGATGTAACGGTGTGTCAACATACACTTGAGAATTACCTTCACTCCAAATGCGGCAGTTTTGTTTGTTGACGTAGCCATTCAACCAGAAGTGCGCTTCATCGCTAAACAAAATTCGCTTATGAAAATCGGGAGCAACGGTAATCTCGTTTTGGGCCAATTCCACGAATCTACGCCTTACTTTATGAATTCGTAATGACTTGCCAAACCAAACTAAGAATAAATCACTTCACAGCTGTTAAATCGGTCGTCATCTTGAAAAGTATAGCCAACTTAAAGTTCTATATCTCTACAAAAACACGCTTTATCTCCGATGGATCACCGGTAAATGAGCCCATTAGTCGTCGGAGTTTTCCTTGTTTATTTGGTATTTGTGATTTATTTTCTATAACAAACTTGACCTTTTATAAAGTATATATGTTAATGATTAAATAAATACTGGGTGTGTCATGCGAGGTGTATTATTTGCAATTGGAACTACCTCTACGCCGCTATGTCTGGATTTCATATTCCTACAACACTCATACGGCTATGTAAACTGACAATGGATAATACAATACAATCCGGGCACACTTTTTTACAAGATGGAAAGACAAGCAGATATTTCATCAAATAAACAGTCATCGCGGCTCGGCTCCAATGCCACTGTTGACGGTATTAATAGCACAAACAAGGTTAGCCTTGAAATCCAATGTAGAATTACTCTTTCCAACAGGTGCTATTTCGGACTGAGTAGGCATTTGAAAATTAAAGCCCTCTCTCTACGAACCAAAATCACACTCTACAAGTCGCTAATCATTCCCGCCATGACATATGGTATAGAAGCTCGGACGATGTTATCATCCGATGAGCAGGCTTTAAAAGTATTCGAGAAAAGTTTTGTGGAAGATTTATGGTCCTTTGCGCATTTGCAACAGCCGTAGAAAGATGAGCTGTACGAGTTATACGACGTCATTGACATAGTTCGGTGAATTAAGAGACAGTAGATTCGCTGGATGATAGTGCTCCAGCTTTGAATGTACTAGATGGAATACTCGCAGGTGGAGGCAGAGGAAAAGGAAGACCTCCACTCCGTTGGTAGGATAAGGTGGAGTACGACCTGCTTTTACTTGGTATTTCCAACTGCCACCAAAGAACGAAGAAAAGAAACAAATGGCGCGCTATTGTTGAAAAAGATGAATAATAATAATGCAAGATGATGTCCAATTATTAATTTCTTAACCCTTGTGGTCTAAGTTTTTGTTAGTAACATCAATCCAAATATTAAAATTTATAATTGCTATACTAAATTCTTTTGAATTGCTGTTTGCATTGGATCTATAATGATTTTTTTATTGCTCATCATATAAGTAGTTGGAATCTATATCTTGAATTATATTATATATTTTATATTATGCTTTCCACAAATATATTGAATCTCGTCTGTGAATTGTCCAATATTTTCTAAATATCTAATTTGACGAGGAGATCTATCTGCTGCTTCCTCCATCGACACCTTTTGCTGGTTCTTTCACACCAATTCGAATACTTCCCGTATATTCGTGGCCTTGTCTCCTGGAGTTGTGGCTGTTTTGCTTGTACTCGCAGCTCGTTGCTGATTCGGCCTATATGTTCGGCATGTATGGCACTATTGGAAATAACTCTTGATGTCCCTGAACATCCCTGGCCATTAATAACGTGTCCTTGCATTTGCAATTGTTCGCCAACCTTTATGACCGCATACACTGCTCTTGTGACCGCATTCCTGTGTCCGTATGTTTCGTCGACCGCCACGTCCAGCAGAATTGTTCTGATACTCATATGCCAAGTATCAATTTTTACCGCATCATCTACCCTCCGTCCGTTGATTCAATCGATTAGAGTGTAACTTTCGGTGGCTCTCCCTCTCTATCTCGCTATTTTTTCGCTATCTTTGGCCAGACTTACTCCTTCGCTTCTTCTCTTCCAACCGTGAAGCACGGCTCCACGCGGGTTGTCTACCGCATCTCGCACAACGGTTGCTCACGTTCCCAGGGCGCACCAAGTGGACGCAAGAGTAGGAACTGATTATAGCACTGCGACTGTAACTGCATACCCAGAAGCATGACTACACCCCATTACAGGTCTATATTGCAATAGGCAAGGTTATACCACACATACTTCGTTCATTATGAACTATTCAGCATTTATATACTTATATATATATATATATATATATATATATATATTTGGCGCTTTGTAACCGCTGAAGCGATTTTTGGCCGAGCTCCTCCTCCAATTTGTGGTTTTTGCGTCTTGATGTTTACACCAACAAATGGAGGGACCTACAGTTTATTCTAAGCCGCCTCCGAACGGCTGATGGATTTTTATGAGGAGCTTTTATTTCATGTCAGAAATACACCCGGAGGGCTTGACATTCCCTGCCGAAGGGCGACCGCAATTAGAAAAATTTTATTTTATATAATTTTGGATGTTGCTCGAATCTGGGCTCGAACCCAGGCCTTCCGAATGGCAGTACGCAATGCTAACCACTCGGCTATCGCGGCTGCCTTCAGCATTTACTCCATAAAAAATTCGATTGCTTTTAGCAAAAACATCCTGTTACCAACCTTATTGTGTGGATGTTAACTGTATGCTAGATATGACAGTCTGTATTGTAATATACTAATGATCTCTACAATAAGGGCGCCATATCCGTATGTAGTCAGATAACGTAGAATAACGAGAAGGACTAATTACGAACAAGCGTGTAAAACGTCAAGAATAAGCCAGAACTTCTCAAGAGAATTTCACCACAGCCGCCAGAATTTAACAGATATGAGCGTAGTAACAATAAATATGCTCAGAAATGTATCTGAATAACATTGTTATATGTTAACCATAGATAAATTAAATATTATTTTCAAAGTATTAAAAAAGTTTTATAATAGAGATGAAGGAATCAAAACTTATTAATATGTTTCATACGTTTTTCAGATTTCTTTATTATCTGATAGCAAAAATTAAATTATCTGATGAAAAAAAAAGTTGATTTGCCGTCGGAATTTCCCAATAGCGTTTTCTAGAAATGTTGGTTATTCGTGAATGTTTTTGCAATTATAAATATTATTAACTTATAAACATAAAGTAAGTTCGAAGATAAATACTAAAATATCAATTAATAGTTTAATATGCCGTAATATGACATAAATATGTAAATGTGCTCGTATATACACTACCGAAAATATTGACCTTTGAATGTGTTGGTCTTGGCTTCAGCTCAACTTTAATTTTTGATTTTTTGTAGTTTTTGTCATCGTCGCGGAAAAGATGTTTGTTGATGGCGGTTGAATCAATACGTATTAAAATGCATGAATGTATTTTTTTTTACATCGTCGTCATTTCAACATCAATTTCTAATATTTGGCTTAATTTGTCTTCGCCTTGAGGAAAGTGCTTGTTGATGAAGAGTAGAGGGAAAGAGGGTTTGTATGCAGTATTTGTTTTAGTTGCTTTTCTTCTTACAGCAAATAGCTTATCCAACAACAACATACATTTGCATGCCCTTTTCTATTAAACCCGTTACATTCATGTGCCGTTGACAAGCATTGCTTCAAATTCTTGTGACTTCGACTAAAGCAAGGCAGGCAATTCCTTGCCTTCCCGCGTACCCTATCTGTCCACAAGCTGAGGATGATGATGACAAAATTGGTAAAAAATTATCCAGTGAAGACACAAAATTCTTTAACTTCTAATTTTTAATACTTTGGTTTGTAGAAGAGGTGTGTGAAGGGAGATGTTTGCGTTTGTCATGAGAAGGGCATTTTTTGCATTTTATGTATAAACATATGTATGTATGTATGTACATAAATTTCATCTTATGTGCGTATAAATATGCGTTTGGATATGTGCATGCATGCTTGTTCTTACTACGCTTATTTGTGTATACGTATGTAAGCTCATATGTAGATATGACTGAACTAATTTCGATTTGCTTACTTAGTTTTATATTAGCCCTCAAAAATAATTAATAGCCCTCAAAAATAAAAATTGAATTAAATTAAATATTTAGATATAATATATAAGAAATTTAAAAATTATTAAAAGTCAAAAACCAAACATTTTTAAGGTCACAAATTGCTGGTACTAACCATCTGTATGCTTACATTTATCTTGCATAGGCTTTATCAATTTTACAGTTATTTTGCATGTATTTTCTCATTTTACATACAATCTAGCTTTTTATGCTATTTCGAGCATGATTTCTGGCAGCTCACTGTTAAAGTGCGGTGAAATTCCTCTGAGATTTCATGGGGGGAATTCCCTCTTCAGTTCTAGGCTAATTAGAAAATGGGAACGATTTGACAAATAGTACGCATTGATCCTTCTCGTTATTCTACGTGCTCTGGTTTAGTGTAAAACGTAAAATTAGACGATTTGCTAAAGTTAAATTGCCTAATGCCACTTCACTAAGTCATTAACTCACAGAAGCCATATAATTTACTTAGCAGGAAGTACAGTTGTTTGTATCTGAATGTCAGTTCTTTGTTTTTGCTATTCGTCTTTGGAACGCTCTACCACCGAAGACCAAAATCATTCGATTAGTACCAAATTTATAGATTAACATATGTATGTACTCTAATAAAAGGTTGTTAATAAGCACGCACATTTGTATGTTTCAAACCTTTTACTTGTAAATTTATTTAATTTTTTTTATGGAAAAGGAAAGTTTTAATGTAATAACGAAGGTGTTATTATTAATTTTTAACTATTAAAATAATATAAATAAATAATAAATGTAATATAAATTATGGTTGTGAGTTTCAATACAATGAAAACTAAAAATAAATGAATAATTATCATTAATTTCAAGACAATCCTAATATACAATTTAATTAAATATAAACGATAAAGTACAAAAAATATATTTGTGGGAGCTTAGCTTCTTTCTTTCTTCACCTTCAACTTAGAACTAACTATTCAATGTAAAGCTAAGCTCCTCGGTCTAAGTTGCTACCGTCTTTTCTCATACTTTTGATTTACACGTTCCACGACGTCGGCAAATTTGTCTTGTGTTGTACTAAAGAATGTTAATGCAATGTTATAAATATATAGATATATGTGTCATATGTGTACGCTAACAAGCCCATTTGAATTCAAAAATCCTCGTTTCTTTTTCCCTCATTTGATATGATATAGATATTACCTATATTGGCTTTTACAAAATGAGCTGCATATGTGATATTTAAAATTTCTCTTTTATAATTTATAATTTTTATTTTAATTGAAATAATTTTCGATTTCATTACACGAGTCCTTTTAAGATTATAATAATACGACTATTATTTGTATTATTTGTAATTTTATTCACCTTCCCTATTGCTAATGATTATTATTTTTTCAATATTTATCTAATTTATTTATTCATGATCAGCATGGTCCGGACTTCCCGCAGTACATTTTCACACGGTATCTTAGAAATTTAGTTACCTCTTGGATTTATTTTCTCTTCCAAGGTTATTTATATGGGTTTTTTATTTGAGATATTAAAAGGAATGTGAAAGGCGAATTGGGATTTCTGTGCAGTGCGTCAATTTCCGTAGTCGCACAATTTGAACCCGTGCCATAATAAAAAAAGGTTAAAGTAAAAAATATCATTTTTCTTTTAAAGCAATTGTCAGATATCACGTGTGACAAAAAAACACATATACAACAACATTTATTATCATTGGTGATCATATATGTCCTCTCATATAACGTGTTTAGTTAATAAATTCACTCGCATTCTATTTGCTCTAATAATTTTTATCTTACTTGACTAAAAGTGTTTTTTTCTGAACACGTTTATAATGCTATATTTGAAATTATTAAAAAAAAACTTAACTGAAAGATGCATGCAATATTGTTTATACATGTAAAAGAAAATATATTTTATATTTCTCTTTAGGAAAATATGAGCCACAATACTTTTTCACTCTACATAAACTGAGGAGTTAACTTATTAAAAAGCTTTTTAAATTTCATTTTAGAAAATATTTATAAGACTCTAAAGAAAGCATTGATAGTTTAACTCAGTATTTGCTGGGTTGAGTTGTAGCTTTTACATATTTTACTGTTACTTTATAAATTCAAACCGCATTTTCTTATGCATATTCTACTAACTAATTATTATTTTAATCTGAAGAGAAATGATTAAGTAAAAAGTAAAGAAAAAAGATTTAATATTATTTGAATATCATACTATCATAAGTTAGTTTTTTGTTGTTGTTATATTAAATTATGCCCAGCATTCCGTAGCCACATCTTCAATCAAGATAAGAAAGAAGGGCTGTCTTTAGCATTGACGGAGTCTTTCATCTACATATCAAATTTATTGTATTATTATTTTATTTGCTTATATTTAGTTAAAATGTTGGCCAAGAGTAGTTGCACATGCAATTATATTCTCATAAGCATATGTTATAGCTTAATAGTTGCAATGGTGCAACAGCATTTGTTTTGTTACCTTACCTTGATTGAATTAATTAATGAAAATCGCAAATAAAGTTATTATAATTGCTGCAATAACTGAGGTTATTAGCCAAATATTAATTTGATATGATTTTTTGTGGAAGATAAGTTCTTGAATTTTCTGAGCGTTTTAAATTTTGTTAACAATTTAATCATAGAATGTTGCGTTTTATTAATATATGGTTTAAAGTAATTTTTGTGTAAAAGATTTATTGAAATTTTTGTAAGTCTCAGTTTTATATAAATGTGTTATTTCATTACATGTACTGCTTACATCAAGTATTCATGTTTTTTACAATTAGTAAGCCCTTTTCAACTTCTATTATTTCCTCTTTATTATTTTTAATTCTTCTAAAAAAATTCTTATAAAACAAAAATTTGAGACTTTTAGACTCTTTTAATATAGATTTTTTAACGTTATTATTATTTCTGGGTCATGTTCGCTATTTAATTTGAGCTTTTCTGATAAATAAAGGGTGTTTTTTATAGAGGTATAGAACTTTAAGTTGGCATTACTTTTCAAGATGGCGACCGATTTAACAGCTGTCAAGTGATTTATTCTCAGTTTGGTTTGGCAAGTCATTACGAATTCATAAAGTAAGGCGTAGATTCGTCGAATTGGCCCAAAACGAGATTACCGTTGTTCCCGATTTTCATAAGCGAATTTTGTTTAGCGATGAAGCGCACTTCTGGTTGAATGGCTTCAAGTGTATGTTGAAACACCGTTACATCCAGAAAAACTGACTGGTTGGTGCGTTTTATGGGCTGATGGAATCATTGGTCCGTACTTTTTCAAAAACGATGGTGGCCAGAACGTTACAGTCATGATTACTAACTTTTTCATTCCTGAATTGAATAACCGTGATGTCCAGGAGATGTGGTTTCAACAAGACGGCGCAACATGTCACACAGCTCGTGCTAGAATAGATTTATTGAAAGACACGTTTGGTGACCGCCTAATTTCACGTTTTCGACCTGTGAATTGGCCTCCAAGTTCTTGTGATTTAACACCGCTAGACTACTTTCTGTGGGGCTATGTAAAGTCATTGGTCTATGCGGATATGCCACAAACGCTTGACCATTTGGAAGACAACATTCGCCGTGTTATTGCCGATATACGGCCACAAATGTTGGAAAAAGTCATCGAAAATTGGACGTCCAGATTGGACTACACCACGCCAGCCGTGGCGGTCATATGCCAGAAATCATATTTAAAATGTAATGCCATAAGATTATCTTTCGGATAAATAAAATTCATGTCAATCGAATAATCCATCGTTGTTTTATTGCAACTTAAAGTTCTATACCTCTATAAAAAACACCCCTTATATGTTTCGCTATACTTATATTTTTTGTAAATTATATTGAAATTATGTTACCTGCGGAAGCGGCTGTTCCTAGTTCAGTATTCTCTAACTTAGATATATCGATATCGTATTTGTTTATTTCTTCGGGTGTTATAATGTTGGCTAAATTATTTTGAATGTGCTCCATGCATTACTAAGTGCTTTTAATTCTTAGTAAAAGGTCTACATTTAAGAGTTATTTATAAATATAGTCACATGCGGACCACTCGCATGAACACCCTACACAACACATACCCCCACACATTCCTACACTCACAAGACGCTCCAAATACTCCCACACATTCCCACACCACAATCCAGACTTTGTTGACATAATAGTCACGTATGGGTTCAGCTTACAAGCAGAATGCCGAAGACCAACAACAACAATACTGAAGAATAGATGCAGTTGTAGAAATAAACAAACTGCAGTTACTTTATTTGTATCCGTTATTATTCTATTTACTTAAATTAAGATTCTATTTACTTAAGCTAAGATTGGTATATGTATCTCAAAAAGTGATTTAATAAAAGAGTTGTAAAGATACACTCTACAAAAGCACAAGCGTCTTTTATTAACATAACTAGGGGCAGAGTTGTAAAGATACACTCAACAAAAGCACAAGCGTGGTTTATTAACATAACTATATCCCGGTTCTCATATTGTACTCGGTTAGTTTCAAGGAAATTTGTTTTTTATCTGACTCTTTTGAGTTTTTTGGATATTTTCAAAAGTTTTGTTAAAGCTGTAATTTTATTTATTTATATAAAGCGCTGATGGCATTATGACTTTTTGTACAATGAGTTTAAGATTTGTTTCTATGTTTTGCCCAACATCGTCGTTCATGGTTTCATATAGACATTTCATTCTTGTTCCTAAAATTTTAGTTCGTAGTGTCTAAATTCTTGTGTTAATAATATTGCTCAGTTCAGAATCTTTGATTAATTATTTTAATGCATCAATAATATTTCCTATTTCCTGTGGTCTGATTATGTATAGTATAATATCAAAATTTTTTAGTATTTGTACATTGTCAAGATTTATTTCCGCAACTCTGTCCTCGTTTTTTATTTCCTCAGTTATTATCGAACTGTTCACTCCTATAATCAAAAGAAAGTGTTGATGTTGATTGACCTGTAAATTTTCAAGTCCTTTTATTATTACTACTGTGGGTATTCTGAAGTAGTAGTTTTCAACATATAGGTTCATGCTTGTCTCTAAGGACTCTGAAATTTTTTACATGTCCTGTGATTTTTTCTTCAATATAATCCTTTCTTTTAAGGTTAATCTTGTTTATGATTTTTATTTGGCTCCTACGAACGAAGATTTTTCTTTTAATATACATTTTTTTCTTGATAAGTTCTGGGACTTTAATTCCATAATTCAAAATTTTTCTTCTATCGTAATGGGAAGTACTTCAATTTCAGAGTTTCGTGTGTGACTATTGGGCTTGGTAAATTGTACTTCTACTTCTTCTTCTCTTAAAAAATCCTTTAATTAATTATTAATTAATTTCGGTTTACCTCCCATCGCAATAAAAATTCTTAAAGCTTCCACGAACGTTATACCAATTTTGTCCTCTAAAAATGTCACAGCAAAATTTAAAAATTTATCAATAAGAGTCATGAAGTTATGTACACATATAACACAATTGTTTATAAAGTTTTGGATAATTTTTATAGTATATGAGCTTTTTTAATCCTTCCTAGTTTTCACTGATGCCTAAGTAGCCACTTTAAAATTTATTTTTCTGTTAAATAATTCTATTACTTTTGTTTGTACTTTATTATATTCGCTATGAGGGAGCTCGGAAAAGATTCTACTTTTTGCTGATTTGAGGTATCTTCGGAAATCATCGACATAAATCCGCTGTTTATATCATCTAAGCTAATGAATATCTTTCTTTTGTATCCAATAATTTCCATCTCTCTACTCTTGTATTCGGTTAATATTACTTGCGTATCGAAAGGATTAACCACTGTATCTAAACTTGTATGTTGTTTGATGTTTTCCTTGCCTTTGATGTAACCAACATTTTATCATATTCTCCTAACTTCAGTATGAAACTTCAGTATGTAATTTTGGATTGGTATCCTTTCCTCTATATTTAGTTTGTAGCCGGTTACGTGGTTGATGTTAGTGAGTCGAATTTTCTGTAATAAATATAGAGTCTAAAATAATTGACAGCCCATACTATTCCAAGAAGTTCATTTCTGTTTTCGAATATTTCTTTTTACGGTCATTCAAGGACCTACTTATGTAGCAAATAGGATGACCTAATTGTAATAATGTAGCTCTTGGTTGATAGCTTCAGCTATTTTTGCGTAATTTCCTATGAATTTACGATAGTATCTATCCTGTACTCCTAGAAATGATTTGATCTGTTTTACTGTTTGTGACAGGTTAAATTTTTGTGTAGTCTTCCTTTTAGTGGGGTTAGGTTTTACTCCTTCAGTAGTCAAAATGTGTCCTTAATATTCTGTAGTGGTGATAAAGAAGTTACTTTTGTTAATTTGAATTCGTTAGTTATGTTACCTTGGTATTTAAAAATTTTCTATATGTTGTTGATGTGTTCGGCACTAGAATTAACTGGTACTAAAAATAAGGATGTCGTCCAAGTCCAAGGCATATTCTAATAATGTAGTTTCTTAGGACGGATTCATTAACATATTTAATCTAAAGGGCATACGTATAAACTCCAAATGTCCTAGTGGTGAAGAAAAATCTGTTTTCTGTCGGTCTTCTTCCCTTATAAGGATTTGGTGAAATGTTTGGTAATAGGAAATTTGTCGTTCACTGTAATGTCATTTAAAGCCCTATAGCAATTTTTTATCGTCTTTTTTTCTGAACTATCCATAATGGAAAATTATATGGAGCGCAACTTTCCTTAATTGTTTCATATTCGAGCATTTCCTTCATTTGTTTGTTTATTTCTTCCTCGTGGATTTGAGCGTAATGATACACTTTAGACGGGTATATCTGTTTTCGTGTTGTATTATGGTTATGTCTATTTGTATCCTTTGGGGGGAATGTACATATGTCCTCATAGTTATGCGGATATGTGTCGAGAAATTTCGTCCATATTGTGGATTTCTATATATCCTTCTTTGAGATTAATTTTTTCACCCAATGGTTTAAATATATTTTGTTTAAATATTCCGTTAATATTTTTGTTCGTAAGACTTTTCAATTTCCAACTAATAAAATTATTTTTATTGAATTCTTTTGGTAGAAGTATTTACGCCTACAGTTCCATTCAAAGTTCGTTTTTACCAGTTTATTTCGTTTATATTCCTTCAGTTTATTTTCTCCACGGAAAGATGTGTTTGAACCTGTGTCTATTATGCAAGTTATTTTGTCTATTCCTACTGTCAATTTGGCTAGGTTATGGAATTGGCTGCTGACCGAAAATTTTCGTGGATATCCTCTTTGCGGTTGTAATAGCCGAATGGTTAGCATTGCGTATTACAATGCGGAAGGCCTGGGTTCGAGTCCATGTTGGAGCAACATCCAAAATTATAAAAAATTTATTTAAATAAAAACTCGTTTTAAAAATCCATTGTCCGTTTGAAGACGGCTTAGAATAAACTGGTGGTACCTCCATTTGTGGGTTAAAACATCAAGACGAAAAACCACAAATTGAAGGAGGTGCTCGACCCAAAATCGCTTCAGCGGGTACAAAGCGCCAAATATATATATATATATATATGTATATATATATATATATGTATATATATATATATATGTATATATATATATATATGTATATATATATATATATATATATTCTATATATCTTCTATGTTTGAATCGCCTACTCTGTTTGAAATTGCGACTGAATTGTCTAGTATTAGTTCTCATTTGCCTGGATTGACCTGAGGCTAGTTACTTGTATTTAGGATTATTGTACGGGCCCTTGCTTAGAGAGAGTCTATGTTTATTGGTACTGTTTTTATATCTACTAGTCGTTCATGTCTTTTCTCATAGGTAATAAGCTTCTCTTAAAGGTGTTTCGTTCCTACTATGTATGATGCTTGCTAGATTTTGATTATCCTATTTAAAAAAGTTTTTAAAACAATTGACTCATTGTTTTTGGGGAGCAAACTCCTGTGTTTTTCTATTATCTTGTTCGTACTTGGTATTAAGTTTATCTAATATACCTCTTAAGGATTAAAATCTCTTACATTATTGTTTCATTACATTACATTATTGCTTCGTAGATTTATTGTTTGATTGTACAGGTTATGGTACGTCTCCTTAACTCCATGGTTCCTGATTAGGTTATCCAACCTTGGAGATGACCCGAAATGCATTTAAAGGTCCTTGTATTTTTATCCTTACATATTTCTGGAACTGACGAGGTCTCGTTGAAGAGAGGGAGTATACTTCTACTTTAAGTCCCGTAATTCTTGAAGCCACTTTGATAAGCTCCGTGACTGATATTGTCAGTATTTGTTGTTGTTCGATTACGTTCACAGTTTATGCTGATGTAAATTTTTCCATCGGTAGATTTTTTTACAGTTATTTATTGCCAATCCTTTGGTTATTTTTCTGTGTGGTGATCCTTTGGGATTCTATGGGTTCTAATCAATTCATCAGAATTATTTCCTTTATTTACTCCGCCAATTTTGTCGTTGGTTCATCCAGATTCGAAAAAATATCTTTATTACATTTCACTACATAACTTATTATTCAGTCTTTTACACTCTTTACAATTTATATTTCTAATATTTATATGTGTTATTGTTAACTCAATTGTTTTGATTGCTTATATTTAGTTACAATGTTGTCCAAGTGTCGTTGGATAAGCAATAATAGGTTAATAAGCATATTGCTTAATAGTTGCAATGGTGCAACGACATTTGTTTGTTGTGTGTCACTTTACGTTGTCCAGTCCACCAACATGTATGTGTGTTTGGTAGATGCACCGAAGATGTGTATGTTGAAATAAAAGCGAAAATAAAAGAAACCAAAGTTATTAGTATCTACTATAAATTCTTCATTGAGCGTTAATTAGAAAGTACAGAGATTATCTGTGGATGGCGTGGTCGCTGTGTGGCACATAAAATATGTTGCTCAGAGTCTAAAAACGGATTGATTAAAATAGGGGCAATTAGAATGGGCCGAACCTCCAAACAGCTGTTCTTACTTACAATGCTTGGCGGGAAACTTCTCTAAACTACTTTTGAGAACCGTGGTCAGCTTCTTTGGCTACGGTATTTTAATAGATAGCCGATAGTCGAGTGGTTAGCTGTGGCGTACTGCCATTCGGAAGGCCTGTGTTCGAGCCCAGATTCGAGCAACATCCAAAAATTACAGAAAATAAATTTCTCTAATTACGGTCGCCCCTCGGCAGGGAATGTCAAGCCCTCTGAGTGTATTTCTGGCATGAAATAAAGGTCCTCATAAAAATCCATCAGCCGTTCGGAGGCGGCTTAGAATAAACTGTAGGTCCCTCCATTTGTTGGTAAAAACATCAAGACTCAAAAACCACAAATTGGAGGAGGCCGAAAATCGCTTCAGCGGTTACAAAGCGCCAAATATATATATAAATATGATTATATAAACATATTAGGGCGGAGACCTAAACATCTGTAGAGCACTAAGTTTCACGCTCCTAATTTTTCTGATAATTTTTGCAAGTTACCTTAACTCGTTTTTTCAATATCTTCAGGGATAAATGTTACGTTTCTACTAAAAGATATTGTGGCGAAAATGCGCAGCGAATGTCAGGTGAAAGAGAGAAGCCGATAACTGGCATATTCTAGAGAGTGAATCGAGAACAATCGTTATCGAGAACAATTCGATCATTCTAGACGGTAGTTACGAACAATCGAATTAGTATAAAAGGGCGAAACAGAACTGCAGAACTAATCAGTCGTAAAGTGAACTCGTTGATGATAACACTACTGTGGAATAGAAGCAATGGAATTTGAAGGCATCGACTTGAATCAATACCAATTCCGTCGCGAGTACGAAAAGGCATCCATGAAGGATATAGATTTTGCGAAGGAGTCGGAGCAGCCATAATATAAGATTCAAAAAAGGCTCCTAGCTCATCTATGGGTATAAACATGAACATGTTGTTGGCTGTAATTTCACAAATCAATGCCAACATGTCACAAAACATGAATGGTCAGGATGCCAAATTTCTCAAAAGTTGGATGCACAGGCCGCCCGTAATTCACAGAGCATGTCTGCAATGAATGTCAGCATTACATCACAAATGCAAGACCAGGAAGCGCATATTTCATCTCGGCTCATACAGCTTCAAGTTCTGCCAAAGATTCCTCAGAACTGAATGTAAGATTAGTATTTGAATGAGTAGAAGCACCATTCTTTGACGGCACAATTCCTTTACAGATCTTTAAGCTCCAATTCGAGAAGACGGCTAAGCTAAATAATTGGAGCATTGAGAAAAAATCCGCTGCACTATTTGTTGCGTTGAAAGGATCTGCAGTGGAAATTTTGCTGACTATCTCCGAATATGAGAGAGAAAATTATGGCGCAGTAATGCGATTTCTGGAGAGATGCTATGGTAGCGAATGCAGGAGGCAAATTTACCAGATGGAGTTGGAACAGCGTGACTAAAAACACAACGAATCTCTCCTGGAGTATGCTTCGGAAATTGAGAGATTGAATTATTTAGCGATTGGGTTAAAATCCTGAGGTTCATCAGCGGAATAAAAGACATATGAGAATCCAATGTTAATGAAGATTATCAGTCTGAGTGGCTGCCGATTATTATTTATTTAACTGCTCAGTGATCGGACTCGAAGAATTTGGGAAATCATCGAAGTTAATTTAGAATAATGGTAACATGATACAATTTTTATTAATATAAAAACTCAAATGTTCATTTAAAGATTGGAATAAAAAAAATATCGGAATGTGTTAAATATTACAAGTGTACCAAAGAATGCGTGTATATTAGTAAACATTGAACCCTGCCAGCCAAGACTACCCACTTTCCCCTTAAAATCACAAAAATGTACAAACATATTCATAACTTTTCGCTCTTTTATCCACACAATTACAATATTTTCATTGTCAATTTTGAAAATAATTTTCCTATTAACAGAACTTCTGTTGACATTTTGTTAATTTGAAAATAAAAATTTTGTGAAATTCGGTGAAATTTTTGTTGATTGCGGATTGTTTTTTAAGGTAAGCATATTAATGTTAATTAAGAAACTAATTTTATATTTCATTTAATGTTTTCTTAATTTACAGAATTGAATTTAGTATATGGGGTCGGGATGCTGTAGCATTGCAATGCAACAACATTTTTGGTGAGTTTATTTGTATATCTTGATTTTTGGTGTGCATATCGTGTGTTTGCTATAGCAAAAAAATTAAATGAAATAGAAAAGTGCAGAGCATCAACATGTTACTTTATATGTACTAATGCTAAACAACAACACGAATTAGAATCATATTTTCTTTTAATTTCAGAATCTCCTGATCCAGACATAAAGGAACGTCATAGTTATCTAAGAAATGTGCAAATTTTTGTTATTAATTATTATTATTTAAACTTCGTTTAAAAAAATTGTATATTTTGTTTAATTTTCATTCAATGTATGCATATGTTTGTATATATTGTTACGATTTTGCTAAATCAACCTCGATGACTTCCCAAATCCTTCGGGTCCGATCACTGCATTGTTAAATAAAAGTCGGCAACTATATTTGCAGTTTATTATTTTATAAAGAATTTATTCAATGTCATTTTATTACTCAGTATCTAACAATTTAATTCACAATAAACTACACTATTTACAATCACTTGTATTACAACGTGCACAATGTTCTATTTTTGCTTCACAGTAGTGTAATCAACAACATGTTCACTTCGCATTTTCGCCACAATATATAACAAAAAAATAAACAATAATAAAAAGTAAACAGAGAAAATTTAAAAAATTCAAAATTTGTTTTGACAATTTAAAATATATTGCATTCAAATGTGGGTAAAATCTCCACTCTCTTTAATAAAATGCTTATGTTGTATGTATTTATTTTTGTTATATATTTTTACTACGTGTCTATATTGTGACTTTATGGATATTACTAAGTACAATCGATTGTTATTAGTGAAATTGCCCCAGAAGGCCGGCTTTCAGTGGATCAAGGTCACATGTTGAATGAATAAAACTCCTAAGTCAAGCAGCAGGTTCCATTTTTACACATACGTTCCATACCCATCAAAAACCATCTAACCGATCGCAGTCCCTACACGAAGTTACATTTGCGCAATAAGTTTTATACTCGTATAAATTAACTAAACTCCTTTTGTAAAGAATTAAAAAAAACGAATTTTTATTTAATTGATCGTCTTTATTTATTGAAAGTAGCAGGTAAACTGACTTTTGTATTACAATCATTTTCCATTAAACCTATTGGTTAATATTAAAATTAATATATTTATAATTTTCAATTTTCATTTTGCCCAGTCAGCACCGGACGTGTTGTTTTAATTTCGGTTAAAAAATTTTTTTTTTTAAACAATTGCAGTCTTTGCTTTAAAATTCGGTTGCTCATATTTCGCAAGAAATTGGTCTGCAGCAAGTGACAGCAATTTTGTAGATAAGGTTAAATCGTTTTCTTTTACGTTTGCAATTTTAATTTTTTTTATTTTGTTTCTGTTGTTAACACTTCCCCTCTTAGATCGACTTCCACTGTCAATTTTTATTTTTTTTTTTCAAAAAAAAGGTATGTTATTGTATGTTATTAAATCTGATAGGTAACCTTGGAGTAGGCTTCGAAAATTTTTTGTTTGGAGCAATGACCGGAGTACGTTGCTCTTTTGAGTCATTTGTTATAATTGTCGTACGAATGCTTGAAGGTTTATTGTTACAGCATATTTTTATTGTTATTGTGACTACTACAATAATAAATATTAGACCGTAGATCGTGGATTGGTGAATCATTGATTCAACTTCAAGGTATTTAATCATTTTAGTGTTGTTTAATTGAAGTTCGTCCATCTTTTCTAATGAAAGAATGCAGCGTTGGTGTTAAGGAATTTATTGGTTCTAATAAAGGAGGTCTAGACAAGCAATCAGCTACTACATTTTCTCTTCTTGGTTTTAATTTGAGCTCATGGTTGATTTCCTCAAGGATGGTTTTCCATCTTCTGAGTTTACTATTGGTGTTTTTATTACTTAAAGCGTATGTGAGAGGCTGGTGGTCGGTATAAATGTTTACTTTTCTAGAACCATAGAGGAAATTTCCTAGAAGGGAGTTTAAGGACTTTAAGGCCCATATGATAGCCAGCATCTCTTTTTCATTCGTGGCGCAATGCTCTTCAGCTTTACTCAATGTTCTTGAGGGAAATATGATGGGTCTTTTATTTTGCGACAAGACAGCTCCTATGGCAACATTTGACGCGTCTGTCGTCAAGTCAAATTTTTTTTCGAAATTGGGATAAGATAATACAACTTCCTTCGAAACTAGAGCTTTTTTTAGGTTGCTAAATGTCGCCATTTCTTCTTGACCCGATTCAATAAGCTTGTTTTTAAAGAGATTTTTGGACACTTGTCCATCTTCTCCTCTTAAAAGCGCTGTTAGGGGCTTTCTATAATAACCGAACATACCAAGTGCTGATCTTAAGTCCTTAAGAGTTCGAGGTGGTGGAAAATCTAAAATGCAGTGGACCTTTTTTTGATTTGATTTTATTCCGTCGACACTAACTATGAATCCTAGAAATTCTATTTCTTTTTTTAAAAATTCACTTTTGTCTAGTTGAACTATTAAGTTAGCATTTTCCAGGGTTGTGAACACTTTTTCAAGGTTTTCAAAATGTTTTTCTTCAGTTTCACCAAAAATCACTATATCGTCTATATAGACGTAACACCTTATTCCTATGTGTTCCCTCAGAATATCATCAACCCTCTCTAAAATATTGCAGGTGCGTTTTTTAATCCGAAAGGAAGACGCACATATTCAAATTTTCCATTATTAATTGAAAAAGCAGTTTTCTCTATATCAGACTCTTTTAATGGTATCTGATGGAATCCGCTTTTCAAATCTATTATTGCAAAGAATTTTTTTCCTAGGTTTGAAAGGACCTCGTTTATCTCGGGAATAGGATACTTAAGATAAGTTTTCTGTAATCTGTTACTAGTCTGTGTTTTTGTTTCCCTGATGCATCTAATTTTTTTGGGACTATCCAAACAGAAGAGTTGTATGGTCTAATAATGCCATCTCGAAGTAATTCTTGAACTTGTTCTTCCACTTCCTCTTTTAGTGCCATGGGGTATGGATAGCTTTTTGAATAAATTGGGGTATCAGTTGTGGTGCGAATTTCGCCTTCTACTTTTGTTGTAAACGTTAACTTTTTATTTGGGTCTGCAAATAGGTTTGGGCATTTTTCTATAATGTCATTTAGTTTTTTTGTTTGTTCTTCACTGAGATGTTGGGTTCTTAGTTCCACGTGGCAAATATTCTCAGAGAACTTTTGTTTTAATGGAACAAGAATATTTGGTTGGATAACGATAAAGTTAGATCTTGTAAAAATTACTGCGTCAAGCTCTCTAAGCATATTATGCCATCATACGAGATCAAGCTCGGCAATATGAACAATTTTATCTCACTATTATTGTTAAAAAGGTCAATATTTAAATGGTGGGTTATTTTCACTGTACCACAAACTGATTTTACGAAAAATGGTTTTTGATTTTGTATGGGGTTTTTTATATGCTTGGGTTGGACATAATTTTTGTTGGATCCTGCATCAATCAAAAATTTAAAAATTCTACCGCTTTTATTTCTATATTCAAAAAATGAAAGCGATGAGTTCGCTAATCTAAAAAATAGATATCTTCCAATTCTTCAGTAGGGTCAAAATTAGGATTATCGATAGAGTCAATGTATTCTTCTAAAGTTTGTTCTTTTTGTTCATCTTCATGACATTGCTCTTTTTGGGGTTCCATTTCTAAGTTATAAATTCTTTGTTGTTTGTTTGGTGCATGAAATTGCTTTTGAAATAGTTGAAGTTATTGTTGGGTCTATTAGAATAGTTAATTTGACGTGTGTGGATGCTATTATCTACATCCATAGGGTCTGGTCTTGGTTGGGGGTTTGGAGGAAGATTTGGTGCATTCATTTGGTACGTTTGTTGTAGGTTTCTCTGAAAATTTTGTTGATAAGGTTTTTGTGGGTAATTCATAAGTTCTGGAAAAAGACTTTTTGGGGCAGGCATTGCTCTCTCGTGGAGGCAACGGTGGTGGACCGTGGCTTTTCCCTATGGTCCCTTGGCTGTTATTTGCATATTGTGTTCTGTAGTCTACATTTTGTAATTTCAAACACAAAAGCAGTGCTTGTGGGAGATCAACCGTTTCCTTAATACTAAGGAGGCATGGAAGGTCTCCTCTAAGACCCCTTACAAAGGTATCTAATGCTTTGTCTCTATAAGATTGAGTCATTATTGTAAATGACTCACTGCTCATTTCCATACAGGCAAGTTTGTTTAAAATTAGCGAGAGATGCTGATAAACCTCATGATAAAATTCTTGAATTGTCTTGTTGCCCTGAATAAGCGTAGTCATCTGGTATTCTAGTGTTCCAAGATCACGCTTATCTACATAGGGTAAAGTAAGACATTTGGCGATTTTCTGCCAATTAAGGGTGTATTGTACGATTCAAGTACAACGTCGGCTTGACCAGTGATTTTATTTCGGATGACGCTTAGGATGCCGTAATATTTGGCTGTACCTTTCATGTGTTCATAAATATTAAGAATCCTGTCGACACTTTTTTTCCAGGAGCTAAATTCGCCTGGTTGGCCTTAGAAATCTCTTAAGCTTTTGACTATACCTGGGATTTTATCTAGATCCGCTAAATTCCTATCCGTGCCTACACTTATTTCTTGATCCGTCTCATTGTTCTCGTTGCCATCATTATTAACATACCTATCAAAAATTGCTCTGGCTTCGCATTGCACAATTTGGTTCACCATATTTGTGATCTGGGTTTGGAGTTCTGCCATGTTGATGTTTTGATTATTAGGTAATAGTGGAGGATTAGGAGGATTGGGTGGATTAGGAGGACTAGCAGGATTAGCAGGATTGTTATTACTGTTGAGAACAGGGGGCCTAATAAGATTTGCAGGATTCATTTTGTTAAATATTCTTTGTAGTAGCTCACTTAATTTATTTGCTTAATTTTAATATTTCTTAAAAATTTTTTGTTCCAATATTTTTTTCCTTTTTAGCGCGATTTATTTAATTTCAAAAATTTTCGAGTTTAAATATTTTTTTGCTTTCAAACTTTATTGTTTTGATTTTTGCTTTAAATTCACAGTTCGTTTTTTTTTTATACTTGGAGGGAACGATCCTTATTTGGGACTTCGTTATCTCAAGTCAATATTTTTTTTATAGCCGATTAACTTATTAATTAATGATAGGTTATTTTTTTTTCTCTTCAATGTCAAGAAACTACTTAATCTAGATTTCGGAATTTCTGTGCCAATCTGCTTCCAAAAATACAATTTATTTTTAATTGATTTTTAAAAATTTAATACGTCGCCAAAAACTAAAAAAAAATTTTTTTTTTGGAAATTTGCTTTTTTTTCTTTTTGAATTGTAATTTTGTGAATGTTGCTCAAGAAATTTAATACGCCTTTTTTTTTGTTAAAATTGATTTAATTTCTTCGATTCTTTGTGTGGATTTTGAGTTTCCTTGACTTTCGCAATAACCAAAGAAAGACCAAATGTGGGGTTCATCACGGAATAGTGTTCCAACTTCCTGGGTAGTTAGCTGCCTTGGGCTCGGCTCCTTTTTGCCTTCCAGCCACATTGGGGCTGCGTACCTCTTTCAAAATTGGATAAAACCAGCGGCTAGATGTTAATAAATCCTTATAGTCTTTGTTTAAGACTATTTGGCCCGATATTATAACAAACGCGCACGACTTTACACAATTCGGCTTGTTGGGCGCCAGTTAACTAAACTCCTTTGGTAAAGAATTTAAAAGAACGAATTTTTATTTAATTGAACGTCTTTATTTATTGAAAGTAGCAGGTAAACTGACTTTTTTACAATCATTTTTCCATTAAACCTATTGGTTAAAATTAAAATTAATAAATTTATGATTTTCAATTTTCATTTTGCCCAGTCAGCACCGGACGTGTTGTTTTAATTTCAGTTAAATATTTTTTTTAAGCAATTGCAGTCTTTGCTTTAAAATTCGATTGCTCATATTTCGCCAGAAATTTGTCTGCAGCAAGTGACAGCAATTTTGTAGATAAGGTTACATCGTTTTCTTTTACGTTTGCAATTTTTCTTTTTTTCTTTTGTTTCTGTTGTTAACTAATACAGAAAATGTGTCGAAATGAGATAGTCAGTTTCATTTCGCTGTTACACGAAAGATGTGCAGAATTTGAACTAATATATTTCAATGCAAATACATAGAACAAATGCCCAAACTAAAATATATTATATATTTATTAATAAGAAACTATTAGTATTAATATAAATTTATGTAAAAAATATGTTTTACTAATTTTTAATGTAACTTCCAATGTAATTTTTCTCATATACTCCATCATATGATCCCATGTAGGTATTTCATGGGCTACTCCGGTGTTAGGCAGATGAGGAGTATATAGTCCAGCCCTAGGACATCACAATGTTAATTGGACCATATTTTTTATATGGTTTGTGGTAGGTTTTGGATTACTCTAGTGTCCGCGTAGAGTATATATTTCATGCGATTTTTCTTACCGAAACCGAGATTAAACTTTTTAAGAACAATTCAAAAACTTCCGTTTGACAAAAGATACGACCACTCAATTTTAAAATAAAATATATATTTGCTTATTAATCATATTTACTTAAATGGTGGCTAAGTTGTCAACATAAAATTTTTATAAGTTAATGTGGTTCTAGGAAATATTATGAACGAAGTGATTTTGTTTTGTCTGATTAATTTGGTTGAGAAATTCAGCAAATTTATCAATTTTATTATTTGTTGTTGGGCTGTTCATATACTCCCCCTTTTAGATTAGAATTCTCCTGAATTCTTTTATTTACTTTTATTTTGATATGTCTGTGTATTACTTTTTTGTGAAGTTTTAAATGAGAAGTATTTTTAAAATTTAAGTTATTTCTCTATCTATTTGATCTAATGTTAGCTTTTCATTAAAGTTTTTGAAATTTCCATATATCATGTTCATAATATTTCCTTCGCCTATTTCAAATAAATTGGAAAAGTAATAATCATTGATTTTCAGAGAACAATTATTGAATGGGATTACATAATTTCCATTTAGAATAGTTTGATTTGTATTACAAGTGATATTAATTAAAGATTCTCTTCATTTTTAACAATAATTGCATTTTCATTTAATAGCAAAAGTCCTAATTCCTGACTTGTTATTAACATACAATTCTTTTTTTTTTTTTATACGATGTAAACTAGGTTTCTAAGATAATTATTTTCTTCAAATAGCATTGTTTTTTTTTCATACGTAAAAATTTCTTCTATTTTTGTGTCAATTTCTTTTTGAATATTATTTGGTATTGGTACAATTTTTCAGATCTTAGCTTGTATAAAGTTTTTGGTATTTTAATACCAATCATTAAATAAGAATTATTAAAAGTTACTGTTCCTAGTTGTAAATATTTTAAGTATTGAAATCTATATTATATTTAGTTATTTCATGATTTGTTAGAACATTTGGGTTAACAATCCCATATTTTGCTGAACCTACATTGTTTTGAATTTGTTCAATTTTATTTTTTAAGAATTGAATTTCTGTAATTTGCTAAATAATCATTTTCTAAATACATATCTTGCTGATATTCTTCATCTATAATTTTATTTATAATATTGAAACTTTGTTCGATTTCTTTTATATCATTTCTTATAATATTTTTTATTTGTTCGATTGCTTAATCAGCTTTTAGTAAATGTTTTTGAATTATTTGTCTATCATTGTCATCCCAAATATCCATATGGATACGCTGCCTACTACATTTACTAAGTCTCTCTCTTTTCTTTTTTCTTTTGGTATTAACGTCGTTATTTTATTTCTTGCTTCTAATTCTGTTTGCAATATTTCTTTGTTATTTGTTTTCATGAGAACTATATTGTCCGTCTTTCATTATTTATACTTTCCATTTTTTCTATATTTATTAAGTGTACTCTAAGTCTGTGTCCTTGACTATTTCTTGTGTAATAATTTGAATGTCTATAAATCCTAATTGTTCTGTCAATTCTTTCGTTGTCAAATATGCTTTACTCGTTGGTGTCCATATCAGTATCATTATTATTATCATCATTATAATGTTAGAACGAAGAACATTTTCGACCTTTTCTTTCATACACTTGGGCTGTTCCTTATGTCTAACTGTTTTATAATTTTTTATAAACCCTTCTTTTCTAATTATTTTCATAATTTTTTTTTATTTTTATTAAACTTATTTATCTCTTTAATCTTTGTTGCTACTAAATTCGTTTTTACTATTTCTTTATCTACTTGATGATGTTTTACCTGTTTTTGTGTATATTTCATTGTCGAATGAAATCTATTGTTATAATTTCTAATGGCTTTTTGTATTAATTTATTTACTGATAACCCTTTGTACTTGTACAGGATTCTAAATTTCTCTGCTATGGTATTATGAAATCTGTCCACATCTGCTTTACTTGTGTGGCTATTGGGTTTTGTCAGGTGAATGTCAAAATTTTCGTTATCTAAGAGATCTTTTATTCTTATTGCCTTAAATTCATTATCTGCTATAATTTTCCAGGGCTTTCCTAATTTAGCGATGTAATTTTCTAGCTGGTCAATAATTGTTATACGGTTTCTGTTGTTTAAAGGATAGCTGCACCGAATTTAGAAAATTTTTCTACAGCTGTTAAAAAATGTTTTCTTTTCATTACATACGTATCTATGTGCACAATATCACTTATTTTTGGAGGAGTTTCCGTAAGTTTTAGTTTTCGTTTTATAGGATTCCTATTATACTTTTCTTCCTGTCATATTTCACATTGATTAATTACGATTTGAATTAATTGCATTAACTTTGGATAAAAACTTTATTTTTTATTTCACTGTTTGTTTCTTGAAGACCTTAATTAAAGCTTTCTCTAACATGATATAAAGAACTCTGCTTCACTGCTTCGACTTCTGTCTCAATACATTGCGCTCTCATTGTACATTTAATAAATTCCATTTGATTGTCAATTGAAAACATTTCGATAAGTTCTTTTCGTACTATATTGTATTTACGTTCTGATATTTCTGAAAATATTCCTATTCTACCTTTTTCGATATATTTTAAAAATATTTCACTCATATTTCCATGTAAAGTTTTAAATTCTTCCGTCTTATTCTCTTGTTAACTATTTCCCCTTTTATATAAAAATGATCGTCTAACTCTTCCTCTTCTATATTATTGACTGAAAATTTGGAACTATTGGAATTCGTGCCACCTTATTTTTCTGAAGAATAGTCCTCATTTTCTTTTATCCTACTTAAAAAGTCGGCTATTTTGTTTTTTTTCGCTTTTTAAATATTCGATTTCAAATTGGTATTCACCAAATTTTAATAGCCATCTCTGATGTCGAGGTAATATATAGTTTTCTTCATATTTAGAATATAAATATTTTATTGGCTGATGGTCAGTTAAAATTTTGAATTTATTTCCATAAAGGTATGGTCTAAAATAGTTAATATTCCACATTATTTCAAGAAATTCTTTATCTGTTGCGCAATAATTTCGTTCATGGTTATTTAAAGTTTTTGAGGCTTAACACACTGGGTGTCCCTCTTGAGATAATACTGCACCTATCTCATAATTGGAAGCATCTGTTGTTAATATAAATGGTTTCTCAAAATTTGGATAACGTAAAATGGGATGGGTACTTATTAAAGTTTTTAATTTTTCAAGAAATATATGTCGGGTCTTTAATATTAATTTTAACGCCCTTTTTTAAATATTTAGTTATTGGTTGGGCTACTCTAGCGTAATCTTTTAATTTTTCTTTATTTTTTTGGGATTTGTAAACTATCAATAACTCTAATTTTATTACGATTTGGCTTCATGCCATCCTCCGTTAGAACGTGTCCCAAAAATTCTGTTTCTTTCTTTAAAAAATTGCACTTATCAATTTGATTTTTAAAAGTTTTACTTTCGAGAACTTTAAAAATTTCACTTATTGCCCTAATATGTTCGTTCAGTGACGTAATAAAAATTAGGATGCCATCCAAATACACGACGCATGTTTTGTTTATATAGTCTCTAGGGATTTCATTCATTAGCCGCTGAAATGTGGCTGCGTCGCCCTGTAGCCTGAGCGGCATTCTGATAAATTCATAGAGTCCATGTGGTGTTACAAAAACTGTTTTATCCCGATTTTCTGGTTTCTTTTGCTAAATACAAAGTAGTAAAATACTGTGCTCTTCCTAATTTGTCTAGAATGGAATCAATGTTTGCCTTCTATTGTGACTTCGTTCAATTTTCTATAGCATATTAAAATTCTGTATTTCTTTTCGCCTGAATTATCTGTTTATTCGGCACTACTATTAGTGGACTCGAATACCTTGAATGACTTTTTTGAATTATTCCTTGTTCTTCCATTTCCTTAATTTGTTTTCTAACCTCAATTTCGTGATGAGGTGGATATCTATACAATTTTGAATTGCTTTGTTTTTGTGTTGTAGTTTTAATTTCATGTTGAATTTCCGTTGTTTTCGTTAATCTATCACCATCTCTAAATAATAATTTATTGTATCTCTTGAGTAATTTAGTTATTTTCTTATTCTTTTCATCATTTAAGTGTTCTAGTTTCAATCTTTCAAAATTAAGATCTGCAGCTCCAAGAGTACAAATCTGATTTAAGTCATTTAATTTGTTTAAAATAACACTTTCTTTTCGATTCAAATTTACTCTATATATATAAGTATATAATTATATATAAGTATTGAGGAAATTAAGCATATCCATACCTATTATAATGTCATATTTCCGCCGTACGTATCGCGCACTACGTCCATTAGCGACGAAGCGCACTTCTGGTTGAATGGCTACGTCAACAAACAAAACTGCCGCATTTGGAGTGAAGGTAATCCTCAAGTGTATGTTGAAACACCCTTACATCCAGAAAAACTGACTGTTTGGTGCGCTTTATGGGCTGGTGGAATCATTGGTCCGTACTTTTTCAAAAACGATGGTGGCCAGAACGTTACAGTCAATGGTGATCGGTATAGAGCCATGATTACTAACTTTTTCATTCCTGAACTGAATAACCATGATGTCCAGGAGATGTGTGTCAACAAGACGGCGCAACATGTCACACAGCTCGTGCCACAATAGATTTATTGAAAGAAACGTTTGGTGACCGCCTAATTTCACGTTTTGGACCTGTGAATTGGCCTCCAAGATCTTATGATTTAACACCGCTAGACTACTTTCTGTGGGGCTGTGTAAAGTCATTGGTCTATGCGGATAAGCCACAAACGCTTGACCATCTGGAAGACAACATTCGCCGTGTTATTGCCGATATACGGCCACAAATGTTGGAAAAAGTCATCGAAAATTGGACGTCCAGATTGGACTACATCCGCGCCAGCCGTGGAGGTCATATGCCAGAAATCATATTTAAAATGTAATGCCACAAGATTATCTTTCGGATAAATAAAATTCATGTCAATCGAATAATCCATCGTTGTTTTACTGCAAATTAAAGTTCTATACCTCTATGAAAAAAATTTTATTTATTTTTTAATTTATTCATTATTTTCATTCAAATTAAAAAATAAAGTATATATTTGCTTATAAATCATATTTATTTAAATGCTGACTAGGTTGTTAACATAACATTTATAAGTTATTGTGGTTCTAAGAAATATTATGAACAAATTGGTTTTGTGTTGTATCATATACAATTATTTTTACAGAAGCAAAGGGAACGGTGTCGTATTACATTTTATTGACTGCCGTTTGTCCGATTAATTTTGTTGAGAAATTCAGCAAATCTTTCAATTTTATTATTTGTTATTGAGCTGTTCATATATGTAACTCGCGTGTATGGAGTACTCGCGTTGTTTGTAGGGAACTTATTCACTAACACATAAGCACAATTACCAGCTAACGGCCAACACTAGCACAAAAAATTTGATTCTCTTTGGATGGCAAAAGAAGAAAGCGATATATCATTGTTGAAATTTTGTGGAGTTAATACATCGTATGCGTTCACTTTTTTGTAGTTTAAAAAATTCTCAGAATGGTTGACCGACTGCCAAATGTAAACATCAGTATTCAGTGTAAATTTAGAAGCAATGATTTGCATTAAAAATTTTCACATTTGTTCATCTGAACACTAGAAATATCAATGCCGTCAATTCGACGGCACGTCGATTTCATTCTTAAATATTTCACAATTTATGTTTTCGTTTATTTTCATATTTTATGACTTTTCCTAATTTGCTATTGACGGCATATAAAGGCATGTTGAATTCTCAATAAGCTGATACTGTCTATTTTGCTTATATTGCACTTAGTAGACATTTATTTCGTTTAGTGAGCAGTCGCAATTGGTCATAAAAAATGAGTCGCCGTCTACTTCTCAGTACTTCTCAAATAGGACAACATCTGTTACGATATCGGTATATACAGCTAGATGTATCAGGTTATGAAGAGGTTTGTGAAACCTATGATGCAGAACTTTTACTGGAACAGTACACTTCTTCATCAGAAGACTCGGAAGTAGAGCAAAATATATAAGAAATCTCAGGACCTATTTCATCCTCCAACCGATACATTGAAAATATCAAGCCAATTTCTGCGTGGAGAATATTTATTCATGAGTACGTTCTACAAAGAAAGCGAATGACCAGTGTCAGCATGACACCTAAAACTTATTCTTTGACGAACTAGATGCATTTATTGCTTTGATTTATGCCACCATATACAAAAACACTATTAGCAGTAACTGATTCAAGGGGATCATGTAATACTTACGTTTTGATTTGAAAAGCACACGTTCTGTTCTCTTAACTAATGACAAATTCTTGATGATTTTCAATATATGAAAGAATTTTGTGGATAATTGCCAAATGTGTTATATTCCTGGAGGGAATTTTGACAGTTGATGGGCAGTTATTTTCTCGCTGTCCCTTTTTACAATAGATTGCAAATTAACCCGATAAATTTGACATAAAGTTTTGGCTGCTTGGGGATGTGGAGATTAGTACCTATGTGGAGGATTTCCGTATCTACGAAAAGAACGATAATTCATTATAAAATATGTGGTTTTGAAACAACTTATAGTACAACTCTATTTCAAAAATAGACGAAACTTTACCACTGACAACCTTTTCACGTCTCTAGTTTTGGCTAAAAAAAAACAGTGGTGGAATACACTAGATTTTCGGAACAATGTGACGTGCAAGACGAGAAGTACCGCCAATTTGTAAAGGTATTCGTATTACAAGAAATGAAAATTTTATAATGAAAACCGAGGCCGATACAACTGTTACTGTCTATCAAGAAAAAACAGCAACAAATTTTATTATTTTGAATACTACCCCAACGTGAGCATAGGTAATGTTCAAAAAAAAGCTGCTGAAACAAAATTAGGAGTATACATCTTTTGACAACGAACCCAGCGTTGCCCAACCGACCGTAGTGCGCGTCTCATGGAAAACGTAAAGTCCGATACCGGTAGTTCGCGGTTACACTTGCCTCTTACACTGAGCAGCTACAGATTTGCTCATCAGCTGCTATAAAGTAATTTGCGATTTAGAAACGTTGAACGTAAAGAGATTATTTGTAAGTTTAAAACTCTCAGTAAATATTAAATTATCGTTATACAAACATCTGAATTGGTCGTGCATTTTAAAATTTGTTTTACACAAACACAAGGAAATGGGCCTAAAATATTTAGATTGTCTTAAAGGGATACTAAAGTTAAGCTCGCTAAGTAGGAATGGACCATTGATAATACCTCTTGTCAGCTTATTTAAAAATTAAGCTTCAAGCATTTCTCATCGACTTTAGACTTAAGGCAGATTAATAAGCCTTAACGGGCTTTTATAAGGAAGGAGATTTTTATTCTACTCCCAATGTAACTTCCTTAACGCTAATAACAAGAATTGGTTTTGTACAGACTTCAATTTATCCCTATGGAAATGATAGTTTGGATTCCATACAACGGAACCATATTCCAAAATGAGCCAAACGAGTGAAGTGTAGAATATTATATGGATCATTAAAATTCTTAGTCCACCGTTTAATGAGAGCTAGAACTCCTTTAGCCTTATCAACACAGGAATTTATATATATTTCTAAAATATAGCCTATGGTTGATTGTTACTCCCAAGTCAATGAAGTCAGTAACTTATTCATTATTGTGATTTTGAATCATATATGCAACGGATTGCAAAGATTTTCTAGAGTGGGAGGTATATTTATACTTGTTTAAATTTAACAACATGCAGTTCACATCACACCACATTACCTAATTATTTATTAAATTATTAAAGAGCTTGGCATCATCTGTGTACATAAGTATTTTAGAATTACAATGACATTGTTGATTAAGAGGAATAGTAAGGTATCGTCGGTCAAATGGAACGCAAGTGTAAAATGATAAAAAGATTTCAAAAAAAATATTACTCGTTACAAATGTCACTCAGTTTAAATGCTAAAACTGTTTATTATTAATAAACAAATTGGTAAATATTTTATTTTATTTTAATTAAAGTAAATTCGACTGACTTTCATGAAATCTCTTCTTCAAAAGTTTAAAAAAAATAGATCGCAAAAGTTTAAAAATGTGGATGAGGCCGTCATTTCTGGTCACACTGAGCAAAGAAAGAAGTATCAACAAAAGTCAACCTTTGTATGTACAATTACATTACAAACAACAACAAACGTAAATTTAGTTTCTGATTCGAAAATACTTACTTACAATTTGGAACGTTCGGTGCTCACGAACGAGAGAGTTGACTAAAAAGCGATGAACCGGTCCCGCAGAATTTTTTTTTTTTTTTTTTTTTGAATATTGCCGATTTCTAGCAGTCTTCCACTCTACTTATCATTTTCGACCCTGGTTGTTAAGTTATTTAGTTTTGTTAAGTTATGAATTGTTAATTTTTAATTTTGATTTATATTTTTATACAAGTATATAAAATATGTATAATTTCGCCTGAAGCTTGAATTGAAAAAAGGGAGTGATAAATGAATAAGCGAAATCGATTTTGTAAACATATTATTAACGAATAACATTTCAAAATCTACCATTTTCTAGATATGTAGTTTTATTGGTTGCGTTTTTCCAGTACTTTTAATTTCTTGTATTTAAAAAAAACATCAACGTTCTGCTCCTCCGCTTTTTATATATGAATATTTCAATATTTCAGAAAGAAAATCCTTTTAACCTCAATTTTAGTCAACCTATATTATGGTAATAAATTGTTGTATTTTATTTTCATAATTTTAACTCATCCCACATATGAAAAATTCTTTATACGTGTGAATATTCATCCTCACATAAATAAAAATAATTACAGCTTAACATCTGACTCACAGAAAGGTCTTAAACATCTTTAACAAAAAGCCACATAATGTCGTCAACTGCCCTTCTATCTAATCTATCAGAGGTGATATAATACCGTATTCTTGCTACGAATGAGGTTCAGATATAGCAGGTTAAACTTTTATCCACTCAATCTTCGCGACGTAATCTCGTTATTGAAATTAAAAATTCGTCTGCAATGTCACTTTAAAAACTAAACATAATTTATTTATAGATTATTAGCTCTTCTCCGTATTTCATTTCCAGTATTTTTATTTTCTAATTGATCTCTTGGATTTTTATAGTATTTATAACTAAAGCTGGTAACTCTAAGTGTCTCACTGGGCTCAAAGTCGACGCCGCCGTATTTATGATAGTTGTTTAGCGCTCAACGTGCCACCTACATTTGTAGGTGAGTCTCCGCCAACAAAGATCTTCTACGAAAATTCTACGATTATTCAGTTATGATTAGGGAAGACAAACTATGAAGCGTAGGTTTCTGCATCAAATAATTATAAAGTTGTAATGCATGTTTCCATTTACCTCAATTTTTATACGAACGTAATTTTTTTTCCTCGATAAATATAATTCTACTGGCGGCCGCGATAGCCGAGTGGTTAGCATTGCGTATTGCCATTCGGAAGGCCTGGGTTGGAGCCCAGGATCGAGCAACATCAAAAATTATAGAAAATGAACTTTTCTAATTGCGGTCGCCCCTCGGCAGGGAATGTCAAGCCCTCCGAGTGTATTTCTGGCATGAAATAAAGCTCCTCATAAAGATCCATCAGCCGTTCGGAGGCGGCTTAGAATAAACTGTAGGTCCCTTCATTTGCTGGTAAAAACATAAAGACGCAAAACCACAAATTGGAGGAGGAGCTCGGCCGAAAATCGCTGCAGTGGTTACAAAGCGCCAAATATATATATAGTTTTCTTTTCTAGGAGTGGGCCAGGGACAGCTTTATAACCCCTGTCCAGCTCTTCTTCCACTTTCGTCCATTCCTACCATTAATTTTATTCCTCGAACTATCTCAATGTCGTCGTATAACTCGTGCTACTCATCGTTCCGTCGTGTGCATTATTAGCGGTTTTAAATGAGCAAAATACCATAAATCTTCCACAAGATGTTTCTCTCAAAAACTCCAAATGTCGTCTCATTGGATACCCACGCTTCTGCACAATACTATCACGGGGATAGTGAGCTACTTGTAAAGTTTGATTTCGAATCACCGACAGAGGACTTCAATTGCCTACTGAGTACAAAGTAGAGCTCAAGATTTTGCTCAAACATTTCAGCAATGAGCTCTCTTATTCCCATTCGAGTATTTTGACAGAAACCTTAATTTTTTCCTATATTATTTTGTTAGTTTTGTTTGGTAACCGTTGAAACTATTTTCTGCCGAGTTCATCCTCCAGCTTCTGACTTTTTTCTTGATGTTTTACCAGCAAATGAACGGTCCATGGTTTTTTATGAGTAGCTTTTATTTCATGTCAGAAATAAATCGAGGGCTCGAAATTCCCTAGCTAATTTATATATGCAAAGTGTAAAAGCCATAGAAACACCACAGAAATTTTGAAAAACCAAATTGGAATTTTTTTTGTTCTGATGAGCAGTTTTTTCGGATATTGAAATTCCAAAGCTAATATTACTTAGATTTGCTTAAATTCAAGTAAATTAACATAGGGATAATTATTTTTATACCTCGACTCTGGATTACTTTGAGTTTCATGTCAGGACAGTGGTGTTCGGCTTAATTCATATTAACATTTTCTTATAGTAAGAAGTGTAATATTTGGTATTAGTTGAGCTTAAAAAAACTTTATATTACCAATTGTAATATACATATGGAGTAAAATATGATAGTTAATATATATCTTAAGTTAAATACATACATATAATAATTTATTTAAAAACTGTACGAATATAAGAGATGTAGTTTACAGTAAATCACGAAAATAACATTAAATTAAATTAGAGAGAACTGAGTGTTTTCGTGTAAACTCAGTCTTATGAAAACATGTAATTGCCTAAAAAATTTTTAAATATTTGATATTTTGTTCCCATAATGCGTTTTTTTGTCAGGATATCAAAACATTATCTGTGTATGTACATCGAATAAACCAACTAATATACTTACATATATATATACATATAACATATGTAGTACAATTTTTTTCGAAATAATGTAACACATACCATCTTTGTTCCCACGCATTGATGAAAAAACTGTAGACAAATTTAAGAGGATTACGAGTGGAATTTTCATTTTAGATACGCAGAGAGAGTATAGCCACTATTATTACAACTATATTTGTCTTTTCCTTAATTATGAAATACTTCAACAATCACTACAGAATACAAATGTTTAAATTAGGTAAGCTGCCTCGTTAGGATCACTCGGAATTTACAAAAATTTATCTCTCACTTATTAGCTTTTTGATAATCAATATATTTTGCAAATCATATACGTTGTGGTAAAAATTACCACGCCATAAAATTTAAAGTCTGTTTTGCCTGATACTCGTATTAGCGATACATACATGATACCATCGTTAACCTCTTTGTTGCTACTCAAATATCATCGAGATAAGTATTCAAAACCGGTTCTCATAAATTTATTTCATCGAATTTAAATTTATGTTCAAATGTGAAATATCATTTGCTTTGTTGCATTTTCCATTTTTTATTGTAAACAAATTTAACAAAGAAGACATAGAACAGCAAGTAACATGTATACAGGTAGCGGTCATAATGATATTGCTACCGTGGGAACCAAACTGGAACACGGCATTTTGGTTTTTAATAAAATATCGTATCTTTTAGTTCTGGATATATTTGCTTTCATAACAATTGCTTTCAATTTATCTTCTCGTCTATACGCTATAGTAAACCTTTGTGGAATCCATTACCAAATCGCGCAGGTAACAGATACACAAACATATCTTCAAGTTTTTCAGCTGTTCACTAGCTTAATCCCAATTAGACTCAAAGGACAATTCCATAAGCTAGCGGAGTATTTACTATCGATATTCGGACATCTATGTGTAAGAAAGAGACGGACGAATATACTGAAAAATAAAAACGAAAATCATTGACGGTTGTCATAAGCTGTGTTTCCAAAAAAAAATATATATCTAGCTACCAAATATATATATAAATATTCTAATATATTTGTGTGTGTGCAGCATCAGTGGTCTTTGCCATAGTTTCAAAGGTATACGTATTCCGATACGAAAATTATTCTCTTCCCGTGTATCATTTTATTGTTAATATAATTCTTATTTGTTAATATAATTTGCGTTATATACTTGCTGATTATCTCATCCTTAATTTCAAATTGTCACTTAAATCTTCTTCCGCTGAATGAGCTGTTGCAATTGAGTCATCATCATCTTCTATATTGTTAACAGTATTAGTATTATTATATAAAATGTAAAAATTTTATTGGTTTATGATCTGTCAAAATTTTAAATTTTCTACCATAAAGGTATGGTCTGAAATAGTCACTGCACTACCTCTGTTTCTTCTGCTGTGGGTGGTTCCTTAAAATGATTAAGTTACTGCACTGCCACTGAATATTTTTATGCGGATGGTTTCTTAAAATATTTAAGTTACTGCACTGCCACTGAATTGTTTGATGCGGGTGGTTCCTTAAAATATTTAAGTCCTGCACTGCCACTGAATATGTTGATGCGGGTGGTTTCTTAAAATGTATAAGTAACTGCACTGCCACTGAATATTTCGATGCAGGTGGTTCCTTAAAATGTTTAAGTCACTGCACTGCCACTTAATATTTTTATTTTTATTTTGTATTCTGTTATATCCTAGAAGGTCTGGTCAACTTCTGGATTTATGTTACTTTATTTATTTTCTGCATAGGCAGTAACTAATTATTGGTTCGTGGAAATTAATCAATTCTTCAATTTTGTTTTATGTTTTTTTAGACAATTTTAAAATAGGCCGGAAGTTGTTTGCCAATTGCAAAAATTATAGCAACTCATAATTTTTATATGTAACTCGCGCGAAACACATTCTTTACAGAACGTGAATTTTCGTAATAATTTGTAAACGTTGTTCAGGCATAAGCCTTTCCATGATGAGTCAAACAATACTGAACAAAAATACTGTCGTGTTATTTTGACACGACTCACCCGTGATCTGTCAAAAAAAGGCTATTGAGAAAGTACCTCTACTTGGATCATTCTTTACTTGGACACGAGTAGAAAATAATTTTCGCTTTAGCTTCGTTGCGTATTGTATTAGTTAACGATTCTTTTTCGTTAGGCATTCCTGGACAAAAATATGTCCATCAACATTGTGCTCAATATCATGAAGTGATGCTAGTGATTTCCTGCTTGATTTAAAAAAGCAAGCATTCACCTATTTTCTGCATCACACGGTCTTTGCTTTCTGTGATCTTCGTAATAATGCTCATTATGGGTGCTTCCAATTTTACCTCAAGACTCTCAATCAGACCTAGTGTAGATGGACTGTTTACTCCTTTGACTTGCAGTTTCAGAGAGGAAGTTTGTTGCGGGGAAGAAGTATTGTAGGCACTTTTCTTCTGATCTTCATATTAAGGGTTCTTCGATTGCAAAAATCCAAAAAAAAAAAATTTTATATGAGCTTAATTTAAGCGATTAGTCACCAAGTACAGTAATGAGTACGTTGGTTTTAAGTTTATCAACTTGAAGCAGCCCAAAATATTTTACTTAGAATCCGGTAATTAATGGTAATAAACGGTAATGATGTTATTATATTGTAGGAGCCACTCATAGTAATAAACGGTAATGATGTTATGAAATTGTAGGAGCCACTCATTAAACATTCAATACGTATCCAAAAAAGCTCGCATTATAAAGAAATGCATAAACGTCCGCCAAAAACCTTTCCCTCATTATTTGTTCAATGATTCTTCTATAGCTGGTGGCCAAGCAATAAACCAACTCTAAATTAAACAAACAAACATAAAAAACAAATTTATACACAACAAAACTATATTGAATACAACTGAATTGATTTATTATACTAACCAGCCAGAAGAAAAAACACCAACAAAATGTTTAACAAATTATTTATCAAACACAATAAAAATACCAACAACAAAAAATTCCGCCAAATAAAGAAATTACGAAACAAGTGTAGAGTATCTCAAATTCACACAGTCCTTCTTCACTTACATCTTTTCTGCTATATTTTTAGTTCCCCCCATTCTTCTAACACCACATAACAGGTAAATTGAAAAATCCCCGGTCTACCATAGTAAAACACATTTGTTTGGCAAAATTCCTGTTTTTATTCAACATAGTTCCCTTCAAAGGTGATACACTGTTTATAGCTACCCTCCAACTTTTCGATACAATTTTTTTAGTACAATTCGATCTTTGCTTCCAAATAGGCCTTATTTTCGGCGATCGTTCAACGTTCCCAGTTTATCGCTTATGTTTACCGGTCTTAAAAAAATGTATAATATTGCTAGTCTGTCTAAATAAAGTTTAGTTTCTGTGAGTATTTAGAATCACTGCCTTAATGCAAAATATATAAAGTGGCATGCGCCGCAGTTGTTGAGCCGAATCGCTATGATTTTAGTATATATATTCTGCTTTACTAGCTTGTATAATATATGAGGAAAACCAATTTCACTACGCTTTAGACTCAACTTTGCTTTTTCATCAAAATTTCTGATCCTTCGAGCCCGGTACTAAACTCGCTCGTATACAGATGCTCGCATTTTGTGCAAATGGATTACATTATTAACAGAAGCTTTGTTAACTAAAATTTATATGTTTTCTCTCTTGAAAAGTCTTCAAATTTCGAATTATAACAACTATATTTGTGCGCATTAAATACTACCTTATTATCGCCAGCTTATCGGGTGAAGGCCAAATAAAATTGAGTTAACACAAAACATAAGATTGTTCCCAGTAAAAAATATACAGTGGTGTGCATAAGCATTCATATATTGCACATATATTCTTACATACGTGCAATAGCCTAAAATCTCAATTTTAAACAAAGTAAAATGTGTAGGCAACGCTTTTACATTATACTTAGGACAATAACAAGTTATTTTCGACTGTTGAACGAGCATTGGGCTCGCTTTAGTGCAACTCAGCACGCAGCTGAGAATTCGTATGGTGTTTCACCTACGGAGCTGTCTAAGGGGCGACAATCTGAAACTAATTAGAAGTTTTAAAATCTGTGACGCAAACTGTCAAGAGGCATGGGATTTGTTGAAGTCGCGATTTATAATAATGCGTGTTATTGTGGAATTACACTTCAATGCTATGACAGAGATCCGCAAGCCAAAGAGTGATACGATGCTCTCGACGCATATCAGCAACATATTCGTGAACAAAAAGCATTGGATCGATCAGTGGCGTTTTGCGACGATTGTGTGTGGTCCATCATGAGTTCCTGCCAAAAGGTCGTATAGTTAATAAGGAATACTAAAAGGAAGTTATGCAACGTTTGCGTGAAGCAATACGGCTCAAACGTTCGAAATTGTAGAAAAGAAATCGTGGATTCAGCATCACGGTAATGCACCAGCTCACACATCAATGCTTATTCGTGATTTTTTGGCCTCAACCATCGTATTCATCAGGTTTGCCACAATTGATGAGATCAAGTCAGAATCGAAGAAAGAGCTGATGGGGCCATACCGAAAAACGCATTTAAAAAGTGCTTCGAGGATTGGAAGGAGCGGTGGCACAAGTGTATTATATTTGAGGGGGATTACTTTGAAGGGGACAAAATATATATTGAAGAATAAATAAGTACTTTAAAAAAAATCAAAATTCACTTTTTCCTCTGAACACACCTCGTATGAGTGATATATATATATAATATATTTTACATATACATATAAATTAGTCAAGGAGATGTGCCTTTGTTTAAATTGTGCTAGCTTTGGCCATTACCTACTCCGATGTAATAGCACCACAACGGGTCGAATTCATGGCGAACACAACCATAATCAGCCACAAAATGCCCCAGCAGCAAAAAATGCCCACCACGTCCGGTCCAATAACGCTGCCGTGAATAAAACCGGTGCACTCGCAAATGCGATAGGTTAATCCATCTTATCCTGCTTGAACTCTAACGCTACCCCGCCAAACCGAATCAAAGACCTGTTTTGCTGGCTACTGCTCCAGTGAAGACTCGTGATTATGCTGGGCGTTGGCAAACCGAACGAAAAAAGATTTCTGAAAGATATGCATCAATTTTTTTAACTTAAATATTTCAACTAAATGCAATATGTATATAATATTAGGTTAAAGCTTTCTAAACTAATTGTTAAATATTCTAGTCCGAAATTTTGTCGTGATGGCTGAAAAATTGAAGAAAGTGGTGCTCTCATCCTGTAGTTCTCAGTTTAAATGCATTAAATGCAAAGGCTTCACCGGAGTTATTGAGCTTATGTACGCATATAATAAAATTTACTTCGTCTTTGTAAATCGAAGTAAATTTTTCGTTATTTATTCCTGCAGACTTCTGAATTATTTGCTGTAAAAAGACGTACTGCTGAGGAAAAGAAACCGAAATTGCCTCAAACCCTATCATTGCAAGAAGTTGCAACACCAACTGCAAAATAGCAACAAATACAACAAACTCATTTTTTTACGCAGCCTCAATCAGTAATCTCTTAAATCAAACTTATTTATTTATCAAACTATATATAATTAACCTAGTTTTCTTGAACTAACGGATGCATGAAATAGTTATGTATAAGTATATACAGTGGGGTGCACAAATGAGTACATGTTTGTACTCCGTATTCTTCCAAGTGCATAAGAATAACAAGAATAAAGCACTTCGAAAATTTTTTTTCTATTTTCTTTTTTATTCAATTCTTAACAAAATAGATGATAACAAAAAGCAAAAAAGAACAAATTCTGAGAAATAAGCGAATAAAACGAAAACTACTGCTATGCACTCAATTTTGCACTTTTCAGAAACTGCACTATTGGAGTACGTTTATAATATTTAATTCATAAACCTCTATTACGTATCATGTTTTTTATGCGTTTTAGCATACTTGCCACTAAATTTTGAATTATTTGAACGGGAATATTTTTCTATTCCTGCTGTACACGCCGCCATAATTCATCCATGTTGGCCGGGGCTCTTTGATACTGTCTTTTCACGATTGACCACAAGTTTTCAATCGGATTGAGGGCGGGACTTTGAGCAGGCCACTGCATTACCTTGAAATTTTGCTCAGCTAGAAATCTTTCAGGATTTTGGACTATGCCTGGGGTCGTCATCTTGTTGAAATAGTATTTCTTCATCAGGATAGGCGGATGTGTCAACAAAATCGGGAAGATGGTTCTGTAGAATATTTAAATAATCCTCTTTCCTCATAATTTCGTCAATTTTTCTCTATGGCCCAACTTGCCACCCCGTGAAGCTGCCCCATACCATGATGTTTCGCTACCATGCTTCACCATTTCTTTGACATGGTGCCTTTGTATGGTTTCTCCGGGACGGCGTCAGTAATACTGCTTACCGTCGGATTGGAAACGATTGAACTTAAATTCATCTGACCAGATAACTCTCTTCTAGTCATCTTCAGTTCATTTTTCGTGATCCCTGGCGAACTTTAAACGAACCTTAACAATTCCTTTCGATAATGCAGGTTTTAATTTTCTTACAGCAGACACATAGCCAATATTGCGAAAGGCTCTTCCTGCAATACATCGGCTAACGTGTTTATTTATAGCTAAAGACGCTTTCTTTGGCGTTAAACACTTATTCGTTTTCAGCTGAATTCGTTAAAAGCTTTCGGCGACCTCTCACTTAATTTTTAGGCGCCGCACTTCTCCTTTTACGGGCTCTTATAACCACTGATTGGTTAATGTTCAACTGCTTAGCTATTACTCGAGTAACGGAACCAGCTTTTGTCATGCAAACAACCCTGCCCTCAATGTCTCGGGATATTTTCTTCATGCATTTTTTTGCACTAAGTAATCTTAAAATATTTATAAATTGACTAAAGAAAAACTAAAGGTAACTAGAAAAATATAGGCATTTGCAAAACAGAGTACATAGAAATAGTTTTCGTTGTAATTATTGTATTAAAAACGTACCCCAATAGTGCATTTTCTGACAGGTGCAAAATTGAGTACATAGCAATAGTTTTCGTTTTTTCGCTTATTTCTCAGAATTTGTTCTTTTTGGCTTTGTGTTGTCATCTATTTCATAAAGAATTGAATAAAAAAAGGAAATAGAAAAAAAATTTGTGAATTGCTTTATTCTTGTTCTTCCTATGCGCTCGGAAGTCTACGGAGTAAAACACGTACTCATTTGTCCACCCCACTGTATAAAAAAAGGAAAAATATGTTAATATCATGCTATAACTATCTTTAAGTCATCTCTATTCTCCAAATTGAGGTTTTAATCAGGTATTACATAACCTTTAATATATACAAAATATTTAAATAAACATTTTGTGAATAAAAAACCAAAGTAAAAATTAGCTGTTTATTCGTGTCAATATAAATATAAATATATATACTTGTATTTATATTGTTACGATCTTGCTCGATGATTTCCTTAATCTTTCGGGTACGACCTCTGGATTGTTAAATAAAATCGCCAACTTAATTTGCAGTCTCTTTATTTATAAAGATTTAATTAATGTCCTTTTAATTATTCGGTAATTCACAATTCAATTACAATTTACGTTACTATTTACAATCACTTGTATACAACTTTCACAATGTACGTTTTTATTACTTTACTGTAATGTAATCTCCACGAGTTTAATTCACAAATGATTACTCTTGCAGTCCAATGTCGTCCTTATATACTTGTTTGCTGCTTGAAAACGAAACCCCTGGAATAATCGCGTCGTTTACGATAGACCTCTCGCTTACGATAATCGTCGTTTACGATAATCGCCTCGTTTACGATAATCGTCCTTTACGATAATCGCCTCGTTTACGCTCTAGAACGTGCCAGTTGTCGGCTCCTTTCTTTCATCTGTCATTCGCTTCGCATTTTCGCCACACTGCCCTCCACCTAAGTCTGATCGTCCCGATCAGACACATTCGCTGTTCCAAACGCAGCATGCCTCTCTAGGTGGACCACTTTCATCTTGTTTCTCGGCCTCCCCACAGTTTGTATTCGATACACTACGTCGTTTAGTCGTTTGATTATCTTGTATGGACCTTCCCAATTGCATTGAAGTTTTGGGGACAAACCTCTCTTTCGTTGTGGATTGTACAGCAACACCAAATCTCCATTTTGGAAGCCTTCGGAGTTCATCGCCTTGTCATACCTAGCCTTCATTTTGTCACTCATAATTTGAGTTCGCTGCCTCGCAAGAGCATATATCTCTCTTAACTCTTCCTCGAGAACAGTAGACGCTTTTTTCCAATTCTTCTCGCATCACCAGTTATTCCAAATTTTAAATCGCTGGGCAACCGAAGTTCACTACCAAACAGTACCCTGGCAGGTGTTTGACCTGTTGTTTCATGCACTGCGGACCGATATCCCATCAGGAAAAACGGTATGTGTACATCCCAATCATCTTGATTCTTGTCCACTACTTTCCGCAAGTGCTCTTCCAGGGTCCGGTTGAATCGCTCTACCATGCCATCTGATTGAGGATGCAGGGCTGTCGTTCGTGTTTTCCGAATACCAAGTATCTGGCACGGCTACACCCATGGCAACCCTCTCAAATGGTGCACCTGAGTTATACTGCTTCATCTGCCCATGACTTCGTGACTTTGGCCCTATAGCTGCAAAGCACTCCGTGCAATTAGCAATCCACTCAGCGACCGATTGACGACAGCCAACCCAATAGACCCGCTGCTTGATCTTCTCCAGCGTTTTTGTAATGCCTAGGTGCCCTCCACTAGGACCATTATGGAATTCCTTAAGAACATCTGGAATTCTTAGCCTCGGAACTACTACAAGCTTCCGAGAGCACTGGCCATCTTCACTTTCCCATACTCTATGCAAACAGCCAGATATCAATTCTAAACTGTTCCATTGTGCCCAGTATGCTTTCGCGATGGGACTTTCCGCTGCCATTTGTTCTTTACTTGGCCGTCTGTTCACCTCCAATCCGTGCATTACCAATTCCAAGTCCGGATCTTCTTGCTGACATTTCCTTAAGTGACTTGTCTCCCACTCTTCTGCCGATGTAACTGTCATTAGCCGGACGTCTATTATGTCTTCCTTACCCTCGGCTTTTGAGCAGTGCTTACATTCCAAACTACATAGTCGACGGGACATAGCGTCAGCATTTCCGTGCGTATTACCCTTGCGGTGCTCGATGGTGAAGTCATAACTTTGCAGCCTCTCAATCCACCGTGCAAGCTGCCCTTCGGGATTCTTGAACTGTAGTAGCCACTTCAGCGCTGCATGATCCGTTCTAACGCGGAAATATTGACCATACAGATATTTGTGGAAGTGTTTAATGCAATCCACCAACGCTAATAGTTCTCTCCGCGTTACGCAGTAGTTCCGCTCTGGTTTCCCAATAGACCGGCTATAGTAGGCAACTATCTTCTCCTGCCCATCAATCACTTGCGAAAGTACCCCTGGAAAGCCTCCTCTTGTTCAGTTTTCCACTCGAAAGATCTATTTTTCCTTGTGAGTTCATGGAGACTGTGAGCTACACTGGCGAAATTCGGAACAAAGCGGCGATAGTAAGTACACAGCCCAAGGAAACTTCTTAATTCATGCAAATTTCTGGGTCTCGGCCAATCCTTCACTGCTTCTATTTTTTCCTTCGCAGTACACACACCCTTCGTGGTTACTTGATGACCTAAGTAATTAACCTGCTTCTTGAATAAAGGGCACTTCTTAGGTCTTAGTTTAAGACCAGCGCCAGCTAATTTCTGGAAAACTTCTTCCAAATTACTCAAATGTTCGTCGAAGCTCTTTCCCAATACGATTATGTCATCCAGATACACCAAACAGGTCTTCCAGTGTAGTCCTTTGAGTACATGGTCCATTAATCTTTCAAAAGTGGCAGGAGCGTTGCATAACCCAAATGGCATTACCGTAAATTGCCATAGACCGTTGCCAGCACTAAACGCTGTCTTTTCTTTATCTTCTTCACTCACTTCTACTTGCCAATACCCGCTCTTAAGGTCAAGTGTTGAGAACCATTCTGTGCCAGTTAACGAGTCTAGTGTATCATCGATCCTGGGCAAAGGATAGCTGTCTTTCTTTGTAACATCATTTAATCTCCGATAGTCCACGCAGAACCGCAACTGGCCATCTTTCTTCTTCACGAGTACCACCGGAGAGCTCCATGGACTTGCCGATGGTTCGATAACATCGCTTTCGCTCATTTCCCTAATTATTTGGCCAAAAGCGTCCCGTTTGGCTAGTGGAACGCTTCGAGGAGCTTGACGAATTGGTCTTGCGTCACCAGTATCAATGCTATGCTTCACTACGTTGGTCCTGCCTGGTTTGTTGCCATCCTTGTCGAATATGTTGGAGTATTTACGGATCATCTGGCTGGCCTTGTGCTTGTACTTGTCTTTCAACCCTTGCGTCCATGCATTGATATCTTCCTCCATCTCCTTGCTGCCAATAGAGTCGATTCCAGATAAATCATTGCTGTTAATAATGGCTTCTACCTCTTGACATTGCCCTAATACAGTTCCACTAGCAATTTTTACTGATGATCTGAAGTCATTCAATACTCTCACTGGGATGCGTCCATTCTTTCGTGTCTTAGCCAGGGTTTTTCCAATAAGTGAGTCCAGTGTAGAATTTTGTGCTGCTTCGACAACCCACAATTTGTTTGTCCCACAATCTCCATTAATTTTCGCCCAAACAACTGCTTCTGACTTCGGTGGAATCAGTACACTGCCTTCTAAGACCACTTGTTTGCTGCTGTATGTGAAATCATAGCCAATGTTTAGTGGTACCTCCATGTTCTTATACTCCATAATTTTGTTTTTTAAGTCGATCTTGATACCTTCATTCATCAAGAAGTCCACTCCTATGATTATTTCATCCACAATCTGCGCGACTATAAAACTGTGTAACACCGTCACATTCCCTATTGAGACCTCACATGTTACTTCACCAGTCGCCGTTTTCAATATTGCTCCAGGTAATGGGCTCACTTCTTTAGCGATCAGGTCAGTTCGAATGATGGAGTGTGATGCGCCCGTATCCACTGTTAATTTTCGCGCTCGTCCATCCACATATCCACCAATAGTAATGTTGCTCGTTTTCCTACCAATTTGCGAGACGGAGATTATGGGGCATTCAATTGCAGGAGCCAGCATACGCCCTTTTAGACTGGCTCGTTTTAGTTTAACGACTGAGAAGTTGATGTTATCCTCCTCAGCCTTCCGTTTGCGCTGTCCTTCCTGTATGCTGGAACCCGTTTTGCATTCGCGTGCGAAGTGACCAGGCTTTCCACATTTAAAGCATTTCCCAGCCTGATTCTTGCCACCAGAACGATACATTCCTTCTAACGACTTCAGAGTTCTCAATATTTCGGTCATCAGATCTGCTGTTTCAACCTCCGCTTTATTGGCTTTGTGTGCTGGATTGCTTATGAGTGCCGCCGTTTCACGTGTTTGAGCATACGCCACTGTTTCAGCGAATGTTAACTTTGGATTCGCATATGTCTCTCGCTTGGTGTAAACGTCTTTTATGCCGCTGATGAATTTTTGTATTTTCACCCTTTCGAGATGCTCACCCGATGCTTCTCCAATGGCTAAATGAGCCAATCTCTCTTGGGAGCGTTCACTGAAGTGGTTGGACGATTTAACTGCAAATCCCGGAAACGACCTTCCAATGTGTTGACTTTGGCTTCAATTAACTCTTCTATTTTTTCTTGCCGACCTTCCAATTTGTTCACTTTGGTCTCAATTAGCTCCTCTATCTTGTCTTTTCGCTACTCGATTTGATTCTATCTTTCCTTAAGTTCTGCATTTTCGATCACCAGGTTTTGCTGTATTTGTGCGATTGTTCCTTCTATTCCATCCAACTTTTGTGATATGCTGGCATCGATTTGTGACATGTTCGCGTTCTGTGCATCCATCTTTTGTGACATGTTGTCATTGATTTGTGACATGTTGGCACTGATTTGTGAAATTGCATTCAACAACATGTTCATGTCCATACCGGTAGATGAGCCAGGGGCATTTTCTTCAATCTTACCTGATGGCTGCTCCAACCCCTTCGCAGAATCAATAGCTTCTTCACTGTCAATGTCCTTCAAGGATACATCTTCATCCTCGTGACGGGATTCGTACTGGTTCAAGTCGATGCCTTCGGCTTCCATTGATTCTCGCAGTCTCGATTGCAGCTCTGCCTTATTTCCTGTTGTAGACAATCATCGCTTGGCCAACTCCTTCTTGAGAAGAGGTATCGTCAAATCCTGAATCTTCACCATTTTTCAGTTATTATCCTCTGGAATTTATTTAACAATCCCACTTCTGACACCAATTGCTACGATCTTGCTGATTAACCTCGATGATTTCCTTAATCTTTCGGGTACGACCTCTGGATTGTTAAATAAAATCGCCAACTTAATTTGCAGTCTTTTTATTTATAAAGACTTAATTAATGTCCTTTTAATTATTCGGTAATTCACAATTCAATTACAATTTACGTTACTATTTACAATCACTTGTATACAACTTTCACAATGTACTGTTTTTATTACTTTACTGTAATGTAATCTCCACGAGTTTAATTCACAAATGATTACTCTTGCAGTCGAATGTCGTCCTTATATACTTGTTTTCTGCTTGAAAACGAAACCCCTGGAATAATCGCGTCGTTTACGATAAACCTCTCGCTTACGATAATCGTCGTTTACGATAATCGCCTCGTTTACGATAATCGTCGTTTACGATAATCGCCTCGTTTACGCTCTAGAACTTGCCGGTTGTCGGCTCCTCTCTTTCATCTGTCATTCGCTTCGCATTTTCGCCACAATATTTAAAATTTATATGGAATGATAAGCGCAGTTTTATGTGCGCTTATGAAATAGACGCCTATAGAATTAATGCTACCAAGTTTTTTTTTTCATAGTTTTCATTGACTTTTTGACAACTGAGAAATAATTTTTTAATAAATAATTAATGAAATGTCGAAATTTATTATATATGTATTGTGGCGAAAATGCGAAGCGAATGACAAATGAAAGAGAGGAGCCGACAACTGGCATCTTCTAGAGCGTACGAGACGATTATCGTAACCGAAACGATTATCGTAACCGAGAGGATTATCGTATGGACGAGATTATTCCGGGGGTTTCGTTTTCAAGCAGCAAACAAGTATATAAGGGCGACGTACGGCTGCAAAAGCAATCAGTTGTGAATTAAGCTCGAGGAGATTACACTACAGTAAAATAATAAAAACAGTACATTGTGAAAGTTGTATACAAGTGATTGTAAATAGTAACGTAAATTGTAATTGAATTGTGAATTACCGAATAATTAAAAGGACATTGATTAAGTCTTTATAAATAAAGAGACTGCAAATTAAGTTGGCGATTTTATTTAACAATCCAGAGGTCGTACCCGAAAGATTAAGGAAATCATCGAGGTTAATCAGCAAGATCGTAACAATTGGTGTCAGAAGTGGGATTGTTAAATAAATTCTAAAGGATAATTATTGAAAAATGGTGAAGATTCAAGATTTGACGATACCTCCTCTCAAGAAGGAGTTGGCAAAGCGAGGATTGTCTACAACAGGAAATAAGGCAGAGCTGCAATCGAGACTGCGAGAAGCAATGGAAGTCGACGGTATCGACTTGAACCAATACGAATTCCGCCGCGAGGATGAAGATGTATCCTTGAAGGATGTTGACAAGGAAGAGGTTAGTGATTCTGCGAAGGAGTTAGAGCAGCCATCAAGTAAGATTCAAGAAAAGGCTCCTAGCTCATCTGCGGGTATTGACATGAACATCTTATTGGCTGCAATTTCACAAAAATTGGATGCACAGGATGCCAAGATATCAGAAAAGATGGATACACAGGATGCCCGTAATTCACAAAATATATCGCAAATCGATGCCAGCATATCACAAAAGCTGGATGCCAAAATGTCTGCAATGAATGACAGCATTACATCACAAATGGTTGAACAGAGGGATCAAATATCATCCTTAGGAGGAACCATCGCGCAAATACAGCAAAATCTGGAGAAAGACAATGCAGAACTTAAGGAAGGACAGGATCTAATTGAGAGCAAGGTCAACGAATTGCACGGTCGGCAAGAAAAAATAGAAGAGTTAATTGAAGCCAAAGTCAACACATTGGAAGGTCGTTTCCGGGATTTGCAGTTAAATCGTCCAACCACTTCAGTGAACGCTCCCAAGGTAAAAACACCATCTTTTGACGGAAAAATTCCCTTCCAAGTCTTCAAGCTCCAGTTTGAGAAGACGGCTGAAACCAATAAATGGAGCATGGAGGAAAAATCTGCTGCACTATTCGTTGCGTTGGAAGGACCTGCGGCAGAACTTTTGCAAACTGTACCTGATTATGAGAGGAATGATTACGACGGATTGATGCGAGCCCTGGAAAGACGATATGGTAGCGAACACAGAAGACAAATTTACCAGATGGAGTTAGAAAAGCGCGACCAAAAACCCAACGAATCTCTACAGGAATATGCTTCGGAAATTGAGAGATTGGCTCATTTAGCCATCGGAGACGCATCAGGTGAGCATCTCGAACGGGTGAAAATACAAAAATTCATCAGCGGCATAAAAGACGTTTATACCAAGCGGGAGACATATGCGAATCCAAAGTTACTATCGCTGAAACAGTGGCGTATGCTCAAACACGTGAAACGGCGGCACTCATAAGCAGACCAGCATACAAAGTTAATAAAGTGGAGGTTGAAACAGCAGATGTGATGACCGAAATATTGAGAACTCTGAAGTCGTTAGAAGGAATGAATCGTTCTGGTGGTAAGAATCAGGCTGGGAAATGCTTTAAATGTGGAAAGCCTGGTCACTTCGCACGCGAATGCAAAACGGGTTCCAGCATACAAGAAGGACAGCGAAAACGGAAGGCTGACGAAGATAAACCATCAACTTCTCAGTCGTTAAACTAAAACGAGCCAGTCTAAAAGGGCGTATGCTGGCTCCTGCAATTGAATGCCCCATAATCTCCGTCTCGCAAATTGGTAGGAAAACGAGCAACATTACTATTGGTGGATATGTGGATGGACGAGCGCGAAAATTAACAGTGGATACGGGCGCATCACACTCCATCATTCGAACTGACCTGATCACTAAAGAAGTGAGACCATTACCGGGAGCAATATTGAAAACGGCGACTGGTGAGGACACACAAGTGGTGGGAGAAGTAACATGTGAGGTCTCAATAGGGAATGTGACGGTGTTACACAGCTTTATAGTCGCGCAGATCGTAGATGAGGTAATCATAGGAGTGGACTTCTTGATGGAGCAAGGTATCAAGATCGACTTGAATAACAAGGTTATGGAGTATAAGAACATGGAAGTATCACTAAGAATGGGCTACGATTCCACATACAACAGCAAACAAGTGGTCTTAGAAGGCAGTGAACTGATTCCACCGAAGTCAGAAGCAGTTATTTGGGCGAAAATTAATGGAGATTGTGGGACAAACAAATTGTGGGTTGTCGAAGCAGTACAAAATTCTACACTGGACTTACTTATTGGAAAAACCCTAGCTAAGACACGAAAAAATGGACGCATCCCAGTGAGAGTATTGAATGACTTCAGATCATCAGTAAAAATTGCTAGTGGAACTGTATTAGGGCAATGTCAAGAGGTAGAAGCCATTATTAACAGCAATGATTCATCTGGAATCGACTCTATTGGCAGCAAGAAGATGGAGGAAGATATCAATGCATGGACGCAAGGGTTGGAAGACAAGTACAAGCACCAGGCCAGTCAGATGATCCGCAAATACTCCAACATATTCGACCAGGATGGCAACAAACCAGGCAGGACCAACGTAGTGAAGCATAGCATTGATACTGGTGACGCAAGACCAATTCGTCAAGCTCCTCGAAGCGTTCCACTAGCCAAACGTGACGCTGTTGGCCAAATAATTAGGGAAATGAGCGAAAGCGATGTTATCGAACCATCGGCAAGTCCATGGAGCTCTCCGGTGGTACTCGTGAAGAAGAAAGATGGCCAGTTGCGGTTCTGCGTGGACTATCGGAGATTAAATGATGTCACAAAGAAAGACAGCTATCCTTTGCCCAGGATCGATGATACACTAGACTCGTTAACTGGCACAGAATGGTTCTCAACACTTGACCTTAAGAGCGGGTATTGGCAAGTAGAAGTGAGTGAAGAAGATAAAGAGAAGACAGCGTTTAGTGCCGGCAACGGTCTATGGCAATTTACGGTAATGCCATTTGGGTTATGCAACGCTCCTGCCACTTTTGAAAGATTAATGGACCATGTACTCAAAGGACTACACTGGAAGACCTGTTTGGTGTATCTGGATGACATCATCGTATTGGGAAAGAGCTTCGACGAACATCTGAGTAATTTGGAAGAAGTTTTCCAGAGAATAGCTGGCGCTGGTCTTAAACTAAGTCCTAAGAAGTGCTCTTTATTCAAGAAGGAGGTGAATTACTTAGGTCATCAAGTAACCACGAAGGGCGTGTGTACTGCGAAGGAAAAAATAGAAGCAGTGAAGGATTGGCCGAGACCCAGAAATTTGCATCAATTAAGAAGTTTCCTTGGGCTGTGTACTTACTATCGTCGCTTTGTTCCGAATTTCGCCAGCGTAGCTCATAGTCTCCATGAACTCACAAGGCAAAATAAATCTTTCGAGTGGAAAACTGAACAAGAGGATGCTTTCCAAGCTTTAAAAGAACGACTATGCACTGCACCTATGCTAGCGTACCCGGTTCCAGGTGCAACATTTATTCTGGACACAGATGCTAGTGGTTATGGCATAGGAGGGGTACTTTCGCAAGTGATTGATGGGCAGGAGAAGATAGTTGCCTACTATAGCCGGTCTATTGGGAAACCAGAGCGGAACTACTGCGTAACGCGGAGAGAACTATTAGCATTGGTGGATTGCATTAAACACTTCCACAAATATCTGTATGGTCAACATTTCCGCGTTAGAACGGATCATGCAGCGCTGAAGTGGCTACTACAGTTCAAGAATCCCGAAGGGCAGCTTGCACAGTGGATTGAGAGGCTGCAAAGTTATGACTTCACCATCGAGCACCGCAAGGGGAATACGCACGGAAATGCTGACGCTATGTCCCGTCGACCATGTAGTTTGGAATGTAAACACTGCTCAAAAGCCGAGGTTAAAGAAGACATAATAGACGTCTGGCTAATGACAGTTACATCAGCAGAAGAGTGGGAGGCAAGTCACTTAAGGAAATGTCAGCAAGAAGATCCGGACTTGGAATTGGTAATGCACGGATTGGAGGTGAACAGACGGCAAAGTAAAGAACAAATGGCAGCGGAAAGTCCCATCGCGAAAGCATACTGGGCACAATGGAACAGCTTAGAATTGATATCTGGCTGTTTGCATAGAGTATGGGAAAGTGAAGATGGCCAGTGCTCTCGGAAGCTTATAGTAGTTCCGAGGTTAAGAATTCCGGATGTTCTTAAGGAATTCCATAATGGTCCTAGTGGAGAGCACCTAGGTATTACAAAAACGCTGGAGAAGATCAAGCAGCGGTTCTATTGGGTTGGCTGTCGGCAGTCGATCGCTGAGTGGATTGCTAACTGCACGGAGTGCATTGCAGCTAAAGGGCCAAAGTCACGAAGTCATGGGCAGATGAAGCAGTATAACTCAGGTGCACCATTTGAGCGGGTTGCCATGGATGTAGCCGGTCCATTCCCTATGAGCAGACAAGGAAACAAATACGTTCTTGTTGTCATGGAGTACTTTAGTAAATGGCCTGAGGTCTACCCAATTCCAAACCAGGAAGCGAAAACAGTTGCGGATGCATTCACTCACAATTGGGTTACCAGATACGGTGCACCTATAGAATTGCACTCAGACCAAGGAAGAAACTTTGAATCGGCGGTGTTCCAGGAGATGTGCCAGATACTTGGTATTCGCAAAACCCGAACGACAGCCCTGCATCCTCAATCAGATGGCATGGTAGAGCGATTCAACCGGACCCTGGAAGAGCACTTGCGGAAAGTAGTGGACAAGAATCAAGATGATTGGGATGTACACATACCGCTTTTCCTGATGGGATATCGGTCCGCAGTGCATGAAACAACAGGTCAAACACCTGCCAGGATACTGTTTGGTAGTGAACTTCGGTTGCCCAGCGATTTAAAATTTGGAATAACTGGTGATGCGAGAAGAATTGAGAAGGAAACGTCTACTGTTCTCGAGGAAGAGTTAAGAGAGATACATGCTCTTGTGAGGCAGCGAACTCAAATTATGAGTGACAAAATGAAGGCTCGGTATGACAAGGCGATGAACTCCGAAGGCTTCCAAAATGGAGATGTGGTGTTGCTGTACAATCCACAACGAAAGAGAGGTTTGTCCCCAAAACTTCAATGCAATTGGGAAGGTCCATACAAGATAATCAAACGACTAAACGACGTAGTGTATCGAATTCAAACTGTAGGGAGGCCGAGAAACAAGATGAAAGTGGTCCACCTAGAGAGGCTTGCTGCGTTTGGAACAGCGAATGTGTCTGATCGGGACGATCAGACTTAGGTGGAGGGCAGTGTGGCGAAAATGCGAAGCGAATGACAGATGAAAGAGAGGAGCCGACAACTGGCATCTTCTAGAGCGTACGAGACGATTATCGTAACCGAAACGATTATCGTAACCGAGAGGATTATCGTATGGACGCGATTATTCCAGGGGTTTCGTTTTCAAGCAGCAAACAAGTATATAAGGGCGACGTACGGCTGCAAAAGCAATCAGTTGTGAATTAAGCTCGTGGAGATTACACTACAGTAAAGTAATAAAAACAGTACATTGTGAAAGTTGTATACAAGTGATTGTAAATAGTAACGTAAATTGTAATTGAATTGTGAATTACCGAATAATTAAAAGGACATTGATTAAGTCTTTATAAATAAAGAGACTGCAAATTAAGTTGGCGATTTTATTTAACAATCCAGAGGTCGTACCCGAAAGATTAAGAAAATCATCGAGGTTAATCAGCAAGATCGTAACAGTATGTATATTACATATGTATATTGAAAAGTTTTACAATCGACAATAATATTAGTTACCGCATTGGCTTTAAAACATGGTAGAATTATAAACTTATCTGGAGGAGCGTCCCGTGGATACCCAGTCTTGATTTAAGAAAACACTCCAGAGTTTCAGAAAGTTTGAATAAAGCAAGTTAGTCGAGTTGGTCAGTAATTTTTTAAGAATAAAACCAGCAGATTTCAGAGCGTTGACCACCAATGGATATGTAGCCTCAGTATCTGTGGCAAGTTGATGTAACGTACGGATGACAAGGTAGGGTGCATAATTAACCGCAAATATAAATGTTTTCAGCCGAAAATCGGCGATAGGATATTCAGCCGATTTGCGAAATATCTTTTGCTGAAACTGTTTAACATCGTCGTGAATTAATCAGCCCTATTCTGCATTTCGACTCGAATCGAAATTTTCTCCATTCGGCGGATTTTATGTATTCTGCATTTCGATCGTAGCTACGGTTTTGTACGTTGTAATTTAGTTGGCGGAGAACAGTTTGATTGTATATTTTTGTGTACTTAAGTAACATAATTTTAACAAAAATGTTAGTAAAACATGATTTTGATAATTGGAGAAGTCATAACGATGTCTTTTTTTAGTTTAATTTGTTTAAAGATGCTTTTTGATACAACATAAAAACAACATGAAAAATTAGAGAGTTTTGAAATAACGTTGCCGAAATACAGTTGATCCGCCAGTAAAAGACTCCATGATTTTGAGAAAATTGTATAATACATTGACACTGTTGAGTGACACATTCCTATGTTATAATCTGCCGAACACTATGTTTATTTGAATTGTACAAAAACTCTTTGCATTTGTTTGCTTTGTTTTGTTTCAATTTCACACATTCACATGCAACCAGCTGACTTCGAAAATATATTCTCTCTTCCTCTTCTTCTTTCGATTCGATCGTAACTCAGAATACCTAATTTCGATTGTGGCGGAGCGGAGAGCGGTCAGACAGTGTAAAGGAAGTTCCACATCGTTAAGGATAAACGGAGCAGCTGCAGCTACCGCGTGAACAGAATGTTTGGACCAACGCTAGGTATATAAGGAGCGGCAGCAGCTATTTGAGGACAATTAAGTTGAATACTCAGTACTGGTGTAAACTAAACGAATAAGAAAGGAAAGATTATAAAGATTTGTAAACTAAATGAAAGATATAGAGAAAACTATTGTAATTACTATTGAATAAATTCCTTGCGATTAAGAGGCCAAGCGAACAAATCTTGAGAGTTTTGTTTAGCAATCTAGTGAGATTGCTAAATAAAATGCGGAAAAACAAAAACAAAAATATTTGAAAATGGTCAAGATTCAAGATTTGACGATACTACCCCTCAAAAAGGAATTGACGAAGCGAGGATTATCTTCAACCGGGAATAATGCTGAGCTACAGTCACGGCTACGAGAAGCTATGGAAGCAGAAGGCTTCGATTTGAGCCAATATGAATTCCGCCGTGAAGACGAAGAGACATCCGCGAAAGAAATGGAGAAGGAAGAAGCTGTTGGCGCCACAAAAGAGTCAGAGCAGTCAGCAACCGAGCTTGAGGAAAAGTCTTCTACGAGTATGGACATGAACACGTTACTGGCTGCAATTTCGCAAATGAATGCCAACCAGCCACAAATGAATACCAGCCAAGTTGCTACAGAAGTTGGATGAACAGGATGCTAACATGTCACAAATGAATGCCCACATTTCATCACAAATGCAAGACCAAGATGCCCGTATTTCATTCCGCCTCATACAGCTTCAAGAGAGTGTTGTAAAAGAATGCACAGAACTCAAGGAAAGACAGGACAGAATCGAGGAAAGGCAAGACTGAATAGAGGAGCTGATTGAGATCAAAGTCAACGAATTGGGATGCCGGTAAAACAAAACAGAGGAGCTAATGGAGACCAAAGTCAACGAATTGGAAGGTCGTGTCCGCGATTTGCACTTGAATCGTCCAACCACTTCGATGAACGCTTCCAGGATAAAACCACCCTCCTTTCACGGCACAAGTCCTTTCCAGGTCTTTAAGCTTCAATTCGAAAAGACGTCCAAAGCAAATAATTGAAGCATTGATGAAAAATCCGCTGCACTATTCGTTGCGTTGAAAGGACCTGCTGCGGAAATTTTACGGACAATCTCGTAGTATGAGAGAGATGATTACGTCGCATTAATGCGTGCCGAGGAAAGACGATATGGAAGCGAACACAGGAGGCAAATTTACCAGATGGAGTTGGAGAAGCGCGATCAAAGACCCAACGAATCTCTGCAAGAATACGCATCCGAAATTGAGTGATTGGCTCCTCTAGCTATTGGAGACGCATCTGGTGAACACCTCGAAAGGGTAAAAATACAAAGGTTTATCAGTGGAATAAAGGACATCTACACCAAACGAGAGACATACGCAAATCTAAAATCAACATTCTCTGAGACTGTCGCCTATGCCCAAACCCGTGAAACGGCTTCACTCATAAACAAACCAGCCTACAAAGTTAGTCGAGTGGAAGTAGAAACACCAGATGTGATGAATGAGATTCTGAAAACCCTAAAGTCAATCGATGGAAAGAATCGTTCTGCTGCAAATATGAAGAATCAAGCTGGCAAATGTTTCAATTGTGGGAAGCCAGGCCACTTCGCGAGGGAATGCAAGACGAGCTAGAACAGAAACAACAATTCAGGAAAACGGAAACGAAGGGCTGGAGAAAGCGAATCCGCCTCTAACCAGTCAAACAAAAACGAACCAACCGAAACGGGCGTATTCTGGCTGCTGCAATTGAATGCCCCATAATCTCCGTCTCTCAAATTGGTAGGAAGGCGAGCAACGTGACAATTGGTAGGTACCATTCACATATCTACCACTTGTCACATGAGCTTACTTACTGTTGATACGGGCGCATCGCACTCCATCTTTAAATACGACCTAATCAGCGAAGAAGTAAGGCCATTGCCTGGAGCAAGATTGAGGACGGCAACTGGCAAGAACATCCAAGGAGAGATAACATGCGAAGTCGCGATAGGAAATGTTGCGGTATTACACAAGTTCATAGTCGCGCAGATTGTTGATGAAGTCATCAAAGGAGTAGACTTCTTGCTAGACCAAGGAATAAAGACCGACATGAATAACTGAGTAATGGAGTACAAAAACATGGAATTACCACTTAGCATTGGCTATAATTCTACGTACAACAGCAACACAGCGCACTGATCCCACCAAAGTCAGAAGCTGTTGTTTGGGCAAAGATTGATGGAGATCGTGGGACAAACAAAATATGGGTTGTCGAAACAGCACGAAATTCCACATCGGCCGTAATTATCGGTAAAACACTGGCTAAGACAAAAAGTGATGGACTCATCCCAGTGAGAGTATTAAACGAATTCATATCACCAATGAAACTTCGAAGAGGAACGGTATTGGGACAATGTCAGCAGGTAGACGCCTTTATTAATTGCGGAGATTTACCTAATAGCGGTTCTATTGGCATGAAGAATATTAAGGCCAAGGAAGATGCATGGATGCAAGGGTTGGAAGACGAATACAAGTATAAGGCCAGGAAACTTCTGTGTAAATACTCCAATATATTCGACAAGGATGGCAAAAACCCAGGCAGGACCAACGTTGTGAAACATTGTATTGATACTGGTGACGCTAGGCCGATTCGTCAGGCTCCTCGAAGTGTCCCACTAGCCAAACGTGAAGCTGTAAGCCAAATAATAAAGGAAATGAGTAAAAGCGGTGTTATTGAACTATCCGAAAATCCATGGAGCTCGCCGGTAACGCTCGTGAAAAAGAAAGATAACCATTTGCGGTTCTGCGTGGATTATCGAAAACTAAATGATGTGACAAAGAAGGACAGCTATCCTTTGCCCAGGATCAATGTTACTCTTGACTCGTTAACTGGCACGGAATGGTTCCCAAAACTTGAACTTAAGAGCGGTTATTTGCAAGTGGAAGTAAGTGAGAGAGATAAGGAGAAGACTGCCTTTAGTGATGGAAACGGTCTTTGGCAATTCACGGTGATACCTGACGGACTTCATTGGAAAACTTGTCTGATGTATCTTGACGACGTCATCGTACTGGGCAAAAGCTTTGAAGAACACTTGGACTATTGGGAGTTTTTCAGAAAGAACTATTAGCGTTGGTGGAGCGCACCAAACATTTTCACAAGTACATGTATGGCCAACATTTCCTAGTTAGAACAGATCATACAGCGCTGAAGTGGCTACTACAGTTCAAGAATCCTGAAGGACAGCTATCCCGATGGATTGAGAGACTGCAAAGTTATGACTACAGTATAGAGCACCGCAAAGGAAATACTCACGGGAATGCTGACGCCATGTCTCGTCGACCATATAGCTTGGAAAGTAAGCACTGCTCCAAAGCGGAAGGAAAAGAAGGCATAATAGACGTCCAATTAATGACAATTACACCAGCGGAAGAATGGGAGTCAAGTCATCTACGGAAATGTCAGCAGGAAGATCCAGATTTGAAACTTTTAATGGAAGGACTGGAGACGGACAGACGGCCAGGTAAGGAACAGATGGCAGCAGGAAGTCCAATAGCAAAGGCATACTGGGCGCAATGGAGTTTAGAGCTGATATCTGGTTTATATAGAATATGGGAAAGTGAAGACGGCCAGTGCTCCCGAAAACTAATAGTAGTCCCGAGGTTAAGGGTTCCGGTCGTTCTCAAGGAGTTCCATAATGTTCCTAGTGGAGGGCACTTATGCATTTCGAAAACGCTAAAAAATATCAAGCAGCGGTTCTACTGGGTTGTCGTCAATCTATCGCTAAGTAGATTGCTAACTGCAAGGAGTACATAACGGGCCAAATGGATGGAGGGCACTTAGGCATTTCGAAAACGCTGGAAAAGATCAAGCAGCGGTTCTATTGGGTTGGCCGTCAATCTATCGCTGAGTGGATTGCTAACTGCAAGGAGTGCATAAAGGGCCAAAGTCACGAAGTCATGGTCAGATGAAGCAGTATAACTCAGGGGCACCATTTGAGCGGGTTGCCATGGATGTAGCCGGTCCATTCGCTATGAGCAGGCAAGGAAACAAATACGTTCTTGTGGTTATGGGCTACTTTAGTAAATGGCCGGAGGTCTACCCAATTCCAATTCAGGAAACCAAAACAGTAGCTGATGCATTCACTTACAATTGGGTTACCAGGTATGGTGCGCCTATAGAACTGTACTCGGACCAGGGAAGAAACTTTGAATTGCCAGTGTTCCAGGAGGTATGCTTGATACTGGGTATTCGAAAAACCCGAACGACAGCTCTGCATCCTCAATCAGATGGCATGATAGAACGCTTCAACCGAACTCTGGAAGAGCACTTGAGGAAGGTCGTGGACAAACATCAGGATGATTGTGATATCCACATACCGCTGTTCTTGATGGGATATCGGTCAGAGGTGCACGAGACAATGGGTAAAACACCCCCATTCGGTAGTGAACTTCGGCTGCCTAGTGATTTGAAGTTTGGAGTAAGTGGCGATGCTAGAAGGATTGGGAAGAATGCGCCAAATGCCCTAGAAGAAGAGCTGAGAGAGATACATGCTCATGTGAGATAGCGAACTGAAATTACGAGGGTTTTCAAGATGGCGATCTAGTGCTATGTATAACCCACAACGGATGAAAGGCTTGTCCCCGAAGCTGCAATGCAATTGAGAAGACCCCTACAAAGTAACAAAATGGTTGAACGACGTAGTGTATCGAATACAGACTGTTGGGAAACCAAGGACCAAAATGAAAGTGGTTCACCTAGAAAGGCTCGCGGCGTTTGGAACAGATAATTTGTCTGATCGGGGCGATCATACTTAGGTTACGGAAATCCCAAATACAAAGAACAGATTGAAATGAGCAGCCGCATGATGCAAATTACCCGTACCAAGGACAAACAAAAGGGTAGACAGTGTAATGGAAATTCCACGTCGTTAAGAATAAGCGGAGCAGCTGCAGCTACCGCAGGCAAACGAACAATCAGCCTATTCCTGATCGCGTGAGCCGAATGTTTGGACCACTGCTAGGTATAAAAGGAGCGGCAGCAGCTATTTGCGGACAATTAAGTTGAAGCCTCAGTACTGGTGTAAACTAAGCGAATAAAAAAAAGAAAGATTATAAAGATTTGTAAACTAAACAAAAGATATATATATACATATATATATATATGTATATAATATTATAATATATAATTCATTAGAATACTTGTTCAAATGTGGAGGCGCCAACGTCGTATTCTTTGGGCCGATTTGCGAAATATGTTTTGCTGAAACTGTTTATCATTGTCGTGAATTAATATCTGGCGATACATTTTTCCAATATGTCAGTTGAATACAAGCTTATGCATGCGCTATTGAAGAATAAACAAGTTGAGGTCTGATTGGAAAATAGAGACATCGTTAAGCGACTTGCCTGAGATCGGTTTTTTGAGGCGTTAACCCTGACCCGAATAACTTCTGTGGCCACCTTATCCGGATATATATATATAATATTATAATATATAGTTCATCAGAATACTGGTTCAAATGTGGAGGCGCCAACGTCTTATTCTTTGGGTTTTCACAAATCTGTTCAAAGAATATCTTGACCTTGATATAATCTCTAGTGGCAACTATCATTCCTTCTCCTTGCCACGTCATGCGTCAAATAACATCATATGTTCCCTTTTTAATGGTCCTTTTTTTTGAGCATGTAATTCTATGTACCTTTTCTTTTAAAAGATAATAATATCGTTTTTCGCGAGACTCCTAGCCGCATTTTCTTAACAAATAAAAAATTTGTGAGTAAGCAATTGGGTGAATGATTACAAATGCGCACTATACGTGAATCATGCTCAGAGGTCGCGAGCAATGGTTTGCTAGCAAAGAAGAAAGACGGTAGTTACAGACTATGCGTAAATTGTCGTAGATTAATTTCCAGTATCAATACCCGAAAAGGTTATTGAAAAAATGTAAGCAGCAAAGTTGAAGTCGAGTAAAGATCCCAAAATCAAACGTCTGTTGTCTCAAAGGGAGACCTTTTCGAATTTCACTTGGTTTTTGTAACCTTCCTGCTGTTTTCGTACGTTATATTAATGATATATTTCAGAAAATAATAAGTGAAACTAAAATGGAAATTTATGTTAATGATATCCGTGTTTAAAATAGAGGAAGAAATCATGACAATCGATATGTTGAAGTCGTCATTACGCATCGAAATATGGGTTCGGGGCAACACTTCTGCAGTGGCTTGATCGGCATTTGCACCCAGTGTGCTACTGGAGTAAAATAACTTTTCCACAAGAAGAAAAATTGCACAACTATTTACTCGAAGCAAAGCAGCAACTTGTCAACGAAGAACCTGCGTCACGACCTGATAGGTATACAGTTTGTGTTAATAAATGATTGTGCAGCTTTCAAGGAGACGAATGCAAAGAAAGTGGCTGATGCACCTGCAATATTTTTCTTACAATGTAGAGGATCGATTTGGTAACAGGATGAAGCACGTAGACAGTTTAAGTCGATATCCTCTGATGATAGTAACTTTAAAAGTTCAAGCTCAAACCGCATTTGGCAGCTGTAACAGAGATTTTGAGAAAATAATCCGATTTTTAAATTATTACGCTGACAGCCTTGCGCATTAAATCAAAAACTTTATATATTCATTTAAACAAGTGCAAGACATAGATTTGGTGCATTAACATAATCATATACAAGAAAATAAATAATCAAACAAGCAAACAAAAATTTATAAATAAATAAAAGCAAAAAAAAAAACATAAACAATAAGTGGTCAAACAGTGAAGTGCCACCTAACAGCAATTCAAAGGCCAACAGTGCTACCAACGCAGCCTAGTACTTCAGTGGCAGCAGAGAAATCTTATCCCTGAGCCCAACTCAACTTAAAAAAAACGGGACACATCCAATATATGGTACATAATATATTTTGCACTGCAGAATCACGGTAGAAGAACCATGTAAGCGGAATGGTCAAGTTTAATGCACGAATTGCCAAAAATTTGGGCATACCAAATAATACTGTACTGTAGTAACTGCGGTGGCAATCACACAGCTAATTACAGGGGCTGTCCATAAAGATTTAAAATCAAAGCTCGCTCAAGGTATTCAAACTAGACAAACCAACTCACACATATTATCCCTGTAGCTCCCCCTTATAATTTACCCAGTTCAAACACTGGTCGAATGACCTATACTGACGTATCAAAAGCAATCGCACAGCTCCCACCCGTATTTCCCCCCAGTACTGGGGTAGACGCCATGATTCTCAATTTGACCCAATGTATGACACAATTTAAATCAACCATTCAAAAATTAGTCCAAAACCTAATAAAGGCGAAAACTCAAATGTTTCAAGCCCTAATGTCAAAAAAATGAGCGAACTTATGATATGTTTATAAAACTCCAATGGTGTTAATCAACATAAATTAGCCCCCAAGTTATTTCTTCAGAGTAGTAAACTTGATTGTATGCTCACATCGGAAACTCACCTCACCAATATATATAACTTTTATATCCCTGGTTTTAAGATGTACAGCACTAACCACCCGGATGGCAAAGCCCATGGTGGCTCAACCATACTCATAAGGAACCTTTTAACACACAGCTTTCTTCACTTTTTTGCGACAAACTGGTGCAGCCAACTTCAATCATTCTTAAAAGAAGGGGCGTTACTGTAGTCACGGTATACTGTCCGCCACAATTCTTAATATACATAAGCAATTTAATTACCTTTTACCGAAACCCTCGGAGATAGATTTTAAGCTGGAGGATATGATAATGCGAAGAATACTTGTAGCCAAAAGGTTGACAGTTTAATAACACGGTTGTGAGAAATAAAAATTAATTCCATTTTATTTCACCAAGCCAACCAACTTACTGGACAGTCAAAAATTAATTCGATTTTATTTCACCAAGCCAACCAACTTACTGGACAGGCACCAAAAATGTATATAGGAATTTAGTATTTGCTGATTTATCTTTTGATCACTCTCCAGTAAATATTAGATTCAACGAAAAGCCAGATGAATACCAGTATCCTTTCCGTCATACGACATCCGGAACTAACTGGATGATATACCTAAAATACATAAGTACTCACATAAAAATTAATCCCGAAATAGAGAGTGAGACTGACATTGACAACGAAGTAGTTGTATTCAGCATCTTTAGCAACACCAGAGCAGAAAACGAACAGCGAAATCGAATTGCTCGTTAGAAATAAGCAACGATTGCGTCATAAATGGCAGGTCCCACTTATGATGGTAGAGAAATTTTCAAAAATAATATTAAGACATGACGAAGAAAAAATTATAAAAAATATCCTGTTCTTTGTCTCCAAATGTTTCCACTAAAACCCGCTTTGGAAAGGTAGCAAAAATCTTAAGCCACCAGAAAATACTGAGGTTACGTAACCGTTCCTGGGCCAGAACTGAAAATGAAAAGACAACTAGTGTTCGAGGATACAAGCTTTTCAGTGCAATATTGAAGCTAGGATATTGTCCATAAATATGGAAAAAGTCACTGATAATTATGATATAGACCAATCAGTCTGTTCCATACTTTTCGAAAAAGTCCTGCTATTAAAAATTTCTCCTTTTCTCTATGACATTATTTCTACACATCAGCTTGGCTTCACGAAAAACACGGCACAATTGAAAAATGGTTTCGAATTCAGAGTTTTTTCGATATGGCACAAGGTTTTGACAAGGGGACTTATTCATAAAATTAAAATAATATTATCTTACTTATTCCATAATATCCTTGAATCCTACTTATTAAACGGGCGATACACTGTAAGAGTAAATGAATATTTAACAGAGGAGTACCCAATAGCGGCAGGCGTTCCGCTTGGTAGTGTTCTTGACCCATTATTATAAGTATATAAACTGTATACGGCAGACATTCCCTCAAGCGGTAAAGTAATTACGTCAAATGTTGCGAATGACGCTGCTATAGTAAGCCCATTGCAAAATTATTCGAGCAGCACCTTAAACTAATTGAAGAATGGCCAGCAAAATGGCGCATAAAAGTAAATAAAAATTAGTGCAAGCACATAACTTTTACGTTAAAGCCAAGAACGTGCCCTATTGTCAAGCTTAACAACGGAACTATTCCGCACTTAGACATACCTCCTCTATAAACCGATCATAAAACCGATTTGGATGTAAGGAATCCAGTTATGGGGTTCAGCTTGCACGACATTGACTTTCTAGAAAGTCTAAAATTCTAAGAATTATAAAGGGCGCACCATGGAACATGCGTAATGAAACATCCTCAAAGACCTAAGCATATTTCCCATCAAAGAAGAAGTAGAATTCGTTACACAAAAATACGAAAAAACTGCGTAATCACCCGAATCTTTTGGCCAACCTTGGCCTCCGCAACAAGGCAAACCCTCCTGAAGAGAAGAGATAAACCATCCTTCTAAAGAGCAACATCGAGCAGATTCAGCAAATAAAAAAAGTAAAGCTCAGCCATTTTTCTTCTTTTTTCTCATATACATTTTAGAAATTACTAAAAAAAAATATTAAAAGTGTATATAAGATTATTAATATTTCAGTCCGTCCTATCATATTGATTTCTGAATTATTTAAAACTATTATTGTAATGTTCTTGATGTTCCGATATTATGTCCACTACCGAATTTTTTAATTTAATAGTTTTTATGTAATAAGTATCAAATAGGAAAGTAATGTATCACTTCAAAAAGATTTGTTTGCATTGCTTATGGCATTACCTTTGATATATGAAAATACACATCGACAAGAACTCAATATAGAGTGCAGTACTTTTCATTAATGAAAAGAGTTATTTTTTCGAAGTCACTATTGCATTTTTTCGGAAATAAATTTTTCAAAACATGTTGACAATGCTGGTAAGATGCTGATGGGCCTAAAGTCTTCCAAAGTAGAGACTTAGTGTTGTTATACGGTCCACAACGGAAGAAAGGTTTGCCCCCAAAACTTCAATGCAATTGGGAAGGTCCATAAAAATAATCAAGCGGCTAACCGATGTAGTGTATCGAATCCAGACCGTTGGGGAACCAAGAAACAAAATAAAAGTGGTCCACCTAGAGAGGCTTGCAGAGTTTGGAACAGCAAATGTGTCTGATCGGGCAGTGTGACGAAAATGCGAAACGAATGCCAGAGGGCGAAGCACAACTGCAGAGCTAATCAGTCGTTGGTGACAATATTACTATGAAATGTGAATTATCGAGTAATAAATGAATACTGAGTAAATTTTTTATAATAAAGAAATTGCAAACATAGTCGGCGGCTTTTATTTAACAATCCAGTGATCGGACTCGAAGTATTTGGGAAATCAGCGTAACAATATATACACCCAATTTATTTAATAATGCCAGTTAAGCTTATCAAGATATATATAGTTTTTTTTTAAATTTATCGCAGCTTTCATCAGCAAATATTACAATCTTTGATTAAAAGCAGAGAACGTATAACAACGAGAAGGACCAGCGCATGCCGATGGTAATTTGTTCCCACTACGGGATTAATAAGAGACTATTCACCACCTCTGGCTAACAGCGAACTACCAGAGGCTAGCATATGCTAGACATGTCTGTAAAAGCAAATATGTAAATAAGTGAGACAATGTTATGTAACAGGTGTGTTTACTTGATCAATTTGCCTAGTTTTTTAAAGATATTTATTTTTTTGAAGACATTTTTGGCATATTATAGTCGAAGTGCATTTGACCGTTTTCCAACCATAATAATGCCTTCTGTGCTTTAAAAAAAAACAGGTGAAATAAATTGACTCAGTGCATATATGTATATATATAAAATATTATATTTGTGTAAGATATGTATGCAGTAAGTCGTCTGAGAAATTGTCATTGGACTGTTGACAATTTCGCAAATCATGTATACGATTTTTTTTATAAAGTAAATCATTGTAATAATAAAAAAATCTTTAAGTTAAATTACAATACTTAAGTACGTATATATATATATATATATATATATATATAAATATGTGGGCATATGCAAGATTTTAAGATTTTAAATAATATCTTTAAAAAAAAGTTTTGTTTAAAATGGGTAAAAAAATTTTATTATTACTAAATCTGAAATCTTACTGCTTTTCCATATGATCATCGGCTTGGTGTAGAAGCTAAGATACAAGTTACGCACAGATATTAGGCTTTTGCGCATATGTTTGTTTAAAAAAAGCGTCGTTCATTTGTGCTCAACGAGGTGTAGATTTTGTCTGCTTTTACCGGCGAATTGTAATCAGTACCACATAAGATGAATTGATTACAAAGTTGTCTGTGGTGCGATAGTTAAGACGCTATTAAAGTGGTCTTGGAATGCTCAGGTTCTAATCCCAACGAATGAGGTGTTCTTTTACTTTTTTAAATTTATTTTTGTATGTTGCGATTTTGTTCGAAGAAAAAATTATAAAAAATATCCTGTTCTTTGTCTCCAAATGTTTCCACTAAAACCCGCTTTGGAAAGGTAGCAAAAATCTTAAGCCACCAGAAAATACTGAGGTTACGTAACCGTTCCTGGGCCAGAACTGAAAATGAAAAGACAACTAGTGTTCGAGGATACAAGCTTTTCAGTGCAATATTGAAGCTAGGATATTGTCCATAAATATGGAAAAAGTCACTGATAATTATGATATAGACCAATCAGTCTGTTCCATACTTTTAGAAAAAGTCCTGCTATTAAAAATTTCTCCTTTTCTCTATGACATTATTTCTACACATCAGCTTGGCTTCACGAAAAACACGGCACAATTGAAAAATGGTTTCGAATTCAGAGTTTTTTTCGATATGGCACAAGGTTTTGACAAGGGGACTTATTCATAAAATTAAAATAATATTATCTTACTTATTCCATAATATCCTTGAATCCTACTTATTAAACGGGCGATACACTGTAAGAGTAAATGAATATTTAACAGAGGAGTACCCAATAGCGGCAGGCGTTCCGCTTGGTAGTGTTCTTGACCCATTATTATAAGTATATAAACTGTATACGGCAGACATTCCCTCAAGCGGTAAAGTAATTACGTCAAATGTTGCGAATGACGCTGCTATAGTAAGCCCATTGCAAAATTATTCGAGCAGCACCTTAAACTAATTGAAGAATGGCCAGCAAAATGGCGCATAAAAGTAAATAAAAATTAGTGCAAGCACATAACTTTTACGTTAAAGCCAAGAACGTGCCCTATTGTCAAGCTTAACAACGTAACTATTCCGCAAGCTAACGAAATAACATACCTCGGAAAGCACTTAGACATACCTCCTCTATAAACCGATCATAAAACCGATTTGGATGTAAGGAATCCAGTTATGGGGTTCAGCTTGCACGACATTGACTTTCTACAAAGTCTAAAATTCTAAGAATTATAAAGGGCGCACCATGGAACATGCGTAATGAAACATCCACAAAGACCTAAGCATATTTCCCATCAAAGAAGAAGTAGAATTCGTTACACAAAAATACGAAAAAACTGCGTAATCACCCGAATCTTTTGGCCAACCTTGGCCTCCGCAACAAGGCAAACCCTCCTGAAGAGAAGAGATAAACCATCCTTCTAAAGAGCAACATCGAGCAGATTCAGCAAATAAAAAAAGTAAAGCTCAGCCATTTTTCTTCTTTTTTCTCATATACATTTTAGAAATTACTAAAAAAAAAATATTAAAAGTGTATATAAGATTATTAATATTTCAGTCCGTCCTATCATATTGATTTCTGAATTATTTAAAACTATTATTGTAATGTTCTTGATGTTCCGATATTATGTCCACTACCGAATTTTTTAATTTAATAGTTTGTATGTAATAAGTATCAAATAGGAAAGTAATGTATCACTTCAAAAAGATTTGTTTGCATTGCTTATGGCATTACCTTTGATATATGAAAATACACATCGACAAGAACTCAATATAGAGTGCAGTACTTTTCATTAATGAAAAGAGTTATTTTTTCGAAGTCACTATTGCATTTTTTCGGAAATAAATTTTTCAAAACATGTTGACAATGCTGGTAAGATGCTGATGGGCCTAAAGTGTTCCAAAGTAGAGACTTAGTGTTGTTATACGGTCCACAACGGAAGAAAGGTTTGCCCCCAAAACTTCAATGCAATTGGGAAGGTCCATAAAAATAATCAAGCGGCTAACCGATGTAGTGTATCGAATCCAGACCGTTGGGGAACCAAGAAACAAAATAAAAGTGGTCCACCTAGAGAGGCTTGCAGAGTTTGGAACAGCAAATGTGTCTGATCGGGCAGTGTGACGAAAATGCGAAACGAATGCCAGATGGAAGAGAGAAGCCGATGACTGGCATGTTCTAGAGCGTGAAACGTGAATATTTGTTAGAGAGGACGTCTCTACTACTCTAGGTGTTAATTGCGAGCAGATGGATCCCTATATAAGGGCGAAGCACAACTGCAGATCTAATCAGTCGTTGGTGACAATATTACTATGAAATGTGAATTATCGAGTAATAAATGAATACTGAGTAAATTTTTTATAATAAAGAAATTGCAAACATAGTCGGCGGCTTTTATTTAACAATCCAGTGATCGGACTCGAAGTATTTGGGAAATCAGCGTAACAATATATACACCCAATTTATTTAATAATGCTAGTTAAGCTTATCAAGATATATATAGTTTTTTTTTAAATTTATCGCAGCTTTCATCAGCAAATATTACAATCTTTGATTAAAAGCAGAGAACGTATAACAACGAGAAGGACCAGCGCATGCCGATGGTAATTTGTTCCCACTACGGGATTAATAAGAGACTATTCACCACCTCTGGCTAACAGCGAACTACCAGAGGCTAGCATATGCTAGACATGTCTGTAAAAGCAAATATGTAAATAAGTGAGACAATGTTATGTAACAGGTGTGTTTACTTGATCAATTTGCCTAGTTTTTTAAAGATATTTATTTTTTTGAAGACATTTTTGGCATATTATAGTCGAAGTGCATTTGACCGTTTTCCAACCATAATAATGCCTTCTGTGCTTTAAAAAAAACAGGTGAAATAAATTGACTCAGTGCATATATGTATATATATAAAATATTATATTTGTGTAAGATATGTATGCAGTAAGTCGTCTGAGAAATTGTCATTGGACTGTTGACAATTTCGCAAATCATGTATACGATTTTTTTTATAAAGTAAATCATTGTAATAATAAAAAAATCTTTAAGTTAAATTACAATACTTAAGTACGTATATATATATATATATATATATATATATAAATATGTGGGCATATGCAAGATTTTAAGATTTTAAATAATATCTTTAAAAAAAAGTTTTGTTTAAAATGGGTAAAAAAATTTTATTATTACTAAATCTGAAATTTTACTGCTTTTCCATATGATCATCGGCTTGGTGTAGAAGCTAAGATACAAGTTACGCACAGATATTAGGCTTTTGCGCATATGTTTGTTTAAAAAAAGCGTCGTTCATTTGTGCTCAACGAGGTGTAGATTTTGTCTGCTTTTACCGGCGAATTGTAATCAGTACCACATAAGATGAATTGATTACAAAGTTGTCTGTGGTGCGATAGTTAAGACGCTATTAAAGTGGTCTTGGAATGCTCAGGTTCTAATCCCAACGTGTTCTTTTACTTTTTTAAATTTATTTTTGTATGTTGCGATTTTGTTCGTCAGCATCAATTTCAAGTTTTTCGCAAGTTTTGTCATCGGCGAGGAAATGCTTGTTAATGACGGGTAGAAGAAGCAAGGGCTTGCGAATTTTTAGGATTGTATGTGTTTGGCGTATACATATTAAAATGCATGAATGTGTGTGTTTTCACGTCGTCGTCAGCCAACATCAATTTCAAATTTGTGGATTTTTGGTCGTTGAAACTGCTTGTTGGTGGCGGGAGTAAGGGAAAAGGGTATTGTAAAATACTTTGTGTGTATCGGTTTTTTTGTATACACATAGGTACATTTGAATGTGAGTTTGCGAATTTTGTAAGTATATTTGGTGGCAAATTTGACGTTGTCTTCAGAAAACTGTTTGTGGATGAAGAGTAGGAGGAAGGAAAGGGGTTTATATGCGATAGTTGTTTTTATCTTCTCATTGATTGATGAAGAGTAGGAGGAAGGAAAGGGGTTTATATGCGATAGTTGTTTTTGTCTTCTCATTGAGGTATGGTTTTGCTGATGTATGGATGTCTTTGATGAATGGTTTTGAATCAATAGGGGGATTCTCTATGGCTAGGAAATGGATACTAGGCAAATATTTCCTATGGAATTGTGCTAGAGATCGAGAGTACATAGGTTTTGATATGGGATATTTTTCCTATCGTAGCTTTTTTTTGCATGTGTTTTGTTGTTATGCCATTGCACGGATAGTAAAACTTTGCTATCCGTGCACCGTAGCATGAATTTCCTAGACATAGAGAATCCCCCTAATATTTTGGCTTTGAATAGGACTATTAGCATGCGATTATTATGTATGATGTATGTACCTAAATATATTTTACACATGCACATGCTTATGATTTCATTAAATAGTATTTTTGATTAATCAAAATAACATATTTTAAGTAAATGTGAAAAGCATTATTTTTTTCAATTATACCTACAAAAAATCTATGTACATATTTATTTATACATACATATATGTAAATATGTCACCATGCAATGATACCGTTATTTTCAATTCAAATACATAAATATATGAAGAAAAAATTAGGATCTATTTCTATTAGTTCTTTAGTAAAAGTTCAGAATTAAGCGCATCGCAGTAACATGTTTAGTGGTGCAAGCAATAGAGCGCGTCGCGAGATTCGCTTTTGCTACTTTAGGCGCAGGTTCAAATACTGCAATATTGACAAAAGCAAAATTTATTTTTATGGATTTAAAATTTTGTATATTTGATGACTACAGAGGCTGTTACATACTTATTTATGAAATAATCGGCGTATATACATACATACATATATACCAGATATATTTGTAGATTCTGGAGAAATAAATTTAAAATTTAATTTTTTTTAAATTGCTTATTTATTAATATAAATTTATTATAATATTATTATAATATATTAAATTCCAAAAATTGATATTTGTATTTGATTTATCGAAACGCCTACAACAAAAGAGTTATTAATTAAATAAAAGCAAGAAGAATACAAAAATGTCTATTAACTTGCTTATGTTACAATAACATACATGTCCGTTGATTTTATTGCTCATTCTGCTCAGAAATGTTGGTTACCAGAGACAATTCTGTTAAATTTTGGCGGCAGTGGTGAATAGTCTCTTATTTCTTTCGTCGATTCCGGCAGCTCACACGGCTGTCCGCAATTGGACCTTCTCGTTGTTATACGTTCTCTGTTACTATGCATATAAAAAAGTGCGAAAAAACGATGCGCGAAATATTTTTTAAGAACGAAAAAAAACTCTATTTTCTACTGCATATTTCTAAAAATTTTAAGCAAATAGGAAAGCACGGCAACACAGGATTCTTAGCGAAATAAATAGCCTCACATATATTTCGCGAGAAACAAGAGGAAGACTAATTTTCAAACATATTAATGCAAGCTTATGATGCAATTTATTTAATGTTTTTATTTTTTTTTTATTTTTAGCCAAGAAAAATACCAGAATACCTAATCAGCGACAAATATTTACGGCGCTCTACTAATGCTTTTCGTTTTGTTTATTTACGTTTGCATATCTTCTTCCTTTGTAAAGAGCTATTCACAATAGAAAATCATCTGCAGCTTTTAAATATATCGTGAACAGACATACAGACGCAGCGAAGGACTTTGTTTTATAATATGTAGTAATAAGTTTATAGAAATACAAGAACGCCACAGCAATGTGTATGACATTTTAGAAAAAAAAATTTTTTTTTAACTTATGCAGTTTACACTTACGCTACAAACCTTATGTAAGTAAAGAGAGGAAAAAGCTACTTTTTATGATATTAACAAATATAACAGACTTGCAGGCTTTGATTTTTTCAGCTGCGGCTGACATTTCTGTGGAAACACTCATATATAAAATTCTCGTTCCACAGTGTTTGTAATCAAACTCCTTCGAAACGGCTTTACCGCTTCAAATGCGGTCGTTTTGGTGACTTATTCCTTCAAACGGTCCAATAACGCTATGTCCGTATTTAATGGTTATTCCATTATTGAACGATATGATGTACACACGTTCAGTTGAGATTTTTAGAGTGCCAGCTATTTCATTCAATTTCAATTTACTGTCATTCAAAATCATTTTTCATGGATTTTTTTGATGTTTTCGTCGGTAACAACCTCTTTTGGGCGTCCACTGCTTTCACCCTCTTTGGTGCTCATATCCCGTCTAAACTTAGCATACCAATACTTGATGGTTGATTTCACTGGGGCAGTATCCGCAAACTCCTCATCAAGCCAAGTTTTTGCTTCAACAAGCGAAATTTCTTTTTATCCAGTTTTTCACAATAACAAAGGTTGATTCACTCACAATGCTAAAATTCAGCAAACTAAGAATCTGAAAGCTGTCAAATTTATACACGCGTCTTTTGAAAGTTGGGGTTAATTAAAAATCATATGAATTTAATTGTGGAAGCGCCATCCATGTAGCAGACCGGGGAATTTTCACCATCCGAATTTCCCGCTCCTAGATGCTTTTTGGCGGATTTTTTACCCAAAACATTACACCTTAACAAATCGGTTGTACGATGTCAAAGGGGTCTGATTTCAGGACTTTCAGAACCAATTTGCCATTCTCGACATTTATAACATTAAAGAAACGAAAACAATTAGTTATCTATTACGAAAATACTAAAACTTAAAAGCTTAAAACTTAGAAACAAAACAGAAAAATTCGTTTTAATAATTTATCAGCTCATACATGGCTCATTTTCAAAATTAACAAAGTTTGAAAAGAAATAAGACTTCCAATAAGCGCCGTGGCATACTTTTAACAAGTTTTTCGCAATAACTTGTTAATTTTTTTCCATTGCTGGAAAATTTCTTACTGCTAAGGCATCTTGAAGCAAGTCTCCTTTTGAGTTCACTCCATAAATATTTAATAGGGCTCATCATATCGGGAAACTGATCCATTGTCTTGGTAGCATTAAAATACCACGTAGAAAAAAATGTTAAAGATCTTATAAAGTCGTGTTCTTCCAACGTTTCCACTAATAATTTGCTTTGGAAAGATAAAAAAATCTTTAGCATCCAGTAAATATTGAAGCGCCGTTGAGACTACGTAACGGTTTCTGGGTCAGTACTTATAAAGGAAATGTAACTTGTTTTACAGAGCAACTCAGTATGGGATACCAGCCAAACGTTGCTACAGATAATGCTCTGCCTCTGAATCGTAGTGTTCCACGATACAATGCTTCTTGCGGAACATCTCTTTCAGAGCTAAAAAAGATGATTGCCTAGATCCAAAAAAATCTCCTGCATACGATCATATCACACCAAATATGCTAAAAGAACTGCAGAGCATTTCTCTCGTTTTTCTCGAAAAGCTTTTCATAGCTTGTCATATTAAAGCTAGCATATTGTCCAAAAACATCGATAAAGTCGCAGATAATTATGATAGCTAAATCAGGACTCAACCCTGCCATCATCATATGGACCAATCAGTCTGTAGCCTTGCCTTTTTTCGAAAAAGTCCTGCTATCGAAAATTTATCAGTCTTGACTACCTCTATAAAGCGATCAAAAAATTCAGCTTACGCGACAAATATTGATATTTTACAAAAATTCCAGTCTAAAACACTATGAAGGGCGCACCATGGTACATACATAACGAAAACATTCATGAAGACCTAAACATGCACATAATCAAAGGGGAGGTAGAAAGGTAGTTGGCAAAAATCAATGCATGCTATACGAAATATAGAACATCAAACATTTGAGAAAATAATAACATTAAAGAAATACGAGTACATTTTTGTTAGCGGCGATGGTTTCACTAATTATACTTCGATATATCTTACAAAGACCACGGACGCACAAAAGGTTGTAAAGCATCTGACTCCTAGCGATAAAGGTGCAGGAGTTTTATGAATGAAATTAAATTGGCAATGTTGAGGTAAAAACCGGCATTTTAAGAGGTAACCGGTAGATCGAAAGAGTAAACCAAATTATTATTTCTGTATTAACAAGGATGTCAGGTGTAGAGCCGGAGAAATAGTATAAGTATACGTCACAAGTGCAACTTTCCATTAATTCCCACAATCAGTCATTTACAAAGTGTACACCTACTGAAGTTATGTTCGGCGTAAAGATGCGAAACGATTCTGATAAAGAGCTATTAACAATACTATAAGAAGAGCTGCTAGTAGTAGCAGAAGATGAAAACAATTAAATCCGCCAAGAGGTTCACACGCAAATACTTAGAGCACAAGAGACGCACAAATCCACTTAAGATAAAAAACGAAAGGAAGAACATGCGTATCAGATATTAGATTTAGTAGCAATCATAGTCACGCAGTTCGTAACAGCTAAAAACTAGCCTATAAAACAAGGCTAAATGACAGCAGATATGATGCCAAAAAATTTGTGGATAGCAAGATAGCAACCCTGTTTAAGTGAAGTAGAGAAGAAACAACAAGAAAAGAAGAACACTAGTAATCAACAGCAAGAAGAGATCAACAGCAAAAATTGTCACCAGTGTTTTTATCTGTTATACCATTAATACTCAAAATATCTTATTTAATAATAGTTTATCAATAATATACTCAATATATTAATAAAACAAATACCTAGCTTAAATCTATTCAAGCTTATGTATAACATATATATTTTTATCATTGCTTTTTGAAGCAACACTTTATGGGTTTCTGCGTTATAACTATTTTTGTTGTATACTATTTTATTATACACTGGCGGACAAAAGTCTACATACACCCCCTGTTTTCGTTGAATTGAAAGTCCAAAAGGTGTATTGGAAAACTTAACGATACAGTTTATTTCAACTATTTTCCCTTCTAATAAAAAACAAAAATAATATTATTTTTTAACATGAAATAGTAAAGCTATGACAAAAACAACGTAAATCCAGTATTGACAAAAGTCTACATACAGTACATACATAACTTATCTTAGCTCAAAAATTTTGGTTAATATCAGGTAACATGATCTTTTTAGTATTTAATTGGGCCACCGTTCGCATCAATAACAGCTTGAAGCTACTAAATTTCTTAAATCTGAGGGAGTAATACTGTCCCAAGCTTCAATAAGACGTTCTTTGAGTAATGCTGAGCTGAAATTCTGATTTTTTTCTAATTAATCGCTCAAAAATCTCCCAGACATCCTCAGTAACACTCAAATCTGGACTTTGAGGTTGTGTGTATAGTTAACTTGGACCATTATAAACAACAATATGGACCGTGTGCTTTGGATCGTTATCTTGTTCAGAGATCCAGCCTGCGCCAAGCACTAACTGTCCACCGAATGCTTCAGACATCCTCAGTAACACTCAAATCTGGACTTTGAGGTTGTGTGTATAGTTAACTTGGACCATTATAAACAACAATATGGACCGTGTGCTTTGGATCGTTATCTTGTTCAGAGATCCAGCCTGCGCCAAGCACTAACTGTCCACCGAATGCTTCAGATTATCTTTCAACAATGACTTATATGTATTTCAATCGATCCATATTGCCCTCAATAAAAACAAGCTATTCAACTCCAGATGCCGCAACCGCTCCCCAAACCATTACGTTGCCTCACTGTTGGTACTATATTTTTAGAGTTAAGTGCAATGTTGTCCTTTCTCCAAATTTTTGCTCTTCCATCGCTGCCAAATATATTGAATTTCGATTTGTCTGTGAACAACACTTTTCTCCAAAAATCCATTCCCTTGTCTAAATGTGCTTTAGCGAACTCCAAGTGAAGTTAACGATTTTTTTTAGAAATAAGAGGCTTTTTACGTGGCGTTCTACTGTAGAACCCGTTGTCGTTCAGAGCTCTTCGAATTGTTCTTAAATGGACACACTTTCTTGATGAGTTTGCGATGTTGGAATACTAGCAAATTAGAAAACATAATTTAAAAAAAATAGTAAAATAAAAGGGTACCAAACCGCCGTAACAACACAGCATATCGACATAGGTGCTAGTAAAATCGTAGGGTATGTAGACTTTTTGCAAGGATAGTTTTGCATTTTTTCACTATAATTGCTTTATTTTATGTAGGAGAATGGAATTATTTTAATACATGTGATTAGAAAAGGATTTAAAAAAACTGTATAGTTAAATTTGTCAGAAAAGCGATAGTATTTTGTACGACACCACTACACTTTCACACGAAGGACGGATAACGCTTGGAAGGAATGTTTGGACCATTGTTAGGTATAAAAGCAGCGGCAGCAGCTATTGCAGGCAACCGAGTTGAAGACTCAGTTTTAATAAGACTGGTGCAAAGTAAAGAATTGTGTGAGAAAGATTTGTAAAGTAAACCATTATGTATAGTGAAGAAAATTGTGGTTTATTTTGGATAAAATAAACGTTGTGTAAATTTCTGACGGTTAAGAGGCTATGTGGGAGGGACTGGCTCAACTTGGAATAAGGCCGAGCTACAATCACAGCTGCGAGAAGCTGAAGAGACATCCATGAAAGATATAGAGAAGGAAGATGCAGTTGAGACTGCGAAAGAGTCAGGGCATTCAGAAACTAAGGTCGTAGAAACCGCTTTTGGCTCTTCTACGAGTTTTGACATGAACATGTTATTGGCTGCGATTTCGCAAATAAATGCCAACATGTCACAAAAGATGGATGAACAGGAATCCAAGATGGATGCCAAAATGTCAAACATTTCAGAGAAGTTGAATGAACAGGATGCCAATATGCTACAGAAGTTGAATGAACAAGGAACCAAGATGTCACAGAAGTTGGATGAACAGGATGCCAAAATGCTACAGAAGTTGGATGAACAGAATGCCAACATGTCACAAATCCTTGCCCATATTTCATCACAAATGCAATACCAGGAAGCACGTTTTTCATGCCGGCTCATACAGCTTCAAAAGAGTGTTCTTAAAGAATGCGCAGAACTCAAAGAGAGACAGGACTAAGTCGAGGAACATCAAGATAAAATGGAAGAGCTCTGTGAGACCAAAGTTAAGGAATTAATAGGTCGTGTCCGCTATTCAATAAAAACGCTAGCCTTTAACGGCATATTTCGTCTCCGGGTCTTTAAGTTTCAATTCGAAAAGCCGGCTACAGCAAATAACTGGAGCGTAGAAAAAAATCCTCCGCATTATTTGTTGTGTTGGAAGGATCTGCGGCGGAAATTTTGCAGACTAATCCCGAATATGAGAGAGACGACTGCGAGGCATTAATGTGTGCCGTAGAGAAAGGGGGTATGCTGGCTCCTGCAATTGAATGTCCCATAATCTCCGTCTCTCAAATTGGTAGAAAGTGATGTATATGTAAATGGACATGGTCGAATATTAACTGTTGATGCGGGCGCATCGCACTCCATCCTGAAATACGACCTAATCACTGAAGAAGTAAAACCATTGCCTGAAGCAAGGTTAACGACGGCAACTGGTGAGGACACTCAAGTTGTAGAGGAGATCATCATAGTAGTAGACTTCTTGCTCAACCAAGACGTTAACATTGACGTGGATAACTGAGGAATGGAGTACAAAAACATGGAATTACCACTTAGCATTGGTTATAATTCTACATACAACAGCAAGAAAGTGATCCTTGAACACAACGAACTGATCCCACCAAAGTCAGAAGCTGTTGCTTAGGCAAAGATTGATGGAGATCGTGGGACAAACAAAATATGGTTGTCGAAGCAGCACGAAATTCCACATCGGCCGTAATTATCGGTAAAACACTGGCTAAGACAAAAAGTGATGGACTCATCCCAGTGAGAGTATTAAACGAATTCATATCACCAATGAAACTTCGAAGAGGAACGGTATTGGGACAATGTCAGCAGGTAGATGACATTATTAACTGCGGGGATGTACCTAAAAACGGTTCCATTTGCATGAAGGATATTGAGGACAACGTAGATTCATGGACGCAAGGGTTGGAAGATGCTAGGCCGATTCGCCAGGCTCCTCGAAGTATCCCACTAGCCAAACGTGAAGCTGTAAGCCAAATAATAAAGGAAAAGCGGTGTTATTGAGCCATCGGAAAGTCCATGGAGCTCGCCGGTAGCACTCGTGAAGAAGAAAGATGGCCAGCTGCTGTTCTGCGTGGAGTATCGAAGACTAAATGATGTGACACAGAAGGACAGTCATTCTTTGCCCAGAATCGATGATACTCTAGACTCGTTAACTGGCACGGAATGGTTCTCAATACTCGATCTTAAGAGCGGCTATTGGCAAGTGGAAGTAAGTGAGAGAGATAAGGAGAAGACTGCCTTTAGTGCTAGAAACGGTCTTTTTCAATTCACGGTTATGCCCTTTGGACTATGCAACACTCCTGCAACCTTCGAAAGATTAATGGATCATGTGCTTAAGGGACTACATTGGAAAGCTTGTTCGGTGTATCTTGACGACATCATCGTACTGGGCAAACACTTTGAGAAACACTTGCGCAATTTGGAGGAAGTTTTTCAGAGGGTAGCCAGCGTTGGCCTTAAACTTAGTCCTAAAAAGTGCCTGCTATTCACAAAGGAGGTTAATTATCTAGGTCATCATATAACAACCGAGGGCGTCTTCACAGCAATGGAAAAGATATAAGCAGTGAAGGATTGGCCAAGGCCCAGGAATTTACATGAATTACGGAGCTTCCTCGGGCACGGAAAAATAAATGCTTTGAATGGAACAAAGAACAAGAGGCGGCATTCCAAGCTCTGAAGGAAAAGCTATGCACTGCTCCTATGCGAACGTACCCGGTTCCAGATGCAACATTCATTCTTTATACAGATGCTAGTGGCTATGCCCCGGGAGATGTAGTTTCACAAGAGATTGATGGGCGAGAGAAGATAGTTGCCCACTATAGACGGTCTATTGGGAAACGGAGGGAACTATTAGCGTTGGACACTCAAGTTGTAGAGGAGATCATCATAGTAGTAGACTTCTTGCTCAACCAAGGCGTTAAGATTGACATGGATAACTGAGTAATGGAGTACAAAAACATGGCATTACCACTTATTATGTCAAACATTTCCACAAGTATATGTACGGCCAACGCTTCCAAGTTAGAACAGATCATGCAGCGCTGAAGTGGCTACTACATTTCAAGAATCCCGAAGGGCAGCTATCTCGGTGGATTGAGAGACTTCAAAATTATGACCAGTATAGAGTACCGAATAATGAATACTCACGGGAATGCTGACACCATGTCTCGCCGACCATGTAGCTGTGAATATAAGCACTGCTCCAAAGCGGAAGGTAAAGAAGATATAATAAACGTCCGATTTATGACAATTACACCACAGGAAGAGTGGGAGGCAAGTCATCTACGGAAATGCCAGCAGGAAGATCCAGATGTGGAACTTTTAATAAATGGACTGGAGGTCAACATTCGGCCAAACAAGGAATAAATGGCAGCAGAAATTCCAATAGCAAAGTAATACTGGGCACAATGGCGCAGTTTAGAGTTTATATCTAGCTGTTTGCATAGGAAAAGCTCAAACAGCGATTCTATTTGGTTGGTTATCGTCAATCGATCGCTGAATGGATTGCTAACTGCAAGAACTGCATTGCAGTTGAAGGACAAAAATCACGAAGTCATGGGCATATGAAGTAGTAAAACTCAGGTGCACCATTTGAGCGGGTTGCCATGGATGTAGCCGGTCCATGCCCAATAAGCAGGCAAGGAAGCAAATATATTCTTGTGGTTATGGAATACTTTAGTAAATGGCCGGAGGTCTACCTAGTTCCGAACCAGGAAGCCAAGACAGTAGCGGATACATTCACTTACAATTGATACGGTGCGTCTATAGAACTGCACTCGGACCAGGGGGGGAAACTTCGAACCGGCAGTGTTTCAGGAGATGTGCCTATTTCTGGGCATGCGAAAACCCGAACGACAGCTCTGCTTCCTCAATTAGATGGCCTGGTAGAATGGCTCAACCGAATCGATGAGATGGATGATTGGGATATCCACATACCGCTGTTCCTGAAGGGATATCTGTCAGCGGTGCACGAGACAACGGGTAAAACACCGTCAAGCATCCTCTTCGGTAGGGAACTTTGGTTGCCTAGTGATTTGAAGTTTGGAGTAAATGGTGATGCGAGAAGGATTTGGAATGCCTCAAATGCCCTAGAGGAAGAGTTGAGAGAGGTACATGGTCTTGTGAGACAGCGAACCGAAATTATGAGTAGCAAGATAAAGGCCAGATGTGAAAAGGCGATGAAATCATCGAGGGTAGCTACGAAAAATGTTACAATACATACAAATTTCACATGTGCAAAATGACAATGTTGTTTTCAAAGTGTTAATTTTTTACTAATTATTTATCTTTAAATAACTAAATATATTAAAAAAATTGTAGTTTTGTTATCTTTTAGCTCATATAAAATTATTTCCAAAAAATTTATATTTTCAGGAATACGAATATGCGTTATTGCCGAATGACAATGTCAGTTATATAAGGGCGGACAACCCCAATTTAGGAGAGAGCTCGTTGGTGATAACACTGGAGTGTAGTTTGTAAATTGTGTGTTTCCAATAAAGAATAAAAACAAATTTTGGGACTTTTACCCAAAGGATTTGAGAAATCATCTTATTTAATTCACGAAGGTCGTTACAATATATATTCGTGGATATATTTAAGATTAATATTAAAACAAGAGGTTGCAAAATGCAAGGAAAAATCGAAGCTTGAAGCTACGGTTGCAAAATTTTGTACGTTAAATGAATCTGTTCAAAAGATTTCAAGTGTTGAAAATAGTGATGATATACCCAGTACTAGTGAAGCAGCAGCGCTGGTCGTCATGTTATAGAATATCAGAGGATAATGTTGGTAACGAACATGATATTTTCAGCATGATTTAAATACCTTGGATGCATAGATTGTTCGACGTGTGAAGAGGTATTAACCAGGTAACTAAGCAGTTCGAAATTAGATGATTCACCAGCTCTTGACTTTTTAACTGGCGTCATTTCACAAACAGGCAAAAATTAATGTCCGAAATGTATCTGCCTAAGTCATTACATCCATGGGAGCGTTTGTTTTTCTACAGTGGTAGGATTAGCTCGTACTGATGATAATTTTATTATTTATCAGTTTTTTAATGATTTTTATTAGAATGAATACCGACCAATTATTTAAAGAAGTTGTGGAGTCAGAGGTGGAATGCTCGCAGATTTCAATATTTTCAAGAGGTTGTATAGACTTCATTTTTACTAACATTTTAATGATTATTTTTTAGATCAAATATTTTTCAGTATAACTTGTGCCCCTCAACCTTCAGCGTCAACATCAAATGGCCATGAAGAAATTGTTCAACTTTTAAATGAAATGAAAACTATGGACTTATAAAAAAGTAATTCGCTGCTGACTATTTTCAGATGACGGATAAACCTGCGGTGCAGGCCCAAAGCCGCATCGCTGGTGGCATGGAAGATGAGGAGTATATGGAGCTAGCTTCGAAACTTCCAATGTTATCTGCGCTTTGTGGAGGAAAAGATCCAAAATAGGGATATCGCAGATGCTATGGTAGATACATAATTTTTTGAATGAATTATAATTAAATTCGCTTCTATATTGCAAATGCGGCTTTTGTTTAAGGCGTAAGGCTCCAAAGGCAGTCGGGACGGAGTTATACGTGGTATGCTGGCAGATAAACTAGTCTACCATTCCAACCTTGAGGGCATAGAGAAAAAAAGTTATTGCTAAAACTTAAAAGTGTTGCAATAATTATGAGTAAGAAGTAAATTATCAAGATATTTATAGAAAGGAGACGTTGATTCACGATTTAAGAAGTCACTGCTTTAAGATGTAAATATGTACATAGATGTAAGTTATATATTGTTACGATCTTGTTGATTAACCTCGATGATTTCCCAAATCCTTCGGGTACGACCTCTGGATTGTTAAATAAAATCGCCAACTTAATTTGCAGTTTCTTTATTTATAAAGAATTTAATTAATGTCCTTTTGATTACTCAGAAATTCACAATTCAATTACAATTTACTTTACTATTTACAATCACTTGTTTACAACTTTCACAATGTACTGTTTTCATTACTTTACTGTAATGTAATCTCCAACGAGTTTAATTCACTACTGATTACTTTTGCAGTCATTGGTCCCCTTATATACTTGTTTGCTGCTTGAAAACGAAACCCTCGGAACAATCTCGTCGTTACGATAATCGTCTCGGTTACGATAATCGTCTCGGTTACGATAATCGTCTCGGTTACGATAATCGTCCCGTTTACGATAATCGTCTCGTTTACGCTCTAGAACATGCCAGTTGTCGGCTCCTCTCTTTCATCTGTCATTCGCTATATATATATATATATATATATATATATATATATATTTGGTGCTTTGTAATTAGAAGCGAATGACAGATGAAAGAGAGGAGCCGACAACTGGCATGTTCTAGAGCGGAAACGAGACGATTATCGTAAACGGGACGATTATCGTAACCGAGACGATTATCGTAACCGAGACGATTATCGTAACCGAGACGATATATATCTTGTGGCGAAAATGCGAAGCGAATATCAGATGAAAGAGAGAAGCCGATAGCTGGCATGTTCTAAAGCGTAATTCGAGAACATTCGTTATCGAGAATGATTCGATTATTCCCGGCAGTAAGTAATCAGTCACAAAGTAAACGCGTTGGTGATTACACTACAGTGAAGTAATAAAAATAGAACATTATACAAGTTGTAATACAAGTGATTGTAGTCAAGTGAATTGTAAATTGAATTGTGAATTACTGAGTAATAAAAGGACATTAAATAAATTCTTTATAAATAAAGAAACTGCAATTTAAGTTGACGATTTTTACTTAACAATCCAGAGATCGTACCCGAAGGATTTGGGAAATCATCGAGGTTGATTCAGCAAGATCGCAACAATTGGTGTCAGAAGTGGGATTGTTAAATAAATCCCAAAGGATAATAATTGGAAAATGGTTCAGGATTTGACGATACCTCCTCTCAAGAGGGAATTGGCAAAGCGCGGATTATCTACAACAGGAAATAAGGCAGAGCTGCGATCGCGACTGCGAGAAGCAATGGAAGTTGAAGGCATCGATTTGAGCCAATACGAATTCCGTCGCGAGGATGAAGATGTATCCTTGAAGGACATTGACAAAGAAGAGGCTATTGATTCTGCGAAGGGGTTGGAGCAGCCATCAAGTAAGATTTGAGAAAATGCTCCTGGCTCATCTACCGGTATGGACATGAACATGTTGTTGGCTGCAATTTCACAAATCAATGCCAACATGTCACCAAATTTGGATGCTCAGGATGCCAAGATATCACAAAAGATGTATGCGAAGAATGCCCGTAATTCACAAAAGTTGGCTGAAATTTCGGAGATTTCACAAAAAATGGATGCACAAATCGGGACAATCGCACAAATACAGCAAAACTTGGTGAAGGACAATGCAGAACGGAAAGACAAGATCTAATTGAGAGCAAAGTCAACGAATTGGAAGGTCGTGTTCGGGATTTGCAGTTGAAACGTCCAGCCAGATCGATGAACGGACCGTGGGTAGAAGCACCATCCTTTGACGTCACAGCTCCTTTCCAGATCTTCAAGCTCCAGTTCGAGAAGACAGCTGACTTAAATAAGTGAACAATCGAGGAAAAGTCCGCTGCGCTATTAATTGCGTTAAAGGGATCTGCAGCTGTAATCTTGCTGACTATTTCCGAATATGAGAGAGATAACTATGGCGCGGTAATGGGGGCTCTGAAAAGACGCTATGGTTGCGAGCATAGGAGGCAAATTTGCCAGACGGAGCTGAAACAGCGTGACCAAAAATACAATGAATATGCTTCTGAAATCGAGAGATTGGCTCATTTAGCCATTGGGAACACATCGCAGTATCTTGAAAGAGTAAAAATCCAGAGGTTCATCAGCGGAATTAAAGACGTGTACACCAAGCGAGAGACTTATGCGAATCCAAAGTTAACATTCGCTGGAACTGTTGCATATGCTCAGACATGTGAAACAGCGGCACTGCTATGTAAGTCAGCTTATAAAGTGAAGCGTTTGGAGGTAGAAACACCAGATGTGAAATCGACAGAAGGAATGAATCGTTCTGGTGTCAAGAATCAGGTTGGGAAGTGCTTCAGTTATGGAAAAGCAGGTCACTTGGCACGCGAATGCAAGTCGGGCTCCAACAGCCAGGAAAGACGACGAAAACGATGCTGAGGGCATAATAGACGACCGGCGAGTGACAATTACAAGAGCGGAAAAGTGGGAGGCAAGCCACTAAAGAAAATGTCAGAAAGAAGAGTCAGACTTGCAACTGGTAATGCACGGATTGGAGGTGAACAGACGGCCAAGTAAAGAACAAATGGCAGCGGAAAGTCTAATCGCTAAGGCATACTGGGCGCAATGGAGCAGTTTAGAATTGATATCTGGCTGTTTGCATAAAGTATGGGAAGGTGAAGATGGCCAGTGCTCTAGAAGGGCAATAATAGTTCCGAGGTTAAGAATTCCGGATATTCTTAAGGAATTCCACAATGGTCCTAGTGGAGAGCATCTGGGCGTTAAGAAAATGCTGGAGAAGATCAACCAGCGGTTCTATTGGGTTGGAGTGGATTGCCAACTGCAAGGAGTGCATAGCAACCAAAGGGCCAAAATCACGAAGCCATTATAAATTGAAGACCAGGTATGACAAAGCGATGAACTCTGAAGGCTTCCAAAGTGGAGATTTGGTGTTGCTGTGCAATCCACAATTGAAGAGAGGTCTGTCCCTTAAAACTTCAATGCGTTTGGGATGGCTCATATAAGATAATCAAACGACTAAATGACGCAGGAAGCAAGATGAAAGTGGTCCACCTAGAGAGGCTTGCTGCGTTTGGAACAGCGAATGTGTCTGATCGGAACGATCAGACTTAGGTGGAGGGCAGTGTGACGAAAATGCGAAGCGAATGTCAGATGAAAGAGAGAAGCCGATAGCTGGCATGTTCTAAAGCGTAATTCGAGAACATTCGTTATCGAGAATGATTCGATTATTCCCGGCGGTTGGCTGCGAACAACCGAGTGATATATAAGGGCGACACACAAGTGCAGAAGTAATAAAAATAGAACATTGTACAAGTTGTAATACAAGTGATTGCAAATAGTCAAGCGAATTGTAAATTTAATTGTGAATTACTGAGTAATAAAAGGACATTAAATAAATTCTTTATAAATAAAGAAACTGCAATTTAAGTTGGCTATATTTATTTAACAATCCAGACATCGTACCCGAAGGATTTGGGAAATCATCGAGGTTGATTCAGCAAGATCGTAACAATATATATATATCAATATTAGATGTAAGTTGTATTTTAATTTTAATTTTAAATGTAAGCTGTATAAGTATATATTTTAGTTTTAATATTAGAAGCATGCTTTTTTTAATTTTAATATTAGAAGTATTTTTTTTAGTTTCAGTATTAGAAGTAAGTTGTTTTTTTTTTTTAGTTTTAATATTAGATTAAAGTTGTACATAGTATTTTAGTATTAAGCTGTAAATAAAAAGAATTAAATTGAATTAAAAAACTTAAAATAGTTGAAATTTTTTATTAAGAAATATAGTCTGAAGGATTTGTACAGAATTTCACATTTACTTGGAGTGCTTAGCATGTTAAATTTGAATACATAGATTATATAACATATAAATAAATTCTTAAAAATTGTAATTTGCCATACAAAAAAGTTCATGTTTCAGTCTTCATTTATATAAATATCTCTGTTATTTTTTTTTATTAAAAAATATTGTTTTTTTAGTTTACAGATTTCAATTTAGGTGTCGTTACAATCCGTTGGGCATGTGAGTACAAGTTTCGGCCACAACCAATTTCAAAGCAAATCGAAGTTTCCATTTTCAATTGGCGGAAAATTGGGCAAAAATATTAGTTGCATTAATGGAGTCAAAGCCGTAGTTCTGTTACCATAGAGTGTGACATAGAAAGTATTTTGTATATTGATGTAACTTATTTTGCTGTAATGAATAGACGATTTTCTTTCTAATTTCTTTCTTTATAATTATGTAGCTACTGAAACTACAAATAGAACTACGATTTATGTGTCAAGATTTATGTGTCGGTGGCGGTGAAAGTTTAATATCATGTTGTCGTTGCTGTAGAAACCGCAAAAATATTGCCCTAATTGGTTTTCGGGTAATATTGCGGAGGTGACAGTTCATTGCCGTATAAAAATCCATGTCGTTCCGTTATAAAGATCCAACTGTCGCGTGAACATTTGGTTTTTAGTCTCCTCTTGGGAGGAGTTGAATGTTATCTTTAAAGCCTTAGCAATAGTATGGCTGAAGGCCCTCTCTGCACAATCGATACCGGTATTGGTTTATTTTTTATAAACTATTAAGACTGAAATATTTAATACTTAATTAATTAATATAATATAAAAATTAATATTAGAAAGTTTTTAGCAAAACATATTTTCATTTACCTTTTTGAGAATTCGTATTACATATGAAAAGAAAAATAATTTATTTACTTTCATATCGTTTTTTTTTTAATTTTGTTTAATTATTGTTTTTATGTAAAAATTAATCTGTATGTTTTGTTATGAATTATTATTTTTTCCAATTTAAAGAGAGGTATTTTAAAATAAAACATGCCAAGGCAACCCGTGTTAAATTTATGTAATGATAACATTTTCTAAAGAAATATTAAATATTATTTATCATATATGTACGTATATAACAACTGATAATACTTTTGTTTTTATTATATATTTCAGATTTCTTATGGTCTACTTGGAGTTAAAATGGAAACCTAGTTATACCGCTTTTATAAGGACTTATTTATTGATTATTAGTTTTATTGAATGTTAAAATTCTACTACCATTGCCTATTCAATAACTCAAAAGAATGTATAAGTAATATTTTATTTTATATATTTTTATAAAGTTTTTATGTGTTTATATATTTAAAATAAATGGTAACGACCAAATTACATTGTAATTATTTGAAAAAAACTAAAGGACGTAAATTTTTAATATTGTACTTAACTAAATATTCATATTTAATAACAAGTCGGGGTGACAGACCGAGTAACCAAATTTCCAAAAATTTTAAGAAGCGAATATATATCGCACGCCTATGAATATAATATGGGGGCCGCGGTAGCCGAATGGTTAGCATTGCGTGCTGCCATTCAGAAGGTCAGGTTTCGAGCCCAGGTTCGACCAACATCCAAGATATAGAAGATTAATTTTTCGAATTGTCAAGCTTTCCGGGTGTACTTGTGACATGAAATAAAAAGCTCCTCATAAAAATAGATCGGCCATTCGGAGGTGGCTTAGAACAAACGTAGGTCCCTACATTTGTCGGTAAAAACATCAAGAAGCAAAACCACAAATTGGAGGAGCTAGGCCAAAAATCGCGGACGGAAAGCGCCATATATACGTACATATATATTGTAACGTTTTTCGTAGCTACCCTCGATGATTTCCCAAATCCTTCGAAACAAAACATGCATATACACATATATATCTAATTATAGATATATATATGCATATGTATATATTGAATTCTTTACAATTCTTTCTTGAATACACTAAATCTATTCTCTTGTTATACATACAGTGACGGACAAAAGTCGTTTCATTGAATTGAAAGTCCAAAAGGTTTATTGGAATATTTAACGATACAGTTTATTTCAACTATTTTCCCTTATCATTAAAAAGCAACAAAAATAATTTTTTAACATAAAATAGTGAAGCTATGACAAAAAAGCGTCAACAATGACAAAGGTCTACATACAGTACATACATAACTTATCTTAGCGCAAAAACTTTGGTTAATATCAGATAAGCTGAACTTTTTAGTATTTAGTTGGTTCACCCTTTGCATCAATAACAGCTTGAAGTCGTGGTGGCATCGAAGCTACTAAATTTATCAATTCTGAGGGAGTAATACTGTCACAAGCTTCAATGAGACGTTCTTTGAGTAATGCTGGGCTGGAAATCTCATTTTTTCTAATTTTTCGCTCAAAAATCTCCCAGACATATTCAGTAACATTCAAATATGGGCTTTCAAGTGGTGTGTGCGTTCCTTGGAGCATGATAAAGCAACCAATGCTTAACAAAAATGGAGCGTATGCTTTGGATCGTTATCTTGTTGAAAGTTCCAGCCTGCGCCAAGTTCCTAACTGTCCACCGAAGGCTTCAGAATAGCTTCCTACAATGACTTATATTTCAACCGATCCATATTTCTCTCAATAAAAACAAGCTATTCAACTCCAGATGCCGCAACCGCTCCCCAAACCATTACGTTGCCTCCCCCATGCTTCACTATTTGTACTATATTTTTAGAGTTAAGTGCAATGTTTTCCTTTCTCCAAATTTTTGCTCTTCCATCGCTGACGAATATATTGAATTTCGATTTGTCTGTGAACAAGATTTTGCCAAAAATCCATTCCCTTGTCTAAATGTGCTCTAGCGAACTCCAGGCGAAGTTAACGATTTTTTACAAATAAGAGGCATTTTACGTGGCGTTCTACTGTAGAACCCGTTGTCGTTTAGAGCTCTTCGAATTATTCTTAAATGGACACACTTTCTTGATGAGTTTGCGATATTTTCGGCTAATTTTGGAACAGTAACTTTAGAATCATCATTCACTTCCTTCACAATAAAGCTGGTGTCTCTTCGAGTTAGCTTCTTCGGGCGGCCAACACACGTCTTTTTTTGATGGATCCATTTTTTCCAGAGGGTTTTACAATGGTCTGTACTTTTGGTGGACTTAAGATAAAAAAATTTTAAAGTTCACCATACGATTTCTTCTCTTTTCTGTGCTGAATGACCAAGACTCGTACATAAATGGATATTTCTTTTCGCGGAGCCATTGTTGATGCTAATGCGTTTAAACCACAACTAAATTCAATACTAGCAAATTAGAAAACATAATTAAAAAAAAAAGAATTGTAAAAAATTGGTACCTAACCGCCATAACAACACAGCATATCGACGTGTCTGCACCGTGGTGTATGTAGACTTTTATCAAGGACATCTTTGCGTCTTTTCGCCATAATTGTTTTATTTTATGTTAGAGAATGGATTCGTTTTATTACATGTGATTAGAAGAGTATTTAAAATAAAACGGTATACCAACATTTTTCAGCAAAGCGATAATACTTTCTACACAACGAATACAGGCCGTGTTGGTAGACTTTTGTCCGCCACTGTATGTATGTACATATTTACATTTATGAATTTTACTTTTTTCCGTTATACGTACATATGTATGCACATATATTTATAAATTTTACCTCTTCGCTTTAGACATGTTCACACATGAATTTTCTTGAACATGCGTACATATCATTAAGGAGAACTGTTTAATAATACTAGTTGTTATTATAAAATTCTATTCTTTTGTTATACCTTTATACAATGTATGTATGTATGTACATTTATGAATTTTACTCTATTGCGTTATATGTTGTTATACATATATATGTATGTACACATATTTATGAATTTTACTTCTTCGCTTTAGACATGTTCAAAAATTAATTAAGCACCTGAGGGATTTCCACCCGACGAGCGCTTAGTGTATATTCGACTAGGGTTTTTACCTGGTCGGAAGGAAGACCAGTGGAGGGAATGCCACTTGCACTACCTTTACGAAGTGTATTTAAATTATTGTAAAAGCGTAGCTTGTACAATAATTTCGGAAGAGGGTTTTTACCTTACCGAAGGGTAGATTAACGGAGGCAATATCACCCCGCTATCTTTGCGTTTGTAGATCTCATATATTACTAAATAAACATTGTTGTACGAAATATAGGAGTAATTATTTCAGTCACCTTGGCAAGACTGAGCTTACCCCAGCCAAGAGGGAAACTTCGTTACAACTGGCGCTGGAGCAGGGACAAAATAATAAAGGTACAGAAGAGAAGACTTCAAGGAGGATTTAGAAAAAAAAAACAAAAAAACGAAGAGCGAAGCGAAAATGGTCAAAGTGACATGGGTGTACTACCTCAACTGTGAAGAGCTTCTGATCCCGTACAGCTTCTGAGATATGCCTCAGAGTTTGGGTTAAAGGAGTCAGGAATGGTAGACGAGCTGCAAAAGGGCCTCGCGAGCTTCATTCAGACGCAGAGTGGAAAAGAAGACTTGCAGGATCGTTTCACATAGCTGACCCTCTTACATGCCCGTCCAATTGTAAAACTGAAGCCGGCAACACCAAGAGAAGACAAGGGATCACCCTTACCAAGAAGTCACGATGAAGATGTACGGCGTAGGTTCATCGAGGACGAGCCAACACACACACAAACGATTCAGAGAGTAGGTGAGAAGTTTAAGGACTATGTCCTAGAGCTACAAGCGCTCATGCGACACGTTGAGTACACCACCGAGCAGAAGCTGAAACGAATATATCGCAACTCTCGCCGGGAGTATCAGTTATACGTGAAGACGCATGAATTCCGCAGTCTTGAATAGTTGGTAGATCTGGTGGAAGACTTCGAAAACATTCCATCCGAGAGGGAACCGTTCAGATCGGCAGCGAGATCGTTTGAACCACGACAAAGAGAATATCGTTACCAATATATCAATATGGACGAGAAAGATGAACCGACGAGGTCGGGAGAGGCAGCAAGACCGTTCCTGTACCGACAGCATGAGGAGCATTACCAACGCTTTTGCGAAGAAGATGTCAGTGAAGAGCTGTCAGGACCAAGGCAGCAAAGCATAGGCCAACCTTCAGTGCTTCAACATAAATGTGTAAATTCCCGTACAGCTTGCAGACGATGTGGAGGAGAAGGGCACTTCGGATACGGTTGTCGCAGCCCGAAGATAGACTTCTGCTGGAAATGTGGACATTGTGGCATGTACATCCTCGTTGAGAAACATGTGTTAAAATAAGCGCACGGCCGAGTAATGATGAATGGAGGGCAGGTGACAGCCGCAATCGACACAGGAGCGACGAGAAGCTTTGTGAATAGTGAGGTGGCGAAAAGACTGCATACTGGGCAACGGAAACAGGTGAACACAAGAGTGGTGATGGGCGATGACAGACCGAAGAAGGTTGCAGAAGCAGTAAAAGCTAAGGTGAAGTTGGGAAACGAGGTACATGAGAGCGAGCTGCTCGTCCTACCAGGTCTGGTCGACGAGATGGTCATCGGAATGGACTACTTGTCTAAAGCAAACATAGAGCTCAGGTTCGGAGGAGAGTCAATAAAATTGGGAGTGAACAGGGGAAAAGAGGAAGGCGTCAGTGCACGAACATGGCCACCATAGAAGATGAAAGACCCAAGACTATGATAAGTCCGTGTCTAGCAGAACACGACCAACCAGATCCCCGTGTGAGCGATTTCATCAGAAGAGAGCTGCAGCAGTTCGAGAAGTTATCCGGAGTATCCAATATTGCTACCCATAAAATAGTGATGCGAGACGACCGACCAATCATGCAGAGGTACTTTCGGAGGAACGCTAGAATGCAAGAGGTGATAAATAAGAAAATAGACGAACTCCTCGAGAAGCGCTGCATCGAACCATCCCTCAACCCACATAGCGTACCAATAGTTTTGCTAAAGAAGAAGAACGGCAGGTGGAGACTCTGCGTCGAATATCGGCAATTGAACCAACAAACTGTGCATACCCTTTGCCCCGCATCCAACACATACTAAATTGACTCCGTAGTGCCCGTTTTATCATCAGCCTGGATCTGAAGAATGGTTATTGTCAGATTCCCATGGATGAAAGTAGTAAACAGAACACAGCATTCACAGTACCCGGACGTGGGTTGTTCCAGTGGAAAGTAATGCCATTCGGTCTACATTCGGCCCCAGCAACGTTCTAGAGGGCCCTTGACCGAGTCATCAGCCCAGAGTTGGAGCCAAACTCATTCGTCTACTTTGACGATATCATCGTTAAAATCATCATGTTAGAAGACCAAATAAGACACCTCACAGAAGTATTTCAGCGATTGCGAATAAATCCAGAAAAATTTGGGTTCTTCAAGAAGAAGTTGAAATACCTAGGTCATGTTGTTAGTGAAGAGGGCATCCATACAGACTCGGATAAGGTTGCGGTCATCAAAGACCTCACACCACCGACCAACCTACGAGAACTTAGACGATTTCTGGGAGTAGCGTCTTGGTACAGGAGATTCGTTCACGACTTCTCGCAAGTATCACAACCCCTAACATCAATTCTGAAGAAGGGTAAGAAGTGAAAGTGGGCTGAGGAGCAGCAGACAGCGTTTGAGGCACTGAAAGATGCCCTCACATAAGCACCAGTGCTAGCCTGTCCGGATTTTACGAAGAGGTTTACCTTACAAACCTATGCAAGTGATTTTAGGCTCGGAGCAGTTCTCACACAGGAGCTAGAGAACAAGGAACGAGTGATAGCGTATGCGAGCAGTCGGCTGAACAAAGCCGAAATCAACTACTCGTCGACGGAGAAGGAGTGCTTGCCCCGTATCCCTAGATGAGACCGTATATAGAAGGATACAATTTTAGAGTAATCACCGACCATCTGGCTTTGAAGTGGCTGAACGCAATTGAGAGTCCGTCAGGTAGAATCGCGAGATGGGTGTTAGAGCGCCAGCAGTACACGTTCGACGTGGAGTACAGGAAGGGAAAGTTGAATGTCGTAGCAGACGCGTTATCAAGGCAGCCGCAGAAAAAACAGTTGGGTACCGTGCTAGAAGGAGGCGACAAAGAAGACTGCGGATGGCTCAATGGAAAGATGGCGAAGGTGAAGGAAGTTCCACAGAACTTTCCAGATTACGTGGTGGAAGTTGTGCATACCGACGTCCCAGATACCACGAGTCCTGAAGGAGATTCACGACACGCCGACCGCAGGCTATATGGGAATCCGAAAATCGATAGCTCGTGCGATGGCGCGTTACTATTGTCCAGGAATGTTCAGAGACGTGAGGAGATATGTGCAACAGTGCCATGAATGCCAGATCTACAAGCCAACTCAGCAGCAAGCCACAGGTTAGATGCTTACGCAAATAATAGAGGAACCATGGGCGACGGTGTGTGCAGACTTCGTAAGCCCACTACCACGATCGAAGCACGACAATACAATGGAACTAGTCTTCCTGGACCGATTCTCGAAATGGGCAGAAATCGTAGCAGTCTGCAAAGCAACCACCGGTTGCGTTTAGAGAGAGGATCCTAGCTCATTTTGGCGTCTCGAAGGTACTGATAACGGACAACTTAGCTCCGAACACCAGCTAACTGCGCCCTACACACCACAGGAGAACCCGACCAAAAGAGCGAACCGGACTATAAAGAAGTTGATAGAACAGTTCACGGGCAAAGAGCAGAGCAACTGGGACGCATTATTACCGGAAGTAACGCTCGCACTCAATACCTGCGTATGTGAATCCACGGGATACAGCTCAGCGTACCCAAGAATGTCGAATACGTTGTACGACGAACATACATTCGGCACGGCACAGAAGACGCAAACAGCAGAAGAGAAAGCGACCAAAATGACTGAAATATTCGAAGTAGTATGACGCAATCAGCAACGAGCAGCAGCGGAACAAGCACGACACTACAACCTGTGCACACGACTGTGGCAACCGGCGATTGGTGTGCCGTAGCATTAAGGAAAACTGTTTAGTAATAGTAGTTGTTATTATAAAATAACATTCTGCCTGCGTGCAGGATAGTATAAAAGGGCAAGAAAATTGTAAATAAATTAAGTAGCCAGTAGATGGTTGAGAGGTTTACTTGTCCGTGGCTATCACCGACAAACGTAGCGCACGTGAGGGATTTCCACCTGAAGAGTGCTTAGTGTATATTCGACTAGGGTTTTCACCTGGTCGGAAGGAAGACTAGTGGAGGAAATGCCACTTCCACTACCTTTGAGAATAGTATTTAAATTATTGTAAAAGCGTAGCTTGTACAATATATTCGGAAGAGGGTTTTTACCTTACCGAAGGGAAGATTAACGGAGGCAATATCACCCCGCTATCTTTACGCTTGTACGTTTGTTCATTTGGCCTCTTAATCGTCAGGAATTTACTCAACGTTTATTTTGCCTTCAATAAATTACAATTTTCTTCACTATACACAATGGTTTACTTTACAATCTCTTTACTTCGCACCAGTGTTATCCCTACTGAGTCTTCAAATCGATTGCCTGCAATAGCTGCTGCCGCTCCTTTTATACCTAACGATGGTCCAAACATTCCGTTTATGCGCTAACTCGTCTACCTACAGTAGTTACTACGCTCTTTTCGTCTGTCCTTTTTACGGGGAATTTCGTTTACACTGTCGACCCTTTTGTCTGTCCTTAATACGGGGAATATGCATCATACTGCCGCTTCTCTTGTCTGTCCTTTTTTTGGGGAATTTCCGTTACATTGTCGACCCTTTTGTCTCTTCTTAGTACAGGGAATTTGCATAATACTGCCGCTTCTTTTGTCTGTCCTTAGTAAGGGGAATTTTCAACACACTATCGCCCCTTTTGCCTGTCCTTTGTATTTGGAATTTCTGTCACAATATATATATATATATATATATATGAATATAATGTGCGTGAGTGAAAAAGAGGGAGAGAAATTTGTTACTTTTTCCCCACGGCAAGAACAAAAGTAAAAATGGAATAACATATGCATAAATAAAGAGTAACGTAAAGCTAACATAAAATAAACATAAATAACATAAAATAAAAGTGACGGAAATCCCAAATACGAAGGACAGATAAGAGGAGCGACAGCAGCTGTCATAGACAAACGAGTTATCAGCATATAGCATCGACGTAAACTGTGTGTTTAAAATAACTGTGTGATTATATAGGATTGTAAAATAAACCATTGTGTATAGTGAAGAGAGTGCCCCTCAAAAAGTAAATGGCGAAGCGAGGATTACCTACAATCAAAGCTGCGAGAAGCTATGGAAGCCGAAGGCATTGACTTGGACGAAGAGACTTCACCGAAGGATATAGAGAAGGAAGAGGCTATTGACGCTGCGAATTATTTAGAGCAGTAATTAACTAATTTTAAAGAAAATGTTCAAAGTTCATCTACGGGCATAACATGTCACGAAGGATAGAAAAACAGGATGCCGAGATGTCACAAAAGATGGCTTTATCAGCATATTAAAAAGTAATGCTTTGTTTTCTGAGCTTAGTTTGGACTTAGGGCCATTAATCCAATTTTTAATTTAGTTTGGGTAATCTTTTTATCAATGTGATTTTTCTAAGTGGGTCTTCTATCCAATGTAACTCCCAAGTAAGAATAACTTCTGTGGTATTATATTACTATTTATAGAAATTGAATGGCATAAGTCTTTTTTTAGGGTAAATGGAATAGAGAGTAGCCATACTTCCACTATTTTTAAGTGTGGAAGCCATAAATAGGCCAACTTTATCAATATTTCGTTGTTTCAAAGGTTGATTTTATATTTGTAGCAATTCTATGCACCTGCTCTATTATATTATTCTCTAATGCCGAATTAGTGGCCTGGTATGGTCCGTTCCGATTCTAAAATCGATTGTGTATTTGTTAAGATAATAGGCTTATAAGAGCCCACCAAAGCTGGACCTTAATAATCTCCTGTTTAGGGATCATAATAATCTCCGACATTGAGGAAAATAGTGCAATCCTAATATGCTAATAAAGACATAGAGCATGTGTTTTATTCCCACTTGTGGAAGCTCTTTTCCCATACATTCCACTATCCTGTCGTATATAGAGCCTTTCTTTTTCATAACTTAATTTCATAATTTAATTTCAGTGATTTAAGATCAAATTGAATAAAAAATTTATCCGAATCTTCATCAAATTCTGAAAAAGTATTGGTTCCAATTTTAGTGTTTACGCGTAGGTGCTTCTTAAGCTTTTTTTAGTATTAGATTTTATTATAATTAAAAAAAATGATTTTATTTTACTTAATTGCACTTTCTATGTATATATTACAAAGTTTTCGATATTACATATTGTGACGCAAATCCCAAATACGAAGGACAGACTGAAAGTAGTAGCAATGTGACGAGATTACAAATAAAAAGGTCAGACAAAAGAAGCGGTCGTATGATGGAAATTACCCGTACCAAGGACAAACAAAAGTGTCAACAATGTAAAGGCAATTCCCCGTAAAAAGGACAAAAAAAAGAAGCAGCAGTATGATGCAAAAATTCTAAGGAGAAACAAAAGGGTCGACAATGTAAAGGCAATTCCCCGTTTAAGGGACAGAAAAAAGGAGCGGCAGTATGATGCAAAAATTCTTCGTACTAAAGACAAACAAAAGGGTCGACTGTGTGAAGGAAATTCTACGTCGTTAAGGATAAACGGAGCAGCTGCAGCTACCGCAGGCAAACGAATAATCAGCCTATTCTTGAGCGCATGAACAGAATGTTTTGGCCATCGTTAAGTATAAAAGGAGCGGCAGCAGCTATTTGCAGACAATTAAGTTCAAGACTCAGTAGTAATAACACTGGTGCAAACTAAAGCGAATAATAAAAGATTGATAAAGATTTGTAAAGTAAACCATTGCGTAAAATAGAGAAGAAAATTGTAATTATTGTATAACAAAATAAACGTTGAATAAATTCCTGACGATTAAGAGGCCAAACGAATGAATCTTGGACTATTATTTAGCAGTCTAGTGATCGGACTAGAAGGATTTGGGAAATCATCGAGGGTAGGTACGAAAAACGTTACAATATTTATATACATACATAGGTATGTGTATATTCCGAAAACTCTGCTCCGTGCACGCTCGCCGATTGTTGTATAGGAAATCTCGTATTTTATTTTTCGTTAGCTTCTTATATACGGTTCTATATTAGCTCAAGATGCTAATTAGAGTGCGCACAAACATTAAGCTGCAAAATTTGTCTTTATTAATTTTGTAATTTTTTTTTTAAATATATTTATATGGATATGCACAATAATTTTTGTTTTCATAAGTTTTTTTTTGTTGCACTTCACAAACTTCACTTTTTTTAACATAGTTTTGTTCGATTATAATTTTAGTTATTGTTGTAGACTGTATGTCTTTGGCTAGTTCAAGTTCGGGCTCGAGGGACCATGTTTACGCGTAGGTCCTTCGTAAAACTGTTTTAATGAAAAACACTAGCGTTTTCGTATTTTATATTTGTGTTATAAATTTCTTTTCTCAACACTCTTACTTTTCTATTCACAATTATTTTATGTATTTCTTACTTATTTGTGAGTACTTATGATTAGTATGCCGCCCCGTGCGCGCTCGCCAATTTTTTATAGAATATCTCACATTTTATTTTTCGTTAGCTGCTTATATACGGTTGTATATTAGCTCAGGATGCTAGTTAGGGTGCGCACAAACGTTAAGCTCGCGCTTAAACAATTAGATTTAAATATATTGGGAATATGCGTGGCAAATAATATATCGTTTTCCTGATCGCTTCGAGCACACTCACCATTATAAGCCCTTAGCGAAGCGCAAATGATCGGACTTTTAAAACTTTTAACTTGAACTTTTAAAGAGAGTAGTTAGTATCATAAGTCACTGACAAGGTTGTACAGTTTTTTTTTTAATGTATTTGTCTTCTTCTGCGTCAGTACACTCTTAAATTCTCTTAAGCATCTATTGAGTTCATGTTTCAAGCCAGTGTAAGGAAACCTCTGCCAATCTCTCCAAAGTTGTCCCTTCTTGGTTACCAAACTTGTAATGCCTTTACCCTGGGGATCAATGAAGCTTTGCCTCCTGCGGGTACTGGGGAGGCCCGTGCGTTAAAATTTTGCCAATTGTAGTAATGTCGACATCTGTTATGAATTTAAGGAGAGTGTGCGATTTTAAATGCGAGCATATAATTTTTTTGTATTTAATTCAATTTGTGAATTTATTGGTTAAAACTGGTCGCAATTCACTGAAAACTGGGATTGTGTTAATGGAGCATAAACAAGGCGAGTGATTAGACGATAAGTCGAAAATAAAATTTTTTTGATTTTTAAACTATGTAATTAATTGCAACTCATTTATTAATTAATTGATATCACGAATGTTTTTCCCGTTTCTCTTTCTACTTTTCGCATATTTTGATGTTTTGTTAAGCTGTGGTGCCATCTTTTCTCTATTATAATAAAAAAGGAAATGTCAGCTAACAACAATCGTTATAATTGAGTTACAGAATCCCAAATCGTTGTGCAAGCGTCAAAATTCGTTAGTTTACAACTCGACAAACCGTATCGATAAAATTTACAGAATTCCCCTACAGAAAGCTCGTATTTCATCCCGGCTCAAACAGCTTCAAGAGAGTGTAATCGAAAACTGCGTTGAACTCAAAGATATACAGGACAAAAGCGAGGAGCATCAAGATAAAATATAGGTGCTCATTGAGACCAAAGCCAACGAATTGGAAGGTCGTGGCCGTGATTTGCTTTAGAATTCCCCAACTATTTCAAGGAACACCGCAGGATAAAAGCACAATCTCTATCAAATCTTTAAGCTATAGTTCGAAAAACTGCTATAGCAAATAACTGGTGCATTGAGGAAAAATCTACTGCACAAGTAGAGCGCGAAAACATTGAGCTGAGGAAGAATGCCTCATAATCCCTGTCTGGCAGAGCGGTAGATTTGTGGATGGATATGAGCGAGTACCAACTGAAAACGGCCGCGTCATCTCCATCATTCGATCTGAATTGATAACCAGGGACATAAGTCCATTGCATGGAGATAAGATGAGAACAGTAACGGGTGAGGAGACCAAGGTTGTAAGAAAATTAACGTGCGAAATTATAATCGGGAACATGGCAGTGTTATATAAGTTCATTGTAGAGGAAATCGTAGATGAACTCAAAGTTGGTGTGGACTTTCCCCTTGGTCAAGGAATGGCCATGAGGATGAAGACCGACCTTTAGAAAGAGTAGTAGAGTATGGCAATATGAACTTTATATTCCACAAATTTTCAAAAATTTATTTGTATACAATTTTTTGCATATTACCTCCCTCTGCAAGAACAAAAAGGTTTCTGTTCTGTTGTTTTATAGTTGCCCGTGTAGACTAAATGTTTGTCCCTTTGCGTTGTTTATGGTCATTCCAAAACAAACCTTGGAAACTGAATGCATTTTAAATTAAATGGCAATTCGCAAGAAATCATCAGTATTCTTGGTATTAATGTCGTCTTTCCAGTACCACAACCAGTTGGAATAGTACATTCAAACAAATAAAAATTTAACCATTTTTTCTGTGGGTGAATTTCATTACATACCATTAGAGGATTTAAATTTCTCAATAAAATTATTGGATCTAAAACTTCTAAAGTAAGTTCATGTGGTAGCATGCATAAGGGTTCATTGAATTAAGAAATTCCGTTGGATAGTACACACCTTCTTCGCAGTCGAATAGTTTATTCAGATAGCAAAGTTCTTTTGCAAGCAATTTTAACAGAACCAACTCATTAATTTTTTTCAGCTTTCCATTAACCAAAATACTGCTTTAGAGTTAAGTTGACCTATTGTGGAATATTTTTTGTCAATCAATTGTTGATGGTCTTTTACTAAAACCCATCTGTCGCTATTAAAGAATATTTTCCCACAAACTGTTGGACGCTCGTCATTACCAACATTCAATAACATGTCAGTAAACTTTCTGTTATCTATGATCTTCTGAGAATGTAAGTACTCGCATGTTAATCTTGAGTTCTAGTCTTTTTACATGGCGCCAAACATGTGATTGTTCTGATGATGCATTTATCTCCTTATTTCTATAGACATAACTGGCAAAATTTGACGGAAATCACCCGAAAGTAACACTATGCAACTCATTGGTGTGTTCGTATTCCTTAAATCGCGCATGACCCTATCAGGAGCTTCAACTGACGCTTTATGAGATATTGTAGCTTTGTCCCAAACAATCAGTGAATACACCTGGAGAAGTTTAGAAGTAGAACTTTGCTTCAAAACATAGCATACGTCGTACTATCGTCAGAAATATTCAAAGGAAGTTGTGTTAGTATGCACCGTTTTTCCACCTTCGAAAATGGTGGCTGCTTTAATATTAAATTTTCTGATCGTGGTTAGGACTCGGTTCTCTCTTCCGAACGCTGCTTCTGGCAGAGTATTTTCAATGAGAGTCGTCTTCTAGTAAGCCTAAGGCTTTTTACGCAGCTTGTGAAGTGTCGTATGCAACTCCTTCAACTACTTTTAAAAAACTAAGAGAAGTCGAGCCTTTTACGTTGTGCAATTGCATTCTTAAGTAGAAACACTCTCTATTATTAGGGTCGATAACAAATACTCTACCAAGATTATCAGTTTTCGTAGTACCGTTGAAATTTTCTGTCATTTTCTTTCCATGTATAATAGGCTGGGACTGTCGTAGGTGATTGCTTTTAGAAAAACGCGTAAAGGGCCATAAATCTTCAATCAATGATATTGTTGTGTTTTTAGTGCTGGTTCTTACGTAGACAAAATTATATACGATTTCGATGTTATGACTGTCAACAGTGAGGTGGGAGCCGAGTCGGAAATACGACGACTATTTATTTTTGACAGGGGATATTTCGTCTTGCCCTAATCTCTACCAGACTCATTCACTTCGCTTCTTTGTATCACCTGGAGAAAACAGAACTGGCGGTGCGGTTGTTATGGCCAAGGATATTAATGTCATCCGTATATGCCAGCAATTGTGTACTCTTGTAAAAGATTATACCTGGTCTTTTTAGCTCTGCTGCTCGTGTTATTTTCTCCAGCATCAAATTGAAGAAATCACATGATAAAGTGTCACCCTGTCTGAAGCTTCGTTTGGCATCGAACGGCACGGAGAGGTTCTTACCAATTCTGGGTCAGTTTACATAGCCGTATGAGTTTTGTAGGGATGTCAAATTGTGTATAAATTTTTTTCATTCGGGTCTTATCCAAGATTCGGAGCATGGGATATATATGTTCAATGGTGAATTTACCAGATCTAAAGCCACACTGATAAGATATAATCAGTTTGCTGGCGGTGAGCTTTGATCTATCACACAATGCACTAGATAGAACCTTATACGCGATATTGAATAGGCTTATCCCAAGACGATTGACGCAGACCGCGGGGTCTTCCTTTTTGGGAATTGGGCAAGCACACTTAGGCTCCATTCGTTGGGCATGCTTTCGTACGACCACATTCTACCAAGAAGCTGATGCATGCACCTTGTAAGTTCCCCGCCGCCGCATTTGACTACATCTGCCGGTAAGCCATCTGTTCCCGCCGCTTTTTTATTTTTTATGCGGGCAATCGCTATTCGAACTTCATCATAGTCGTGTGATGGAACGTCTATACTATTATCATAGATTGTTGTTTCGGGTTCGCCGTCTCCGGGTGTTTTATTTTTACTGCTATTCAGCAGACCTGAAAAGTGTTCCCTCCAGTACGCTCTGATGTCTGTCACCAGATTACCTCCTTGGTCCCTACATAAGTCTGCTCCTGTTTTGAAACCTTCTGTAAGTCATTGCATTATTTCATAGAATTATCGAGCATTACGCTTGTCGACCAGCTTCTCAAGCTCTCGATATTTATCCCACCTCGAAGGTGTTGTAGTTGGACAATAATATTTTTATGTGGTGGGTCCCGAACCCTACACACAAGCGCAGCGGATTCGCCTTCTTACTTTAGCTCGCCTCCGAACGGATGTTTGTTGGCTACCCAGAGGATACTTAGTCTAAGATCGGAAGTCGTGCGCTGTTTGAACTAAATGGTCTTCACTAGCAATGAAATATATCTGCAGAAATTTTTGTTCGTTTGGCTGGAGAGGAAAAAGGCCACCCGCTATGTGGTACACTTGCCCTTGCACGTTATTTATTAGAATGAATCCCCGCTGTCACTGATTACTCATAAAAGAAGTCATCTTAAACGCATTTTTATAGCCACGTATGGGCCGAAAAAAAAATTTTGTTATGATAGCAGTAAGCAAAGATTTTAAAGGTTCGGAAGGCTGTAAAATTATTATTTATTTTTACTTTTCCCTGAGAGCAACACATGCCTTTGGACTCATTTTTAAGCCTTATTACCTAAGACAATAGCAGGATCATCTTCACTGTTTGCGCACATTCAAATATATTGTCCGCGACCTTTCAACATTTCGTGTCCTGACACCTAATCGGGACTTACGTCGAAGCATTGTTTAAGAGCTTGTTTAACTTAAGTACAACCTACATATATTTTTCGAAATAAATTTCTATAAACGATCATACAACGTTCTTTTTTCAAACTAATTGTAAAAGGAAAAAAATGCGAAGAACAAACAGTGGGGAATGTAATAAATGTTACACACACTTACTGAAATACACGTAGCAACTTTCATTTAAATAAATTAAATTATAAAATGTATAATACTTAAAATTAAGACGAGACAATTTTCAATGCGTTTATTTGGTGTAGCGTTTATAAAAGAAAAAACTTGAATTACATAGAAAACGGATTCTTGGAACAGATGAGTTTTAACGGCTAACGAATGAATATATAAAAGAGAATAAAATAAAGTTGTCACTTATGACAGCTGTGTTTTGAGTCGCCTCAAAACCAAAACAATATTGTTACGATTTTGCTGAATCAACCTCGATGATTTCCTAATTCTTCGCGTACGACCACTGGATTGTTAAATAAAAGTCACCAACTATGTTCGAAGTTTCTTATTTTATAATGACTTTATTAAATGTCCTTTTATTACTCAGTAATTCATAATCTATCACACATGTATCTTTCAATCAACTCAGCACAACAGCTCATTTTCGTTTTAATTAGCTATCTGTGTAGTGCCAAATATAAACATTACTTAAATAAAAAATTAAATCCCAGTGCGTTCAGTAGTGTCCGAGTTTCCTTATATAAAAATTTCAAACTTAGTTTTATTATATGTAAAGATAATATAAACCATTATGTATAATGAAGAGAATTGTAATTTTTTGTTGAGTAAATTCTCGGCAATTAATAAGCGAACAAATCTTCTGACTTTTATTTAGCAATCCAGCTTGAAGTATTTGGAAAATTATCGTGGTTAATTACGAAAACCGTTTGATTATTTTATAATTGTATTAATTAGGAAGGTCTTAAACACACATTCTACATAGAAAGATCTTCATCCGCGCTTTTCAGTTCCACCTCCGAAAGTAGTGGGCGATTACTAATGCGGTTTTTACGTACAGTACCAGTTGCAAATGGGCATGTTTCCTTAACCGAAATCAGAAGACTTACTGACGTAAACGAATTACAAAAATGAAGCTTAAAATAAATGCGTGTCCTTGGGAAAAAAGATCGCTAAATGCAATGCTATATCCGAATGTAATCCCTTCGTAGTTGTAAACTAATCCCGATGTTTCAGCTCGAGTGAAATTTTTACGCCCCATTGGTGGAGTTTGCGCACAGTATTGAATCTGTTACTGCGATGAGCTCCAAATAATTTGACCCTGCAATTTTGAATCTATATATTATATATTATATATTCTTTAGTAGTACATTTAAAATCTACGCCGTGTTCTTGTAGCCCATACAAAGAAGCGAAAATTTTATACTGGTGTTATAACACCATAATGACATCAATTTTCAAAGCATTGTCTTCTTCAGAAATAGTCTATGGAGATTTTCACGCAGCCTTATCTTTATAATATTTTCGATGTATTATTCATTTCAGTGTAAGATTTTAAGCGTCGCAGCTTAGAAAATGACCTTTCGATTACTGCCGTGGTATCGGGCAAAACCGCCTTGATAAGAAGAATTTCGTGGACATTTGGGGAGGCGTTTTTGGCAATCACTTATCCATGCTTCTGAGAACATATCTTTCAAAATTGGAATAGAACTTTTATAGAAATGTCCCGGGAATTTTTCCATACAGTTTACAATGCTGTAATGAATAATCCATATACTGTTAGGCACACTTTAGCATCCAGCGACTTTTATGATAACTGCTGAATCCATTATATTTCAAATTATGCTAAAACAGTATTTTCGTATCAAATAATTTAAAAAATTGTTTTTCATATGAACGAATTTCAATGCAGAACAAAACTGACCCTGTAATTTGTATTTGGCCACAAAGGCATATACAGTACTCGCCAAAAGAAATTTTAAGAAGGGGGAATTAATAGCTCATCACATTTTATAACATACATATTGTGGCGAAAATGCGAAGCGAATGACAGATGAAAGAGAGGAGCCGACAACTGACATCTTCTCTCGTATGGACGAGATTATTCCGGGGGTTTCGTTTTCAAGCAGCAAACAAGTATATAAGGGCGACGTACGGCTGCAAAAGCAATCAGTCGTGAATTAAACTCGTGGAGGTTACATTACATTGAAGTAATAAAAACAGTACATTGTGAAAGTTATATACAAGTGATTGTAAATAGTAAAGTAAATTGTAATTGAATTGTTAATTACTGAATAATTAAAAGGACATTGATTAAGTCTTTATAAATAAAGAGACTGCAAATTAAGTTGGCGATTTTATTTAACAATCCAGAGGTCGTACCCGGAAGATTAAGGAAATCATCGAGGTTAATCAACAAGATCGTAACAATTGGTGTCAGAAGTGGGATTGTTAAATAAATTCCAGAGGATAATAACTGAAAAATGGTGAAGATTCAGGATTTGACGATACCTCTTCTCAAGAAGGAGTTGGCCAAGCGAGGATTGTCTACAACAGGAAATAAGGCAGAGCTGCAATCGAGACTGCGAGAAGCAATGGAAGTCGACGGTATCGACTTGAACCAATACGAATTCCGCCGCGAGGATGAAGATGTATCCTTGAAGGATGTTGACAAGGAAGAGGCTATTGATTCTGCGAAGAAGTTGGAGCAGCCATCAAGTAAGATTGAAGAAAAGGCCCCTAGCTCATCTGCGGGTATTGACATGAACATGTTATTGGCTGCAATCTCACAAAAGCTGGATGCACAGGATGCCCGTAATTCACAAAATATATCTGCAATCGATGCCAGCATATCACAAAAGTTGGATGGATTAGAAGGAACAATCGCACAAATACAGCAAAATCTGGTGATAGGAAATGCAGAACTTAAGGAAAGACAGAATCAAATCGAGGAGCGACAAGACAAGATAGAGGAGCTAATTGAGACCAAAGTGGACAAATTGGAAGGTCGGCAAGAAAAAATAGAAGAGTTAATTGAAGCCAAGGTCAACACATTGGAAGGTCGTTTCCGGGATTTGCAGTTAAATCGTCCAACCACTTCAGTGAACGCTCCTAAGGTAAAAACACCATCGTTTGACGGAAAAATTCCTTTCCAAGTCTTCAAGCTCCAGTTTGAGAAGACGGCTGAAACCAATAAATGGAGCATGGAGGAAAAATCTGCTGCACTATTCGTTGCTTTGGAAGGACCTGCGGCAGAACTTTTACAAACTGTACCTGATTATGAGAGAAATGATTATGACGGATTGATGCGAGCCCTGGAAAGACGCTATGGTAGCGAACACAGAAGACAAATTTACCAGATGGAGTTAGAAAAGCGCGACCAAAAACCCAATGAATCTCTACAGGAATATGCTTCGGAAATCGAGAGATTGGCTCATTTAGCCATCGGAGACGCATCGGGTGAGCATCTCGAACGGGTGAAAATACAAAAATTCATCAGCGGCATAAAAGACGTTTATACCAAGCGGGAGACATATGCGAATCCAAAGTTAACATTCGCTGAAACAGTGGCGTATGCTCAAACACGTGAAACGGCGGCACTCATAAGCAGACCAGCATACAAAGTTAATAAAGTGGAGGTTCAAACAGCAGATGCGATGACCGAAATATTGAGAACTCTGAAGTCGTTAGAAGGAATGAATCGTTCTGGTGGTAAGAATAAGGCTGGGAAATGCTTTAAATGTGGAAAGCCTGGTCACTTCGCACGCGAATGCAAAACGGGTTCCAGCATACAAGAAGGACAGCGAAAACGGAAGGCTGACGAAGATAAACCATCAACTTCTCAGTCGTTAAACTAAAACGAGCCAGTCTAAAAGGGCGTATGCTGGCTCCTGCAATTGAATGCCCCATAATCTCCGTCTCGCAAATTGGTAGGAAAACGAGCAACATTACTATTGGTGGATATGTGGATGGACGAGCGCGAAAATTAACAGTGGATACGGGCGCATCACACTCCATCATTCGAACTGACCTGATCGCTAAAGAAGTGAGACCATTACCTGGAGCAATATTGAAAACGGCGACTGGTGAGGACACACAAGTGGTGGGAGAAGTAACATGTGAGGTCTCAATAGGGAATGTGACGGTGTTACACAGCTTTATAGTCGCGCAGATCGTAGATGAGGTAATCAGGGGAGTGGACTTCTTGGTGGAGCAAGGTATCAAGATCGACTTGAATAACAAGGTTATGGAGTATAAGAACATGGAAGTACCACTAAGCATGGGCTACGATTCCACATACACCAGCAAACAAGTGGTCTTAGAAGGCAGTGAACTGATTCCACCGAAGTCAGAAGCAGTTGTTTGGGCGAAAATTAATGGAGATTGTGGGACAAACAAATTGTGGGTTGTCGAAGCAGCACAAAATTCTACACTGGACTTACTTATTGGAAAAACCCTGGCTAAGACACGAAAGAATGGACGCATTCCAGTGAGAGTATTGAATGACTTCAGATCATCAGTAAAAATTCCTAGTGGAACTGTATTAGGGCAATGTCAAGAGGTAGAAGCCATTATTAACAGCAATGATTCATCTGGAATCGACTCTATTGGCAGCAAGGAGATGGAGGAAGATATCAATGCATGGACGCAAGGGTTGAAAGACAAGTACAGGCACAAGGCCAGCCAGATGATCCGTAAATACTCCAACATATTCGATAAGGATGGCAACAAACCAGGCAGGACCAACGTAGTGAAGCATAGCATTGATACTGGTGAGGCAAGACCAATTCGTCAAGCTCCTCGAAGCGTTCCACTAGCCAAACGTGACGCTGTTGGCCAAATAATTAGGGAAATGAGTGAAAGCGATGTTATCGAACCATCAGCAAGTCCATGGAGCTCTCCGGTGGTACTCGTGAAGAAGAAAGATGGCCAGTTGCGGTTCTGCGTGGACTATCGGAGATTAAACGATGTCACAAAGAAAGACAGTTATCCTTTGCCCAGGATCGATGATACACTGGACTCCTTAACTGGCACAGAATGGTTCTCAACACTTGACCTTAAGAGCGGGTATTGGCAAATAGAAGTGAGTGAAGAAGATAAAGAGAAGACAGCGTTTAGTGCCGGCAACGGTCTATGGCAATTTACGGTAATGCCATTTGGGTTATGCAACGCTCCTGCCACTTTTGAAAGATTAATGGACCATGTGCTCAAAGGACTACACTGGAAGACCTGTTTGGTGTATCTGGATGACATAATCGTATTGGGAAAGAGCTTCGACGAACATCTGAGTAATTTGGAAGAAGTTTTCCAGAGAATAGCTGGCGCTGGTCTTAAACTAAGTCCTAAGAAGTGCTCTTTATTCAAGAAGGAGGTGAATTACTTAGGTCATCAAGTAACCACGAAGGGCGTGTGTACTGCGAAGGAAAAAATAGAAGCAGTGAAGGATTGGCCGAGACCCAGAAATTTGCATGAATTAAGAAGTTTTCTTGGGCTGTGTACTTACTATCGTCGCTTTGTTCCGAATTTCGCCAGCGCTGCTCATAGTCTCCATGAACTCACAAGGAAAAATAAATCTTTCGAGTGGAAAACTGAACAAGAGGATGCTTTCCAAGCTTTAAAAGAACGACTATGCACTGCACCTATGCTAGCGTACCCGGTTCCAGGTGCAACATTTATTCTGGACACAGATGCTAGTGGTTATGGCATAGTAGGGGTACTTTCGCAAGTGATTGATGGGCAGGAGAAGATAGTTGCCTACTATAGCCGGTCTATTGGGAAACCAGAGCGGAACTACTGCGTAACGCGGAGAGAACTATTAGCGTTGGTGGATTGCATTAAACACTTCCACAAATATCTGTATGGTCAACATTTCCGCGTTAGAACGGATCATGCAGCGCTGAAGTGGCTACTACAGTTCAAGAATCCCGAAGGACAGCTTGCACGGTGGATTGAGAGGCTGCAAAGTTATGACTTCACCATCGAGCACCGCAAGGGTAATACGCACGGAAATGCTGACGCTATGTCCCGTCGACCATGTAGTTTGGAATGTAAGCACTGCTCAAAAGCCGAGGGTAAGGAAGACATAATAGACGTCCGGCTAATGACAGTTACATCAGCAGAAGAGTGGGAGGCAAGTCACTTAAGGAAATGTCAGCAAGAAGATCCGGACTTGGAATTGGTAATGCACGGATTGGAGGTGAACAGACGGCCAAGTAAAGAACAAATGGCAGCGGAAAGTCCCATCGCGAAAGCATACTGGGCACAATGGTACAGTTTAGAATTGATATCTGGCTGTTTGCATAGAGTATGGGAAAGTGAAGATGGCCAGTGCTCTCGGAAGCTTATAGTAGTTCCGAGGTTAAGAATTCCGGATGTTCTTAAGGAATTCCATAATGGTCCTAGTGGAGGGCACCTAGGCATTACAAAAACGCTGGAGAAGATCAAACAGCGGTTCTATTGGGTTGGCTGTCGGCAGTCGATCGCTGAGTGGATTGCTAACTGCACGGACTGCATTGCAGCTAAAGGGCCAAAGTCACGAAGTCATGGGCAGATGAAACAGTATAACTCAGGTGCACCATTTGAGCGGGTTGCCATGGATGTAGCCGGTCCATTCCCTCTAAGCAGACAAAGAAACAAATACGTTCTTGTGGTTATGGACTACTTTAGTAAATGGCCTGAGGTCTACCCAATTCCAAACCAGGAAGCGAAAACAGTTGCTGATGCATTCACTCACAATTGGGTTACCAGATACGGTGCACCTATAGAATTGCACTCAGACCAAGGAAGAAACTTTGAATCGGCGGTGTTCCAGGAGATGTGCCAGATACTTGGTATTCGCAAAACCCGAACGACAGATAGAGCGATTCAACCGGACCCTGGAAGAGCACTTGCGGAAAGTAGTGGACAAGAATCAAGATGATTGGGATGTACACATACCGCTTTTCCTGATGGGATATCGGTCCGCAGTGCATGAAACAACAGGTCAAACACCTGCCAGGATACTGTTTGGTAGTGAACTTCGGTTGCCCAGCGATTTAAAATTTGGAATAACTGGTGATGCGAGAAGAATTGGGAAGGAAGCGTCTACTGTTCTCGAGGAAGAGTGAAGAGAGATACATGCTCTTGTGAGGCAGCGAACTCAAATTATGAGTGACAAAATGAAGGCTCGGTATGACAAGGCGATGAACTCCGAAGGCTTCCAAAATGGAGATTTGGTGTTGCTGTACAATCCACAACGAAAGAGAGGTTTGTCCCCAAAACTTCAATGCAATTGGGAAGGTCCATACAAGATAATCAAACGACTAAACGACGTAGTGTATCGAATACAAACTGTGGGGAGGCCGAGAAACAAGATGAAAGTGGTCCACCTAGAGAGGCTTGCTGCGTTTGGAACAGCGAATGTGTCTGATCGGGACGATCAGACTTAGGTGGAGGGCAGTGTGGCGAAAATGCGAAGCGAATGACAGATGAAAGAGAGGAGCCGACAACTGACATCTTCTAGAGCGTACGAGACGATTATCGTAACCGAAACGATTATCGTAACCGAGAGGATTATCGTATGGACGAGATTATTCCGGGGGTTTCGTTTTCAAGCAGCAAACAAGTATATAAGGGCGACGTACGGCTGCAAAAGCAATCAGTCGTGAATTAAACTCGTGGAGGTTACATTACATTGAAGTAATAAAAACAGTACATTGTGAAAGTTATATACAAGTGATTGTAAATAGTAAAGTAAATTGTAATTGAATTGTTAATTACTGAATAATTAAAAGGACATTGATTAAGTCTTTATAAATAAAGAGACTGCAAATTAAGTTGGCGATTTTATTTAACAATCCAGAGGTCGTACCCGGAAGATTAAGGAAATCATCGAGGTTAATCAGCAAGATCGTAACAATATTGTTACGATTTTGCTGAATCAACCTCGATGATTTCCCAAAATCCTTCGGGTACGACCACTGGATTGTTGATAAAGTCACCAACTATTTTCGCAGTTTCTTATTTTATAAAGAATTTATTAAATGTCCTTTTATTAGTGAGTAATTCACAATTCAATTACAATTCACTTCACTGTCTACAATTACTTGAATCACAACTTTCACAATGTACTGTTTCTTATTACTTCACCGTAGTGTAATCACCAACGCGTTTACCTTGTGACTGATTACTTACTGCCGGGAATAATCGAATCATTCTCGATAATGAACGTTCCCGAATTACGCTTTAGAACGCTTGGAATTGGTAATGCACGGATTGGAGGTGAACAGGCGGCCAAGCAAAGAGCAAATGGTAGCGGAAAGTCCAATCGCTAAGACATACTGGGCGCAATGGAGCAGTTTAGAATTGATATCTAGCTGTTTGCATAGAGTATGGGAAAGTGAAGATGGCCAGTGCTCTAGAAGGCTTATAGTAGTTCCGAGGTTGAGAATTGCGGATATTCTTGAGGAATTCCACAATGGTCCTAGTAGAGAGCATCTAGGCATTAAGAAAATTCTGGTTGTCGTCAATAGATTGCTGAGTGTGTTGCTAACTGCAAGGAGTGCATTGCACCTAAAGGGCCAAAATCACGAAGCCATTACAAATTGAAGGCCAGGTATGACAAAGCGATGAACTCTGAAGGTTTCCAAAGTGGAGATTTGGTGTTGCTGTGCAATCCACAACGGAAGAGGGGTTTGTCCTCAAAACTTCAATGCGTTTGGGAAGGTCCATATAAGGTAATCAAACGGCTAAATGACGCAGTGTTTCGAATCCAGAATGTTGGGAAACCAGGAAGCAAGATGAAAGTGGTCCACCTAGAGAGGCAGTGTGGCGAAAATGCGAAGCGAATGCCAGATGAAAGTGAGAAGAGGATAGCTGGCTTGTTCTAAAGCGAATTCGAGAACATTCGTAAAGAGAAATATTTGACTATTCTCGACGGTTGCCTGCGAACAACCAAGTGATATATAAGGGCGACATACAAGTGCAGAAAGTAAGTAAGGAATCAGTCGTAAAGTAAACGCGTTGGAGATTGCATTACAGTAAAGTCATAAAAACAGTACATTGTGAAAGTTGAATGCAAGTGATTGTAAATAGTAAAGTGAATTGTAATTGAATTGTGAATTACTGAGTAATAAAAAGACATTAAATAAATTCTTCATAAATAAAGAAACTGAAAATTAAGTTGGAGATTTCTTATTTAACAATGCAGAGATCGTACCCGAAAGATTTGGGAAATCATCGAGGTTGATTCAGGAAAATCGTAACAGTATATTCGTTTCTGTACGTTGTAATTTGGTTGGCGAGAACATTTCGATTTTATATTTTCATATTCTTAAATATCATATTAACAAAAATTTAAATAAAACATGTTTTTGACAAATGTAAAAGTTAAGATAAGATGATGTCTTTTTATTCAGTTTTTTGGGCTTTAATGATCTTTTTTGACGCAACATAAGAGCGACGTGAAAAATATTTCGGTCTTAAAACAATGTTTCATTGACATTGACAATGTTTTCTGATATTACAATTTGCACCAACTCCTATGTTGTAAATGCTTTTCGTAAAAATCGAAAGCAGCTACTCTTCGATTAAGTGGAAATATCGATGCCGAAGTACTAGCTGATTTTGCTGAATCAACCTCGCTGATTTTCCAAATCCTTCGAGTACGGTCTCTGCATTCTTAAATAAAAAAAAACTCCAACTTAATTTGCAGTTTCTTTATTTATGAAGAATTTATTTAATGTCCTTTTATTACTCAGTAATTCACAATTCAATTACAATTTACTTTACTATTTACAATCACTTGTATACAACTTTCACAATGTACTGTTTATTACTTTACTGCAACGCGTTTATTTCACGACTGATTACTCTTGCAGTCGTATGTCGTCCTTATATACTTGTTTGCTGCTTGAAAACGAAACCCCTGGAATAATCGCGTCGTTTACGATAATCGCCTCGTTTACGCTCTAAAACGTGCCAGTTGTCGGCTCCGCTCTTTCATCTGTCATTCGCTTCGCATTTTCGCCACACTGCCCTCCTCCGAAGTCTGATCGTCCCGATCAGACACATTCGCTGTTCCAAACGCAGCATGCCTCTCTAGGTGGACCACTTTCATCTTGTTTCTCGGCCTCCCCACAGTTTGGATTCGATACACTACGTCGTTTAGTCGTTTGATTATCTTGTATGGACCTTCCCAATTGCATTGATGTTTTGGGGACAAACCTCTCTTTCGTTGTGGATTGTACAGCAATACCAAATCTCCATTTTGGAAGCCTTCGGAGTTCATCGCCTTGTCATACCTAGCCTTCATATTGTCACTCATAATTTGAGTTCGCTGCCTCACAAGAACATGTATCTCTCTTAACTTTTCCTCGAGAACAGTAGACGCTTCCTTCCGAATTCTTCTCGCATCACCAGTTATTCCAAATTTTAAATCGCTGGGCAACCGAAGTTCACTACCAAACAGTATCCTGGCAGGCGTTTGACCTGTTGTTTCATGCACTGCGGACCGATATCCCATCAGGAAAAGCGGTATGTGTACATCCCAATCATCTTGATTCTTGTTCAATACTTTCCGCATGTGCTCTTCCAGGGTCCGGTTGAATCGCTCTACCATGCCATCTTATTGAGGATGCAGGGCTGTCGTTCGTGTTTTCCGAATACCAAGTATCTGGCACATCTCTTGGAACACCGCCGATTCAAAGTTTCTTCCTTGGTCTGAGTGCAATTCTATAGGCGCACCGTATCTGGTAACCCAATTGTGAGTGAATGCATCCGCAACTGTTTTCGCTTCCTGGTTTGGAATTGGGTAGACCTCAGGCCATTTACTAAAGTAGTCCATAACCACAAGAACGTATTTGTTTCCTTGTCTGCTCATAGGGAATGCACCGGCTACATCCATGGCAACCCTCTCAAATGGTGCACCTGAGTTATATTGCTTCATCTGCCCACGACTTCGTGACTTTGGCCCTTTAGCTGCAATGCACTCCGTGCAATTATCAATCCACTCAGCGACCGATTGACGACAGCCAACCCAATAGAACCGCTGCTTGATCTTCTCCAGCGTTTTTGTAATGCCTAAGTTCCCTCCACTAGGACCATTATGGAATTCCTTAAGAACATCCGGAATTCTTAACCTCGGAACTACTATAAGCTTCCGAGAGCACTGGCCATCTTCACTTTCCCATACTCTATGCAAACAGCCAGATATCAACTCTGAACTGTTCCATTGTGCCCAGTATGCTTTCGCGATGGGACTTTCCGCTGCCATTTGTTCTTTACTTGGCCGTGTGTTCACCTCCAATCCGTGCATTACCAATTCCAAGTCCGGATCTTCTTGCTGACATTTCCTTAAGTGACTTGCCTCCCACTCTTCTGCTGATGTAACTGTCATTAGCCGGACGTCTATTATGTCTTCCCTACCCTCGGCTTTTAAGCAGTGCTTACATTCCAAACTACATGGTCGACGGGACATAGCGTCAGCATTTCCGTGCATATTACCCTTGCGGTGCTCGATGGTGAAGTCATAACTTTGCAGCCTCTCAATCCACCGTGCAAGCTGCCCTTCGGGATTCTTGAACTGTAGTAGCCACTTCAGCGCTGCATGATCCGTTCTAACGCGGAAATGTTGACCATACAGATATTTGTGGAAGTGTTTAATGCAATCCACCAATGCTAATAGTTCTCTCCGCGTTACGCAGTAGTTCCGCTCTGGTTTCCCAATAGACCGGCTATAGTAGGCAACTATCTTCTCCTGCCCATCAATCACTTGCGAAAGTACCCCTCCTATGCCATAACCACTAGCATCTGTGTCCAGAATAAATGTTGCACCTGGAACCGGGTACGCTAGCATAGGTGCAGTGCATAGTCGTTCTTTTAAAGCTTGGAAAGCATCCTCTTGTTCAGTTTTCCACTCGAAAGATCTATTTTTCCTTGGAAGGAAACTTCTTAATTCATGCAAATTTCTGGGTCTCGGCCAATCCTTCACTGCTTCTATTTTTTCCTTCGCAGTACACACGCCCTTCGTGGTTACTTGATGACCTAAGTAATTCACCTCCTTCTTGAATAAAGAGCACTTCTTAGGACTTAGTTTAAGACCAACGCCAGCTATTTTCTGGAAAACTTCTTCCAAATTACTCAAATGTTCGTCGAAGCTCTTTCCCAATACGATTATGTCATCCAGATACACCAAACAGGTCTTCCAGTGTAGTCCTTTGAGTACATGGTCCATTAATCTTTCAAAAGTGGCAGGAGCGTTGCATAGCCCAAATGGCATTACCGTAAATTGCCATAGACCGTTGCCAGCACTAAACGCTGTCTTTTCTTTATCTTCTTCACTCACTTCTTGCCAATACCCGCTCTTAAGGTCAAGTGTTGAGAACCATTCTGTGCCAGTTAACGAGTCTAGTGTATCATCGATCCTGGGCAAAGGATAGCTGTCTTTCTTTGTGTGAAAGTGGGCCGAGGAGCAGCAGACAGCGTTTGAGGCACTGAAAGATGCCCTCACATAAGCACCAGTGCTAGCCTGTCCAGATTTTACGAAGAGGTTTACCTTACAAACCTATGCAAGTGATTTTAGGCTCGGAGCAGTTCTCACACAGGAGCTAGAGAACAAGGAACGAGTGATAGCGTATGCGAGCAGTCGGCTGAACAAAGCCGAAATCAACTACTCGTCGACGGAGAAGGAGTGCTTGCCCCGTATCCCTAGATGAGACCGTATATAGAAGGATACAATTTTAGAGTAATCACCGACCATCTGGCTTTGAAGTGGCTGAACGCAATTGAGAGTCCGTCAGGTAGAATCGCGAGATGGGTGTTAGAGCGCCAGCAGTACACGTTCGACGTGGAGTACAGGAAGGGAAAGTTGAATGTCGTAGCAGACGCGTTATCAAGGCAGCCGCAGAAAAAACAGTTGGGTACCGTGCTAGAAGGAGGCGACAAAGAAGACTGCGGATGGCTCAATGGAAAGATGGCGAAGGTGAAGGAAGTTCCACAGAACTTTCCAGATTACGTGGTGGAAGTTGTGCACACCGACGTCCCAGAGACCACGAGTCCTGAAGGAGATTCACGACACGCCGACCGCAGGCTATATGGGAATCCGAAAATCGATAGCTCGTGCGATGGTGCGTTACTATTGTCCAGGAATGTTCAGAGACGTGAGGAGATATGTGCAACAGTGCCATGAATGCCAGATCTACAAGCCAACTCAGCAGCAAGCCACAGGTTAGATGCTTACGCAAATAATAGAGGAACCATGGGCGACGGTGTGTGCAGACTTCGTAGGCCCACTACCACGATCGAAGCACGACAATACAATGGAACTAGTCTTCCTGGACCGATTCTCGAAATGGGCAGAAATCGTAGCAGTCTGCAAAGCAACCACCGGTTGCGTTTAGAGAGAGGATCCTAGCTCATTTTGGCGTCTCGAAGGTACTGATAACGGACAACGGAGCTCCGAACACCAGCTAACTGCGCCCTACACACCACAGGAGAACCCGACCAAAAGAGCGAACCGGACTATCAAGAAGTTGATAGAAAAGTTCACGGGCAAAGAGCAGAGCAACTGGGACGCATTATTACCGGAAGTAACGCTCGCACTCAATACCTGCGCATGTGAATCCACGGGATACAGCTCAGCGTACCCAAGAATGTCGAATACGTTGTACGACGAACATACATTCGGCACGGCACAGAAGACGCAAACAGCAGAAGAGAAAGCGACCAAAATGACTGAAATATTCGAAGTAGTATGACGCAATCAGCAACGAGCAGCAGCGGAACAAGCACGACACTACAACCTGTGCACACGACTGTGGCAACCGGCGATTGGTGTGCCGTAGCATTAAGGAAAACTGTTTAGTAATAGTAGTTGTTATTATAAAATAACATTCTGCCTGCGTGCAGGATAGTATAAAAGGGCAAGAAAATTGTAAATAAATTAAGTAGCCAGTAGATGGTTGAGAGGTTTACTTGTCCGTGGCTATCACCGACAAACGTAGCGCACGTGAGGGATTTCCACCTGAAGAGTGCTTAGTGTATATTCGACTAGGGTTTTCACCTGGTCGGAAGGAAGACTAGTGGAGGAAATGCCACTTCCACTACCTTTGAGAATAGTATTTAAATTATTGTAAAAGCGTAGCTTGTAGAATATATTCGGAAGAGGGTTTTTACCTTACCGAAGGGAAGATTAACGGAGGTAATATCACCCCGCTATCTTTATGCTTGTACGTTTGTTCATTTGGCCTCTTAATCGTCAGGAATTTACTCAACGTTTATTTTGCCTTCAATAAATTACAATTTTCTTCACTATACACAATGGTTTACTTTACAATCTCTTTACTTCGCACCAGTGTTATCCCTACTGAGTCTTCAATTCGATTGCCTGCAATAGCTGCTGCCGCTCCTTTTATACCTAACGATGGTCCAAACATTCCGTTTATGCGCTAACTCGTCTACCTACAGTAGTTACTACGCTCTTTTCGTCTGTCCTTTTTACGGGGAATTTCGTTTACACTGTCGACCCTTTTGTCTGTCCTTAATACGGGGAATATGCATCATACTGCCGCTTCTCTTGTCTGTCCTTTTTTTGGGGAATTTCCGTTACATTGTCGACCCTTTTGTCTCTTCTTAGTACAGGGAATTTGCATAATACTGCCGCTTCTTTTGTCTGTCCTTAGTAAGGGGAATTTTCAACACACTATCGCCCCTTTTGCCTGTCCTTTGTATTTGGAATTTCTGTCACAATATACATATATATATATATATATATATATATATATATATATATGAATATAATGTGCGTGAGTGAAAAAGAGGGAGAGAAATTTGTTACTTTTTCCCCACGGCAAGAACAAAAGTAAAAATGGAATAACATATGCATAAATAAAGAGTAACGTAAAGCTAACATAAAATAAACATAAATAACATAAAATAAAAGTGACGGAAATCGCAAATACGAAGGACAGATAAGAGGAGCGACAGCAGCTGTCATAGACAAACGAGTTATCAGCATATAGCATCGACGTAAACTGTGTGTTTAAAATAACTGTGTGATTATATAGGATTGTAAAATAAACCATTGTGTATAGTGAAGAGAGTGCCCTCAAAAAGTAAATGGCGAAGCGAGGATTACCTACAATCAAAGCTGCGAGAAGCTATGGAAGCCGAAGGCATTGACTTGGACGAAGAGACTTCACCGAAGGATATAGAGAAGGAAGAGGCTATTGACGCTGCGAATTATTTAGAGCAGTAATTAACTAATTTTAAAGAAAATGTTCAAAGTTCATCTACGGGCATAACATGTCACGAAGGATAGAAAAACAGGATGCCGAGATGTCACAAAAGATGGCTTTATCAGCATATTAAAAAGTAATGCTTTGTTTTCTGAGCTTAGTTTGGACTTAGGGCCATTAATCCAATTTTTAATTTAGTTTGGGTAATCTTTTTATCAATGTGATTTTTCTAAGTGGGTCTTCTATCCAATGTAACTCCCAAGTAAGAATAACTTCTGTGGTATTATATTACTATTTATAGAAATTGAATGGCATAAGTCTTTTTTTAGGGTAAATGGAATAGAGAGTAGCCATACTTCCACTATTTTTAAGTGTGGAAGCCATAAATAGGCCAACTTTATCAATATTTCGTTGTTTCAAAGGTTGATTTTATATTTGTAGCAATTCTATGCACCTGCTCTATTATATTATTCTCTAATGCCGAATTAGTGGCCTGGTATGGTCCGTTCCGATTCTAAAATCGATTGTGTATTTGTTAAGATAATAGGCTTATAAGAGCCCACCAAAGCTGGACCTTAATAATCTCCTGTTTAGGGATCATAATAATCTCCGAGATTTAGGAAAATAGTGCAATCCTAATATGCTAATAAAGACATAGGGCATGTGTTTTATTCCCACCTGTGGAAGCTCTTTCCCCATACATTCCACTATCCTGTCGTATATAGAGCCTTTCTTTTTCATAACTTAATTTCATAATTTAATTTCAGTGATTTAAGATCAAATTGAATAAAAAATTTATCCGAATCTTCATCAAATTCTGAAAAAGTATTGGTTCCAATTTTAGTGTTTACGCGTAGGTGCTTCTTAAGCTTTTTTTAGTATTAGATTTTATTATAATTAAAAAAAATGATTTTATTTTACTTAATTGCACTTTCTATGTATATATTACAAAGTTTTCGATACTACATATTGTGACGAAAATCCCAAATACGAAGGACAGACTGAAAGTAGTAGCAATGTGACGAGATTACAAATAAAAAGGTCAGACAAAAGAAGCGGTCGTATGACGCAAATTACCCGTACCAAGGACAAACAAAAGGGTCGACAATGTAAAGGCAATTCCCAGTAAAAAAAGGACAGAAAAAAGGAGCGGCAGTATGATGCAAAAATTCTCAGTACTAAGGACAAACAAAAGGATCGACAATATAAAGGAAATTCCCCGTTTAAAGAACAGAAAAAAGGAGCGGCAGTATGATGCAAAAATTCTTCGCACTAAAGACAAACAAAAGGGTCGACTGTGTGAAGGAAATTCTACGTCGTTAAGGATAAACGGAGCAGCTGCAGCTACCGCAGGCAAACGAATAATCAGCCTATTCTTGAGCGCGTGAACAGAATGTTTTGGCCATCGTTAAGTATAAAAGGAGCGGCAGCAGCTATTTGCAGACAATTAAGTTCAAGACTCAGTAGTAATAACACTGGTGCAAACTAAAGCGAATAATAAAAGATTGATAAAGATTTGTAAAGTAAACCATTGCGTAAAATAGAGAAGAAAATTGTAATTATTGTATAACAAAATAAACGTTGAATAAATTCCTGACGATTAAGAGGCCAAACGAATGAATCTTGGACTATTATTTAGCAGTCTAGTGATCGGACTAGAAGGATTTGGGAAATCATCGAGGGTAGGTACGAAAAACGTTACAATATTTATATACATACATAGGTATGTGTATATTCCGAAAACTCTGCTCCGTGCACGCTCGCCGATTGTTGTATAGGAAATCTCGTATTTTATTTTTCGTTAGCTTCTTATATACGGTTCTATATTAGCTCAAGATGCTAATTAGAGTGCGCACAAACATTAAGCTGCAAAATTTGTCTTTATTAATTTTGTAATTTTTTTTTTTAAATATATTTATATGGATATGCACAATAATTTTTGTTTTCATAAGTTTTTTTTTGTTGCACTTCACAAACTTCACTTTTTTTAACATAGTTTTGTTCGATTATAATTTTAGTTATTGTTGTAGACTGTATGTCTTTGGCTAGTTCAAGTTCGGGCTCGAGGGACCATGTTTACGCGTAGGTCCTTCGTAAAACTGTTTTAATGAAAAACACTAACGTTTTCGTATTTTATATTTGTGTTATAAATTTCTTTTCTCAACACTCTTACTTTTCTATTCACAATTATTTTATGTATTTCTTACTTATTTGTGAGTACTTATGATTAGTATGCCGCCCCGTGCGCGCTCGCCAATTTTTTATAGAATATCTCACATTTTATTTTTCGTTAGCTGCTTATATACGGTTGTATATTAGCTCAGGATGCTAGTTAGGGTGCGCACAAACGTTAAGCTCGCGCTTAAACAATTAGATTTAAATATATTGGGAATATGCGTGGCAAATAATATATCGTTTTCCTGATCGCTTCGAGCACACTCACCATTATAAGCCCTTAGCGAAGCGCAAATGATCGGACTTTTAAAACTTTTAACTTGAACTTTTAAAGAGAGTAGTTAGTATCATAAGTCACTGACAAGGTTGTACAGTTTTTTTTTTAATGTATTTGTCTTCTTCTGCGTCAGTACACTCTTAAATTCTCTTAAGCATCTATTGAGTTCATGTTTCAAGCCAGTGTAAGGAAACCTCTGCCAATCTCTCCAAAGTTGTCCCTTCTTGGTTACCAAACTTGTAATGCCTTTACCCTGGGGATCAATGAAGCTTTGCCTCCTGCGGGTACTGGGGAGGCCCGTGCGTTAAAATTTTGCCAATTGTAGTAATGTCGACATCTGTTATGAATTTAAGGAGAGTGTGCGATTTTAAATGCGAGCATATAATTTTTTTGTATTTAATTCAATTTGTGAATTTATTGGTTAAAACTGGTCGCAATTCACTGAAAACTGGGATTGTGTTAATGGAGCATAAACAAGGCGAGTGATTAGACGATAAGTCGAAAATAAAATTTTTTGATTTTTAAACTATGTAATTAATTGCAACTCATTTATTAATTAATTGATATCACGAATGTTTTTCCCGTTTCTCTTTCTACTTTTCGCATATTTTGATGTTTTGTTAAGCTGTGGTGCCATCTTTTCTCTATTATAATAAAAAGGAAATGTCAGCTAACAACAATCGTTATAATTGAGTTACAGAATCCCAAATCGTTGTGCAAGCGTCAAAATTCGTTAGTTTACAACTCGACAAACCGTATCGATAAAATTTACAGAATTCCCCTACAGAAAGCTCGTATTTCATCCCGGCTCAAACAGCTTCAAGAGAGTGTAATCAAAAACTGCGTTGAACTCAAAGATATACAGGACAAAAGCGAGGAGCATCAAGATAAAATATAGGTGCTCATTGAGACCAAAGCCAACGAATTGGAAGGTCGTGGCCGTGATTTGCTTTAGAATTCCCCAACTATTTCAAGGAACACCCCAGGATAAAAGCACAATCTCTATCAAATCTTTAAGCTATAGTTCGAAAAACTGCTACAGCAAATAACTGGTGCATTGAGGAAAAATCTACTGCACAAGTAGAGCGCGAAAACATTGAGCTGAGGAAGAATGCCTCATAATCCCTGTCTGGCAGAGCGGTAGATTTGTGGATGGATATGAGCGAGTACCAACCGAAAACGGCCGCGTCATCTCCATCATTCGATCTGAATTGATAACCAGGGACATAAGTCCATTGCATGGAGATAAGATGAGAACAGTAACGGGTGAGGAGACCAAGGTTGTAAGAAAATTAACGTGCGAAATTATAATCGGGAACATGGCAGTGTTATATAAGTTCATTGTAGAGGAAATCGTAGATGAACTCAAAGTTGGTGTGGACTTTCCCCTTGGTCAAGGAATGGCCATGAGGATGAAGACCGACCTTTAGAAAGAGTAGTAGAGAATGGCAATATGAACTTTATATTCCACTAATTTTCAAAAATTTATTTGTATACAATTTTTTGCATATTACCTCCCTCTGCAAGAACAAAAAGGTTTCTGTTCTGTTGTTTTATAGTTGCCCGTGTAGACTAAATGTTTGTCCCTTTGCGTTGTTTATGGTCATTCCAAAACAAACCTTGGAAACTGAATGCATTTTAAATTAAATGGCAATTCGCAAGAAATCATCAGTATTCTTGGTATTAATGTCGTCTTTCCAGTACCACAACCAGTTGGAATAGTACATTCAAACAAATAAAAATTTAACCATTTTTTCTGTGGGTGAATTTCATTACATACCATTAGAGGATTTAAATTTCTCAATAAAATTATTGGATCTAAAACTTCTAAAGTAAGTTCATGTGGTAGCATGCATAAGGGTTCATTGAATTAAGAAATTCCGTTGGATAGTACACACCTTCTTCACAGTCGAATAGTTTATTCAGATAGCAAAGTTCTTTTGCAAGCAATTTTAACAGAACCAACTCATTAATTTTTTTCAGCTTTCCATTAACCAAAATACTGCTTTAGAGTTAAGTTGACCTATTGTGGAATATTTTTTGTCAATCAATTGTTGATGGTCTTTTACTAAAACCCATCTGTCGCTATTAAAGAATATTTTCCCACAAACTGTTGGACGCTCGTCATTACCAACATTCAATAACATGTCAGTAAACTTTCTGTTATCTATGATCTTCTGAGAATGTAAGCACTCGCATGTTAATCTTGAGTTCTAGTCTTTTTACATGGCGCCAAACATGTGATTGTTCTGATGATGCATTTATCTCCTTATTTCTATAGACATAACTGGCAAAATTTGACGGAAATCTCCCGAAAGTAACACTATGCAACTCATTGGTGTGTTCGTATTCCTTAAATCGCGCATGACCCTATCAGGAGCTTCAACTGACGCTTTATGAGATATTGTAGCTTTGTCCCAAACAATCAGTGAATACACCTGGAGAAGTTTAGAAGTAGAACTTTGCTTCAAAACATAGCATACGTCGTACTATCGTCAGAAATATTCAAAGGAAGTTGTGTTAGTATGCACCGTTTTTCCACCTTCGAAAATGGTGGCTGCTTTAATATTAAATTTTCTGATCGTGGTTAGGACTCGGTTCTCTCTTCCGAACGCTGCTTCTGGCAGAGTATTTTCAATGAGAGTCGTCTTCTAGTAAGCCTAAGGCTTTTTACGCAGCTTGTGAAGTGTCGTATGCAACTCCTTCAACTACTTTTAAAAAACTAAGAGAAGTCGAGCCTTTTACGTTGTGCAATTGCATTCTTAAGTAGAAACACTCTCTATTATTAGGGTCGATAACAAATACTCTACCAAGATTATCAGTTTTCGTAGTACCGTTGAAATTTTCTGTCATTTTCTTTCCATGTATAATAGGCTGGGACTGTCGTAGGTGATTGCTTTTAGAAAAACGCGTAAAGGGCCATAAATCTTCAATCAATGATATTGTTGTGTTTTTAGTGCTGGTTCTTACGTAGACAAAATTATATACGATTTCGATGTTATGACTGTCAACAGTGAGGTGGGAGCCGAGTCGGAAATACGACGACTATTTATTTTTGACAGGGGATATTTCGTCTTGCCCTAATCTCTACCAGACTCATTCACTTCGCTTCTTTGTATCACCTGGAGAAAACAGAACTGGCGGTGCGGTTGTTATGGCCAAGGATATTAATGTCATCCGTATATGCCAGCAATTGTGTACTCTTGTAAAAGATTATACCTGGTCTTTTTAGCTCTGCTGCTCGTGTTATTTTCTCCAGCATCAAATTGAAGAAATCACATGATAAAGTGTCACCCTGTCTGAAGCTTCGTTTGGCATCGAACGGCACGGAGAGGTTCTTACCAATTCTGGGTCAGTTTACATAGCCGTATGAGTTTTGTAGGGATGTCAAATTGTGTATAAATTTTTTTCTTTCGGGTCTTATCCAAGATTCGGAGCATGGGATATATATGTTCAATGGTGAATTTACCAGATCTAAAGCCACACTGATAAGATATAATCAGTTTGCTGGCGGTGAGCTTTGATCTATCACACAATGCACTAGATAGAACCTTATACGCGATATTGAATAGGCTTATCCCAAGACGATTGACGCAGACCGCGGGGTCTTCCTTTTTGGGAATTGGGCAAGCACACTTAGGCTCCATTCGTTGGGCATGCTTTCGTACGACCACATTCTACTAAGAAGCTGATGCATGCACCTTGTAAGTTCCCCGCCGCCGCATTTGACTACATCTGCCGGTAAGCCATCTGCTCCCGCCGCTTTTTTATTTTTTATGCGGGCAATCGCTATTCGAACTTCATCATAGTCGTGTGATGGAACGTCTATACTATTATCATAGATTGTTGTTTCGGGTTCGCCGTCTCCGGGTGTTTCATTTTTACTGCTATTCAGCAGACCTGAAAAGTGTTCCCTCCAGTACGCTCTGATGTCTGTCACCAGATTACCTCCTTGGTCCCTACATAAGTCTGCTCCTGTTTTGAAACCTTCTGTAAGTCATTGCATTATTTCATAGAATTATCGAGCATTACGCTTGTCGACCAGCTTCTCAAGCTCTCGATATTTATCCCACCTCGAAGGTGTTGTAGTTGGACAATAATATTTTTATGTGGTGGGTCCCGAACCCTACACACAAGCGCAGCGGATTCGCCTTCTTACTTTAGCTCGCCTCCGAACGGATGTTTGTTGGCTACCCAGAGGATACTTAGTCTAAGATCGGAAGTCGTGCGCTGTTTGAACTAAATGGTCTTCACTAGCAATGAAATATATCTGCAGAAATTTTTGTTCGTTTGGCTGGAGAGGAAAAAGGCCACCCGCTATGTGGTGCACTTGCCCTTGCACGTTATTTTTTAGAATGAATCCCCGCTGTCACTGATTACTCATAAAAGAAGTCATCTTAAACGCATTTTTATAGCCACGTATGGGCCGAAAAAAAAATTTTGTTATGATAGCAGTAAGCAAAGATTTTAATGGTTCGGAAGGCTGTAAAATTATTATTTATTTTTACTTTTCCCTGAGAGCAACACATGCCTTTGGACTCATTTTTAAGCCTTATTACCTAAGACAATAGCAGGATCATCTTCACTGTTTGCGCACATTCAAATATATTGTCCGCGACCTTTCAACATTTCGTGTCCTGACACCTAATCGGGACTTACGTCGAAGCATTGTTTAAGAGCTTGTTTAACTTAAGTACAACCTACATATATTTTTCGAAATAAATTTCTATAAACGATCATACAACGTTCTTTTTTCAAACTAATTGTAAAAGGAAAAAAATGCGAAGAACAAACAGTGGGGAATGTAATAAATGTTACACACACTTACTGAAATACACGTAGCAACTTTCATTTAAATAAATTAAATTATAAAATGTATAATACTTAAAATTAAGACTAGACAATTTTCAATGCGTTTATTTGGTGTAGCGTTTATAAAAGAAAAAACTTGAATTACATAGAAAACGGATTCTTGGAACAGATGAGTTTTAACGGCTAACGAATGAATATATAAAAGAGAATAAAATAAAGTTGTCACTTATGACAGCTGTGTTTTGAGTCGCCTCAAAACCAAAACAATATTGTTACGATTTTGCTGAATCAACCTCGATGATTTCCTAATTCTTCGCGTACGACCACTGGATTGTTAAATAAAAGTCACCAACTATGTTCGAAGTTTCTTATTTTATAATGACTTTATTAAATGTCCTTTTATTACTCAGTAATTCATAATCTATCACACATGTATCTTTCAATCAACTCAGCACAACAGCTCATTTTCGTTTTAATTAGCTATCTGTGTAGTGCCAAATATAAACATTACTTAAATAAAAAATTAAATCCCAGTGCGTTCAGTAGTGTCCGAGTTTCCTTATATAAAAATTTCAAACTTAGTTTTATTATATGTAAAGATAATATAAACCATTATGTATAATGAAGAGAATTGTAATTTTTTGTTGAGTAAATTCTCGGCAATTAATAAGCGAACAAATCTTCTGACTTTTATTTAGCAATCCAGCTTGAAGTATTTGGAAAATTATCGTGGTTAATTACGAAAACCGTTTGATTATTTTATAATTGTATTAATTAGGAAGGTCTTAAACACACATTCTACATAGAAAGATCTTCATCCGCGCTTTTCAGTTCCACCTCCGAAAGTAGTGGGCGATTACTAATGCGGTTTTTACGTACAGTACCAGTTGCAAATGGGCATGTTTCCTTAACCGAAATCAGAAGACTTACTGACGTAAACGAATTACAAAAATGAAGCTTAAAATAAATGCGTGTCCTTGGGAAAAAAGATCGCTAAATGCAATGCTATATCCGAATGTAATCCCTTCGTAGTTGTAAACTAATCCCGATGTTTCAGCTCGAGTGAAATTTTTACGCCCCATTGGTGGAGTTTGCGCACAGTATTGAATCTGTTACTGCGATGAGCTTCAAATAATTTGACCCTGCAATTTTGAATCTATATATTATATATTCTTTAGTAGTACATTTAAAATCTACGCCGTGTTCTTGTAGCCCATACAAAGAAGCGAAAATTTTATACTGGTGTTATAACACCATAATGACATCAATTTTCAAAGCATTGTCTTCTTCAGAAATAGTCTATGGAGATTTTCACGCAGCCTTATCTTTATAATATTTTCGATGTATTATTCATTTCAGTGTAAGATTTTAAGCGTCGCAGCTTAGAAAATGACCTTTCGATTACTGCCGTGGTATCGGGCAAAACCGCCTTGATAAGAAGAATTTCGTGGACATTTGGGGAGGCGTTTTTGGCAATCACTTATCCATGCTTCTGAGAACATATCTTTCAAAATTGGAATAGAACTTTTATAGAAATGTCCCGGGAATTTTTCCATACAGTTTACAATGCTGTAATGAATAATCCATATACTGTTAGGCACACTTTAGCATCCAGCGACTTTTATGATAACTGCTGAATCCATTATATTTCAAATTATGCTAAAACAGTATTTTCGTATCAAATAATTTAAAAAAATTGTTTTTCATATGAACGAATTTCAATGCAGAACAAAACTGACCCTGTAATTTGTATTTGGCCACAAAGGCATATACAGTACTCGCCAAAAGAAATTTTAAGAAGGGGGAATTAATAGCTCATCACATTTTATAACATACATATTGTGGCGAAAATGCGAAGCGAATGACAGATGAAAGAGAGGAGCCGACAACTGACATCTTCTCTCGTATGGACGAGATTATTCCGGGGGTTTCGTTTTCAAGCAGCAAACAAGTATATAAGGGCGACGTACGGCTGCAAAAGCAATCAGTCGTGAATTAAACTCGTGGAGGTTACATTACATTGAAGTAATAAAAACAGTACATTGTGAAAGTTATATACAAGTGATTGTAAATAGTAAAGTAAATTGTAATTGAATTGTTAATTACTGAATAATTAAAAGGACATTGATTAAGTCTTTATAAATAAAGAGACTGCAAATTAAGTTGGCGATTTTATTTAACAATCCAGAGGTCGTACCCGGAAGATTAAGGAAATCATCGAGGTTAATCAGCAAGATCGTAACAATTGGTGTCAGAAGTGGGATTGTTAAATAAATTCCAGAGGATAATAACTGAAAAATGGTGAAGATTCAGGATTTGACGATACCTCTTCTCAAGAAGGAGTTGGCCAAGCGAGGATTGTCTACAACAGGAAATAAGGCAGAGCTGCAATCGAGACTGCGAGAAGCAATGGAAGTCGAAGGTATCGACTTGAACCAATACGAATTCCGCCGCGAGGATGAAGATGTATCCTTGAAGGATGTTGACAAGGAAGAGGCTATTGATTCTGCGAAGAAGTTGGAGCAGCCATCAAGTAAGATTGAAGAAAAGGCCCCTAGCTCATCTGCGGGTATTGACATGAACATGTTATTGGCTGCAATCTCACAAAAGCTGGATGCACAGGATGCCCGTAATTCACAAAATATATCTGCAATCGATGCCAGCATATCACAAAAGTTGGATGGATTAGAAGGAACAATCGCACAAATACAGCAAAATCTGGTGATAGGAAATGCAGAACTTAAGGAAAGACAGAATCAAATCGAGGAGCGACAAGACAAGATAGAGGAGCTAATTGAGACCAAAGTGGACAAATTGGAAGGTCGGCAAGAAAAAATAGAAGAGTTAATTGAAGCCAAAGTCAACACATTGGAAGGTCGTTTCCGGGATTTGCAGTTAAATCGTCCAACCACTTCAGTGAACGCTCCTAAGGTAAAAACACCATCGTTTGACGGAAAAATTCCTTTCCAAGTCTTCAAGCTCCAGTTTGAGAAGACGGCTGAAACCAATAAATGGAGCATGGAGGAAAAATCTGCTGCACTATTCGTTGCTTTGGAAGGACCTGCGGCAGAACTTTTACAAACTGTACCTGATTATGAGAGAAATGATTATGACGGATTGATGCGAGCCCTGGAAAGACGCTATGGTAGCGAACACAGAAGACAAATTTACCAGATGGAGTTAGAAAAGCGCGACCAAAAACCCAATGAATCTCTACAGGAATATGCCTCGGAAATCGAGAGATTGGCTCATTTAGCCATCGGAGACGCATCAGGTGAGCATCTCGAACGGGTGAAAATACAAAAATTCATCAGCGGCATAAAAGACGTTTATACCAAACGGGAGACATATGCGAATCCAAAGTTAACATTCGCTGAAACAGTGGCGTATGCTCAAACACGTGAAACGGCGGCACTCATAAGCAGACCAGCATACAAAGTTAATAAAGTGGAGGTTGAAACAGCAGATGCGATGACCGAAATATTGAGAACTCTGAAGTCGTTAGAAGGAATGAATCGTTCTGGTGGTAAGAATCAGGCTGGGAAATGCTTTAAATGTGGAAAGCCTGGTCACTTCGCACGCGAATGCAAAACGGGTTCCAGCATACAAGAAGGACAGCGAAAACGGAAGGCTGACGAAGATAAACCATCAACTTCTCAGTCGTTAAACTAAAACGAGCCAGTCTAAAAGGGCGTATGCTGGCTCCTGCAATTGAATGCCCCATAATCTCCGTCTCGCAAATTGGTAGGAAAACGAGCAACATTACTATTGGTGGATATGTGGATGGACGAGCGCGAAAATTAACAGTGGATACGGGCGCATCACACTCCATCATTCGAACTGACCTGATCGCTAAAGAAGTGAGACCATTACCTGGAGCAATATTGAAAACGGCGACTGGTGAGGACACACAAGTGTTGGGAGAAGTAACATGTGAGGTCTCAATAGGGAATGTGACGGTGTTACACAGCTTTATAGTCGCGCAGATCGTAGATGAGGTAATCATGGGAGTGGACTTCTTGGTGGAGCAAGGTATCAAGATCGACTTGAATAACAAGGTTATGGAGTATAAGAACATGGAAGTACCACTAAGCATGGGCTACGATTCCACATACACCAGCAAACAAGTGGTCTTAGAAGGCAGTGAACTGATTCCACCGAAGTCAGAAGCAGTTGTTTGGGCGAAAATTAATGGAGATTGTGGGATTATTAACAGCAATGATTCATCTGGAATCGACTCTATTGGCAGCAAGGAGATGGAGGAAGATATCAATGCATGGACGCAAGGGTTGAAAGACAAGTACAAGCACAAGGCCAGCCAGATGATCCGTAAATACTCCAACATATTCGATAAGGATGGCAACAAACCAGGCAGGACCAACGTAGTGAAGCATAGCATTGATACTGGTGAGGCAAGACCAATTCGTCAAGCTCCTCGAAGCGTTCCACTAGCCAAACGTGACGCTGTTGGCCAAATAATTAGGGAAATGAGTGAAAGCGATGCTATCGAACCATCAGCAAGTCCATGGAGCTCTCCGGTGGTACTCGTGAAGAAGAAAGATGGCCAGTTGCGGTTCTGCGTGGACTATCGGAGATTAAACGATGTCACAAAGAAAGACAGCTATCCTTTGCCCAGGATCGATGATACACTGGACTCCTTAACTGGCACAGAATGGTTCTCAACACTTGACCTTAAGAGCGGGTATTGGCAAATAGAAGTGAGTGAAGAAGATAAAGAGAAGACAGCGTTTAGTGCCGGCAACGGTCTATGGCAATTTACGGTAATGCCATTTGGGTTATGCAACGCTCCTGCCACTTTTGAAAGATTAATGGACCATGTGCTCAAAGGACTACACTGGAAGACCTGTTTGGTGTATCTGGATGACATAATCGTATTGGGAAAGAGCTTCGACGAACATCTGAGTAATTTGGAAGAAGTTTTCCAGAGAATAGCTGGCGCTGGTCTTAAACTAAGTCCTAAGAAGTGCTCTTTATTCAAGAAGGAGGTGAATTACTTAGGTCATCAAGTAACCACGAAGGGCGTGTGTACTGCGAAGGAAAAAATAGAAGCAGTGAAGGATTGGCCGAGACCCAGAAATTTGCTTGAATTAAGAAGTTTTCTTGGGCTGTGTACTTACTATCGTCGCTTTGTTCCGAATTTCGCCAGCGCTGCTCATAGTCTCCATGAACTCACAAGGAAAAATAAATCTTTCGAGTGGAAAACTGAACAAGAGGATGCTTTCCAAGCTTTAAAAGAACGACTATGCACTGCACCTATGCTAGCGTACCCGGTTCCAGGTGCAACATTTATTCTGGACACAGATGCTAGTGGTTATGGCATAGTAGGGGTACTTTCGCAAGTGATTGATGGGCAGGAGAAGATAGTTGCCTACTATAGCCGGTCTATTGGGAAACCAGAGCGGAACTACTGCGTAACGCGGAGAGAACTATTAGCGTTGGTGGATTGCATTAAACACTTCCACAAATATCTGTATGGTCAACATTTCCGCGTTAGAACGGATCATGCAGCGCTGAAGTGGCTACTACAGTTCAAGAATCCCGAAGGACAGCTTGCACGGTGGATTGAGAGGCTGCAAAGTTATGACTTCACCATCGAGCACCGCAAGGGTAATACGCACGGAAATGCTGACGCTATGTCCCGTCGACCATGTAGTTTGGAATGTAAGCACTGCTCAAAAGCCGAGGGTAAGGAAGACATAATAGACGTCCGGCTAATGACAGTTACATCAGCAGAAGAGTGGGAGGCAAGTCACTTAAGGAAATGTCAGCAAGAAGATCCGGACTTGGAATTGGTAATGCACGGATTGGAGGTGAACAGACGGCCAAGTAAAGAACAAATGGCAGCGGAAAGTCCCATCGCGAAAGCATACTGGGCACAATGGTACAGTTTAGAATTGATATCTGGCTGTTTGCATAGAGTATGGGAAAGTGAAGATGGCCAGTGCTCTCGGAAGCTTATAGTAGTTCCGAGGTTAAGAATTCCGGATGTTCTTAAGGAATTCCATAATGGTCCTAGTGGAGGGCACCTAGGCATTACAAAAACGCTGGAGAAGATCAAGCAGCGGTTCTATTGGGTTGGCTGTCGGCAGTCGATCGCTGAGTGGATTGCTAACTGCACGGAGTGCATTGCAGCTAAAGGGCCAAAGTCACGAAGTCATGGGCAGATGAAACAGTATAACTCAGGTGCACCATTTGAGCGGGTTGCCATGGATGTAGCCGGTCCATTCCCTCTAAGCAGACAAAGAAACAAATACGTTCTTGTGGTTATGGACTACTTTAGTAAATGGCCTGAGGTCTACCCAATTCCAAACCAGGAAGCGAAAACAGTTGCGGATGCATTCACTCACAATTGGGTTACCAGATACGGTGCACCTATAGAATTGCACTCAGACCAAGGAAGAAACTTTGAATCGGCGGTGTTCCAGGAGATGTGCCAGATACTTGGTATTCGCAAAACCCGAACGATAGCCCTGCATCCTCAATCAGATGGCATGGTAGAGCGATTCAACCGGACCCTGGAAGTGCACTTGCGGAAAGTAGTGGACAAGAATCAAGATGATTGGGATGTACACATACCGCTTTTCCTGATGGGATATCGGTCCGCAGTGCATGAAACAACAGGTCAAACACCTGCCAGGATACTGTTTGGTAGTGAACTTCGGTTGCCCAGCGATTTAAAATTTGGAATAACTGGTGATGCGAGAAGAATTGGGAAGGAAGCGTCTACTGTTCTCGAGGAAGAGTTAAGAGAGATACATGCTCTTGTGAGGCAGCGAACTCAAATTATGAGTGACAAAATGAAGGCTAGGTATGACAAGGCGATGAACTCCGAAGGCTTCCAAAATGGAGATTTGGTGTTGCTGTACAATCCACAACGAAAGAGAGGTTTGTCCCCAAAACTTCAATGCAATTGGGAAGGTCCATACAAGATAATCAAACGACTAAACGACGTAGTGTATCGAATACAAACTGTGGGGAGGCCGAGAAACAAGATGAAAGTGGTCCACCTAGAGAGGCTTGCTGCGTTTGGAACAGCGAATGTGTCTGATCGGGACGATCAGACTTAGGTGGAGGGCAGTGTGGCGAAAATGCGAAGCGAATGACAGATGAAAGAGAGGAGCCGACAACTGACATCTTCTAGAGCGTACGAGACGATTATCGTAACCGAAACGATTATCGTAACCGAGAGGATTATCGTATGGACGAGATTATTCCGGGGGTTTCGTTTTCAAGCAGCAAACAAGTATATAAGGGCGACGTACGGCTGCAAAAGCAATCAGTCGTGAATTAAACTCGTGGAGGTTACATTACATTGAAGTAATAAAAACAGTACATTGTGAAAGTTATATACAAGTGATTGTAAATAGTAAAGTAAATTGTAATTGAATTGTTAATTACTGAATAATTAAAAGGACATTGATTAAGTCTTTATAAATAAAGAGACTGCAAATTAAGTTGGCGATTTTATTTAACAATCCAGAGGTCGTACCCGGAAGATTAAGGAAATCATCGAGGTTAATCAGCAAGATCGTAACAAAATTTGTCACGATTTTGCTGAATCAACCTCGATGATTTCCCAAAATCCTTCGGGTACGACCACTGGATTGTTAATAAAGTCACCAACTATATTCGCAGTTTCTTATTTTATAAAGAATTTATTAAATGTCCTTTTATTAGTGAGTAATTCACAATTCAATTACAATTCACTTCACTGTCTACAATTACTTGAATCACAACTTTCACAATGTACTGTTTCTTATTACTTCACCGTAGTGTAATCACCAACGCGTTTACCTTGTGACTGATTACTTACTGCCGGGAATAATCGAATCATTCTCGATAATGAACGTTCCCGAATTACGCTTTAGAACGCTTGGAATTGGTAATGCACGGATTGGAGGTGAACAGGCGGCCAAGTAAAGAGCAAATGGTAGCGGAAAGTCCAATCGCTAAGACATACTGGGCGCAATGGAGCAGTTTAGAATTGATATCTAGCTGTTTGCATAGAGTATGGGAAAGTGAAGCCAGTGCTCTAGAAGGCTTATAGTAGTTCCGAGGTTGAGAATTGCGGATATTCTTGAGGAATTCCACAATGGTCCTAGTAGAGAGCATCTAGGCATTAAGAAAATTCTGGTTGTCGTCAATAGATTGCTGAGTGTGTTGCTAACTGCAAGGAGTGCATAGCACCTAAAGGGCCAAAAGCACGAAGCCATTACAAATTGAAGGCCAGGTATGACAAAGCGATGAACTCTGAAGGTTTCCAAAGTGGAGATTTGGTGTTGCTGTGCAATCCACAACGGAAGAGGGGTTTGTCCTCAAAACTTCAATGCGTTTGGGAAGGTCCATACAAGATAATCAAACGACTAAACGACGTAGTGTATCGAATCCAAACTGTGGGGAGGCCGAGAAACAAGATGAAAGTGGTCCACCTAGAGAGGCATGCTGCGTTTGGAACAGCGAATGTGTCTGATCGGGACGATCAGACTTCGGAGGAGGGCAGTGTGGCGAAAATGCGAAGCGAATGACAGATGAAAGAGCGGAGCCGACAACTGGCACGTTTTAGAGCGTAAACGAGGCGATTATCGTAAACGACGCGATTATTCCAGGGGTTTCGTTTTCAAGCAGCAAACAAGTATATAAGGACAGTCGTATGTCGTAAGAGTAATCAGTCGTGAAATAAACGCTCACTCATAATTTGAGTTCGCTGCCTCACAAGAACATGTATCTCTCTTAACTTTTCCTCGAGAACAGTAGACGCTTCCTTCCGAATTCTTCTCGCATCACCAGTTATTCCAAATTTTAAATCGCTGGGCAACCGAAGTTCACTACCAAACAGTATCCTGGCAGGCGTTTGACCTGTTGTTTCATGCACTGCGGACCGATATCCCATCAGGAAAAGCGGTATGTGTACATCCCAATCATCTTGATTCTTGTTCAATACTTTCCGCATGTGCTCTTCCAGGGTCCGGTTGAATCGCTCTACCATGCCATCTTATTGAGGATGCAGGGCTGTCGTTCGTGTTTTCCGAATACCAAGTATCTGGCACATCTCTTGGAACACCGCCGATTCAAAGTTTCTTCCTTGGTCTGAGTGCAATTCTATAGGCGCACCGTATCTGGTAACCCAATTGTGAGTGAATGCATCCGCAACTGTTTTCGCTTCCTGGTTTGGAATTGGGTAGACCTCAGGCCATTTACTAAAGTAGTCCATAACCACAAGAACGTATTTGTTTCCTTGTCTGCTCATAGGGAATGCACCGGCTACATCCATGGCAACCCTCTCAAATGGTGCACCTGAGTTATATTGCTTCATCTGCCCACGACTTCGTGACTTTGGCCCTTTAGCTGCAATGCACTCCGTGCAATTATCAATCCACTCAGCGACCGATTGACGACAGCCAACCCAATAGAACCGCTGCTTGATCTTCTCCAGCGTTTTTGTAATGCCTAAGTTCCCTCCACTAGGACCATTATGGAATTCCTTAAGAACATCCGGAATTCTTAACCTCGGAACTACTATAAGCTTCCGAGAGCACTGGCCATCTTCACTTTCCCATACTCTATGCAAACAGCCAGATATCAACTCTGAACTGTTCCATTGTGCCCAGTATGCTTTCGCGATGGGACTTTCCGCTGCCATTTGTTCTTTACTTGGCCGTGTGTTCACCTCCAATCCGTGCATTACCAATTCCAAGTCCGGATCTTCTTGCTGACATTTCCTTAAGTGACTTGCCTCCCACTCTTCTGCTGATGTAACTGTCATTAGCCGGACGTCTATTATGTCTTCCCTACCCTCGGCTTTTAAGCAGTGCTTACATTCCAAACTACATGGTCGACGAGACATAGCGTCAGCATTTCCGTGCGTATTACCCTTGCGGTGCTCGATGGTGAAGTCATAACTTTGCAGCCTCTCAATCCACCGTGCCCTTCGGGATTCTTGAACTGTAGTAGCCACTTCAGCGCTGCATGATCCGTTCTAACGTGGAAATGTTGACCATACAGATATTTGTGGAAGTGTTTAATGCAATCCACCAACGCTAATAGTTCTCTCCGCGTTACGCAGTAGTTCCGCTCTGGTTTCCCAATAGACCGGCTATAGTAGGCAACTATCTTCTCCTGCCCATCAATCACTTGCGAAAGTACCCCTCCTATGCCATAACCACTAGCATCTGTGTCCAGAATAAATGTTGCACCTGGAACCGGGTACGCTAGCATAGGTGCAGTGCATAGTCGTTCTTTTAAAGCTTGGAAAGCCTCCTCTTGTTCAGTTTTCCACTCGAAAGATCTATTTTTCTTTGGAAGGAAACTTCTTAAATAATGCAAATTTCTGGGTCTCGGCCAATCCTTCACTGCTTCTATTTTTTCCTTCGCAGTACACACGCCCTTCGTGGTTACTTGATGACCTAAGTAATTCACCTCCTTCTTGAATAAAGAGCACTTCTTAGGACGTAGTTTAAGACCAGCGCCAGCTATTTTCTGGAAAACTTCTTCCAAATTACTCAAATGTTCGTCGAAGCTCTTTCCCAATACGATTATGTCATCCAGATACACCAAACAGGTCTTCCAGTGTAGTCCTTTGAGTACATGGTCCATTAATCTTTCAAAAGTGGCAGGAGCGTTGCATAACCCAAATGGCATTACCGTAAATTGCCATAGACCGTTGCCAGCACTAAACGCTGTCTTTTCTTTATCTTCTTCACTCACTTCTACTTGCCAATACCCGCTCTTAAGGTCAAGTGTTGAGAACCATTCTGTGCCAGTTAACGAGTCTAGTGTATCATCGATCCTGAGCAAAGGATAGCTGTCTTTCTTTGTAACATCATTTAATCTCCGATAGTCCACGGAGAACCGCAACTGGCCATCTTTCTTCTTCACGAGTACCAACGGAGAGCTCCATGGACTTGCCGATGGTTCGATAACATCGCTTTCGCTCATTTCCCTAATTATTTGGCCAACAGCGTCACGTTTGGCTAGTGGAACGCTTCGAGGTGCTTGACGAATTGGTCTTGCGTCACCAGTATCAATGCTATGCTTCACTACGTTGGTCCTGCCTGGTTTGTTGCCATCCTTGTCGAATATGTTGGAGTATTGACGGATCATCTGGCTGGCCTTGTGCTTGTACTTGTCTTTCAACCCTTGCGTCCATGCATTGATATCTTCCTCCATCTCCTTGCTGCCAATAGAGTCGATTCCAGATGAATCATTGCTGTTAATAATGGCTTCTACCTCTTGACATTGCCCTAATACAGTTCCACTAGGAATTTTTACTGATGATCTGAAGTCATTCAATACTCTCACTGGGATGCGTCCATTCTTTCGTGTCTTATCCATGGTTTTTCCAATAAGTAAGTCCAGTGTAGAATTTTGTGCTGCTTCGACAACCCACAATTTGTTTGTCCCACAATCTCCATTAATTTTCGCAAAAACAACTGCTTCTGACTTCGGTGGAATCAGTTCACTGCCTTCTAAGACCACTTGTTTGCTGGTGTATGTGAAATAATAGCCAATGTTTAGTGGTACCTCCATGTTCTTATACTCCATAATTTTGTTTTTTAAGTCGATCTTGATACCTTCATTCATCAAGAAGTCTACTCCTATGATTACCTCATCCACAATCTGCGCGACTATAAAACTGTGTAAAACCGTCACATTCCCGATTGTTACCTCACATGTTACTTCTCCCACTACTTGGGTATCCTCACCAGTCGCCGTTTTCAATATTGCTCCAGGTAATGGTCTCACTTCTTTAGCGATCAGGTCAGTTCGAATGATGGAGTGTGATGCGCCCGTATCCACTGTTAATATTCGCGTTCGTCCATCCACATGTCCACCAATAGTAATGCTGCTTGTTTTTCTGCCAATTTGCGAGACGGAGATTATGGGGCTTTCAATTGCAGGAACCAGCATACGCCCCTTTAGACTGGCTTGTTTTAGTTTAACGACTGAGAAGTTGATGGTTTATCCTCCTCAGCCTTCCGTTTGCGCTGTCCTTCCTGTATGCTGGAACCCATTTTGCATTCGCGTGCGAAGTGACCAGGCTTTCCACATTTAAAGCATTTCCCAGCCTGATTCTTGCCACCAGAACGATTCATTCCTTCTAAAGACTTCAGGGTTCTCAATATTTCGGTCATCACATCTGCTGTTTCAACCTCTACTTTATTGACTTTGTGTGCTGGTCTGCTTATGAGTGCCGCCGTTTCACGTGTTTGAGCATACGTCACTGTTTCAGCGAATGTTAATTTTGGATTCGCATATGTCTCTCGCTTGGTGTAAACGTCTTTTATGCCGCTGCTGAATTTTTGTATTTTCACCCTCTCGAGATGCTCACCCGATGCGTCTCCGATGGCTAAATGAGCCAATCTCTCAATTTCCGAAGCATATTCCTGTAGAGATTCGTTGGGTTTTTGGTCGCGCTTTTCTAACTCCGTCTGGTAAATTTGTCTTCTGTGCTCGCTACCATAGCGTCTTTCCAGGGCATCAATCCGTCGTAATCATTTCTCTCATAATCAGGTACAGTTTGCAAAAGTTCTTCCGCAGGTCCTTCCAACGCAACGAATAGTGCAGCAGGTTTTTCCTCCATGCTCCATTTATTGGTTTCAGCCGTCTTCTCAAACTGGAGCTTGAAGACTTGTAAGGGAATTTTTCCGTCAAAAGATGGTGTTTTTACCTTAGGAGAGTTCACTGAAATGGTTGGACGATTTAACTGCAAATCCCGCACAGGACCTTCCAATGCGTTGTTCACTTTGGTCTCAATTAGCTCCTCTATTTTGTCTTGTCGACCGTGCAATTCGTTGACTTTGCTCTCAATTAGTTCCTGTCTTTCCTTAAGTTCTGCATTGTCTTTCTCCAGATTTTGCTGTATTTGCGCGATGGTTCCTTCTAATCCTTCAAACTTTGCATCCATCTTTTGTGATATGCTGGCATCGATTTCTGACATGTTTTGTGAATTACGGGCATCCTGTGCATAAAACTCTTGTGACATATTGTCATTGATTTGTGAAATTGCAGCCAGCAACATGTTCATGTCCATACCGGCAGATGAGCCAGGAGCATTTTCTTGAATCACCAACTTAATTTGCAGTTTCTTTATTTATAAAGAATTTAATTAATGTCCTTTTGATTACTCAGTAATTCACAATTCAATTACAATTCACTTTACTATTTACAATCACTTGTATACAACTTTCACAATGTACTGTTCATTACTTTACTGCAACGCGTTTATTTCACGACTGATTACTCTTGCAGTCGTATGTCGTCCTTATATACTTGTTTGCTGCTTGAAAACGAAACCCCTGGAATAATCGCGTCGTTTACGATAATCGCCTCGTTTACGCTCTAGAACGTGCCAGTTGTCGGCTCCTCTCTTTCATCTGTCATTCGCTTCGCATTTTCGCCACAATATATTCACATAAAGAAAAGAAAGGAAGAAAATATCCAAAGTAAACCCTAGACTTTTTTCTAATCTATTAAATTACTGGCATTAATTTAGAATCGTTCTTCTTATTCAAAGGACATTTCCTTCAACGAAATTAAAAGCCTTACTGACGTAGGCCAATTATAAAAATAAAGATTAAAGAACTTGTCCCTGGGAAGAAATTCGCCAAATACAATACTATATCCGAAGATAATCCCAAACCATAAGGTGCTTTCACCAACATGCAGCATCAAGTCAGAAATTAATACCGATGTCCGAGTAAGCATTTTTAGACCTCATTGGTCGGGCTTGGTTGGGTTGTATTGCTTATGTGACGATAGACATAAAGCCAAAAATTAAGAACGAAAATCATGATAAGTTCCTTATGAATATAAGTTATACCTTTGTATGATTTGCATGATTTGTTCATCAATACTTTGATGTTCTTCTTGAGGTAGCTGAACAATTTTTGTTTGAGAATCTTAAGTGAAGGACGCATCTTGCAGTTTATCATAGAAAAATCTCCTATTTTGGATAGGGTGTTGTAAGCATTGCTTAATATTTGAAAGCCTTCCGCGCATTATTGAATCCGTTACTTCGATGAACTTCAAATCTTTTGACCCTGCAATTTTGAGTCGTGGCAATTTTAAAACACCCAATTGAAACAAAACACTAATATGACGTTTTATATATTCTTTAGTAGTACTTTTAAAATTTACGCCGTTTTTTTTTTGTAGCCCATACAAGCAAGCAAGAATAGTATACTGGTGTCATAACGCCATCACTACATCAAAATTCAAAACATTATCTTCCTCGGAAAGTCTAAGGAGATTCATGCAGCCCTGTTTTAAAACAACCGCTTTCGAAATAATTATCAGCTACCACGCAGGGTTCCTGCTCACATTCTCCTACAATAATGTTTTCAAGCAGGCTAATCTCTACATACATATACTTTCCACCATCTCTTCAAAATTCTTCTTCAGCACTGCAGAGATGTTTTCCATTTCATCACCACTTTCATCGTCAGTAGAGGCACTCCAGTCAATAAATCTTCTGCAAACCCCTTTTGCTGCGGTGGTAACGGGCAAAACCGGCATGATACGAAGAATTTTGGTGATTTGGGGAGGGTTTTTTTTTTTGGATTTGGTGCAAATTGTAATGTCGGAAAACACTGTCAATGTCACATTATAATTTCCTCGAAGTCATGGAGTATTTTGGTGGTGTATCAAATGTATTTAGGAAACGTGACAAAAGAATCATTAACACTAACCAACCAGAGCGGCCAAATGACCGCTTTTGAGAATTTAATCAAAATTATTAAATTCCTGGTTTTTATTTTTCTTGAACTTACTGCACGACTTTTTCTATAAGGATTTTCCAATAAGAATGATATGATTTCTTAAAAAAAAAACACTAATTGTTAAGGGAATTCAAATGTTTTTTATTTAATGTGGAGTACAATCGATACAATTAAGTTCTAAATATAACAACATTCAAATGGCCTCCACGACTTCATTTGCAGGAACGAATTCGATGAACCCAATTTGTGAGCACTTATTCCACTAAATCAAGTCCTATGTCATGAATAGCACGTTCAATATTGATTTTTAAAGCTTGAAGAGGGTTTGGTTTATTACTAAAAACCAATGACTTCAAATAACCCCACAAGAAGTGGTCTAATGGTGTTGAACCACAACTTCTTGGAGGCCATTCAATGTCAAAATTTCTTAAAATAATGGAATCTCCAAACCTTTCTCGCAATAATTCGGTTGTTGCACGTGCTGTGGTGCACGTAGCCCCACACCAAACTATCAATTTGGGTGAATGTAATGATTGTTCATGAAAAATTTGTATTTTCTTCGCACCAGAACCGACAGTTTTGTTTACTTACCGCACCACCCATGAAAGTGAGCCTCATCGGAGATAATTTTCTTTAAAAAATTACAATGGCAAAACGAATATTTTGATAATATTGAATAATATGTAAAAGTTGTTCTTGTGTATATCTTGCCATGATGAAATTGTAAACATTACTGCATACAACGGAAAAAATGGCAGATCATGACATATTAAAAATAGCTAAAGCGACACTTAGAAATCATATCATCCCTATTGGAAAAGCTTTATATCTATTAAATTACTAGCATAAATTAAGAATCGTTCTTCTTAATCACAGCTCTTATTCAAAGGTTCTACCGCATATCCGTCGTTATGAAGTAGAGAAAGAATTAAAATAAATATGAAGATCTATAGATATAACATACATATGTTCCCGTTCTAAATAATTTCCATTATTTCGACTTCTTTTGGTTTTTGGACGATGTCAATAAAAAATCTCCGGATTCATTAAAGCATTTTTACTTTTCTTACAGAATTTATTTTATTTCTCATGTACAATACATTTACATCAAAGATAGTCAAATTACAAAAACGAATTTCAATCAATTCAAAATAGTATCATCAAACTCTTCCTCTTTTCCTAAAGGCTGAGCTGCAACTTTGCGCAAAACTTTATGGACTACCTCATTTAAAGATTCTTTCGCACCGACCTCTAGAATTTGGCATACATAATTGTATGTGCCGTCATCCTCTCTAAGATGTAAAAGAGATATTAAAGCTATTTCAGAATTAGACTTTACGTAACCATTTTTTTCTTTGGTCCCATTAACTAGCATTGGTACAAGTGATTTTATAACATCTGGAGCCATTTTTCCTACTGGCAACTCTTTTGCTAAGTAATTGCAGCTCTTGGCAACAATCTGTTTTATTTCGTTGCTTTTATGATTCATGGCTCTTGCAAGGCATGGAACAATTAATGGTGAAAATGTAAGATTATTCATTAAATAAAATTGTAGTAAACAAGTAATTGCACGAACACCATTACAAGCAATATTTATTTTATCTGATGAAATGCTCGTAGTTATAATTGTAATTACTTTATTTTCAAAATTCGGAGTAATAATCGAAACAGGACACTCTTTTAGTGCAACAAAAAGAGCGGTAGTCCGTCCATGCATTAAAAATCCATCATCATTTTCATCTAACAATATGTGATGCTCTAATATATCATTAACTTGTTGAACTGACAAATATTTTAAAAGTGCTCCTAAACAACCTCCGGCAGCAGACCTAGTTACGTCTTCAGAGTGTCCTATTATGTTTAGTAAAGTGACACTGATTTGTTTTTTTAAGCAATCCGAAATTTTTTCACCCGCCGAATGAATGCTTGAACGTATCGCTGCCAGCATAGTTTCTCGAATAGGTAAATCCTCACTAGATTTTATTCCATTATGTATTTCAATAAATATTGGATCTGGGCGTGAATGTATAATTACTAATTCAGATATTGCTTTCCCAGCTTTCATGCGAACAGTCCTATTTGAATCATACAGAGCTTTTAGAAACGTTGTTTGTAATTGTGGTAAAAATTGTTTTAACATAACTCCAACTTTTCGCAATAAAATGGCCAACGATTCTAGTACAGCTGCTTTTACGCCTGCATTAAATCGATCTCCCAATATACGAATTAATGGTCCAGTTATTTGTACGACAGATGGTTGTAAGGATTGAGCATTCGTTAGAGATATAATTTCGCCTAAGCCATGTGCTGCATTTTCCTTAACATCTGGCATACCATTTAAAATAGCTTCACGAAAAATAGGAAGTAATGGTGCAATTCCTTTTGGCAAACAAAACCCTGGTAATTCGAAAACTTTCAGCTCACTCGAGGCGAAACGAACAGCTTGTCTAACATCAGATACGTGAGAAATTTGTTGAGTTGAATCTAAGCTTTTCACAACTGAGTTTAGTGCGTCCCATGATCTTTGCAGAATATCGCGGTCACAATCAGCCATTAAGCAAAGTAAACATCGTAACAATTGTGGAACATACTCAGAATAGTCTCCTGGAGAGTGTGTACAGAATACAAAAAGCAAACTTGAAGCAGATTTTCGAGTGTTTATGCAATCTGATTTTGCTGATATCATTAAAGTGTCTACAATTGTACGAATACCGACTTCGTCCGTCACCGAAAGGATTACAGCTTGACAATAGTCCAATTCCTGGTATTCATGCATAGTTCCTTGAGCCTCAGAAAGTGAGTGAAGTAAAGCATCTAAAATCTTTGGCAAATATTTCGTTAGCGCGTCACCTGCAACAGACACTAAAATCGAAAGTGCCATTGTATTGACTGGAGCAGCCGTTAACTGAGGAATAAGAAATGGTAAAATTGCTCGCGACTTAATTGTCATCATTTGTCGAAGGCCATCCAATGTATGTTCAGCAATTGATGGATTGGGGTCATTCAACCCATCCAGCATTGAAGGCAAAATATCGTCCAGCGCACGTGACCCAACTGTCGAATGCAAAGATTCGAAGGTTTTTGCGGCAGCTTCTCTTACTTCTGGTAAAGGATCCGAAAGTGCCTTCCTTACTGTAGAAACAAGACTATTAACAAATGATAACACCATTTCTTTAGACGTTGAGGCCATTATTTCTGATAAGCCAATGCAAACTCCTTGCCGCTGATCTGCATGTTCAGAGTCAAGTCCCTTCTCTAATATTGGTATTATTTCAGGAAGTATTCTTTCTCCCAATTTTCGAACAAGATCGCCTAACGTACGCGCAGCAACTTGACGTTTATCATAGCTAGTGCTAGCCAAGCAACCCAAAAGTAATCCGAATAAAGTAGGTAAAATTTCTCTAAGTGTGCGAGGCGTGTTCGTAACAACAACTTTCCAAACATGAAGGGCTGCTTGCCGTACCATTAACGATACGTCACTACGTCCCATATAAAGTCCAGAGAGAACTCTGTTCCGCCTTTCCTCTCCCAAAAATCTTATTATGGCAGTATGAGATTGTTCGGTTCCAAAATTATCGTCCTCACTTGCTGTTTCTGTAGTCATTTTTCCAGAAACGCCTGATATTCTATACAACAAGTCGCCCAGCAATTGAACAGAACTATATCGAATTCTCCAGTTATCATCAAAAAGACCTTTTTCTAATTCTGGAAGAAGAAGCGTTACTGCGGACTCGGCATATAAATTCACTATACGTTGCCCGGCTTTTAACGCTGTGTCACGAACGTATTCATTTTCATCAGCCAAAGCTTTTAAAATTGGATTAATTATTTGACCAATATAAGGAGTAAATTCGTGAGGAAAAGGACCCGGCATATATATAAACATCATTATATACCCATCTTTAACATGCGGAGCAATATCACTTCTCTCAGCAGTTGTAATAATATCCGGCATTAGTTGGTGCAATTTCTCAACACCAAGGCCACCCACCACTTCCGAAAGTCCTTGAGCAGCACCGCTACGATCGACACTGCTTGTTTCAGACGTTAAAGTTTGCATTAACCACGGTAGCAGATCTTCAAATGAAGATTCTCCGATTCCACGCACCATTGCTCCCAAGGCTCTTGCAGATATTGCTCTTACTTCGGGCACGGGGTCAAGTAAAGACATTTTTAATCCTGGAATTATATTGGGTAAGTACGGTACTAAGTCTTTTTGATCAGTTAAAGAGTACATATTTCCAATAATTTGAGCTGCCATTTTTCGAGTCTCTGTAGACCTATCCATAAATGCTCTCTCTACAACAGGCATTATAAGAGCAAGGGATGGCGCATCGATAAAATGTACAAACTTTGTTTGAAGTAAGCTATGCAAACAAATAAACGTATTTGTTGATGGATCTTCTAAAGCTGTCAATAAAATCGGAACTATAGCCTGAATTTCGGGATTTTTTATAACAGATCCTATAACTTTTAACGCTTCAGCTCCTGCTTCTTGAACTTTTGTATGAGAATCACCAAGAACTTCGATAAGTTTTGGGACAATGTTTGGTAAGCATGATGAAAGTTGCTTTGGGGCGCAAAAAGCCATTGCTCCGAGTAATTCAACCGAGGCCATTTTCGTTCGCCACGAGTCCACGTCTAAAGCATTAAGTAGAGACGGAAGAACAAGCTTAACACCATGAGCAGAAAGTTTACCCATTACTACTTTTGCCGTATCATCAGCTGCTTGCCTAACATATTGAGAAGAGTCCCCAAAGCATTGTAATAGGTGAGGTAAGACATGAACAATATATGGCTCAAATAAACGACCCAGGGTTGTACATAATACTTCAAAAGCAAAAAGTGCACCTTCTCGTGACTTATAACTTTTCTTCTCCTGTATAAAAATTGTTAATTTCGACATTATGTCGAGCTGCTTCAGAGACAAAATTCCTAAACCTTTAACGATGCCTGCAATGCCATAAGCTGCCCCCCTTCGCTCTCCATATTTATCAGATTTCACTAGCAGTTGTAATAACTTTTTTATTATTTCATGGGCCTTCTCCTTTACCGACGGAACTAAATGTGGTAAGCAATTAGCTACAGCTTCTTGTACTTGTTGTGAAGGTGTTGAAAGCGCAGAAATGAGTCTTCGCACTATAGGTTCTATCCGAATATCCTCGGGTTCTAAATGACGTGCCAAGGATCCCATTAGAATTACTACAGCTTGTCTAACATTGTCGTAACTTTGTGATTTCGGTGCTTTATCTAGAAACTCTTCAAATACCGGTAACAAGTTAAGAATAGTTTGTTTGCCATGACAGTCTACTATATAAAGCGCAGCTGCAAGCATTTCCTTTTGAACAGTTTCATTGCGATCTCTAAAACCCTGTGACACCATAAACTGCATGATTTCATTCACATCTTCGACATCAAAAAAATTGGAAATTTGGGATATGGATATTGCAATGCCTCTCCTAGGTTCCCATTGATCTATTGCTGGGAATACCTCCCGGTCGAATTGATCTAATTTTGGAGGTACCATGACTAGTTTTTCTTTATAAACGCCTAGTAGTGATTTAATTATTAATTTCACTTCTATATTACCTTTAAGAAGTAACGGCACCATCGCAGCAGATGCAGCTCTTTGAATACAAACTTCATTATGTGTCACGTCTAAAAGAACGTCTTCTATATTAGGAGAAGAAAATTTAAGTGATTCCCATAAATCAGTAGCTAATATACAATTTTCTTCCGATATGTCGTGTTTTGCTATCCATAAACGCAGTTTTATGTCGGCAATTAAATTTGTAGGAACATCGTTTTCAAGCAATATAGAATTTTTAATAATTTTAATAGCCCTAAGGGAAGTTTCCCTCACGACGTGCTTGTCACATTGCAAAGAATTTAATATTAGCTTAATTTCATCCTCACTAGCAAATGCACAATATTCTTCGCCAGAACTTAGACTGGCTACTTCAAGCAGCACAGCAGCAGCATATGTTTGAACTCTACCATGGTTAGCCTTAATAAGGTATAATAGCAATCTTAACATTTCACAGCGGGGCAAGAATTTAGGATGATTGCAATCGGTCAAATCTCCCAAGACTGTGAAACCCCTAATTTTTGCATAGGTTCCTATTAATTCTATACCAATAAGTAAATAATCCTCGTTTTTTGTGATAGAATTCAAAACCAGGGCACGTTTTAAGAACTCGAATACATAAGCGAAGCAAGGTGCGTTGAGCATATAGTTTGAATCACGTTTATTCAAATCCGTACGATGGCTTAAAATGTGTTTATGCAGACAAAGTAAAGCATTAATGACACTTTCATTTATATCGTTTTCACCCCATTCCTTTGGTAACGAAAATACAGGCTTCTCTAGCCGAATAGTCATTATAGCTAAATCTTTTCCCAATTCAAAGGAGTCTTCAAAACATGCTTCTCTCATTTTATAATACAATTTTGCCAAAGGTTCAGAGAGAGGACATTTTAGTGAATTCAATACTTGAGATAACAACTGATTGAAATGTAGAGAAACTGCTTGAGGATTCCCTAAACAAGCCGATTCTAACAAGGCTATACTAATTTTTAATTTTCTATTAATAAGCTTCAGCCGATCTCTTATTAAAATTTCCTTTTCGAATTGATTTTTTACAGATTCTTGCTGTTTTTGTGATGATTCTGTCTTGCCTTTCTGCCGTTTCTTGTCCGAGGACTCCGTAATAAACATATTTTTTTCTTGTTGATTTTTGTCGTATTGTCCTTTAATATCTCGCATTTGTCCGCCAGGGGTGTATACGTTGTTATCATTACCTTCCTTATCTAATAAATTATCTTCTAGTGTAACGAAAATAGAGTACTCTTCTTCACTAATCACGCTAGTTTCAACATTTTTAAGATTGGTTATGATTTTTTTTATAATTGTTGGCAATATTCTACCTGGGCTTAGGCGAACAACAGTAGACACAGCATTTCCATACGAATTCTTCAGCTGAAAGTTATCTATTAAGATATTAATAATTTCTTCCGTATTATTTACAACAAAACTTTCTGGATTAAATTTGAATTTCTCGCTTAAAATTTTTTCCCACAAGAAAGAATCATTGCAGACCGCAGCTGGATGATGACATATTAGTAAAGATTGTAGGGCAACTGTTTTAGCATCAATAATTGAAAGATCATAGTCGCAAATATTTTCTAATACGTGAACTAAAATATTCGAATTAGCTACATTCTCTTCATGATTTTCCTCAATTTCATTGTTGAACTTTACATTATCCAACTGATTTTCTAATTCGGATATAAGAGTTTTAATATATGTGAGACTGTTTTTTGAATTCATTATTTTAGGAAGCAAAGTCAGTGTGAACGCTCTTATTTTTTCGGAATTCGATATCAAATTTGTAACCAAAGCCTTTAATACTATAGTAAATGAACCCTTTAGATTATCTGCATATTTCGTTAACAACCTTTCAGCTATCAATGAAACATAGCATACAGTTTCCGGTGGTGCAGCCACCATGAAGCGTTCAGAAAAAAAAAATTGTTTGTTCATATCGAACATAGTATTCCAAAAGTTTCCTAGTATAGGATTACTTAGTGTTGATTCAGTTTGCATTATAATACCCGCGGCGCATACAGCTTCACATAATAATGGGATTTGTATGGGAGTCTGTAGCCCTTTTTCAACCATTGTAAGAAGTAAGGAAGAAAAGTTGAATCCTTGGTGTACTTTCGCATTTTGAAGTCCAGCTAAAAACCATTGAAGATATGCTACTCGTACTTGTTGTGTAGTTGTTTTTAGATGTAATCCTCTTTGCAAGATGTCGACAATTGATTTTGGCAATTCACCAACAAATTTCACCATCCATAAGCTAAACATGTCCAAGGTGTGACATATAACTTTTTCTTGAATTTCAGTTATCAACGCTTTTGAAAAAAGGTCCAAAACAAGTTGTAACAGAAATGATTCTTGCTCGACCGAAATTGAGTTAAAACTTAAGTATCCTGCGCCCTGTAATGTAAATAAATCATTAATAATATTAAGGTTATTGGTGGAATGATGCATTCAATATCATAAATATTTTTAATGGCAAGATACAAAATTACCAATACAAAAATTTTTCCAAAGAAGTTTTTGGCAGGAGAGGAAGCATATTGTTGAGTGAGGAAAAATGATAGGAATGTATGTATGGTTGGTATGTGAGTATGTGAGGGTGTGCTCCATAAGATAAATTGGTGATGGTGCTGTTCGTCCAGCCTGCGGGGAGGATTTATTTTAAGGAGGCCTCCTGTAATATTGTGGTTGTGGGATTGTAGCATATATACTTTTCACTACAATAGAAATAAATCTTATAGTGATATATTACAAGATCTAGGGGCAAATTCTGATTACAGACAGGAGTACATGTCTAGTAAATGACTCATGCAGTAATTTAATTGATTCACGGGCATGTGGTCCCATCTTGATGTTGTTGTTGTTGTAGCGGCATACGCCAGCCCAGTTTAGGGTCAGGCAAGTTTAGTTTTAGTCATCGAGGTCATCTAACGGTTGATGGCCTGTATGTACGAAGTCCTGCCCAACGGGTCTTGTCTGTATGGCTGTATGTCGTCCCAGTAGTTAAGTACTCCCTTCCTGATGTGCCTAGGTGGTGGCTCGGCTTCCAGCAAGTGCCTGTTGGGATAATCCATACGGTAGCATCCCAGCAGGTACTGCTTACAGCATAACATTATGCTCCTTAACTGGGAGCATGGATGTTTCACTGTGTAAGTGGTGCTCCGGCGCCATCAGGAGGTTTCCCGTCACGGTCCGAAAGGCGGTGTTCTGACAGGTCTGTAGCTTCTTCAACTGCGTCGCGCCAGTCCCCGGCGTCCAAATCTGCGCAGCATAGTTTACGGCCGGCCGGCCAATTGCCTTGTACGTTACCAGCAGCGTTTCTTTGTCTTTCTTCCAGGTGCTACCGGCTAGCGATTTGAGGATTTTGTTGCGGCCTTGTACTTTGGTTGTAATTGCAGTCGTATGCGGAGTGAAGGAGTGCAGGCTATGTAATGTTACTCCTAGTAACTTTGGGTTGTTCGTGGTCGGAATTTTTACGTCATCGCCCTTCACATCGAGTTCTAGCTGGTACTCCTTCGTCCAGCTGGTGAAAACGGTGGCAGATGATTTCGCGGGTTGTAGATGTAAGTGTCGTGCAGTGAAGAAGTTGGAAAGGTCGGCGAGGTAGCAGATTACTGAAGAGCAAAGGCTATCAATATCCTGACCAGATGCCAAAATCGAACAGTCATCGGCGTATGAGATCAACGATACGCCTTCTGGGGGTGGAGGAAGCCTCGAGATGTAAAAACTAAACAGCATCGGGGAGAAGACACCACCCTGCGGAACCCCTTGTTTAATTTTCCGTAGCTTTGATGTTTGACATCGAAAATCAACCGATGATCTTCGACCACTCAGGTAGTTCATGGTCCACCTCTTTAACCTAGGCGGTAATGAGGAATCCTCAATGTCCGATAGTAGCACTGAATTATTTACCGTGTCGAAAGCATTCGACAGGTCCAGTGCTACTAGAACAGTTCGCGCTCAGTGTCGATTTTGGTTAAGGCCATGAATTATCTGAGTGTTTATGGCGTTAAGTGCAGTTGTGGTGCTGTGCACTTTTCAGAAGTCATGCTGATGTGTAGCTGAGACGGGAGCAGCAAGGCCTCAATTGCCTTCGCTACTGTGGAAAGGAGAGATATCGGACGATATGATTCTCCTTTATTTGCGGGTTTCCCCAGCTTTAGTAGCGGGACCACTCTACCCATTGAACATCAGGAAAAGATCAGCCGTATAAAATACCAAAAGGGATGGGAGACACCTGTAGCATTCACGGTAGTTACTTTCAGACCACTTGCAGACAAAGATAAATCAGCAAAACCATTCAGACCTATGAGCTTAACACCTTTTAGTTTAAAAGTCAGATTGTCGATAACCATATAAGAGCAAAAAAAAAAAAAAAGCACTTCTACACCATGCAAAGCTTGTATAGGGTGTTTTTTTTTTATAGAGGTATAGAACTTTAAGTTGGTATTACTATTCAAGATCACGACCGATTTAACAGCTGTCAAGTGATTTATTCTCAGTTTGGTTTGGCAATTCATCATGAATAGACTCACGCCTGAACAACGCTTGCAAATAGTGCAATTTTATTTCGAAAATAATGCTTCTGTGCGGAAAACGTATCACGCACTACGTCCAATGATACGGACCAATGATTCCACCAGCCCATAAAGCGCACCAAACAGTCAGTTTTTCTGGATGTAACGGTGTTTCAACATACACTTGAGGATTACCTTCACTCCAAATGCGGCAGTTTGGTTTGTTGACGTAGCCATTCAACCAGAAATGAGCTTTATCGCTAAAATGGACGTAGTGCGCGACACGTTTTCCGCACAGAACCATTATTTTCGAAATAAAATTGCACTATTTGCAAGCGTTGTTGAGGCGTGAGTCTATTCATCGGTCGCCATCTTGAAAAGTAATGCCAACTTAAAGTTCTATATCTCTATAAAAAACACCCTTTATATAGGGAGGTCAGATCAACAACCACGGCATTATTTTAATTAACAGAAAATCTAATAAGTGCAATTGGTAACAAAGAAATTGTAATATGTGCATTTATAGTTATATAAGAGGCTGATTTGCTGATCACTAACGAAATCTGATGCCGATGAAAATTTGAGAACATACTCCGTGATATTATAGAGGGTCTTTGCAATAACAAAGAAATGGTGCGAGGAGGCGGGATTTAATATAAACCCTGCAAAAAAAAAAACAATTATATCATTTACCAGCAAGAAGCTAAGCGATATAATAGGCATTACAGTACTAAAATCCACTGTTGCGACTATTTTATCGCAGCAGTTGTAATTGATAATTAAAATAAAACACAATTTTTAGAGCATATGTTCAAAATCAATTGTATTTCGATCCTCTTTTAGATCCACGTCTTATAATGTACGTTCAACTGGTATTTATAGCAAGAATAACTTAAAATGTGGCCTGATTTTACATCTTATATTTAACAATTTCCAATTGCTTGTTCAAAGGTATATATATGGTAACTAGGAGAGTATATTTGTATGTACATGCATTAATATCGTGTACATAGTGAGCAGTGCTGACCTTTACAGTTGTGCTATACAGGGTGATCCGATGACAAGCCGATGAATTACACCGGTATTCGTTTGAATCATTCTTGGCAATTCTGGTGAACACCGCATACTCTTCACCGATGTGATATCGTCCACGCGTCCAATAAGTGTCTGTTGGGATGATCCCTACGGTAGCATCCCAGCAGATATTGCTTACACAGCACAACATTATGCACCTTAACCGTCCGACCAATTGCCTTACTCCCAGTAACTTTGGTTTGTTTCTGGTCGGAATTTTAACGTCATCGACTCCTTCGTCCAGCTAGTGAAAAGTGCGGCAGAGGATTTCGCTGGTTGTAATAGTAGATGTCGTGCAGTGAAGAGTAGGGAAGGTCGATGAGATAGCAGTTTACTTTTTACCAAAGGCTATCAATATCTTGGCCAAACGCCAAAATCGAACAGTCACCGGCGTATGAGGTTAAGGAGACGCCCTTTGGTGGTGGAGGGAGCCTCGAAATATAAAAATTAAACAGCATCGGTGCGGGCCAGTGCTATTAGAACAGTTCGCGCACAGGGCCGATTTTGGTTAAGGCCATAAACTATCTGAGTATTTAAGGCGTTAAGGGTTGTTGTGGTGCTGTGCACTTTACCGAAGCCATGCTGATGAGTAGCTGGGCAAAGATGGTGTGTGAGAGACGGGAGCATGATGTCATCTTCTTTTTTTTTTGGCTCTTCATATTTCGGTAACTATTTTGGTTTGACATCAAAAACTCTGCCACACGGTACCACGGTTGATAGTTACACTTCTCGTAAACATTTGTACAAAAGTCCGCAACCTAGAGTCTGACCCCCGAAATCTAGAAGTTATGCCAATACTATACACCTAGCTAGCTAGCCGAGCACCAATCACCACAGCTTGAAACTCTAACCTGGGAATTGATAGTGGTTTGAGTGGCGCAAGTTTGGGTCTCGCAGCCACTAGAGGCGCTGTGATTTCGTTAAATATTTTCACTCGTAAATAGCAAATAGCTGCGCAGCCACGCGCTCTATCATTGGCAGAGCGACTCCCACGACAGCCGGTTCTACGCACCGGAGTTGACCCGGATTTTATCCGGCCAAGGGCTGTCACCCTTTCGGCGACCTAACCCCGTTTAGGTCATCAGGTAATTTTAGCTTTAGTACATCAACGGAGCAACATCTCGCAGCAGGCCTGCTCCAAATCCTTCTCATCAGGGCTGGTGTAGAAACCAATCCTGGTCCGAGGGATTATTTCTGCTGCGTGTGCCATAGACGACTCCACCATTCCTCCACCTCGGTTAGATGCAATCAGTGCAATGGATGGAGTCATCTTAAGACCTGCTCAGGCCTTAAGACACATAGGGAGTGGACCACGAGTTACGTGGCCCCATGCTGCCAGCGCCCAGCTGCGCCTCTGGCCCATACGGCAGTGCCTTCTGCACACTTACCCACTTTGGGTAACTCCCCCCAGGCCTCCACGGCCCATCGGAGCTCCCCGCAGCATGACTCCCAATCATCTTCCCCCAACCCTCCCCCACCCCCATCCAGCTCCACATCCCGTGCGGGGGCTAATCAGCAGCTCTTAGTACCCCGCACAGTCTGCTCCGTGTGTCAGACCATAGTACGGCGGAACGTGACATCAGTCAAATGCAATTCTTGCACTGGCTGGTGCCACTTTCGGTCGTGCTCTGGCCTGCGCACCACTCGTGAGTGGAGTAGTGCTTTCGTTGCCCCATGCTGTAGGAGTCTGCCCCCGCCTGCAAACACTACGCAGCCGCCAACTACCACCAATGTGCGGCAACTACCACAGCGGGTTACACAGCTGCAACAGACAAGATCTACGCACAACTCCCTCACCCCCCGTGTTACGAACGTTCCCCCGAGACACTTTAGACTAATACAATTTAACTGCAACGGACTCCAAGGAAAGATCGACGAGATAGTTGACTTCATGAGCCGGGAACGCCTGCCAATAGCCGCGATCCAGGAGACCAAATTGAGCGCCCGCTCAGATCTTCTGAGCCGGGCTGGCTATAACATCATAAGGAAAGATCGCGAACGAGATCATGGTGGAGGCTTGGCCTTCATTTTACATAACACCGTGCAGTATCGTCTTATCGACGGCGACATCGACCGCAGGGATACTACCCTAGAATGTCAGGGCATAGCTATCCGGTCAGGCGATGTCGAGCTCGAAATATTCAATATATACATTCCTCCCGTTACAAGTTGCCCGGTTGGATACCGTCCTGATATAGGTGCGCTACTCAGAGGCGAAAACCGCTTGGTTTTGGGCGACTTTAACGCGCACCACAATCTTTGGCATTCCTGCCTGTCAAATGATCGTCGAGGAATGGAGCTGGCGGAACAGATAGACGATTCGACATTCTGCACAATGAATGACGAAGCCCCCACCAGGATTGTGGGCAACTGCCATAGCTCGCCTGACATTACAATAGCTAGCGCTGGTCTGATAAATTGCATAGATTGGCGACCTATGCTTACGCTCGCATCAGACCATTTGCCCATAGTCATCTCGATTGACAGGCCTCCCGACTTCGTTTCCGTGGACCACCGGACATTTGTTAACTTTAACAAAGCTAACTGGACCGGCTTCACGGAATTTACTGAGAACGCCTTCAGTGCTCTCCCCACTCCCACCAACGTCTTCCCTGCAGAAAAGCTTTTCCGCAAAATTGTCGTGTCTGCTGCCGCCCGCTTCATACCTGCAGGTCGAATAGCGGAAATCCGCCCCAATTTTCCCACCGAAGCGGCGGTTTTGGCGACAAGGCGCGACACGTTACGCCTGGCCGATCCCGGCGATCCCCGTATCAGGGAACTCAACGCCGAGATTCGGAACAAGGTAAATCTCCATAAGCGGAACAAGTGGGAGGAGCACTTAAGATCCTGCAATCTCTCCTCTGGGGTGACCAAGCTCTGGGCCACCGTCAAATCGTTGTCAAATCCGACGAGACGTGATGATCGGGTGGAAATTTCATTCGGTGATCACGCCTCGTCGGACCCGAAGAGGTGCGCGAGCTATTTTAGCCGGCTTTTTACACTGTACCCTTCGGTCGACAAAACGAAACGACGAATAACCCGCTGTCTGCGCAAACTACCAAACACCAGCGCGACGCTTGATTTCTCCAGGGAAGAGGTTCAGGGGGTTATCGGGAAGGCGAAAGCCTCCAAATCCATCGGCCCCGACGGAATAAGCATGCTGATGCTAAAACATTTGGGTCCAGCGGGAGCAGAATATCTCACCAAGCTCCTCAATCTGTCCCTGACCACCCTAACTATACCCGACGTGTGGAAACTGGGTAGAGTGGTCCCGCTACTAAAGCCGGGGAAACCCGCAAATAAAGGAGAGTCATATCGTCCGATATCCCTCCTTTCCCCAGTAGCGAAGACAATTGAGGCCTTGCTGCTCCCGTCCCTCACACACCACCTGAGCCCAGCTACACATCAGCATGGCTTCCGAAAAGTGCACAGCACCACAACTGCACTTAACGCCATAAACACCCAGATAATTCATGGCCTCAACCAAAATCGACCCTGTGCGCGAACTGTCCTAGTAGCACTGGACCTGTCGAATGCCTTCGACACAGTGAATCATTCAGTGCTACTATCGGACATTGAGGATTCCTCATTACCGCCTAGGTTGAAGAGGTGGACCATGAATTACCTGAGTGGTCGACGATCATCGGTTGAGTTTCGAGGTCAAACATCTAAGCTACGGAAAATTAAACAAGGGGTCCCGCAGGGTGGTGTCCTCTCCCCAATGCTGTTTAATTTTTACATCTCGAGACTTCCTCCACCACCTGAGGGCGTCTCGCTGATCTCATACGCCGATGACTGTTCGATTTTGGCGTCTGGCCAGGATATTGATAGCCTCTGTTCTTCAGTAAACAACTACCTCGCCGACCTTTCCAACTTCTTCGCTGCACGACATCTACATCTCCAACCTGCGAAATCCTCTGCCACCCTTTTCACCAGCTGGACGAAGGAGTACCGGCTAGAACTCGATGTGAAGGTCGATGGTGTAAAAATTCCGACCACAAATAACCCAAAGTTACTGGGAGTAACATTCGATAGCCTGCACTCCTTCACTCCGCATACGACTGCAATTGCCACCAAAGTACAAAGCCGCAACAAAATCCTCAAATCGCTAGCCGGTAGCACCTGGGGAAAGACAAAGAAACGTTGCTGGCGACGTACAAGGCAATTGGCCGGCCGGTCGTAAACTATGCTGCGCCGATTTGGACGCCGGGGACTAGCACGACGCAGCTGAAGAAGCTACAGACCTGCCAGAACACCGCCCTTCGGACCGCGACGGGAAACCTCCTGATGGCGCCGGAGCACCACCTACACAGTGAAGCATCTATGCTCCCAGTTAAGGAGCATAATGTTATGCTGTGTAAGCAGTACCTGCTGGGATGCTACCGCATGGATCATCCCAACAGGCACCTACTGGAAGCTGAACCACCACCTAGGCACATCAGAAAGGGAGTACTTGACTACCGCGACGACATACAGCAATACAGACAAGACCCGCTGGACAGGACGGCGTACAGACAGGCCATCAACACCATTCACCGAGAGTCCGTTAACACCTTCTTGAACTCTCTTCCAGTGAATGGTGTTCTCGGAGTCAAACCACCACCCATTGCAGAACAAGAGCTCGAGTTGCCTCGTGAGACCCGCGTAACCTTGGCACAATTAAGATCTGGATACTGCAGTAGGCTAAACTCCTACCTATCCAGACTCGACCCTGACATACCTAACACATGTCCCGCATGCAAAGAATCCCCGCACGACACTAACCACCTCTTTGCATGCCCACTTAACCCGACTCATCTAACACCCCTCTCCCTTTGGCCCGACCCCGTCGAAACAGCACGTTTCCTGGGCCTCCCGTTAGATGACCTCGATGACTAAAGCTGAACTTGCCTGACCCTAAACGGGACTAGGCTTGCCGCTACAACAACAACAACAACATCATTGGCAGAGGAATGAAGTTCGACTTTATCCCGTCTATAAGCAGTAAAGTTTAGAGTAGTGTAAGTTCCACTTCTATTATCAATAGCAAAACATTCTTCCATTGACACCATTTATTATAAATGTTGTAACTCAGCGTTCATCCCAACTAATACCCCCGCGTCATACCTCCTGTAATATAATTTTTAAACCGATTTGAAAGCAATTTACAACGCCAATGTATCGAATATGGACATCAGTTCCCTCTTAGTCGGTATAAAAGGTTGATTAATCGCCTCGCAAGGGAGTCTTGCAAATCGGCAAATATTTATTTTATTTATTTATTTATTAAAGCTTACATGATAAAATTTTATTATATAAACTACAGTGTGCAGCGCTAGCAACTTAGGGTTTCGGCTGACCGGTTTGTTCAAATACGGCGAAGAAGATCAGAGTCCTTCCAAATTTTATAAATTTTAGAAATGTTTTCGGGTGATGGTATTCTTAAGAGTTGTACTGGATCTTCGTTGTTAAAGTTATTATTCCCAGAAGTTTCCAAAGCGGGGCAAGAGTTGAGCAAGTGAAAAATGCTAACGGTGGAATCACAATAGGGGCATTGATTTTGGGTGCTGCCGCTGCAGATTGGTGCAAATTGGTTATAGTAGAATGACCGATGCGAAGTCTGATATAAGGAGTGATTTCATTGGCCAAGATGGATGACGGAAAGTCTGGCTTGACGCAACTTGGGCTAATCCTTGAAAAATGATGATTGTAATTTACCCAGTCAAAGGATAGTTTTGCTCTTCTTATTTCCTTGATGAGTTGGTGGATGTCGCCTGTCGTGTAGTATGGTGAAGTGGTAGTTGGAGTGAGCAACATTTCTTTAGGAATTGAGTCCGCAAACATATTGCCACCAATACCCATGTGACTGGGGTTCCACATTAGTTTGGTTTTGTGAGGGAAAGCTATCAATACGTCTCTTATTGCACTTATGATATAGTTTGGATTGTTAGGGTTTTTTGTCGCTAGGAAGCAGGACAGGCTGTTAGTGCAGATTATGAATTTTCCTTTTAGTTTTACGTGTTGGACAGCTTTGAGAATTGCCGTAGCTTCAGCTGTAAAAATTGAACAAAATGAAAACAGCAGGCCGTAGTAAATTGGTTTTTTATCTTCACTAACTGCAGCGAAGGAGGTGTGAGATGCTTTGGATCCATCCGTAAACAGGAGTTTCCAGCCGGCTGATTTGAAGGGGGCCGTTACTTCAAGGAAGCGGGATTTGTACACGTAATTGGGCGTGTTGGCCATTTGAAGTTTTGTGAGGTCATTAATAAACGAAGATTCTTCCGCTCTCCACGGTGGGTGTTTGACCCACCAAGGTAATTCGATTTTATGGGGTAGTGCATTGACCTTAACAAACAGGTCGCATTTGTAGATGGCTGATGGTACCTTTTGCGATCGTTTGCGGGATAGAGCTGATAGAAAGTCGTTTCAAACGATTTTGGGGTTGATGATAAGTTTAGGATAAAGTTTATATATGTAGTCTTTTACGCCCTTAAATGTGGAAGTCCAAATTCATATGATGTTTCTTTTTGAAGATGTCGGAAATGCGCGAATAGAGCGGCGAACAGCAGAATGGTAAGGCGGAGCAAGCATCTTTATATGATTCTTAGAATGATGACCATATTATTCTAAGCCGTAATTTATGATGGATGAGATGAGAGCCTTGGTTAAATTTGCCAGTAAAGCCGGGCCGATAAGTGAGCGCTTACTTGATAGATATTTAATAATGTTTAAGTTAACAAATATTTTTTTTCTTACATACTGACAATGTTGCTTAAAAGAGTACTTAAGAGTCTAATATTAACCACACTTAGTAATTTAGATTTGGTCGGAGAAATAGTCGTGCCTGAGGATTTAGACCAGTTACATAATAGGGCTAATATTTCAGATAAGGAAGCCATTACTACTGTTAAATGTGAGGTTTAGGAAAATTATATATCATCAGCGTAGATTTAGTTATTAATGAGAGGGAAATTGGCTAAAATAGTGCTAATTTCATTGAATGTTATTATAAAGAGAATGGTGGAGAGGGGCGACCCTTGAAGGGTACCATTTTCAAGACCAACCTTCCATTTGCTGTCTTAAGATCACATGGATTCCAATTCTATCGAAGGCCTTTAAGGCCAGTGAGAGTATTATTATGTGATTTTTATGCTATAAAGCATCAGACACGAAGTGATCGAGGTGCAAAAGGACATTTAATGTCCCATGCCCTTTCTTGAATGCAAATTGGTTGGGATGAATAAGTTTGTGGTATTGAGCATACTAGGATAGCCTAGAGGAAATGACTTTCTCCATTAACTTGCCTAGACGAAGTAGAAGGGATATTGGGCTATAACTGGTTGCTTAACTAGGAAGTTTGCCATGTTTCGAAATGGGAACAGCGCTAGTTTTCCATAAGGGAGGATAGTTGCCTGTGCGGTAAATATATAGGTATAGGTTCGTTAGGCGGGATAGGAGAGAAGGAGAAAGGTTTTTAATGATGGGGTATGATATCTTATTAACTCCAGGAGTCTTACCCTTCACTAGAGAAAGGGTAGACACAATTTCAGTGAAGGATATTTCGGTATCTAAGAATTTGGCCGATGGGGACAGATTAGGGGGCGGTTGATAGGAGCTGTGAAGGTATGATTGCTTGGTGTGGGAAAATTCAGGAGGGAAATTGCGGTTGGAAGAGACGTTGGAGATGTGGAGAGCAAATTCTGAAGCTATATCTTGAGGATATAGCGGATTGCCGCGTGTGGACTTGAGGAAGGAGATAAAAACAGGATAAACCTGACAGTCTTTTTTTATCGAACCAAATTTTTTGGGTGCTAAATGTGGAATTAATTTCGCTAGTGAATTATTGGAAACAGAGAACTTTGGGTAATTTGGCTTAACGGCGGAAAAGTGCGCTCCGTTTTTTTTTATATTTTATTAAATAGGTGAAGGAACGGCTCCGCTTGAATTCATGCCATGCAATCTGTTTTTGTTGCCTTAGGGCGCTAAGTTCACTGTTCCACTAACGTTAATTTAGCCACTTTAGAAGAGGATTTTGGGATGGAATTATTAGTAGCTGAACGGTTGAGTTTTTGTATGCGTGAGGATTTTCGTATTACATTGTTGGAGGTGGGGAACTGAGAGGATAGAGCCACACAAGCTTGGTCGAATCGATTCCAACCAGCTTTGTCAGTTCTGAAAGAAACCCTGGTCTTGAAGTGGGAAGTGTGACGATGAGAGGAAATTGTAGATAGAATGGGGAAACGATCGCTGCCATCGAGATCCTCGATGCAGCACCAAGAAGTTTTGGTGGAGAGGGAAGCAGAGCAGAGAGTGAGGTATATATGGGTGAAAGAGGAATGAGTGGAAAAATGTGTTGGAGATCCGTCGTTAAGGATGATACAATTTGATATTAGGATGGCGTCTTCGATACTCCGACCCTTCAAGTTAGTATGAGGTATGAGGTGAGCCCCATAGAGGCCTCCACGCGTTAAAATCTTCAAATAATACATATGGATCAGTCCTAAATGATAGAAGATTCAAGAAATCGGATGTTGAGAATATTTGTTCGGGTGGAGTGTAAGCACATATGAATGACATTTTATATGGAGATTGGATTTCTATAGCTAGGGAAGAAATGACGAAGTGGGTATGGGAGTATGGGAATGCTTCTCTTAACGAGGATGGCGAATCCCTGCTTATTGGTTGTGTTGTGAGAAAAATTGAAGAAATGGACTGCAAAGGCTTTAGGGGTATGAGGGGAAACGTTGTGGGGATGTGGGTTTCATTTAACAAATTGAGAGATGGATTAAAAAATTTTATTAGAATTTTAAGATGAATGTAATTGTTGTAGTAACCATTTATATTCCATTGTGTTTACAAGAGCAATATAATTTTGTTGTTGCAGTTTAATTAACTGGACGATTAGGTTTTATAAGTTGAGATGTCTAAGGATTGGTCGAAAGAGTTGGAGGGAGGGGTAACAAAGTAATTGTTTTTTTGAATGAGCTGTTGAGTTAGATGTGTGATAGGCGAAACGATTGGAGATGGGATAGAAGGTACGATGTCGACTTTGGTGTGTCGCTAGCTCTTGGTTTTTGAACTGTTGCGAGGGAGCTGACAAAAGATTGATTCGAAGAGGGGAGGATAGAGTTTGATTTTGGTGAATCTAATTCAATGATGTTGTTTGTAGAAATATTTTTTTGTGAAGAAGAGGTTGAAGTTATTTGTTTGCCCAAGCGTTGGTACTTTTTGCATCGCATTGGGTTGGGGAAGTACTCTCTTAATTGTTCTTTGCGCCAAGAAATTTTGATGTATTCGGACAGGCGGAAAAGATCAAGTGAGTGAAACTACTCCACTTGGAACCATTTCTTCATCGACTTTTTTTAATGAATTTATACGCCTTTGTTACACCTTAGGAATCAAGTTCTTTAGATATTTCATCATCTGCTAACTGATTTAAATAGGGGGCGTAAACCGTGCCTTTCACAGAATTTAAATTTTCATGAAATTTGCACTTAACTTCACATATGCACAGGTAATTCATTCGTTGAGACAAATTTGTCTGCAGCTTTTTTATCTTTTGCTAAAAGTAGTAAACTGCCATCTCTTAGCTCAGATTTAATTTCAATGTCACTGTTTATTACTTGAATGGATTTATGTTCAGCGAAGCACGAGTATTGAGATAATGGCTTTTTCTTATTTGATGCTGATATGATCAGATATTTAGGGTTAGGTAAGTTTGTTGTAGGATGGCGGAGTAGTGAGAAATTTGTAATTGGGGATGAAGGGCGCTTTTTTTAATGGGAACTGGCTGCTAGTGGACCAAACCGCTGTCCCCAAAAGAGAAAGCCTCGGGGGTGGGTATTGTTATACTATACACTATACAAAGTATATGATAAACCACGTGTTAAAATATGTGTTGAAGTTGTTTTTGTATAACGAAGGACCGATAAAAAAGAACTTGAAAAACAAATAAGAAAGCGCAGTTGATAGAGCATTCCAAGCATCTTCGTCTTAGAACCCCGATGAAATATTTTCTTCGAGTCGTTCTATAAGTGTCATTGAATTTGATTAATTTTCTGAATTTGTTGAGCCAAAGTTAAATGCTGTCAATGTAATCATCTATATATTGATTTTGCTTAATTGCTTCCACTGCACGAGAAAATTCGTTACTGAACTGTCCGCGTTGTTATCACGGACAAAATGATCTACACGTGGGGCGCAGCTTAAACCAGCGTTAAGGCGGTGGAACATCTCGGCAATATCACAGCATATCGTAGCACTTTCGACTCTAAAAGATAGCAAAATCTCAACTAGAGAATTTAGCAAGTCTGGACCACTTAACAGAAAGTCGTTCAATGAAACTAAATTCACTTTCGCGGCTGCATCCCACACTACGCGTACTTTGCTAGGTTTGTTTAAATTTTTTTTATCAAAACCTTAACTTTAGTGAGTTTTCTTACGTATTCTTTGACAAGTAAATTCACGATCTGTTCTTATATGGTAAGTTTTAGATTGGGTCCATCCATCTTAAATAATTATTTTACCAATTCATGCAGCTTCGACAGTCACAGGTATATATGTTGAGTTTGTATACTTCAATACATCCATCATCGCATCCCGCAACGTCCATCCCAAACGATTTTTCGAATCTATTGGTTGTGAAAAGGTTCCTTCTCTTATTTTAACAACATCTATGGTTTAACGTTTTTATAGGATGCGAACGGTAGACCTTCTAAGTAGAGGTCTTGTCTTATGGCCAACTACGCTGGTGAGGCGCTATTCGAAACTGTAAAAAATGAATTGTTTGGAAGTAATTCATCATACTCTTAAAGGATTTTTTATTTAAGTATTGTTACTGTATTCGAATTTCTTATTCCAATCGTTCCAGCTGAAGATTTCGGTACATGGACATTTGCTGCACCTTGCTCATGAGGTACCTTTGAGCTCGGTTGTGCGTTTGCAGTTGACTCGATATGCTTACAAATCTCGCAGGGCCAGTTTATATCAGCTACATTGCGTCGCAAGTATTACACTGGACCATTTCATCGTTGTCTACTTCATCGCATCTAGAGCTGCTACGATCAGAATTTTCTTTGCTCGTACGCAAAATGTGTGCCAGTAAATCGATAAAATTTCATAAATTTTTTTTTAAGAATGTTGCGACGATTTTACCGCAGCATTTGGTATTTGATAATTAAATTAAAACACATTTTATAGAGCATATACATGAATGTTTAATAATCAACCGTACTTCGATCCTCTTTTACAACTGTCTTATAATGCACGTTCAACCCGTATTTATAGCAAGAATAACTTCAAATCCGGCCTGATTTTATAGTTAGGTCATCTCATATTGAACAATTTGAAAATTGGGAGCAGCAGAGACAAGTTTTTAGCATCAGAAAGCTTATTCCGTCGGGAAATGTGCTCCCGATAATCCCTTGAACCTCTTCCCTGGTGAAATGAAGCGCCACGCCGGTGTTTCGTAGATTACGCAGACAGCGGGTCGCTTGTCGTTTTATTTTGTAAACAAAAGATTCCAGTATAAATAACCGTACCTCTTTCGGTAAGACGAGTAGTGACCACCGCTTCACGTCCCGTCGGATAAAACAATGAGGAAAAAGAGTTCAACAGGGGAGAAATTAAAGCACCTTAAGTGTTCGTTTCACTTGTTCTCCTTACGCTGATTCATCTGTCGTTAATTCTCCGTGTTGAGTTCCCAAGTGATGCGTTGGTCTAGGTTATTGCTGCTATGTAACCCATGCCGCTCGTTGGTGATTGTTGTTGTTGTTGTAGCGGCTCACTAAGTCCGTCTAGGGTCAGGTAGGTCCAGTCTTGGTCACAGAGGTCATATAACGGCAGGCCAAGGAAACATGATGTTTCGATAGGTTCAGACCAAAGGGAGGTTGGTGTTAGCGGAGTCGAGTTGAGCGAGCATGCAGAGATGGTTAGTGTCGTGCGGGCATTCGTTACATGCCGGGCATACGTTGGGTGTCAGGCTCGAATCTGGATAAATAGGAGTTGAGTATACTACAGCAGCTCGAGCTCTTGTTCTGCAATGGGTGGTGATTGCATTCCGAGAACACCATTCACTGGAAAAGAGTTCACAAAAGTGTTAAGGGACTCTCGGTGAATGGTGTTTAATGCTTGTCGATATGACGTCGTATGCGGAGTGAAGGAATGGAGATGCCAAATATGACTCCCAGTAACTTTGGGTTGTTTCTGGTCGAAATTTTAACGTCATCAACCTTCACATGGAGTTCTAGCCAGTACTTCTTCGTCCAGCTGGTGAAAAAGGCGGCAAAGGATTTCGGTGATTATAATAGTAAATGTCGTGCAGTGAAGAGGATGGAAGGCCGATGAGATAGCAGTTTACTTTTTAACAAAGGCTATCAATACGTTGGCCAGACGCCATAATCGAAAAGCCATCGGCGTATGGGATTAAGGAGACACCCTCTGGTGGAAGAGGGAGCCTCGAAATATAAAAATTAAACAGCAACGGGGAGAGGCCTACACGCTGCGGAGCCCCATTTAATTTTACGTTGCTTTGACGTTTGACCTCGAAAGTCTACCGTTGATTGCCGACCACTCAGGTAGTTTATGCTCCACCTCTTCAACCCAGGCGATAATAACGAATTCTCAATGTCCGATAGTAGCACTGTGTGATTAACCGTATCGAAGGCTTTTGGTACTTCGCGCATAGGGCCGATTTTGGTTGAGGCCATGAACGATCTGAGAGTTTAAGGCGTTAAGGGCTGCTTTTGTGCTGTGCACTTTCCGGAATCCATGCTGATGCGAAGCTAGGTACAGATGGTGTGAGAGACTGGAGCAGCAAGGCCTCAATTGTATTCGCTATTGCGAAAAGGAGAGATATCGGATAGGCCTTTCCTTTATTGGCAGGTTTCCCTGGCTTTAGTAATGGGACAACTCTACACAGTTTCCACATGTCAGATAAAATAAGAGTGGTCAAAGACAAATTGAGAACATTGGTGAAGTAGCCTGTTCTGCTGGACCCAAATGTTTTAGCATCGGTATACTTATTCCCTCCGAGCCGATGGATTTGGAGGCTTTCTCCTCCGTCGCACATTTTTCCCACCAAAGGGTGCAGTGTGAATTGGCAGCAAAAATAGTTCGCGCACCTTCTCGGTCCCGATCACCGAATGAAATTCCCACCCGCTCATCAGATTAAACATCACACGTCGGATTAAAGAAGGATTTGGAGCAACCTTGCAGCAGGGTGTTGCTCCGTTGAGGAACTAAGACCAAGATTACATGAGTACCTAAACGGGATTAGGTCGCCGAAAGGATGGCAGTCCTTGGCCGGATAAAATCCAGCGAGTATTTAATTTAAATTTTAGTTAAGAATTTTATACTTCGCAGTGACACTTTTATTCCACCATTCTATTTTTGAAAATATGAAGGTGCAAAGGATTTTGAAAAACTTGGAATCGTTTGAAAGGTAAGTAGAATTATTTTACTTTGATATGCATATTTTAAAACTATATCTAGATAAGTTTTGGGAAAACCCATTTACATGATAAATTAAAATTGGTTGGATTTTCCTTCAATATACCAATGCTAGTTTTAGCCAAAGGAATTCACCAAACCTTTATGAAAATTGCACGAGTTGTGCTTATAAATGTAATAAATTTTACTTATTAATGTTGTTAAATTATTAATAATTTTCCGTTAAACTATTCCCGCATTTATCATTAAATTTTAGCGTAGCACGCGTACTTATGTTCCATATATGTTGTAATATAGCTACTTTTATATACGATTACAAGTATTATTTTCATTCTAATTTTATTTTAAGTAAAAAAGAAAATTTAATCTTTTTTTATCGACAAGAATTGCAATAGGTATAAATAAAATTTAATACACAAATATTATTATTTTCGAGAAGCACCGATGGTTTGAAATGAACTCACATAGAACGGATATCTATTTCAGAGTAAGGGCAGCCTATGGCCTTTCTGGTTAACATATCGAGCGGTTCGGGGCACACTTGTTCTTCATAAACTGTTTAAAAATTATCATGCATATTTCAACCAATTTTTCGAAAATAATTAAAATATTAATAATATTAATTTTTTATGTCAAACCTGAATTTTCAGAAAAGAAAATGATGCCATAAAAAGCTTTTAAGAAAAATTTCTTTGATATCTTTGATATTGTCCTCTAATAATTAATGATAAAAAAATTTATTTTTTGCTTATCTTCTGCTCCAATTTGTTGTCTGTGCCTTGATGTTTTCCAATAAATCTTAAAATCTTAAATCTTCACTTTATTCTAATCCACTTTCGAATGGCTAATGGATTTTTATGGGTTTTTATTTTATATAAGAAATACACTCGGAGTGGCTCACATTATATGCCAAGGGGGAACAATTAGAAAAATTAAGTTTTTAAATTAAGTCTTCTTTTCTCATTAATATGAAACGGTATATTGACTTTGGCCAGAAGTACGTAAGTGCTAGAAGAAGAGATAGACCCATTAAAATTTATAATTTATGATAAAAAAATGAACCAATTTAGCCATGTTTGTCTGGTATCTGTCCTCTGTCTTTCTGTCATCATGCTATTCTATTGAAATTCTACACAGATACAGATGTAATGAATTGCACATTGGTACTGAAAATCATCAAAATCCGTCCATTAGAACATGTAGTCCACATACAACCAATTTGTTGGGATATGAAGTTTATGAAGCTTAAAAATCTGCTGAAGCAGCTAAGCGCGGAAAATTCTACACACGTAGATTCCAATAACTATAGACACTAAAAAACATTGAATTTGGATGACTATATCTATAGCCCTCTGAAATCGATTTATCAGATAATTCGGTTCAAATCGTCAGAAAAAAAACCTAAACAATACAATAACTTTCATAAGCTCATGAAAGAAACTAAGCTTTCGGCAAGACCGATGACAACACTTCCTTTTTGCTTTTAATTAATTTTCCATAATCTTGTATTTGGTCTGGCCAGGGTTGGAGTCCATTACTTGCTGTAAGGAGTATTCAACAAATACGCATGATTTAATCAACAAATTTCGGAACATTTTGGAGCAATGTGTACTAAAGGCAGATTACAAGACTATTCCACCCTTTATATAGTTTAAGTTCAGATTACGAAAATATTTTTAGATCGAAATACGAACGCAGTGATAGGCCGGGGTAATATAAATGCTGATTATAAAATATAGACTTAATCATGCTTGAAAACTAAAACTAAGGGAAGCATAAGGAGCTTTAGATAAAATAAAATCACTGTAATAATTAACGCTAAATGTTGAACTCTTGTGCAAACCTGAGTGAAATACCGACATAGTTGCTTAATATAAGGAAAATCAAGTAGTACAAGCACCAATGTAATAAAATTGATTAATATTTTTCTTATATATGAATTTATGTTACTATCGTTAATGAAATATAGGAAATGCTCTAATATTTTTCGTGATAACCTTTCTTTTATTTCTAAAGTTTACTTCTTACATTTCGTATGCATTTTAAAAACATTAGAAATTGTACGTTAAATGTTAATGTTTTTTTCTATACTTGATGTATTTTCGTGCTGTTTCGTCGGGTTCGGACCAAAGAGAGAGGGGTGTTGATGAGTAGGGTTAAGTGGGCATGCAAAGAGGTGGTTAGTATCGTGCGACGATTCTTTGCATGCGGGACATGTGTAGGATATGTCAGGGTCGAGTCTGGATAGGTAGGAGTTAAGCCTACTACAGTATCCAGATCTTAATTGTGTCAGGGTTACGCGGGTCTCACGAGGCAACTCGAGCTCTTGTTCTGCGATGGTTGGTGATTTGACTCCGAGAACACCATTCACTGGAAGAGAGTTCACGAAGGTGTTGATGGACTCTCGGTGAATAGTGTTGTCTGTACGCCGTCCTGTCCAGCGGGTCTTGTCTGTATTGCTGTATGTTGTCCTGATAGTCAAGTACTCCCTTCCTGATGTGCCTAGATGGTGATTCGGCTTCCAATAGGTGCCTGTTGGGATGATCCATACGGTAGCATCCCAGCAGGTACTGCTTACACAGCATAACATTATGCTCCTTAACTGGGAGCATGGATATTTCCCTGTGTAAGTGGTGCTCCGGCGCCATGAGGAGGTTTCCCGTCACGGCCCGAAAGGCGGTGTTCTGGCAGGTCTGAGGCTTCTTCAACTGCGTCGCGCCAGTCCCCGACGGCGCAGCATAGTTTACGACCGGCCGGCCAATTGCCTTGAACGTTGCCAGCAGCGTTGCTTCGTCTTTCCCCCAGCTGCTACCAGCTAGCGATTTGAGGATTTTATTGCGGCTTTGTACTTTGGTGGCAATTGCAGTCGTATGCGGAGTGAAGGAGTACAGGCTATCGAATGTTACTCCCAGTAGTACTCCTTCGTCCAACTGGTGAAAAGGGTGACAGAGGAATTCGCGGGTTGTAGATGTAAGTGTCGTGCAGTGAAGAAGTTGGAAAGGTCGGCGAGGTAGCGGTTTACTGAAGGGCAAAGGCTATCAATATCCTGGCCAGACGCCAAAATCGAACAGTAATCGGCGTATGAGATCAATGAGACGCCCTCTGGTGGTGGAGGAAGCCTCGAGATATAGAAATTAAACAGCATCGGGGAGAGGACACCACCCTGCGGAACCCCTTGTTTAATTTTCCGTAGCTTTGATGTTTGACATCGAAAATCAACCGATGATCGTCGACCACTCAGGTAGTTCATGGTCCACCTCTTCAACCTAGGCGGTAATGAGGAATCCTCAATGTCCGATAGTAGCACTGAATTATTTACCGTGTCGAAAGCATTCGACAGGTCCAGTGCTACTAGAACAGTTCGCGCACAGGGTCGATTTTGGTTAAAGCCATGAATTATCTGAGTGTTTATGGCGTTAAGTGCAGTTGTGGTGCTGTGCACTTTCCGGAAGCCATGCTGATGTGTAGCTGGGCTCAGATGGTGTGTGAGAGACTGGAGCAGCAAGGCCTTAATTGTCTTCGCTACTGGGGAAAGGAGAGATATAGGACGAGAAGATTCTCCTTTATTAGAGTGGTCAGAGACAAATTGTAAGATATTCTGCTCCCGCTGGGCCCAAATGTTTTAACATCAGCATGCTTATTCCGTCGTGGCCGATGGATTTGGAGGCTTTTGCCTTCCCGATAACCCCCTGAACCTCTTCCCTAGAGAAATCAAGCGTCGCGCTGGTATTCGGCAATTTGCACAGACGGCGGGTTACTCGTCGTTTCGTTTTGTCAACCGACGGGTGCAGTATGAATAGCCGGCTAAAATAGCCCGCGCTCCTCTTCGGGTCCGACGAGGCGTGACCACCGAATGAAATTTCCATCCGATCATCACGTCTCGTCGCATTAGACAACGATTTGACTGTGGCCCAGAGCTTGGTCACCCCAGAGGAGAGATTGGAGGACCTTAAGTGCTCCTCCCACTTGTTCCGCTTGTGGATATTGACCTTGTTCCGAATCTCCGCGTCAAGTTCCCTGATACGGGGATCACAGGGATCGGCCAGGCGTAACGTGTCGCGCCTTGTCGCTAAAACCGCCGATTCGGTGGGTAATTTCCGCGATTCGACCTGCAGGTATGATGCGGGCGCAGCAGACACAATTTTGCGGAATGTCTTTTCTGCAGAGAGCACTGAATGCGCTCTCAGTAAATCCCGTGAATCCGGGCCGGTTAGCATTGTTAAAGTTAACAAATATCCGGTGGTCCACGGAAACGAAGTCGGGAGGCCTGTCAATGGAGATGACTATGGGCAAATGGTCTGATGCGAGTGTCAGCATAGGTCGTCAATCTATGTAGTTTATCAGACCTATATAATATCAAGCGAGCTATAGCAGTTGCCCAAAATCCTGGTAGGAGCTTCGTCGCTCATTGTGCAGAATGTCGAATCGTCTATCTGTTCCGCCAGCTCCATTCCTCGACGATCAATTGACAGGCAGGAATGTCAAAGATCTTGATGCGCGTTAAAGTCGCCCAAAACCAAACGGTTTTCGCCTCCGAGTAGCGCACCTATATCAGGACGGTATCCAACTGGACAACTTGTAACGGGAGGAATGTATAAATTAAATATTTCAAGCTCGACACCGTCTGACCGGATAGCTATGCCCTGACATTCTAGGGTAGTATCTCTGCGGTCGATGTCGCCGTCGATAAGACGATACTGCACGGTGTTGTGTAAAATGAAGGCCAAGCCTCCACCATGATCTCGCTCGCAATCCTTTCCTATTATAATATAGCCAGCCCGGCTCAGAAGATCTGAGCGGGCGCTCAGTTTTGTTTCTTGGATCGCAACTATTGGCAGGCGTTCCCGGCTCATAAAGTAGACTATCTCGTCGATCGGAGTCCGTAGCAGTTAAATTGTACGAGTCTAAAGTGTCTCGGAGGAACGTTCGTAATACGGCGGGTGAGGGAGTTGTGCATGGGTCTTGTTGCAGCTGTGTAACCCGCTGTGATGGTTGCCGCACATTGGTGGTAGTTGGCGGCTGCGTAGTATCTTGGTTGGGTATAGGGTTGGGTCATGCTACGGGGAGCTCCGTTGGGCCGTGGAGGCCTGGGGGAGTTACACAAAGCGGGTAAATGTGCTGAGGCGCAGCTGGGCGCTGGTAGCATGGGGCCACGTAACGCGTGGTCTACTCCGTGTGGGTCTTAAGGCCTGAACAGGTCTTAAGATGACTCCAACCATTGCACTGGTTGCATCTAACCGAGGTGGAAAAATGGTGGAGTCGTCTTTGGCACACGCAGCAGAAATAATCCGTCAGACCAGGGTTGTTTTCTACGCCAGCCCTGATAAGAAGGATTTGGAGCAGGTCTGCTGCGAAATATTGCTCCAATGATGCAATAAAACTAAAATTACCTGATGGCCTATACGGGGTTGTCACAAAAATTTTGTGAGATAAGTTGCTTGGGCTAAATTGACAAGCTCAATAAAAATAATGCAATAAATTACCAAAACTTGCCTTAATTTACCAAATACTTTTCAAAGATATTTTTAAAAAATTTCCTTTCACCTTACGTACCTGAATAAGATTAATCCGGTACTCAGTAACTGTTACTTTTCCGTTTACACCATTTAAAATGTCGAAAATTCCTCTTAATAAATGTTCCACAGACTCGATGGTCGTACACTTCTGCGATAATTCCTTTAAGGTTTCTAGAGATTCCTTTCTAGTTGCGTCATCCTTACAGTATAAATTTGGTAAAATAATTTTTCCAAATGATAATGTATATTCACTAAAATCAATATTTATTTGTTGGATAATATTCCCCGTAATATAAATGGCCACCTCAGGGCTTCTTAGGATGGATTTAAGTAGTACAGGATACAGATTTTCCTTGAACTCATTTTGTGAAAGTTCCTTTAGGAATGGTCGACAAGCATTTATAACAGATTTATGTGGCTTTATCTTGCTGGTTATAATGCCTTTTATAAAATACTCCAAAAGTTTCGATTTGTATTTAATATCATATTCAAAGTTATCTGAATGCCTTTGTTTAAACCGAAGAAGTAGCATAAGTAAAATTATAACGCAATGTGCTGGTTCTTTGGTAAGCATAGTTGAAAAGCAAATTTCAAAATAACCCGAATTTAACCACAATTCAAAGAATATTTTTTCTGCCATATCAATTATTCGAGTACTGCATGATAAAAGAATATGTTGATACAATATACTTTGATACTCCACCAATTTAGGATGCTCAGTTTTGTACACATTTGAGTTATACTCTCCATTCCTTATAATTAAATCCGTCCATCCTAAAGCAATTAATGAAAATTTTGCACATTTTTGTGGTGGAAGCTTTGACAACTCTTTGCTTAAAATAGTTTTAACTACTGTACTCAAATTTATGATAGCCACGTCATGATGGTGTTTGATAATATCCACAATGAGATTGCGAACGAGAAGTTGAGAAGCACTATCCTTATATTTTGTTAAAGTTGTACCAATAACTTTACATATGCCCTTTATAATTGATTCATTTATACCTATAAGATTGTACCGTACATAGTACATCACCTTTAATGAAATTTTTTATGTACATGAACATACCTGGATTGTCCAGGACTGCTGTGACATTGTAAAATAATTGTATTCTCTCATCGCATGAAACTGCAAGTACTCGATTAGGAAGATCACGCAAAGCCGTTGATAACTACAAATCAGCAGAAGCATTAAAGAAATATATATATCGAAAAACCCTAAAACTTACTTCAATTTTTGCCATTTTAAACCATGCTATAGAATATATTAGTTACTCTCGCAATTAAAGACTTTTAGCCGAACTACCCATTTTACATATTCCTAAGACCGAGTTTACACACGAATACTTCTGTTGCCGAAACTCTTAATTTCTTGGGTAGAGGGCGTTGAGAACGGTAGTTTGATATTGTGGCGAAAATGCGAAGCGAATGACAGATGAAAGAGAGGAGCCGACAACTGGCACGTTCTAGAGCGTAAACGAGGCGAACGCTTATCGTAAACGAAGCGATTATCGTAAACGAGGATTATCGTAAGCGAGAGGTTTATCGTAAGCGAGAGGTTTATCGTAAACGACGCGATTATTCCAGGGGTTTCGTTTTCAAGCAGCAAACAAGTATATAAGGACAACATTCGACTGCAAGTCAGTCAGTCAGCAATCAGTCATGAATCAGTTGTGAATTAAACTCGTGGAGATTACATTACAGTAAAGTAATAAAAACAGTACATTGTGAAAGTTGTATACAAGTGATTGTAAATAGTAACATAAATTGTAATTGAATTGTGAATTACCGAATAATTAAAAGCACATTAATTAAGTCTTTATAAATAAAGAGACTGCAAATTAAGTTGGCGATTTTATTTAACAATCCAGAGGTCGTACCCGAAAGATTAAGGAAATCATCGAGGTTAATCAGCAAGATCGTAACAATTGGTGTCAGAAGTGGGATTGTTAAATAAATTCCAAAGGATAATTATTGAAAAATGGTGAAGATTCAAGATTTGACGATACCTCCTCTCAAGAAGGAGTTGGCAAAGCGAGGATTGTCTACAACAGGAAATAAGGCAGAGCTGCAATCGAGACTGCGAGAAGCAATGGAAGTCGAAGGTATCGACTTGAACCAATACGAATTCCGCCGCGAGGATGAAGATGTATCCCTGAAGGATGTTGACAAGGAAGAGGCTAGTGATTCTGCGAAAGAGTTAGAGCAGCCATCAAGTAAGATTCAAGAAAAGGCTCCTAGCTCATCTGCGGGTATTGACATGAACATGTTATTGGCTGCAATTTCACAAATATTGGATGCACAGGATGCCAAGATATCAGAAAAGATGGATACACATGATGCCCGTAATTTACAAAATATGTCGGTAATGAACGCGAACATGTCACAAATCGATGCCAGCATATCACAAAAGCTGGATGCCCAAATGTCTGCAATCAATGACAGCATTACATCACAAATGGTTGAACAGAGCGAGCAAATATCATCCTTAGGAGGAACTATCGCGCAAATACAGCACAATCTGGAGAAAGACAATGCAGAACTTAAGGAAAGACAGGATCTAATTGAGAGCAAAGTCAACGAATTGCACGGTCGGCAAGAAAAAATAGAAGAATTAATTGAAGCCAAAGTCAACACATTGGAAGGTCGTTTCCGGGATTTGCAGTTAAATCGTCCAACCACTTCAGCGAACGCTCCCAAGGTAAAAACACCATCTTTTGACGGAAAAATTCCCTTCCAAGTCTTCAAGCTCCAGTTTGAGAAGACGGCTGAAACCAATAAATGGAGCATGGAGGAAAAATCTGCTGCACTATTCGTTGCGTTGGAAGGACCTGCGGCAGAACTTTTGCAAACTGTACCTGACTATGAGAGAAATGATTACGACGGATTGATGCGAGCCCTGGAAAGACGATATGGTAGCGAACACAGAAGACAAATTTACCAGATGGAGTTAGAAAAGCGCGACCAAAAATCCAACGAATCTCTACAGGAATATGCTTCGGAAATTGAGAGATTGGCTCATTTAGCCATCGGAGACGCATCAGGTGCATAAAAGACGTTTATACCAAGCGGGAGACATATGCGAATCCAAAGTTAACATTCGCTGAAACAGTGGCGTATGCTCAAACACGTGAAACGGCGGCACTCATAAGCAGACCAGCATACAAAGTCATTAAAGTAGAGGTTGAAACAGCAGATGTGATGACCGAGATATTGAGAACTCTGAAGTCGTTAGAAGGAATGAATCGTTCTGGTATTAAGAATCAGGCTGTGAAATGCTTTAAATGTGGAAAGCCTGGTCACTTCGCACGCGAATGCAAAACGGGTTCCAGCATACAAGAAGGACAGCGAAAACGGAAGGCTGACGAAGATAAACCATCAACTTCTCAGTCGTTAAACTAAACCAAGCCAGTCTAAAAGGGCGTATGCTGGCTCCTGCAATTGAATGCCCCATAATCTCCGTCTCGCAAATTGGTAGGAAAACGAGCAACATTACTATTGGTGGATATGTGGATGGACGAGCGCGAAAATTAACAGTGGATACGGGCGCATCACACTCCATCATTCGAACTGACCTGATCGCTAAAGAAGTGAGACCATTACCTGGAGCAATATTGAAAACGGCGACTGGTGAGGACACACAAGTGGTGGGAGAAGTAACATGTGAGGTCTCAATAGGGAATGTGACGGTGTTACACAGCTTTATAGTCGCGCAGATCGTAGATGAGGTAATCATAGGAGTAGACTTCTTGATGGAGCAAGGTATCAAGATCGACTTGAATAACAAGGTTATGGAGTATAAGAACATGGAAGTACCACTAAGCATGGGCTACGATTCCACATACAGCAGCAAACAAGTGGTCTTAGAAGGCAGTGAACTGATTCCACCGAAGTCAGAAGCAGTTGTGTGGGCGAAAATTAATGGAGATTGTGGGACAAACAAATTGTGGGTTGTCGAAGCAGTACAAAATTCTACACTGGACTTACTTATTGGAAAAACCCTGGCTAAGACACGAAAGAATGGACGCATCCCTGTGAGAGTATTGAATGACTTCAGATCATCAGTAAAAATTCCTAGTGGAACTGTATTAGGGCAATGTCAAGAGGTAGAAGCCATTATTAACAGCAATGATTCATCTGGAATCGACTCTATTGGCAGCAAGGAGATGGTGGAAGATATCAATGCATGGACGCAAGGGTTGGAAGACAAGTACAAGCACAAGGCCAGCCAGATGATCCGTAAATACTCCAACATATTCGACAAGGATGGCAACAAACAAGGCAGGACCAACGTAGTGAAGCATAGCATTGATACTGGTGACGCAAGACCAATTCGTCAAGCTCCTCGAAGCGTTCCACTAGCCAAACGTGACGCTGTTGGCCAAATAATTAGGCAAATGAGCGAAAGCGATGTTATCGAACCATCGGCAAGTCCATGGAGCTCTCCGGTGGTACTCGTGAAGAAGAAAGATGGCTAGTTGCGGTTTTGCGTGGACTATCGGAGATTAAATGATGTTACAAAGAAAGACAGCTATCCTTTGCCCAGGATCGATGATACACTAGACTCGTTAACTGGAACAGAATGGTTCTCAACACTTGACCTTAAGAGCGGGTATTGGCAAGTAGAAGTGAGTGAAGAAGATAAAGAGAAGACAGCGTTTAGTGCCGGCAACGGTCTATGGCAATTTACGGTAATGCCATTTGGGTTATGCAACGCTCCTGCCACTTTTGAAAGATTAATGGACCATGTGCTCAAAGGACTACACTGGAAGACCTGCTTGGTGTATCTGGATGATATAATCGTATTGGGAAAGAGCTTCGACGAACATCTGAGTAATTTGGAAGAAGTTTTCCAGAGAATAGCTGGCGCTGGTCTTAAACTAAGTCCTAAGAAGTGCTCTTTATTCAAGAAGGAGGTGAATTACTTAGGTCATCAAGTAACCACGAAGGGCGTGTGTACTGCGAAGGAAAAAATAGAAGCAGTGAAGGATTGGCCGAGACCCAGAAATTTGCATGAATTAAGAAGTTTCCTTGGGCTGTGTACTTACTATCGTCGCTTTGTTCCGAATTTCGCCAGCGTAGCTCATAGTCTCCATGAACTCATAAGGAAAAATAAATCTTTCGAGTGGAAAACTGAACAAGAGGATGCTTTCCAAGCTTTAAAAGAATGACTATGCACTATAGGTGCAGTGCATAGTCATTCTTTTAAAGCTTTAAAGCTAGCGTACCCGGTTCCAGGTGCAACATTTATTCTGGACACAGATGCTAGTGGTTATGGCATAGGAGGTGTACTTTCGCAAGTGATTGATGGGCAGGAGAAGATAGTTGCCTACTATAGCCGGACTATTGGAAAACCGGAGCGGAACTACTGCGTAACGCGGAGAGAACTATTAGCGTTGGTGGATTGCATTAAACACTTCCACAAATATCTGTATGGTCAACATTTCCGCGTTAGAACGGATCATGCAGCGCTGAAGTGGCTACTACAGTTCAAGAATCCCGAAGGGCAGCTTGCACGGTGGATTGAGAGGCTGCAAAGTTATGACTTCACCATCGAGCACCGCAAGGGTAATACGCACGGAAATGCTGACGCTATGTCCCGTCGACCATGTAGTTTGGAATGTAAGCACTGCTCAAAAGCCGAGGGTAAGGAAGACATAATAGACGTCCGGCTAATGACAGTTACATCAGCAGAAGAGTGGGAGGCAAGTCACTTAAGGAAATGTCAGCAAGAAGATCCGGACTTGGAATTGGTAATGCACGGATTGGAGGTGAACAGACGGCCAAGTAAAGAACAAATGGCAGCGGAAAGTCCCATCGCGAAAGCATACTGGGCACAATGGAACAGTTTAGAATTGATATCTGGCTGTTTGCATAGAGTATGGGAAAGTGAAGATGGCCAGTGCTCTCGGAGGCTTATAGTAGTTCCGAGGTTAAGAATTCCGGATGTTCTTAAGGAATTCCATAATGGTCCTAGTGGAGGGCACCTAGGCATTACAAAAACGCTGGAGAAGATCAAGCAGCGGTTCTATTGGGTTGGCTGTCGGCAGTCGATCGCTGAGTGGATTGCTAACTGCACGGAGTGCATTGCAGCTAAAGGGCCAAAGTCAGGTGCACCATTTGAGCGGGTTGCCATGGATGTAGCCGGTCCATTCCCTCTAAGCAAACAAGGAAACAAATACGTTCTTGTGGTTATGGACTACTTTAGTAAATGGCCTGAGGTCTACCCAATTCCAAACCAGGAAGCGAAAACAGTTGCGGATGTATTCACCCACAATTGGGTTACCAGATACGGTGCACCTATAGAATTGCACTCAGACCAAGGAAGAAACTTTAAATCGGCGGTGTTCCAGGAGATGTGCCAGATACTTGGTATTCGCAAAACACGAACGACAGCCCTGCATCCTCAATCAGATGGCATGGTAGAGCGATTCAACCGGACCCTGGAAGAGCACTTGCGGAAAGTAGTGGACAAGAATCAAGATGATTGGGATGTACACATACCGCTTTTCCTGATGGGATATCGGTCCGCAGTGCATGAAACAACAGGTCAAACACCTGACAGGATACTGTTTGGTAGTGAACTTCGGTTGCCCAGCGATTTAAAATTTGGAATAACTGGTGATGCGAGAAGAATTGGGAAGGAAGCGTCTACTGTTCTCGAGGAAGAATTAAGAGAGATACATGCTCTTGTGAGGCAGCGAACTCAAATTATGAGTGACAAAATGAAGGCTAGGTATGACAAGGCGATGAACTCCGAAGGCTTCCAAAATGGAGATTTGGTGTTGCTGTACAATCCACAACGAAAGAGAGGTTTGTCCCCAAAGCTTCAATGCAATTGGGAAGGTCCATACAAGATAATCAAACGACTAAACGACGTAGTGTATCGAATACAAACTGTGGGGAGGCCGAAAAACAAGATGAAAGTGGTCCACCTAGAGAGGCTTGCTGCGTTTGGAACAGCGAATGTGTCTGATCGGGACGATCAGACTTAGGTGGAGGGCAGTGTGGTGAAAATGCGAAGCGAATGACAGATGAAAGAGGGGAGCCGACAACTGGCACGTTCTAGAGCGTAAACGAGGCGAATGCTTATCGTTAACGAAGCGATTATCGTAAACGAGGATTATCGTAAGCGAGAGGTTTATCGTAAACGAGAGGTTTATCGTAAACGACGCGATTATTCCAGGGGTTTCGTTTTCAAGCAGCAAACAAGTATATAAGGACGACATTCGACTGCAAGTCAGTCAGTCAGCAATCAGTCGTGAATCAGTTGTGAATTAAACTCGTGGAGATTACATTACAGTAAAGTAATAAAAACAGTACATTGTGAAAGTTGTATACAAGTGATTGTAAATAGTAACATAAATTGTAATTGAATTGTGAATTACCGAATAATTAAAAGCACATTAATTAAGTCTTTATAAATAAAGAGACTGCAAATTAAGTTGGCGATTTTATTTAACAATCCAGAGGTCGTACCCGAAAGATTAAGGAAATCATCGAGGTTAATCAGCAAGATCGTAACAATATGAAACTTACTCAAATATCTGTTATCTTTGGGCCTCGCTTTTTTGTTTTGTTGCCAGCTCAAACTACAAGATCGAGGCCCAACAATCAGCTGTGAGTAAGTGGCGAGCTACCATATATATTCCACCAACAAATTATTTAAAAAATAGTGGGGTTTTTTGAATTTAGGCCGGAAGTACATTTAAATTAATTAGAGTTAAAATAAGAGGTTTGTAAATTAGCCTTGCCGGTGAAAGAATATGAAAAATAGTTTAAATTACTTAGAATAATATTGGTATATGTGTGCAATGCACAATTTATGAGGCAAATAGTACTAAATAGTTAAATAGTTATGAAAAATATTTATTAATACACATAAGCACTAATTATGTAATATTATCAGCATTATTTGCGAAACTTATAATATTTTATTCACTTATTCCAAGTTGATACGTAACATTAACAATGTGGCGAAAATGCGAAGCGAATGTCAGATGTAAGAGAGAAGCCGAAAATTGGCATTTTCTAGAGCGTAAAGCGAGAACATTCGTTAGCGTGACTGATTCGATTATATCAGGCTTCCGTTTTCCGACAAGTATATAAGGGCGACACACGACTGCAGAAGCAATCAGTCGTAAAGTAAACACGTTGGAGATTACATTACAGCAAAGTAATAAGAAATAGTAAATACATTGTGAAAGTTGTAATTCAAGTAATTGTAAATAGTGAAGTGAATTGCAATTGAATTGTGAATTACTGAGTAATAAAAGGACATTTAATAAATTCTTTATAAAATAAGAAACTGCGAACATAGTTGGTGACTTTTATTTAACAATCCAGTGATCGTACCCGAAGGATTTGGAAAATCATCGAGGTTGAATCAGCAAAATCGTAACAATATGAAATACTTACTCACTCCATTTCAAAGTTTCGTGGCAAGTACGTAACTGCTAATATGTAGTAGTCTAAATTTGACAAATGATATCACATTAGTGGTGCCTAGTTATGAGCTATATAGAGGTAAAAACTTGATTTGCTCAACTAAAAATCAGCTGATCGATAGTTGATAGTTGTTAACCATAATACAGAGCACATAACAGACAACTTAACTAATAACATAGTTATTAGTTATAGTTATGAATCATAAAATTGGCATAAAATTTGATACAATTATAAAGGGTGTTTTTTATAGAGGTATAGAACTTTAAGTTGGCATTACTTTTCAAGATGGCGACCGATTTAACAGCTGTCAAGTAATTTATTCTCAGTTTGGTTTGGCAATTCATCATGAATAGACTCACGCCTGAACAACGCTTGCACATAGTGCAATTTTATTTCGAAAATAATGGTTCTGTGCGGATAACATATGGCTACGTGAACAAACAAAACTGCCGCATGTGGAGTGAAGGTAATCCTCAAGTGTATGTTGAAACACCGTTACATCCAGAAAAACTGACTGTTTGATGCGCTTTATGGGCTGGTGGAATCATTGGTCCGTACTTTTTCAAAAACGATGGTGGCCAGAACGTTACAGTCAATGGTGATCGGTATAGAGCCATGATTACTAACTTTTTCATTCCTGAATTGAATAACCATGATGTCCAGGAGATGTGGTTTCAACAAGACGGCGCAACATGTCACACAGCTCGTGCCACAATAGATTTATTGAAAGACACGTTTGGTGACCGCCTAATTTCACGTTTTGGACCTGTGAATTGGCCTCCAAGATCTTGTGATTTAACACCGCTAGACTACTTTCTGTGGGGCTATGTAAAGTCATTGGTCTATGCGGATAAGCCATAAACGCTTGACCATTTGGAAGACAACATTCGCCGTGTTATTGCCGATATACGGCCACAAATGTTGGAAAAAGTCATCGAAAATTGGACGTCCAGATTGGACTACATCCACGCCAGCCGTGGTTGTCATATGCCAGAAATCATATTTAAAATGTAATACCACAAGATTATCTTTCGGATAAATAAAATTCATGTCAATCGACAACGATGGATTTGTTTTATTGCAACTTAAAATACCTCTATAAAAAACACCCTTTATTTTGCGACAACCGTACCCGAAGTGTGCTTCTCCTCCACATCGTCTGCAAGCTGTACGGGGATTTACACATTTATGTTAAAGCACTGGAGGTTGGCCTATGCTTTGCTGCCTTGGTCCTGACAGCTCTTCTCTGACATCTTCTTCGCAAAAGCGTTGGTAATGCTCCTCATGCTGTCGGTACACGAACGGTCTTGCTGCCTCTCCCGACCTCCTCGGTTCATCTCTCTCGTCCATATTGAAATATTGGTAACGATCTTCTCTTTGTGGTGGTACAAACGATCTCGCTGCCGATTTCAACGGTTCCCTCTCAGATGGAATGTTTTCGAAGTCTTCTACCAGATCTACCAACTCTTCAAGACTGCGGAATTGATGCGTCTTCACGTATAACTGATACTCCCGCCGAGAGTTGCGATATATTCGATTCAGCTTCTCCTCGGTGGTGTACTCAACGTGTCGCATGAGCCCTTGTAGCACTAGGACATAGTCTTTAAACTTATCACCTATTCTCTGAATCGTTTGTGAGTCTGTTGGCTCGTCCTCGATGAACCTACGCCATACATCTTCATCGTGACTTCTTGGTAAGGGTGATCCCTTGTCTTCTCTTGGTTTTGCCGGCTCCAGTTTTACAATTGGACGGGCATGTCTGAGGGTCAGCTCTGTGAAACGATCCTGCAAGTCTTCTTTTCCACTCTGCGTCTGAACGAAACTCGCGAGGCGCTTTCGCAGCTCGTCTACCATTCCTGACTTCTTTAACCCAAACTCTGCGGCATATCTCAGAAGCTGTACGGGATCAGAAGCTCTTCACAGTTGAGGTAGTACACCCATGTCACTTTGACCATTTTCGCTTCGCTCTTCGTTTTTTTGTTTGTTTTTTTCTAAATCCTCCTTGAAGTCTTCTCTTCTGTACCTTTATTATTTTGTCCCAGCCCGAGCGCCAGTTGTAACGAAGTTTCCCTCTTGGCTGGGGTAAGCTCAGTCTTACCAAGGTGACTGAAATAATTACTCCTATATTTCGTACAACAAAGTTTATTTAGTAATATATGAGATCTACAAACGCAAAGATAGCGGGGTGATATTGCCTCCGCTAATCTTCCCTTCGGTGAGGTAAAAACCCTCTTCCGAAATTATTGTACAAGCTACGCTTTGTAAAGGTAGTGGAAGTGGCATTCCCTCCACTAGTCTTCCTTCCGACCAGGTGAAAACCCTAGTCGAATATACACTAAGCGCTCGTCGGGTGGAAATCCCTCAGGTGCGCTACGTTTGTCGGTGATAGCCACGGACAAGTATACCTCTTAACCATCTACTGGCTACTTAATTTATTTACAATTTTCTTGCCCTTTTATACTATCCTGCACGCAGGCAGAATGTTATTTTATAATAACAACTACTATTATAAAACAGTTTTCCTTAATGCTACGTATGTATGTATATGTACATGTTCAAAAAAATTAATTTTTGAACATGTCTAAAGCGAAGAAGTAAAATTCATAAATATGTGTACATACATATATATGTATAACAACATATAACGCAATAGAGTAAAATTCATAAATGTACATACATACATACATTGTATAAAGGTATAACAAAAGAATAGAATTTTATAATAACAACTAGTATTATTAAACAGTTCTCCTTAATGATATGTACGCATGTTCAAGAAAATTCATGTGTGAACATGTCTAAAGCGAAGAGGTAAAATTTATAAATATATGTGCATACATATGTACGTATAACGGAAAAAAGTAAAATTCATAAATGTAAATATGTACATATATACAGTGGCGGACAAAAGTCTACCAACACGGCCTGTATTCGTTGTGTACAAAGTATTATCGCTTTGCTGAAAAATGTTGGTATACCGTTTTATTTTAAATACTCTTCTAATCACATGTAATAAAACGAATCCATTCTCTAACATAAAATAAAACAACTATGGCGAAAAGACGCAAAGATGTCCTTGATAAAAGTCTACATACACCACGGTGCAGACACGTCGATATGCTATGTTGTTATGGCGGTTAGGTACCAATTTTGTACAATTTTTTTTTTTAATTGTGTTTTCTAATTTGCTAGTATTTAATTTAGTTGTGGTTTAAACGCATTAGCATCAACAATGGCTCCGCGAAAAGAAATATCCATTGATGTACGAGTCTTGGTCATTCAGCACAGAAAAGAGAAGAAATCGTATGGTGAACTTTAAAATTTTTTTATCTTAAGTCCACCAAAAGTACAGACCATTGTAAAACCCTCTGGAAAAAATGGATCCACCAAAAAAAGACGTGTGTTGGCCGCCCGAAGAAGCTAACTCGAAGAAACACCAGCTTTATTGTGAAGTAAGTGAATGATGATTCTAAAGTTACTGTTCCAAAATTAGCTGAAAATATCGCAAACTCATCAAGAAAATGTGTCCATTTAAGAATAATTCGAAGAGCTCTAAACGACAACGGGTTCTACAGTAGAACGCCACGTAAAATGCCTCTTATTTGTAAAAAAAAATCTTTAACTTCGCCTGGAGTTCGCTAGAGCACGTTTAGACAAGGGAATGGATTTTTGGTAAAATCTTGTTCACAGACAAATCGAAATTTAATATATTCGTCAGCGATGGAAGAGCAAAAATTTGGAGAAAGGAAAACATTGCACTTAACTCTAAAAATATAATACAAATAAGGAAGCATGGGGGAGGCAACGTAATGGTTTGGGGAGCGGTTGCGGCATCTGGAGTTGAATAGCTTGTTTTTATTGAGAGAAATATGGATCGGTTGAAATATAAGTCATTGTAGGAAGCTATTCTGAAGCCTTCGGTGGACAGTTAGGAACTTGGCGCAGGCTGGAACTTTCAACAAGATAACGATCCAAAGCATTCGCTCCATTTTGTTAAGCATTGGTTGCTTTATCATGCTCCAAGGAACGCACACACCGCTTGAAAGCCCATATTTGAATGCTATTGAATATGTCTGGGAGATTTTTGAGCGAAAAATTAGAAAAAATGAGATTTCCAGCCCAGCATTACTCAAAGAACGTCTCATTGAAGCTTGTGACAGTATTACTCCCTCAGAATTGATAAATTTAGTAGCTTCGATGCCACCACGACTTCAAGCTGTTATTGATGCAAAGGGTGAACCAACTAAATACTAAAACGATCAGGTTATCTGATATTAAACAAAGTTTTTGCGCTAAGATAAGATATGTATGTACTGTATGTAGGCCTTTGTCATTGTTGGATTTACGCTTTTTTTGTTATAGCTTCACTATTTTATGTTAAAAAATTATTTTTGTTGCTTTTTAATGATAAGGGAAAATAGTTGAAATAAACTGTATCGTTAAATATTCCAATAAATCTTTTGGACTTTCAATTCAACGAAAACAGGGGGTGTTTGTAGACTCTTGTCCGTCACTGTATGTATAACAAGAGAATAGATTTAGTGTATTCATTATACATGTTTGTAAAGAATTCAATATATACATATGCATATATATATGTATAACTAGATATATATGTGTATTAGTATGTTTTGTTTCGAAGAATTTGGGAAATCATCGAGGGTAGCTACGAAAAACGTTACAATATATATGTATGTATATATGGCGCTTTGCGTCTGCGATTTTTGGCCTAGCTCTTCCCATTTGTGGTTTTGCTTCTTGATGCTTTTACCGACAAATGTAGGGACCTACGTTTGTTCTAAGCCACCTCCGAATGTCTGATCTATTTTTATGAGGAGCTTTTTATTTCATGTCACAAGTACACCCGGAAAGCTTAACAATTCGAAAAATTAATTTTCTATATCTTGGATGTTGGTCGAACCTGGGCTCGAAACCTGACCTTCTGAATGGCAGCACGCAATGCTAACCATTCGGCTACCGCGGCCCCCATATTATATTCATAGGCGTGCGATATATATTCACTTCTTAAAATTTTTGGAAATTTGGTTACTCGGTCTGTCACCCCGACTTGTTATTAAATATGAATATTTAGTTAAATACAATATTAAAAATTTACGTCCTTTAGTTTTTTTCAAATAATTACAATGTAATTTGGTCGTTACCATTTATTTTAAATATATAAACACATAAAAACTTTATAAAAATATTTAAAATAAAATATTATTTATACATTCTTTTGAGTTATTGAATATGCAATGGTACTAGAATTTTAACATTCAATAAAACTAATAATCAATAAATAAGTCCTTATAAAAGCGGTATAACTAGGTTTCCATTTTAATTCCAAGTAGACCATAAGAAATCTGAAATATATAATAAAAACAAAAGTATTATCAGTTGTTATATACGTAAATATATGATAAATAATATTTAATATTTCTTTAGAAAATGTTATCATTACATAAATTTAACACGGGTTGCCTTGGCATGTTTTATTTTAAAATACCTCTCTTTAAATTGGAAAAAATAATAATTCATAACAAAACATACAGATTAATTTTTACATAAAAACAATAATTAAACAAAATTAAAAAAAAAACGATATGAAAGTAAATAAATTATTTTTCTTTTCATATATAATACGAATTCTCAAAAAGGTAAATGAAAATATGTTTTGCTAAAAACTTTCTAATATTAATTTTTATATTATATTAATTAATTAAGTATTAAATATTTCAGTCTTAATAGTTTATAAAAAATAACCAATACCGGTATCGATTGTGCAGAGAGGGCCTTCAGCCATGCTATTGCTAAGGCTTTAAAGATAACATTCAACTCCTACAGCAACGACAACATGATATTAAACTTTCACCGCCACCAACACATACATCTTGACACATAAATCGCAGTTCTATTTGTAGTTTCAGTAGCTACATAATTATAAAGAAAGAAATTAGAAAGAAAATCGTCTATTCATTACAGCAAAATAAGTTACATCAATATACAAAATACTTTCTATGTCACACTCTATGGTAACAGAATTACAGCTTTGACTCCATTAATGCAACTAATATTTTTGCCCAATTTTCCGCCAATTGAAAATGGAAACTTCGATTTGCTTTGAAATTGGTTGTGGCCGAAATTTGTACTCACATGCCCAACGGATTGTAACGACACCTAAATTGAAATCTGTAAACTAAAAAAACAATATTTTTTAATAAAAAAAAATAACAGAGATATTTATATAAATGAAGACTGAAACATGAACTTTTTTGTATGGCAAATTACAATTTTTAAGAATTTATTTATATGTTATATAATCTATGTATTCAAATTTAACATGCTAAGCACTCCAAGTAAATGTGAAATTCTGTACAAATCCTTCAGACTATTTTTCTTAATAAAAAATTTCAACTATTTTAAGTTTTTCAATTCAATTTAATTCTTTTTATTTACAGCTTAATACTAAAATACTATGTACAACTTTAATCTAATATTAAAACTAAAAAAAAACAACATACTTCTAATACTGAACCTAAAAAAATACTTCTCATATTAAAACTAAAAAAGCATGCTTCTAATATTAAAACTAAAATATATACTTATACAGCTTACATTTAAAATTAAAATTAAAATACAACTTACATCTAATATTGATATATATATATTGTTACGATCTTGCTGAATCAACCTCGATGATTTGCCAAATCCTTCGGGTACGATGTCTGGATTGTTAAATAAATATAGCCAACTTAAATTGCAGTTTCTTTATTTATAAAGAATTTATTTAATGTCCTTTTATTACTCAGTAATTCACAATTAAATTTACAATTCGCTTGACTATTTACAATCACTTGTATTACAACTTGTACAATGTTCTATTTTTATTACTTCTGCACTTGGGTGTCGCCCTTATATATCACTCTCTATTCTCGAATTACGCTTTAGAACATGCCAGCCATCGGCTTCTCTCTTTCATCTGACATTCGCTTCGCATTTTCATCATACTGCCCTTCCAAACGCAGCAAGCTTCTCTAGGTGGACCACTTTCATCTTGCTTCCTGGTCTCCCAACATTCTGGATTCGATACACTGCGTCATTTAGCCGTTTGATTACCTTATATGAACCATCCCAAACGCATTGAAGTTTTGGGGACAGACCTCTCTTCAATTGTGGATTGCACAGCAACACCAAATCTCCACTTTGGAAGCCTTCAGAGTTCATCGCTTTGTCATACCTGGTCTTCAATTTGTAATGGCTTCGTGATTTTGGCCCTTTGGTTGCTATGCACTTCTTGCAGTTGGCAATCCACTCCAACCACTCCATTTGCTCTTTACTTGGTCGTCTGTTCACCTCCATTCCGTGCATTACCAGTTCCAAGTCTTGGCCTTCCTGCTGACATTTTCTTAAGTGGCTTGCCTCCCACTTTCCTGCTCAAGTAATTGTTATTCCCCGGACGTCTATTATGCCCTCAGCTTTTGAGCATCGTTTGCGTCGTCTTTCCTCTCTGTTGGAGCCCGACTGGCATTCGCGTGCGAAGTGACCTGCTTCTCCGCAACTGAAGCATTTTCCACCTTGATTCTTGACACCAGAACGATTCATTCCTTCTATCGACTTCAGAGTCTTCAGAGTCCAAACGCTTCAATTTGTATGCTGGCTTACATAGCAGTGCCGCTGCTTGACGTGTCTGAGCATACGCAACAGTTTCCGTGATTGTTAACTTTGGATTCGCATAAGTCTCTCGCTTGGTGTACACGTCTTTAATTCCGCTGATGAACCTCTGGATTTTTACTCTTTCCAGATGCTCACGCGATGTGTTTCCAATGACTAAATGAGCCAATCTCTCGATTTCAAAAACATATTCTTGCAGAGATTCATTGTGTTTCTGGTCACGCTGTTCCAGCTCCATCTGATAAATTTGCCTCCTATGCTCGCAACCATAGCGTCTTTCCAGGGTCCCTTTACCGCACCATAGTTATCTCTCTCATATTCGGAAATAGTCATAAAAATTTCCGCTGCAGATACCTTCAACGCAACTAATAGCGCAGCGGATTTTTCCTCGATCCTGAAGATCTGGAATGGACCTGTGCCGTCAAAGGATGGTGCTTCTATCCACGGGCCGTTCATCAATCTGGCTGGACGATGTAACTGCAAATCTCGAACACGACCTTCCAATTAGTTGACTTTGCTCTTAATTAGCTCCTCTATCTTATCTTGCCGTTCCTCGATTCTATCCTGTCTTTCCTTAAGTTCCGCATTGTCTCTCAGCAGATTTTGCTGTATTTGCGCGATTGTTCCTACTTAGGATGATATCTCCTCCCTCTGTTCAACCATTTGTGATGTAATGCTGGCATTCTGTGCATCCAGCTTTTGTGACATGTTGGCATTGATTTGTGAAATTGCAGCCAATAACATGTTCATGTCTATACCTGCAGATGAGACAGCAGCCTTTTCTTGAATCTTACTTGATGGCGACTTCAATTCCTTCGCAGAATCAACAGCCGTCGTATTGGCTCAAATAGATGCCATCAAATCCCTTTGCTTCTCGCAGTCTCGATTGCAGCTCTGCTTTATTTCCTGTTGAAGACAATCCTCGCTTTGCCAACTCCTTCTTGAGAGGAGGTATCGCCAAATACTGAATCTTCAAAATTTTTCAATTATTATCTTTGGGATTTATTTAACAATCCCTCTTCTGACACCAATTGTTACGATCTTGCTGAATCAAACTCGATGATTTCCCATATCCTTCGGGTACGATCTCTGGATTGTTAAATAAAATCGCCAACTTAATTTGCAGTCTATTTATTTATAAAGGCTTTATTTAATGTCCTTTTATTACTCAGTAATTCACAATTCAATTTGCTATTTACAATTACTTGTATACAACTTGTACAATGTACTGTTTTTATTACTTTACTATCAGTCGCCGACTATCATTCAAAGCGATCAGACGTGTGTGTATCACAGTGTTCAATAGTGTATTAAGTACCGCTATTTTTCTTAATTCTTTGGACAACCGTTTGTTTACTTGTTTTGCACATTTAACACGTGTGCAGTAGTCATAGAATTTTGATAAAAAATTTAATAAAGTAATTTCCCAACCATGCCGTGGCCTCCGGATAGGCCACCAAATCGATTTTCCGAGTTGATGGTTTTCGACGATAATCCGAACAAAAAGAAAAAATCAAACGCCAAAAAAGTTAAATTTCCAGCACTAATCCCTAAAGCTACTCCAACCAGTAACCCTAGATTTATCTTGATTTCATCTGCTGATAGTAATATCAAACTCTCCCATTTAAGCCCATTCGCCATTAAAAAGTGCATTGAATCTATTTCATCTGAAGTAGAGTCGATATCACAGATTAGAGACGGGAACCTACTCATCTTGACACGTAATGCCCAAGTCGCGGATAAGTTCCTAAAAGCCAAAGATTTCTCTAATTTATTCCCTATAAATGTAAAGCTACATGAAAGTTTGAACTCGGTTAAAGGTGTAATATACGCTCCCTTTCTAAAGCACGTGCCCGAAAATCAAATCATTAAAGAGATGAAAAATCAAAACGTCACCGGTGTTTACAAATTTACTCGCCAAGTTGAAAACAAATCTGTCCCTACTGGCCTCATGGTATTGACGTTCGATCATTTCCGGCTCCCGGAAGCTGTGGATATCGCCTGGTATAAGGTGAAAGTACAGCCGTACGTTCCAAACCCAATGCGTTGCAAAAATTGCCAACGACTTGGGCATACACAAAAACGATGCAACAATGACACAGCTTGCAACAATTGCAATCTTCCTCCTCATTCCCCCGAAAAATGCACAAGGACTTTCTGCGCCAATTGCACCAGTGAGTATCCAGCATCAGACAGAAATTGCCCCCAATACTTACAAGCCAAGGAAATTCTAAAAATATTAACACTAGAAAAATGCAGCATTGCAGAAGCTCGCCGTAAATATAGAGAAAGACTACCCTTCCAACAACAAGCAGCTACATATGCGAATATCACCAAAGCCATTCCCTCCCAAACAACAAAATCCATACCCAATTCACAAAGTACATCTTCTATCGTAACAATCACTCAAAATAAAATACCCACATCAACAATACCAAAGCATAATGAGAACAACAAAACTAACCTAACAAACACTCCTGAAAAAATCAACCCAAACACCACCGACTTAAATAACTCAACATCCTTTTCTACCCCAATTTCTATCAGTCCAGAGTCCCACATCTCGGACAGTTTAATAAATTCACCATCTACAATCAATCCCCAATTTCCCAATTTACACAAAATTTACTAAAAACCAAAGACTACTACGTCAATCCTTCTGAGAACCTAGATGACTCTATGGACTCTTCCTAGGAAGATCCATAGAGCAAGCTTAGTTCCAAAAAAAAAAAAAAAAAAAATTCTTAAACACTATCTTTTTTGTAAACTCGAATTCACAAAAATTGTATAGTACTTTTCTTTTCTACAATTAATTATGGACTTTAATATTCTCCAGTGGAATATGAAAGGCTTCATAAATAATTATTCAGAACTCCAAATGCTTGTTCAGCACCACAACCCCTACATTATCGCTATACAAGAAATTTTTACTAAACCACGCAGACTGGGCCAGTTTTGCAAGGATAGTTGACTTAGAGTTAGAAGCCAGAACGCCCACCACCTCCCCTAATCACGAAGCTGCAAATTACACTAAAGCCATCCAAGTCGCTGCAAATCGCTCTATCCCACAAGCGCGCTACGTCAAAACACATAATGTTGGGGGTGGAATAGAGACCTAGCTAAACTGAGATCCAAAAAAATGGAAGCTTGGCACAAATTTAAAGCTAACCCCCTACCTCAAAATCTAATTATTTACAAAAAAAGAAACGCAAAATCCCGTAAAGAAATGAAAAACCAAGAGAAAAATAGTTTTATGCATTTCACTGAATCCATCAACCCCAACTCCTCAATAGCTACAATATGGAGCAAAGTCAACAGGCTCGATAATAAAAAGACCGTCAAACCGCCCATGACTCTGAAATTTAACAACGTCTCCACATCTGACCCAAATACAATTGCAAATATATTTGCATCCGAATGGTCGAACTTCTCATCAGATACAAATTTTTCGAACGAATTTCAGTTGGCTAAAAGCCACGTTCAAAACCTTACAACGTCACCTAATGTCCACCCGAAAGCTATGATTATCGAAGACTCCATAACAATTACCGAATTAACAATGTGTCTTGACAAAGCCAAAGGAAAAAAACAGCGGGATTCGACCGCATATCGTATGCCATGTTGAAGACAACATCCCCACTTGCCAAATCTCGTCTACTATCACTTTATAACAATATTTTTAACTCCGGTATAATCCCACAGAACTGGAAATCAGCCACGATTATCCCCATCCTTAAACCCAATAAAAATCAACTCTCAACAAGCGGATACTGACCAATCTCGTTACTACCTTGCCCTTCAAAGATCCTGGAACGAATAATAGCCAGTCGGATAAATTGGTTCACCGAAGTCTTACATCTCATAGACCCTTGTCAAGTAGCATTCAAACCGACGCTCTGCTCCACATAGATTACTATGTTACCAAAACACTATCAGCACGTCATCATACAACTATCCTTTCGGTCGATTTCGAAAAAGCCTTCGAACGAATCGGTGCACATGTTATACTTAAATGCTTGCAAAACTGGGGAGTGGGACCGAAAATCTTTGGTTATGTCAAAGCTTTTTTGTCAAACAGACGATTCAGGATAAGAATAGGTAATACCTTCTCTAACCTATATCCACTTAACAATGGAAATTAGCAAAATTATTAAAACGAACAACGCTATAGAGCATTTCTTCTACGCGGATGATTTATACATTCTCTGCAAGAGAGATGCCACTGAAACAAAAACCATATTAGAAAATGTAGCAAAAGACATCTGCAATTGGTCCAAATACTCTGGAGCCAAAATATCTCTAGATAAAACAAAAAACTTTCATGTGTGTAGAAAGCGCAAATGCGACTTCAACAACCTTAAAGTAAAAATTGACAATTTCGAACTAGAAAACGTTAAACAACTTAAAATATTAGGTATTATTTTCTCCAATAACTACAGATGGAACAACCATTGTTTAGAGTTAAAAAAGTCATTAGCTGCCAGAGTAAACTTAATTACATACCTATCCAGTAAAAAATGTTACATACACATTAATACACTAATCTATCTCACTAAGGCATTAGCTTTAAGTAGAATAGACTATGGGCTCTACCTCTACGGCAAATCTCCGATAGCCACACTGAAAATTTTCACTCCGCTTTACCACCAAGCCGCAAGAGCGTGTATCTACGCCTACAGAACAACACCTATAAGGAACATACTGGCAGAAGCAAGCTTACCTACAATTGAAGAAAAAATCCACCACAATCTTGCACGACTAATTCCCAAAGTCCTATTTGCAAGTGACTCCATAGTCAACAGAGACGTAAAAATCATAATTCAAAACATGGCTAGTAACACCCCAAGATTACTATCAAGCCTACAAACAATATTCAATACCGCCACAAACTTGGGACTGTCCTACTTAGAATACGATCCCCAAATTAACAATCCACCTTGGAAAATCAAAAGGGCATCATGCGACCTAAGCCTCTCTAGCCTTAAAAAACAAGACACCTCTCCTACCATCTACCAACAGCTCTTTCAAGAACGCAAAGCACACTACGAGTCAGAAAATTGGACACTGTGGTACACGGATGGGTCTAAAAATAACGATAAACCTGCAAGTTACGCAATTGTAGACACAAATGGTCAAACCTTGAGGGTACAAATCCTAACAGACATTGCCTCAGCTTTTACCACCGAAGCAGTTGCTATACAGAGCGCATTATCCATGGCACTAGAAGAAAATATTAAAGTAATAATTTGCACCGACAATATGTCTGTTTTGAAAGCAGTACTTAACCCAAGAACAACTTCAAAGATAATCCAGCTAATCAGAGATAATCTCATTAATAATAGCGAGAAAGTCAGACTCCTTTGGACACCCGGACACGTAAACATCTCGAGTCGGCCAGCAACCTCCCTGTCACCTCAAACAGCACAATTGAAAAAATAGATATGCGTCGATTTATTCTACAACAACTACGGAAAGACGACATAGAAAAATGGCACAGCTACAATCATCATCACTACAAAGCTATGAATCAAAATCTGGTTACTCCAACCTACCCAACAAACATCTCGAAAAAACAAATTGAAATATACTCCCGCATTCGCCTTGGCCATACCCGCTACACGCATCAATATCTACTCTCACGAGAGCCAATCCCAACATGTGCATTCTGCCAAAACGCATTAACTTTGAAACACATCTTCGCTGATTGTACCGCCCTACAAGCAACTAGAAGCACCTATATCAAAGAAAATTGGTTAAACATATTAAAAAATCCTACAAATGACAACCTGAAATCCGTATTTAACTTCATCAAAGCCCAAATTTAATAATTAGAATAGCAATTAACTATCATTTTATATTTACGCTTAAGCTATAGTATAGAGCTGATAGCCCTGGCAGCTAGTGCTCAATCTTTTTTAACATGTTAATTTATTTAATTTATTAATATATCATAATAATAATAATAATATTACTTTACTATAATGTAATCTCCAACGTGTTTACTTCACGACTGATTACTTACTACTCTCTGCACTTGTGTGTGGCCCTTATATATCACTCGGTTGTTCACAGCCAACCGCCGAGAACAATCGAATCTTTCTCTTTACGAATGTTCTCGAATTCGCTTCTCTCTTTCAATTGACATTCGCTTAGCATTTTCGCCACAATATTGTTACGATTTTGCTGAATAACCTCGATTATTTCCCAAATCCTTCGAGTCCAATCACTGGATTGTTAAATAAATGTCACCAAATATGTTTGCAGTGTGTCGATTATAAATAATTTACTCAATTTTCTTATATTACTCAGTAACTAGCAATTCACTTCACTCATTACAATCACATCTATTACAACTTTCACAATATACAATTTGCATTTTACAGTAGAGTTATCAGTAACGCGTTAACTTTACGGCTGATTAGCTTTCTAGTTGTGTTTCGCTCTTATTATATAATGAATCGGTGTTCGCAACCAACCGCCTGGAATTATGAAATTGTTCTCGATAACAAACGTTCTTGATTCAAGCTCTAGAACATGCCAGTTATCAGCTTCTCTCTTTTATCTGATATTCGCTTCATATTTTCTCCACAATATGTTATTCCATTTGTTACTTTTGTTAGTGCCGGGGGAAAAAAGAAACAGATATCCCCGACTTTTTTCAAGTACGTGTGATTCTCTTTTTCACTCACATATATAATATAATATACATCGCCTCTTCCAAATTTTGAATATTCTGGTTACCCGACCTGTTGTGATTCATCGTAAGCAAATATCTTTTTTATCCGACCTTTTATCCTTCAATAATTGCAATAACAAATGACTTTATTATCCTGTTACCCTTTAGTTATTGTAAACAAATAAATTTGTTACGAGATCTGTTACACATTGTTACCTTCTTGTTTAAATTAAAATGAAAAATAGCAATTTTAATTTGATTTTAAGTTTATTAAAGAAAGAAATTTAAATATTTAGTTAAATACAATATTAAAAATTTAGTTTTTTCAAATAAATATAATGAAATTTGGGCGTTACCATAAATTTTACATATAAACACAAAAAAACATATGTCTTTATATAAATATATGAAATAAAATATTATTTCCACATTCGTTTTTGTTGTTTAATATACAATGGCATTCGAAATTTAACCTTAACATTTAAGGTATGCGCATTGATGTGTTGTGCTGTGTCGCAGAGTATGGAGGAGTTTTGAAACTTTTGTTATTTATACATGTGATGTACTTTTTTAAATATATTATATTGCTTACAAAAGTTTGCACCACTGCAAAAAAGAAATTAATCTTATATAATACTATTTTTTCCTTTAATCCAATATATATAGTATTTTTTGTAGCAGAATTTAAAAAAAGTTGTATAGTGAATATAAAAAGTTAAAAATAAAAAGTTCATTCTCCCCATACTATTTTTATTATTATGTTTTGTTCAATTCAAAATAATCCATAAAACACCTTTTATATTTGGTCGTAATATACATATTGATTTATAGTTCTTTGTTTAAGAAATTTTTAAGCGAAAAGTTAGAAAAGAATCGACAGAATTCGAATGGAATTTTTTTTGGTATATTCCTGCATATCTATTATTAATTAAAAATGTTGATAGGATATATTTTTCGCTTTTTCTTTTTTTTTACAATTTTTATATAAAAATGCTCAAATTTTGCAGACAGAATAATTGGAAAAGACATAATTTTCAGATTAATTTGAAATATTCATATAATACAATTTTTAATGTTTCTAATGAAACTGTTTTTTGATTCTATGTATTATAATTCTTGCTTTACAAGCTTTTTTCAATTTTTATTTTAAAGTCATTTCGATAACAAGGCCTACAGCAACCGTACACCAAAAAAAATCAATCACGCGTCTTGTTGCATGTGGTGAGGAAAATGGTAGAGAACAAATCTCTTTTAACTTTTTTATTGAGGAATTTATGAGTGTATATTTTTCCGCTCCTGCGAAAAATATATTTTTAATTTAAATTAAGATCAACACGCTTTTTTGTATTCTTATTGTATTTTTGATTAACAAATTTTTTATTTCACAGATTTATATTTAAATATATTAAATTTTGCGAAAATTACCAATCGATTGCAGCGAATGTTAATAAGCGATTAAAGTATACAAAAGACACTGTAATATATTTTACATTACATTTTCTTTTCAGGCTTAACGGAAATAGGGTTGCAGATGAGCCTGTTCAGAAATGGGATTAAATGTGTGGTGAGCATGAGTTAAGTATTTGGTTTGGAATTCAGGTAAATAAATAAATGTAGGTAAGCATATATGTATTTATACATATATAGATTAGTGTTTATGTTTCTAAATTATAATTCATTAAATGTTGCTGGAAAAAATCTGATTTAAGTTTTTACGCCATTTTGTTTCTCAAAACTCAATGAAGTCGCCGTCCATATCTTCAACATGCCGGCGGAACAGAGGCGCAGTGACGTGGACCAGATCCTGGAGTTTTTCATTTGTTTTCTTCGCTTCGTTGAGCAGTCCGGTGACCAGTCGTCTTTGGAGGGCCGAAGAGGAATGACTTTAGGTCGTGCGACGTGAGCTCTGCGCTCGATTGTTCTTTTAGCTGTTTCCAGTTTTCCTTTCCCCCTTTTGGAGGTCTTTTGTATTTTTCGGCGTGGCCGCTTGCAGCATACTGATTACGTCCTTTTTTCGCATTTCTCTGGGTCTGTCGTCTATCTGGTGTGTGCGAGTGCGTGATTGTGTGTCTGTGTAACAGGGTGTGGTGTGCAACTCCTCAGCGTTACCACCAAGCTGCAAGAGCGTGTATCTACGCCTACAGAACAACACCTATAAGGAACATACTGGCAGAAGCAAGCTTACCTACAATTGAAGAAAAAATTCACCACAATCTTGCACGACTAATTCCCACAGTCCTATTTGCAAGTGACTCCATAGTCAACAGAGACGTAAAAATCATAATTCAAAACATGGCTAGTAACACCCCAAGATTACTATCAAGCCTACAAACAATACTCAATACCGCCACAAACTTGGGACTGTCCTACGTAGAATACGATCCCCAAATTAACAATCCAATTCTACAACAACTACGGAAAGACGACATAGAAAAATGGCACAGCTACAATCATCATCACTACAAAGCTATGAATCAAAATCTGGTTACTCCAACCTACCCAACAAACATCTCGAAAAAACAAATTGAAATATACTCCCGCATTCGCCTTGGCCATACCCGCTACACGCATCAATATCTACTCTAACGAGAGCCAATCCCAACATGTGCATTCTGCCAAAACGCATTAACTTTGAAACACATCTTCGCTGATTGTACCGCCCTACAAGCAACTAGAAGCACCTATATCAAAGAAAATTGGTTAAACATATTAAAAAATCCTACAAATGACAACCTGAAATCCGTATTTAACTTCACTAAAGTCATCAAAGCCCAAATTTAATAATTAGAATAGCAATTAACTATAATTTTATATTTACGCTTAAGCTATAGTATAGAGCTGATAGCCCGGCAGCTAGTGCTCAATCATTTTTAACATGTTAATTTATTTAATTTGTTAATAAATCATAATAATAATAATAATATTACTTTACTATAATGTAATCTCCAACGTGTTTACTTCACGACTGATTACTTACTACTCTCTGCACTTGTGTGTGGCCCTTATATATCACTCGGTTGTTCACAGCCAACCGCCGAGAACAATCGAATCTTTCTCTTTACGAATGTTCTCGAATTCGCTTCTCTCTTTCAATTGACATTCGCTTAGCATTTTCGCCACAATATTGTTACGATTTTGCTGAATAACCTCGATGATTTCCCAAATCCTTCGAGTCCAATCACTGGATTGTTAAATAAATGTCACCAAATATGTTTGCAGTTTGTCGATTATAAATAATTTACTCAATTTTCTTATATTACTCAGTAACTAGCAATTCACTTCACTCATTACAATCACATCTATTACAACTTTCACAATATACAATTTGCATTTTACAGTAGAGTTATCAGTAACGCGTTCACTTTACGGCTGATTAGCTTTCTAGTTGTGTTTCGCTCTTATTATATAATGAATCGGTGTTCGCAACCAACCGCCTGGAATTATGAAATTGTTTTCGATAACAAACGTTCTTGATTCAAGCTCTAGAACATGCCAGTTATCAGCTTCTCTCTTTTATCTGATATTCGCTTCATATTTTCTCCACAATATATTATTCCATTTGTTACTTTTGTTAGAGCCGGGGGAAAAAAGAAACAGATATCCCCGACTTTTTTCAAGTACGTGTGATTCTCTTTTTCACTCACATACATAATATTCATAGTCATGCGATATACATCGCCTCTTCCAAATTTTGAATATTCTGGTTACCCGACCTGTTGTGATTCATCGTAAGCAAATATCTTTTTTATCCGACCTTTTATCCTTCAATAATTGCAATAACAAATGACTTTATTATCCTGTTACCCTTTAGTTATTGTAAACAAATAAATTTGTTACGAGATCTGTTACACATTGTTACCTTCTTGTTTAAATTAAAATGAAAAATAGCAATTTTAATTTGATTTTAAGTTTATTAAAGAAAGAAATTTAAATATTTAGTTAAATACAATATTAAAAATTTAGTTTTTTCAAATAAATATAATGAAATTTGGGCGTTACCATAAATTTTACATATAAACACAAAAAAACATATGTCTTTATATAAATATATGAAATAAAATATTGTGACGAAAATCCCATACCAAGGACAAACAAAACTCTTGACAATGTAAATACAATTTCCCGGAAGGACAGAAAATAAAGAAGCGGGAATGCAAGACGGGCTCGAGCAGAAACAACAATTCAGCAGAACGAAAACGAAGGGCTGAAGATAACGAATCCGACTCTAACCAGTCGTTAAACTAAAACGAGCCAGCCGAAAGGGGCGTATGCTGGCTCCAGCAATTGAATGCCCAATAATCTCCGTCTCTCAAATTGGTATGAAGGCGAGCAACGTGACAATTGGTGGATATGTGGATGGACATGAGCGAATACTTACTGTTGATACGGGCGCATGGCACTCCATCCTTAGATACGACCTAATCAACAAAGAAGTAAGGCCATTGCCTGGAGCAAGATTGAGGACGGCAACTGGCGAGGACACCCAAGTTGTAGGAGAGATAACATGCGAAGTCGCGATAGGAAATGTTGCGGTTTTACATCAGTTCATAGTCGCGCAGATTGTTGATGAAGTCATCATAGGAGTAGACTTCTTGCTAGACCAAGGAATAAAGATCGACATGGATAACCGAGTAATGGAGTACAAAAACATGGAAGTACCACTTAGTATCGGCTATAATTCTACATACAACAGGAAGCAAGTGATTCTTGAACACAACGAACTCATCCCACCAAAGTCAGAAGCTGTTGTTTGGGCAAAGATTGACGGAGATCGTGGGATAAACAAAATATGGGTTGTCGAAACAGCACGGAATTCTACATCGGACGTAATCATCGGTAAAACACTGGCTAAAACAAAAAGTGATGGACTCATCCCAGTGAGAGTACTAAACGAATTTATATCACCAATGAAACTTCGAAGAGGAACGGTATTGGGGCAATGTCAGCAGGTAGACGCCATTATTAATTGCGGAGATGCACCTAAAAGCAGTTCCATTGACATAAAGGATCTCAAAGACAATGTAGAAGAATGGACGCAAGGGTTGGAAAAGGAATACAAGCATAAGGCCAAGAAACTTCTGTGCAAATACTCCAATATATTCGACAAGGATGGCAACAACCCAGGCAGGACCAACGTTGTGAAACATTGTATTGATACTGGTGACGCTAGGCCGATTCGCCAGGCTCCTCGAAGTGTTCCACTAGCCAAACGTGAAGCTGTAAGCCAAATAATAAAGGGAATGAGTAAAAGCGGTGTTATTGAACCATCCGAAAGTCCATGGAGCTCGCCGGTAGTGCTCGTAAAGAAGAAAGATGGCCAGCTGCGGTTCTGCGTGGATTATCGAAGACTAAATGATGTGACAAAGAAAGACAGCTATCCTTAGCCCAGGATTGATGATACTCTGGACTCGTTAACTGGCACGGAATGGTTCTCAACACTTGACCTTAAGAGCGGCTATTGGCAAGTGGAAGTAAGTGAGAGAGATAAGGAGAAGACTGCCTTTAGTGCTGGAAACGGTCTTTGGCAATTCACGGTGATGCCCTTCGGACTATGCATTCTCCTGCAACCTTCGAAAGATTAATGGATCATGTGCTTAAGGGACTGCATTGGAAAACTTGTCTGGTGTATCTTGACGACATCATCGTACTTGGCAAAAGCTTTGAGGAACACTTGGGCAATTTGGAGGAAGTTTTTCAGAGGATAGCTAGCGCTGGCCTTAAGCTTAGTCCTAAAAAGTGCTCGCTATTTAAGAAAGAGGTTAATTATCTAGGTCATCATGTAACAACCGAGGGCGTTTGTACAGCAAAGGAAAAAATAGAAGCAGTGAAGGATTGGCCAAGGCCCAGGAATTTACATGAATTACGGAGCTTTTTGGGCCTGTGTACTTACTATCGTCGATTTGTTCCGAATTTTTCCAGTGTTGCTAATAGTCTCCACGAGCTCACCAGGAAAAATAGACCCTTTGAGTGGAACAAACAACAAGATCAGGCTTTCGAAGCTCTAAAGGAAAGGCTCTGCACTGCGCCTATGCTAGCGTACCCGGTTCCAGGTGCAACATTCATTCTGGATACAGATGCTAGTGGCTATGCCCTGGGAGGTGTACTTTCACAAGTGATTGATGGACAGGAGAAGATAGTTGCGTACTATAGCCGGTCTATTGGGAAACCAGAACGGAACTATTGCGTAACACGGAGAGAACTATTAGCGTTGGTGGATTGCATCAAACATTTCCACAAGTACCTGTATGGCCAACACTTCCGAGTTAGAACAGATCATGCAGCGCTGAAGTGGCTACTACAGTTCAATAATCCTGAAGGACAGCTAGCCCGATGGATTGAGAGGCTGCAAAGTTATGACTACAGTATAGAGCACCGCAAAGGGAATACTCACGGGAATGCTGACGCCATGTCTCGTCGACCATGTAGCTTGGAATGTAAGCTCTGCTCCAAAGCGGAAGGCAAAGAAGACATAATAGACGTCCGATTAATGACAATTACACCAGCGGAAGAGTGGGAGTCAAGTCATCTACGGAAATGTCACCAGGAAGATCCAGATTTTAAACTATTAATGTATGGACTGAAGATGGACAGACGGCCAGATAAGGAACAGATGGCAGCAGGAAGTCCAATAGCAAAGGCATACTGGGCGCAATGGAATAGTTTAGAGCTGATATCTGGCTGTTTGCATAGAATATGGGAAAGTGAAGACGGCCAGTGCTCCCGAAAACTAATAGTAGTTTCGAGGTTAAAGATTCCGGACGTTCTCAAGGAATTCCATAATGGTCCTAGTGGTGGGCACTTAGGCATTACGAAAACGCTGGAAAAGATCAAGCAGCGGTTCTACTGGGTTGGTTGTCGTCAATCTATCCCTGAGTGGATTGCTAACTGCAGGGAGTGCATTACAGCTAAAGGGCCAAAGTCACGAAGTCATGGTCAGATGAAGCAGTATAACTCAGGCGCACCATTTGAGCGGGTTGCCATGGATGTAGCCGGTCCGTTCCCTATGAGCAGGCAAGGAAACAAATACGTTCTTGTGGTTATGGACTACTTTAGTAAATGGCCGGAGGTCTACCCAATTCCAAATCAGGAAGCCAAAACAGTAGCGAATGCATTCACTTACAATTGGGTTTCCAGATACGGTGCGCCTATAGAACTGCACTCGGACCAGGGAAGAAACTTTGAATCGGCAGTGTTCCAGGAAGTATGCTTGATACTGGGTATTCGAAAAACCCGAACGACAGCTCTGCATCCTCAATCGGATGGCATGGTAGAACGCTTCAATCGAACCCTGGAAGAGCACTTGAGGAAAGTCGTGGACAAACATCAAGATGATTGGGATATCCACATACCGCTGTTTCTGATGAGATATCGGTCAGCGGTGCACGAGACAACAGGTAAAACACCCGCAAAGATTCTCTTCGGTAGTGAACTTCGGCTGCCTAGTGATTTGAAGTTTGGAGTAAGTGGCGATGCCAGAAGGATTGGAGAGAGGGCGCCAAATGCCCTAGAAGAAGAGCTGAGTGAGATACATGCTCTTGTGAGACAACGAACCGAAATTATGAGCAGCAAGATAAAGGCCAGATATGATAAAGCGATGAACTGCGAGGGTTTTCAAGAAGGCGATCGAGTGCTGCTGTATAACCCACAACGGAAGAAAGGATTGTCGCCGAAGCTGCAGTGCAATTGGGAAGGCCCCTACAAAGTAATAAAACGGTTGAACGACGTAGTGTATCGAATACAGACTGTTGGGAAACCAAGGACCAAAATGAAAGTGGTTCACTTAGAAAGGCTCGCGGCGTTTGGAACAGATCGTATGTCTGATCGGGACGATCAGACTTAGGTGGAGGGCAGTGTGACGAAAATCCCATACCAAGGACAAACAAAACTATTGACAATGTAAATAAAATTTCCCGGAAGGACAGAAAATAAAGAAGCGGCCGTATAATGTAAATTACCCATACCAAGGACAAACAAAAGGGTAGACAGCAAATACACGCTGTTGAGGTATAAAAGGAGCTGCAGCGACTATTTGGAATGAATAAAGTTGAAGACTCAGTCCTAGCGTGTGCCAGAGAAACGGATAAGCTGAGTGAAGCAGATAATAATTGTGTATGATAAAGATTTGTTAAATAAGAAAATTGTAATTACCATAGAAATAAATTCCTGAAAGACAAAAAGCCAAACAAATAAAGCTTGGGAGTTTTTTAGTAATCCAGTGATCGGACTCGAACAAAAAGGAGAATAATCGAGGTGAATTTAGCAAGTTCGTTACAATATTATTTCCACATTCGTTTTTGTTGTTTAATATACAATGGCATTCGAAATTAAACATTAACATTTAAGGTATGCGCATTGATGTGTTGTGCTGTGTCGCAGATTATGGAGGAGTTTTGAAACTTTTGTTATTTATACATGTGATGTACTTTTTTAATATATTATATTGCTTACAAAAGTTTGCACCACTGCAAAAAAGAAATTAATCTTATATAATACTATTTTTTCCTTTAATCCAATATATATAGTATTTTTTGTAGCAGAATTTAAAAAAAGTTGTTTAGTGAATATAAAAAGTTAAAAATAAAAAGTTCATTCTCCCCAGACTATTTTTATTATTATGTTTTGTTAAATTCAAAATAATCCATAAAACACCTTTTATATTTGGTCGTAATATACATATTGATTTATAGTTCTGTGTTTAAAAAATTTTTAAGCGAAAAGTTAGAAAAGAATCGACAGAATTCGAATGGAATTTTTTTTGGTATATTCCTGCATATCTATTATTAATTAAAAATGTTGATAGGATATATTTTTCGCTTTTTCTTTTTTTTTACAATTTTTATATAAAAATGTTCAAATTTTGCAGACAGAATAATTGGAAAAGACATAATTTTCATAATAAATTCAAATATTCATATAATACAATTTTTAATGTTTCTAATGAAACTGTTTTTTGATTCTATGTATTATAATTCTTGCTTTACAAGCTTTTTTCAATTTTTAATTTAAAGTCATTTCGATAACAAGGCCTACAGCAACCGTACACCCAAAAAAATCAATCACGCGTCTTGTTGCATGTGGTGAGGAAAATGGTAGAGAACAAATCTCTTTTAACTTTTTTATTGAGGAATTTATGAGTGTATATTTTTCCGCTCCTGCGAAAAATATATTTTTAATTTAAATTAAGATCAACACGCATTTTTGGATTCTTATTTTTGATTAACAAATTTTTTATTTCACAGATTTATATTTAAATATATTAAATTTTGCGAAAATTACCAATCGATTGCAGCGAATGTTAATAAGCGATTAAAGTATACAAAAGACACTTTAATATTTTTTACATTACATTTTCTTTTCAGGCTTAACGAAAATAGGGTTGCAGATGAGCCTGTTCAGAAATGGGATTAAATGTGTGGTGAGCATGAGTTAAGTATTTGGTTTGGAATTCAGGTAAATAAATAAATGTAGGTAAGCATATATGTATTTATACATATATAGATTAGTGTTTATGTTTCTAAATTATAATTCATTAAATGTTGCTGGAAAAAATCTGATTTAAGTTTTTACGCCATTTTGTTTCTCAAAACTTAATGAAGTCGCCGTCCATATCTTCAACATGCCGGCGGAACAGTAGCGCAGTGACGTGGACCAGATCCTGGAGTTTTTCAATTGTTTTCTTCGCTTCGTTGAGCAGTCCGGTGACCAGTCTTTAGGTCGTGTGACGTCAGCTCTGCGCTCGATTGTTGTTTTAGCTGTTTCCATTTTTCCTTTCCCCCTTTTGGAGGTCTTTTGTATTTTTCGGCGTGGCCGCTTGCAGCATACTGATTACGTCCTTTTTTCGCATTTCTCTGGGTCTGTCGTCTATCTGGTGTGTGCGGGTGCGTGATTGTGGGTCTGTGTAACAGGGTGTGGTGTGCAACTCCTCAGCGTTGGTAGCTTTCCGCTCTACCTCTACGGCAAATCTCCGATAGCCACACTGAAAATTTTCACTCCGCTTTACCACCAAGCCGCAAGAGCGTGTATCTACGCCTACAGAACAACACCTATAAGGAACATACTGACAGAAGCAAGCTTACCTACAATTGAAGAAAAAATTCACCACAATATTGCACGACTAATTCCCACAGTCCTATTTGCAAGTGACTCCATAGTCAACAGAGACGTAAAAATCATAATTCAAAACATGGCTAGTAACACCCCAAGATTACTATCAAGCCTACAAACAATACTCAATACCGCCACAAACTTGGGACTGTCCTACGTAGAATACGATCCCCAAATTAACAATCCAATTCTACAACAACTACGGAAAGACGACATAGAAAAATGGCACAGCTACAATCATCATCACTACAAAGCTATGAATCAAAATCTGGTTACTCCAACCTACCCAACAAACATCTCGAAAAAACAAATTAACTTTGACTTTTTAACGCATTAACTTTGAAACACATCTTCGCTGATTGTACCGCCCTACAAGCAACTAGAAGCACCTATATCAAAGAAAATTGGTTAAACATATTAAAAAATCCTACAAATGACAACCTGAAATCCGTATTTAACTTCACTAAAGTCATCAAAGCCCAAATTTAATAATTAGAATAGCAATTAACTATCATTTTATATTTACGCTTAAGCTATAGTATAGAGCTGATAGCCCTGGCAGCTAGTGCTCAATCTTTTTTAACATGTTAATTTATTTAATTTATTAATATATCATAATAATAATAATAATATTACTTTACTATAATGTAATCTCCAACGTGTTTACTTCACGACTGATTACTTACTACTCTCTGCACTTGTGTGTGGCCCTTATATATCACTCGGTTGTTCACAGCCAACCGCCGAGAACAATCGAATCTTTCTCTTTACGAATGTTCTCGAATTCGCTTCTCTCTTTCAATTGACATTCGCTTAGCATTTTCGCCACAATATTGTTACGATTTTGCTGAATAACCTCGATGATTTCCCAAATCCTTCGAGTCCAATCACTGGATTGTTAAATAAATGTCACCAAATATGTTTGCAGTGTGCCGATTATAAATAATTTACTCAATTTTCTTATATTACTCAGTAACTAGCAATTCACTTCACTCATTACAATCACATCTATTACAACTTTCACAATATACAATTTGCATTTTACAGTAGAGTTATCAGTAACGCGTTCACTTTACGGCTGATTAGCTTTCTAGTTGTGTTTCGCTCTTATTATATAATGAATCGGTGTTCGCAACCAACCGCCTGGAATTATGAAATTGTTCTCGATAACAAACGTTCTTCATTCAAGCTCTAGAACATGCCAGTTATCAGCTTCTCGCTTTTATCTGATATTCGCTTCATATTTTCTCCACAATATATTATTCCATTTGTTACTTTTGTTAGAGCCGGGGGAAAAAAGAAACAGATATCCCCGACTTATTTCAAGTACGTGTGATTCTCTTTTTCACTCACATACATAATATTCATAGTCATGCGATATACATCGCCTCTTCCAAATTTTGAATATTCTGGTTACCCGACTTGTTGTGATACATCGTAAGCAAATATCTTTTTTATCCGACCTTTTATCCTTCAATAATTGCAATAACAAATGACTTTATTATCCTGTTACCCTTTAGTTATTGTAAACAAATTGTTACGAGATCTGTTACACATTGTTACCTTCTTGTTTAAATTAAAATGAAAAATAGCAATTTTAATTTGATTTTAAGTTTATTAAAGAAAGAAATTTAAATATTTAGTTAAATACAATATTAAAAATTTAGTTTTTTCAAATAAATATAATGAAATTTGGGCGTTACCATAAATTTTACATATAAACACAAAAAAACATATGTCTTTATATAAATATATGAAATAAAATATTATTTCCACATTCGTTTTTGTTGTTTAATATACAATGGCATTCGAAATTTAACCTTAACATTTAAGGTATGCGCATTGATGTGTTGTGCTGTGACGCAGAGTATGGAGGAGTTTTGAAACTTTTGTTATTTATACATGTGATGTACTTTTTTAAATATATTATATTGCTTACAAAAGTTTGCACCACTGCAAAAAAGAAATTAATCTTATATAATACTATTTTTTCCTTTAATCCAATATATATATATAGTATTTTTTGTAGCAGAATTTAAAAAAAGTTGTTTAGTGAATATAAAAAGTTAAAAATAAAAAGTTCATTCTCCCCAGACTATTTTTATTATTATGTTTTGTTAAATTCAAAATAATCCATAAAACACCTTTTATATTTGGTCGTAATATACATATTGATTTATAGTTCTTTGTTTAAAAAATTTTTAAGCGAAAAGTTAGAAAAGAATCGACAGAATTCGAATGGAATTTTTTTTGGTATATTCCTGCATATCTATTATTAATTAAAAATGTTGATAGGATACATTTTTCGCTTTTTCTTTTTTTTACAATTTTTATATAAAAATGTTCAAATTTTGCAGACAGAATAATTGGAAAAGACATAATTTTCATAATAAATTGAAATATTCATATAATACAATTTTTAATGTTTCTAATGAAACTGTTTTTTGATTCTATGTATTATAATTCTTGCTTTACAAGCTTTTTTCAATTTTTATTTTAAAGTCATTTCGATAACAAGGCCTACAGCAACCGTACACTCAAAAAATCAATCACGCGTCTTGTTGCATGTGGTGAGGAAAATGGTACAGAACAAATCTCTTTTAACTTTTTTATTGAGGAATTTATGAGTGTATATTTTTCCGCTCCTGCGAAAAATATATTTTTAATTTAAATTAAGATCAACACGCATTTTTGGATTCTTATTTTTGATTAACAAATTTTTTATTTCACAGATTTATATTTAAATATATTAAATTTTGCGAAAATTACCAATCGATTGCAGCGAATGTTAATAAGCGATTAAAGTATACAAAAGACACTTTAATATTTTTTACATTACATTTTCTTTTCAGGCTTAACGAAAATAGGGTTGCAGATGAGCCTGTTCAGAAATGGGATTAAATGTGTGGTGAGCATGAGTTAAGTATTTGGTTTGGAATTCAGGTAAATAAATAAATGTAGGTAAGCATATATGTATTTATACATATATAGATTAGTGTTTATGTTTCTAAATTATAATTCATTAAATGTTGCTGGAAAAAATCTGATTTAAGTTTTTACGCCATTTTGTTTCTCAAAACTCAATGAAGTCGCCGTCCATATCTTCAACATGCCGGCGGAACAGTAGCGCAGTGACGTGGACCAGATCCTGGAGTTTTTCAATTGTTTTCTTCGCTTCGTTGAGCAGTCCGGTGACCAGTCGTCTTTGGAGGGCCGAAGAGGAATGACTTTAGGTCGTGTGACGTCAGCTCTGTGCTCGATTGTTGTTTTAGCTGTTTCCATTTTTCCTTTCCCCCTTTTGGAGGTCTTTTGTATTTTTCGGCGTGGCCGCTTGCAGCATACTGATTACGTCCTTTTTTCGCATTTCTCTGGGTCTGTCGTCTATCTGGTGTGTGCGGGTGCGCGATTGTGGGTCTGTGTAACAGGGTGTGGTGTGCAACTCCTCAGCGTTGGTAGCTTTCCGCTCTACCTCTACGGCAAATCTCCGATAGCCACACTGAAAATTTTCACTCCGCTTTACCACCAAGCCGCAAGAGCGTGTATCTACGCCTACAGAACAACACCTATAAGGAACATACTGACAGAAGCAAGCTTACCTACAATTGAAGAAAAAATTCACCACAATATTGCACGACTAATTCCCACAGTCCTATTTGCAAGTGACTCCATAGTCAACAGAGACGTAAAAATCATAATTCAAAACATGGCTAGTAACACCCCAAGATTACTATCAAGCCTACAAACAATACTCAATACCGCCACAAACTTGGGACTGTCCTACGTAGAATACGATCCCCAAATTAACAATCCAATTCTACAACAACTACGGAAAGACGACATAGAAAAATGGCACAGCTACAATCATCATCACTACAAAGCTATGAATCAAAATCTGGTTACTCCAACCTACTCAACAAACATCTCGAAAAAACAAATTGAAATATACTCCCGCATTCGCCTTGGCAATACCCGCTACACGCATCAATATCTACTCTCAGGAGAGCCAATCCCAACATGTGCATTCTGCCAAAACGCATTAACTTTGAAACACATCTTCGCTGATTGTACCGCCCTACAAGCAACTAGAAGCACCTATATCAAAGAAAATTGGTTAAACATATTAAAAAATCCTACAAATGACAACCTGAAATCCGTATTTAACTTCACTAAAGTCATCAAAGCCCAAATTTAATAATTAGAATAGCAATTAACTATCATTTTATATTTACGCTTAAGCTATAGTATAGAGCTGATAGCCCTGGCAGCTAGTGCTCAATCTTTTTTAACATGTTAATTTATTTAATTTATTAATATATCATAATAATAATAATAATATTACTTTACTATAATGTAATCTCCAACGTGTTTACTTCACGACTGATTACTTACTACTCTCTGCACTTGTGTGTGGCCCTTATATATCACTCGGTTGTTCACAGCCAACCGCCGAGAACAATCGAATCTTTCTCTTTACGAATGTTCTCGAATTCGCTTCTCTCTTTCAATTGACATTCGCTTAGCATTTTCGCCACAATATTGTTACGATTTTGCTGAATAACCTCGATGATTTCCCAAATCCTTCGAGTCCAATCACTGGATTGTTAAATAAATGTCACCAAATATGTTTGCAGTGTGCCGATTATAAATAATTTACTCAATTTTCTTATATTACTCAGTAACTAGCAATTCACTTCACTCATTACAATCACATCTATTACAACTTTCACAATATACAATTTGCATTTTACAGTAGAGTTATCAGTAACGCGTTCACTTTACGGCTGATTAGCTTTCTAGTTGTGTTTCGCTCTTATTATATAATGAATCGGTGTTCGCAACCAACCGCCTGGAATTATGAAATTGTTCTCGATAACAAACGTTCTTCATTCAAGCTCTAGAACATGCCAGTTATCAGCTTCTCGCTTTTATCTGATATTCGCTTCATATTTTCTCCACAATATATTATTCCATTTGTTACTTTTGTTAGAGCCGGGGGAAAAAAGAAACAGATATCCCCGACTTATTTCAAGTACGTGTGATTCTCTTTTTCACTCACATACATAATATTCATAGTCATGCGATATACATCGCCTCTTCCAAATTTTGAATATTCTGGTTACCCGACTTGTTGTGATACATCGTAAGCAAATATCTTTTTTATCCGACCTTTTATCCTTCAATAATTGCAATAACAAATGACTTTATTATCCTGTTACCCTTTAGTTATTGTAAACAAATTGTTACGAGATCTGTTACACATTGTTACCTTCTTGTTTAAATTAAAATGAAAAATAGCAATTTTAATTTGATTTTAAGTTTATTAAAGAAAGAAATTTAAATATTTAGTTAAATACAATATTAAAAATTTAGTTTTTTCAAATAAATATAATGAAATTTGGGCGTTACCATAAATTTTACATATAAACACAAAAAAACATATGTCTTTATATAAATATATGAAATAAAATATTATTTCCACATTCGTTTTTGTTGTTTAATATACAATGGCATTCGAAATTTAACCTTAACATTTAAGGTATGCGCATTGATGTGTTGTGCTGTGACGCAGAGTATGGAGGAGTTTTGAAACTTTTGTTATTTATACATGTGATGTACTTTTTAAATATATTATATTGCTTACAAAAGTTTGCACCACTGCAAAAAAGAAATTAATCTTATATAATACTATTTTTTCCTTTAATCCAATATATATATATAGTATTTTTTGTAGCAGAATTTAAAAAAAGTTGTTTAGTGAATATAAAAAGTTAAAAATAAAAAGTTCATTCTCCCCAGACTATTTTTATTATTATGTTTTGTTAAATTCAAAATAATCCATAAAACACCTTTTATATTTGGTCGTAATATACATATTGATTTATAGTTCTTTGTTTAAAAAATTTTTAAGCGAAAAGTTAGAAAAGAATCGACAGAATTCGAATGGAATTTTTTTTGGTATATTCCTGCATATCTATTATTAATTAAAAATGTTGATAGGATACATTTTTCGCTTTTTCTTTTTTTTACAATTTTTATATAAAAATGTTCAAATTTTGCAGACAGAATAATTGGAAAAGACATAATTTTCATAATAAATTGAAATATTCATATAATACAATTTTTAATGTTTCTAATGAAACTGTTTTTTGATTCTATGTATTATAATTCTTGCTTTACAAGCTTTTTTCAATTTTTATTTTAAAGTCATTTCGATAACAAGGCCTACAGCAACCGTACACTCAAAAAAATCAATCACGCGTCTTGTTGCATGTGGTGAGGAAAATGGTACAGAACAAATCTCTTTTAACTTTTTTATTGAGGAATTTATGAGTGTATATTTTTCCGCTCCTGCGAAAAATATATTTTTAATTTAAATTAAGATCAACACGCATTTTTGGATTCTTATTTTTGATTAACAAATTTTTTATTTCACAGATTTATATTTAAATATATTAAATTTTGCGAAAATTACCAATCGATTGCAGCGAATGTTAATAAGCGATTAAAGTATACAAAAGACACTTTAATATTTTTTACATTACATTTTCTTTTCAGGCTTAACGAAAATAGGGTTGCAGATGAGCCTGTTCAGAAATGGGATTAAATGTGTGGTGAGCATGAGTTAAGTATTTGGTTTGGAATTCAGGTAAATAAATAAATGTAGGTAAGCATATATGTATTTATACATATATAGATTAGTGTTTATGTTTCTAAATTATAATTCATTAAATGTTGCTGGAAAAAATCTGATTTAAGTTTTTACGCCATTTTGTTTCTCAAAACTCAATGAAGTCGCCGTCCATATCTTCAACATGCCGGCGGAACAGTAGCGCAGTGACGTGGACCAGATCCTGGAGTTTTTCAATTGTTTTCTTCGCTTCGTTGAGCAGTCCGGTGACCAGTCGTCTTTGGAGGGCCGAAGAGGAATGACTTTAGGTCGTGTGACGTCAGCTCTGTGCTCGATTGTTGTTTTAGCTGTTTCCATTTTTCCTTTCCCCCTTTTGGAGGTCTTTTGTATTTTTCGGCGTGGCCGCTTGCAGCATACTGATTACGTCCTTTTTTCGCATTTCTCTGGGTCTGTCGTCTATCTGGTGTGTGCGGGTGCGCGATTGTGGGTCTGTGTAACAGGGTGTGGTGTGCAACTCCTCAGCGTTGGTAGCTTTCCGCTCTACCTCTACGGCAAATCTCCGATAGCCACACTGAAAATTTTCACTCCGCTTTACCACCAAGCCGCAAGAGCGTGTATCTACGCCTACAGAACAACACCTATAAGGAACATACTGACAGAAGCAAGCTTACCTACAATTGAAGAAAAAATTCACCACAATATTGCACGACTAATTCCCACAGTCCTATTTGCAAGTGACTCCATAGTCAACAGAGACGTAAAAATCATAATTCAAAACATGGCTAGTAACACCCCAAGATTACTATCAAGCCTACAAACAATACTCAATACCGCCACAAACTTGGGACTGTCCTACGTAGAATACGATCCCCAAATTAACAATCCAATTCTACAACAACTACGGAAAGACGACATAGAAAAATGGCACAGCTACAATCATCATCACTACAAAGCTATGAATCAAAATCTGGTTACTCCAACCTACTCAACAAACATCTCGAAAAAACAAATTGAAATATACTCCCGCATTCGCCTTGGCAATACCCGCTACACGCATCAATATCTACTCTCAGGAGAGCCAATCCCAACATGTGCATTCTGCCAAAACGCATTAACTTTGAAACACATCTTCGCTGATTGTACCGCCCTACAAGCAACTAGAAGCACCTATATCAAAGAAAATTGGTTAAACATATTAAAAAATCCTACAAATGACAACCTGAAATCCGTATTTAACTTCACTAAAGTCATCAAAGCCCAAATTTAATAATTAGAATAGCAATTAACTATCATTTTATATTTACGCTTAAGCTATAGTATAGAGCTGATAGCCCTGGCAGCTAGTGCTCAATCTTTTTTAACATGTTAATTTATTTAATTTATTAATATATCATAATAATAATAATAATATTACTTTACTATAATGTAATCTCCAACGTGTTTACTTCACGACTGATTACTTACTACTCTCTGCACTTGTGTGTGGCCCTTATATATCACTCGGTTGTTCACAGCCAACCGCCGAGAACAATCGAATCTTTCTCTTTACGAATGTTCTCGAATTCGCTTCTCTCTTTCAATTGACATTCGCTTAGCATTTTCGCCACAATATTGTTACGATTTTGCTGAATAACCTCGATGATTTCCCAAATCCTTCGAGTCCAATCACTGGATTGTTAAATAAATGTCACCAAATATGTTTGCAGTGTGCCGATTATAAATAATTTACTCAATTTTCTTATATTACTCAGTAACTAGCAATTCACTTCACTCATTACAATCACATCTATTACAACTTTCACAATATACAATTTGCATTTTACAGTAGAGTTATCAGTAACGCGTTCACTTTACGGCTGATTAGCTTTCTAGTTGTGTTTCGCTCTTATTATATAATGAATCGGTGTTCGCAACCAACCGCCTGGAATTATGAAATTGTTCTCGATAACAAACGTTCTTCATTCAAGCTCTAGAACATGCCAGTTATCAGCTTCTCGCTTTTATCTGATATTCGCTTCATATTTTCTCCACAATATATTATTCCATTTGTTACTTTTGTTAGAGCCGGGGGAAAAAAGAAACAGATATCCCCGACTTATTTCAAGTACGTGTGATTCTCTTTTTCACTCACATACATAATATTCATAGTCATGCGATATACATCGCCTCTTCCAAATTTTGAATATTCTGGTTACCCGACTTGTTGTGATACATCGTAAGCAAATATCTTTTTTATCCGACCTTTTATCCTTCAATAATTGCAATAACAAATGACTTTATTATCCTGTTACCCTTTAGTTATTGTAAACAAATTGTTACGAGATCTGTTACACATTGTTACCTTCTTGTTTAAATTAAAATGAAAAATAGCAATTTTAATTTGATTTTAAGTTTATTAAAGAAAGAAATTTAAATATTTAGTTAAATACAATATTAAAAATTTAGTTTTTTCAAATAAATATAATGAAATTTGGGCGTTACCATAAATTTTACATATAAACACAAAAAAACATATGTCTTTATATAAATATATGAAATAAAATATTATTTCCACATTCGTTTTTGTTGTTTAATATACAATGGCATTCGAAATTTAACCTTAACATTTAAGGTATGCGCATTGATGTGTTGTGCTGTGTCGCAGAGTATGGAGGAGTTTTGAAACTTTTGTTATTTATACATGTGATGTACTTTTTTAAATATATTATATTGCTTACAAAAGTTTGCACCACTGCAAAAAAGAAATTAATCTTATATAATACTATTTTTTCCTTTAATCCAATATATATATATATAGTATTTTTTGTAGCAGAATTTAAAAAAAGTTGTTTAGTGAATATAAAAAGTTAAAAATAAAAAGTTCATTCTCCCCAGACTATTTTTATTATTATGTTTTGTTAAATTCAAAATAATCCATAAAACACCTTTTATATTTGGTCGTAATATACATATTGATTTATAGTTCTTTGTTTAAAAAATTTTTAAGCGAAAAGTTAGAAAAGAATCGACAGAATTCGAATGGAATTTTTTTTGGTATATTCCTGCATATCTATTATTAATTAAAAATGTTGATAGGATATATTTTTCGCTTTTTCTTTTTTTTACAATTTTTATATAAAAATGTTCAAATTTTGCAGACAGAATAATTGGAAAAGACATAATTTTCATAATAAATTGAAATATTCATATAATACAATTTTTAATGTTTCTAATGAAACTGTTTTTTGATTCTATGTATTATAATTCTTGCTTTACAAGCTTTTTCAATTTTTATTTTAAAGTCATTTCGATAACAAGGCCTACAGCAACCGTACACTCAAAAAAATCAATCACGCGTCTTGTTGCATGTGGTGAGGAAAATGGTACAGAACAAATCTCTTTTAACTTTTTTATTGAGGAATTTATGAGTGTATATTTTTCCGCTCCTGCGAAAAATATATTTTTAATTTAAATTAAGATCAACACGCATTTTTGGATTCTTATTTTTGATTAACAAATTTTTTATTTCACAGATTTATATTTAAATATATTAAATTTTGCGAAAATTACCAATCGATTGCAGCGAATGTTAATAAGCGATTAAAGTATACAAAAGACACTTTAATATTTTTTACATTACATTTTCTTTTCAGGCTTAACGAAAATAGGGTTGCAGATGAGCCTGTTCAGAAATGGGATTAAATGTGTGGTGAGCATGAGTTAAGTATTTGGTTTGGAATTCAGGTAAATAAATAAATGTAGGTAAGCATATATGTATTTATACATATATAGATTAGTGTTTATGTTTCTAAATTATAATTCATTAAATGTTGCTGGAAAAAATCTGATTTAAGTTTTTACGCCATTTTGTTTCTCAAAACTCAATGAAGTCGCCGTCCATATCTTCAACATGCCGGCGGAACAGTAGCGCAGTGACGTGGACCAGATCCTGGAGTTTTTCAATTGTTTTCTTCGCTTCGTTGAGCAGTCCGGTGACCAGTCGTCTTTGGAGGGCCGAAGAGGAATGACTTTAGGTCGTGTGACGTCAGCTCTGCGCTCGATTGTTGTTTTAGCTGTTTCCATTTTTCCTTTCCCCCTTTTGGAGGTCTTTTGTATTTTTCGGCGTGGCCGCTTGCAGCATACTGATTACGTCCTTTTTTCGCATTTCTCTGGGTCTGTCGTCTATCTGGTGTGTGCGGGTGCGCGATTGTGGGTCTGTGTAACAGGGTGTGGTGTGCAACTCCTCAGCGTTGGTAGCTTTCCGCTCTACCTCTACGGCAAATCTCCGATAGCCACACTGAAAATTTTCACTCCGCTTTACCACCAAGCCGCAAGAGCGTGTATCTACGCCTACAGAACAACACCTATAAGGAACATACTGACAGAAGCAAGCTTACCTACAATTGAAGAAAAAATTCACCACAATATTGCACGACTAATTCCCACAGTCCTATTTGCAAGTGACTCCATAGTCAACAGAGACGTAAAAATCATAATTCAAAACATGGCTAGTAACACCCCAAGATTACTATCAAGCCTACAAACAATACTCAATACCGCCACAAACTTGGGACTGTCGTACGTAGAATACGATCCCCAAATTAACAATCCAATTCTACAACTACGGAAAGACGACATAGAAAAATGGCACAGCTACAATCATCATCACTATAAAGCTATGAATCAAAATCTGGTTACTCCAACCTACTCAACAAACATCTCGAAAAAACAAATTGAAATATACTCCCGCATTCGCCTTGGCCATACCCGCTACACGCATCAATATCTACTCTAACGAGAGCCAATCCCAACATGTGCATTCTGCCAAAACGCATTAACTTTGAAACACATCTTCGCTGATTGTACCGCCCTACAAGCAACTAGAAGCACCTATATCAAAGAAAATTGGTTAAACATATTAAAAAATCCTACAAATGACAACCTGAAATCCGTATTTAACTTCACTAAAGTCATCAAAGCCCAAATTTAATAATTAGAATAGCAATTAACTATCATTTTATATTTACGCTTAAGCTATAGTATAGAGCTGATAGCCCTGGCAGCTAGTGCTCAATCTTTTTTAACATGTTAATTTATTTAATTTATTAATATATCATAATAATAATAATAATATTACTTTACTATAATGTAATCTCCAACGTGTTTACTTCACGACTGATTACTTACTACTCTCTGCACTTGTGTGTGGCCCTTATATATCACTCGGTTGTTCACAGCCAACCGCCGAGAACAATCGAATCTTTCTCTTAACGAATGTTCTCGAATTCGCTTCTCTCTTTCAATTGACATTCGCTTAGCATTTTCGCCACAATATTGTTACGATTTTGCTGAATAACCTCGATGATTTCCCAAATCCTTCGAGTCCAATCACTGGATTGTTAAATAAATGTCACCAAATATGTTTGCAGTGTGTCGATTATAAATAATTTACTCAATTTTCTTATATTACTCAGTAACTAGCAATTCACTTCACTCATTACAATCACATCTATTACAACTTTCACAATATACAATTTGCATTTTACAGTAGAGTTATCAGTAACGCGTTCACTTTACGGCTGATTAGCTTTCTAGTTGTGTTTCGCTCTTATTATATAATGAATCGGTGTTCGCAACCAACCGCCTGGAATTATGAAATTGTTCTCGATAACAAACGTTCTTCATTCAAGCTCTAGAACATGCCAGTTATCAGCTTCTCGCTTTTATCTGATATTCGCTTCATATTTTCTCCACAATATATTATTCCATTTGTTACTTTTGTTAGAGCCGGGGGAAAAAAGAAACAGATATCCCCGACTTTTTTCAAGTACGTGTGATTCTCTTTTTCACTCACATACATAATATTCATAGTCATGCGATATACATCGCCTCTTCCAAATTTTGAATATTCTGGTTACCCGACCTGTTGTGATACGTCGTAAGCAAATATCTTTTTTATCCGACCTTTTATCCTTCAATAATTGCAATAACAAATGACTTTATTATCGTGTTACCCTTTAGTTATTGTAAACAAATTGTTACGAGATCTGTTACACATTGTTACCTTCTTGTTTAAATTAAAATGAAAAATAGCAATTTTAATTTGATTTTAAGTTTATTAAAGAAAGAAATTTAAATATTTAGTTAAATACAATATTAAAAATTTAGTTTTTTCAAATAAATATAATGAAATTTGGGCGTTACCATAAATTTTACATATAAACACAAAAAAACATATGTCTTTATATAAATATATGAAATAAAATATTATTTCCACATTCGTTTTTGTTGTTTAATATACAATGGCATTCGAAATTTAACCTTAACATTTAAGGTATGCGCATTGATGTGTTGTGCTGTGTCGCAGAGTATGGAGGAGTTTTGAAACTTTTGTTATTTATACATGTGATGTACTTTTTTAAATATATTATATTGCTTACAAAAGTTTGCACCACTGCAAAAAAGAAATTAATCTTATATAATACTATTTTTTCCTTTAATCCAATATATATATATAGTATTTTTGTAGCAGAATTTAAAAAAAGTTGTTTAGTGAATATAAAAAGTTAAAAATAAAAAGTTCATTCTCCCCAGTCTATTTTTATTATTATGTTTTGTTAAATTCAAAATAATCCATAAAACACCTTTTATATTTGGTCGTAATATACATATTGATTTATAGTTCTTTGTTTAAAAATTTTTTAAGCGAAAAGTTAGAAAAGAATCGACAGAATTCGAATGGAATTTTTTTTGGTATATTCCTGCATATCTATTATTAATTAAAAATGTTGATAGGATATATTTTTCGCTTTTTCTTTTTTTTACAATTTTTATATAAAAATGTTCAAATTTTGCAGACAGAATAATTGGAAAAGACATAATTTTCATAATAAATTGAAATATTCATATAATACAATTTTTAATGTTTCTAATGAAACTGTTTTTTGATTCTATGTATTATAATTCTTGCTTTACAAGCTTTTTTCAATTTTTATTTTAAAGTCATTTCGATAACAAGGCCTACAGCAACCGTACACTCAAAGAAATCAATCACGCGTCTTGTTGCATGTGGTGAGGAAAATGGTACAGAACAAATCTCTTTTAACTTTTTTATTGAGGAATTTATGAGTGTATATTTTTCCGCTCCTGCGAAAAATATATTTTTAATTTAAATTAAGATCAACACGCATTTTTGGATTCTTATTTTTGATTAACAAATTTTTTATTTCACAGATTTATATTTAAATATATTAAATTTTGCGAAAATTACCAATCGATTGCAGCGAATGTTAATAAGCGATTAAAGTATACAAAAGACACTTTAATATTTTTTACATTACATTTTCTTTTCAGGCTTAACGAAAATAGGGTTGCAGATGAGCCTGTTCAGAAATGGGATTAAATGTGTGGTGAGCATGAGTTAAGTATTTGGTTTGGAATTCAGGTAAATAAATAAATGTAGGTAAGCATATATGTATTTATACATATATAGATTAGTGTTTATGTTTCTAAATTATAATTCATTAAATGTTGCTGGAAAAAATCTGATTTAAGTTTTTACGCCATTTTGTTTCTCAAAACTCAATGAAGTCGCCGTCCATATCTTCAACATGCCGGCGGAACAGAGGCGCAGTGACGTGGACCAGATCCTGGAGTTTTTCAGTTGTTTTCTTCGCTTCGTTGAGCAGTCCGGTGACCAGTCGTCTTTGGAGGGCCGAAGAGGAATGACTTTAGGTCGTGCGACGTCAGCTCTGCGCTCGATTGTTCTTTTAGCTGTTTCCATTTTTCCTTTCCCCCTTTTGGAGGTCTTTTGTATTTTTCGGCGTGGCCGCTTGCAGCATACTGATTACGTCCTTTTTTCGCATTTCTCTGGGTCTGTCGTCTATCTGGTGTGTGCGGGTGCGCGATTGTGGGTCTGTGTAACAGGGTGTGGTGTGGAACTATTCAGCGTTGGTAGCTTTCCGAGGAATAACAGGGTCTTGTCGCATGCGAGGTTACTAACCAAATAATGCAGTATTTGCCCCCTTTGCAGACTAATAGCGCTCGTCTGGGGTAATTGCCATGAACGCTTGAAAATTGCGCAATGAGTGTGTAAGTTAACATCTTGCCCATCTGTACTATTTATGCCATACAACAACAATATGAGCAAGCAGCTCTCATACCCTTGATCTTGTTTTTCTCATACATGCAATCTACAAATTCTGCCTAGCCAATATGAGCTGGCATAATCAAATCATTAAATCAACACCCAAAGCCTCTTAACGGTAACAAAATAGTACAGTCCAACTAATATCAGTTTTAATAATATTGCTTGCTTAGCAACAATAGAAAATCGCAAGTTCTTTTACTGTACTCAAAAACCAAATCAAGCTTCGCTTAACAATAGCTTCATAATGGGTTTGGGTCTGTCAAGCATTAATACAACAGCTCGATTGTCGGCTTGGGAGAGAAATGCAGAATGACAACAACATCACACTAAGCCTTTGTTAGCAATGTACTAAAATAACAGTCACATCAATTGCACAAGATCAAGTCATAATATTACAACAACAGCTCCATTATCGGCTTGGGACAGAAATGCAGAATAACAACAACATCACACTAAGCCTTTGTTAGCAATGTACTAAAATAACAGTCACATCAATTGCACAAGATCAAGTCATGATATTACAACAACAATATAGTCAGACAAAGGGTATTTAAGGCGGCACTTTAATATAAGTAGGAGAGTATTACTTTAGTATTAATTAGTCTTAATATGTTCTTACGATCCGTCGTTTGCGGAAAATAAAGTGTTTTCTTGTTCTTAACTTAACTTGTACAGCGCTATTGTGTGCGGATGTCTACCACGCGAACAATTTAATCCGGACGGGTATGGAGTTTTGTGATACGTCCTAGTCGCCATTTGTTAGGGGGTAGAATATCGCCTTTGATGACGAGGAGATCGGCTTCGTTCAAATTGTAACGTTTTTGAAGCTGCTGTAGGTATTCATTTTTCCAGCGCTTGCTGATTTGATGATGGAGTACTTTGAACTTTTGCCTTTTGTTAATTAGTGAGGGTCTAGAGTTAGGGCTGTCAAATCCTCGGGATCTTGAGATATTTGCGAGAGTGGCCTGGTATTGAGTACTGTTTCGAAACGTATCAATAGAGTATTGAACTCCTCGAAAGTAAATTTTTGGGCGACTTTAGTGAAATGACTTTTGAAGCTATTCCCTACCGCTTCCCCAAGTCCTCCCATATGTGAAGCGTAAGGAGGTATAAATTATTCCCATGTGAGTTCGGGAATGCCATACTGATTTGCGGTTTTGCCTGAGACTTCCTCAAAGAAAGATGATAGTTCCTTTTGTAGTCTCCGCTCAGCGCCTACAAAGGCTATTCCATTCTCGAGCATTTTCTTATGAGGTATGCCTATTCGTCCACCAAATCATGCCTCAAATGCTTTTGTTGTTAAATCAGAACACACTTTCAGATGAATGGCCTGCGTGGGAGGTGGAGAAACATACGAATGCGCATACGTGCACAATGGTGCACGTCTTGCATTGAAAAATGCATAGCTTAATTTTCTGACGCAGTCGGGGGATGTAGTATTACTGTTGTACCATTCGAATGATTGACTGCTTTTCTGCGTGCAATAGAGATAAGTGGAGGAGCTCGAGGAGGAGAGGGCAGAATCGTGAAATATCGGGGATAATAGATGGTCTTGATTTGTCAGGCCGACAGCCTTTCTGATTCTAGTGCTGCGATGGTTCTTCAGAAATATTTCCTTTGAATAGCTGAAAAAAGATTTTTCGGCCAGAGGGATAATGGCTTAGTTGACCATTCGGGGAGACAGGAGAAATGTCACCAAGTAGCATTATTGTTTCTATTGTATCGACTGTTTCAAAAATTTGGGGCTTCGAATTTTCTACGTAAGTTTTCCATTTCCATGGGGGTTTTCCAGCCATATTAACACAATGAAGGAGCTGGTCCGCAAAATTAGTTCATAAGATTGGAGATTTAGAGATCGGATCTGCTTTACTAATTTTGCGAGTAGAAATGCGCCACAGAGTTCCAGATTTGGGAGAGAGGCAATTTATAGGGGAGCTACTTTACTCTTAGATGCGAGTAAGTGAGAGGTAATAGCTGCACCTTGCTGGACCCATAAATATAAGCAAGCGCAAAATGTAACAGAAGTTGAATGTAAGTGTTTTGAGGTGTTGAAAACTACTCGGACTTTAGTTGTTTTACTTCCGGGTTTAGTCTCCTCATGACGGGGTAAGTAATATGAAAAATATTTACCTCTGCGGATGATTTCGCGAGATTGAGCTCGTTCCATGTCGTGTTAGTTCATCTGTTCCCAGAATTTCCTGAGTGAGTCTCCTAGTAACTCTGAGCATGTTTCAGCTACTTGAGTAGAAAATTTCGAGATTTCTTTAGCGACTGGTCCACTTAATATCCACCCAAAAAAGATTTGGGCTTTTAAGGAATCGCCTACTATCACTATGTCGATTCTGACTGATGGGAGGCAGTTGGTATCTGCTAGTGGAGTAGAGAAGTATTCTTTGAGATCTACTTCCTTTAATTTAAATGATGGGAGAGTGTGCGTCAACTGAGCCAATATTATCGCTTGGATCGCGATATTTATCATAATATTCACTGAGCATTTTGTATTTGGTAATGGGCTTCTACGGTTACGGACCAAGTAACTTTTGTATACGGGATGTTTCAAAGGTTTTTTGAGAGCTTTGGTCAATGACAGCTTTAATCTAGCCCTAGCGTGCCTTGGTACACCTATAAAATCAAAAAAATCAAACTAAAATTTTGAATTTTCGTTTTTTCTTTGGAAAACGAAACGGAAGCAATTGGTAAAAAAAATGTTTTCCAAATTTTTATTTTCAAATTTTTTTTCGTTGATTTATTTTATTTTTTAAATTTATTTCCATTTTATTTTTTCACTCTTTCTCTCCCTTTTGCAACACCACATACAATGTAATGTACGCGTATTTTGGATTTTTGACATGTTTTTGTTGTTGTTGCATGTATTTTGTTTGGGTAGCGACCAATGTTCACGAAAATGATCATATCTCTGGAACGGCTGTGCAAATCTCATGGAAACTTACACATTAACCTTCTCCTAATATCCTTATATAACTCCTAAAAACTTGGTGAAGTTTGATCTGGTAGTTCTCAAGTTTTAAGCGTTCATCGAAATTTACATTGATTTATATATTTATAGATTATTATAATATGTTATTATATTTATTTAATTTTAATTTATTTAGGCGGTGGCTTTATATATATATATGTATATGCCTATACCGCAGCTGGGTACCGGTGGCTTGCCAATATGTGGGGGTGATAACTGCGAACAGGGTAAATTTTTAGACTAGTTGGGGTGTATGAACGTGTTATATATGTACGTGAGGAGGTATATACGAGTATAGTTAGCGGGAATAGTATATTATATATTTAAATATATATTTATAGTGGAGAAAGCGCAATTTTTATTTATGAATATTAATATATGGGCGGTGTTAGGTGCGATAAATGAAAAGTAGAATTTTTTCAGTAACCGCATGTGGGGACCCTCTATAAATATTATGTATAAAGAGAAAACAATTTTTAGTTTACCAGATTTGGAGGTTCGGAAATATTTTCTTATGTATGGTGATAGAGTATCATACACTGTTTGCAAACTTCAAATTTTAATGAGAAAGTGTGACTTACTTTGGCATCTGGAGTGTGTACAAACCACTTTTTTGGGGATTCGGGATTTTGGGGGTGTATTCCTTATTTTCTAGGGTAGGCTGGTGCTGGGATGTGTTTCGCTTTTCTTGATGGTGTAGTTGTGTCTTCTTCCTTTTGAATCTAGTGTACTGCTTTCCTATGTAATGATTATGTGTGTTAATTTTTTGTGTATTCATTACCAATTCTTGGTAAACTTTACTAAATTACATATATACTATGTATATCAGAATGTTCCTTTTTAATAATTTTTATTTATGGTAAGTTATTTATATTAATTTGTTAGAATTCACTTGTATTTCACTTTTAGGGAACTGTTATAGATTTGTGAGTATATAATGTTAATTTTGTAAATGGTATTTATTTATTTAGGTTTAGGTTAGGTTCACTTTTAGAAAACGATAGTATTTTTATTTTCAGGGAGTCGTAGGTATATATGTGTTTCCTAGCTAATTTTTCAAACGGGAGTATTTATATAAACTGAGCCGTATTCTTTTATGTTAAAATATTATTTCTCCTACTGTTTTCAGTTCATGAGGTTTTTCCGTCCCAACTTTTTTTAAGTTTGTATTTTACTTTTTTTTGATTCATTTTAAGTTTAGTTTTTCAAGCCATTGTTTACAATATTTTCGGCACTGTATTTTTTTTTAGTTTCCAGCACAAAATTTGTACAATTTTTCCAAAAAATATGCTCGTTTAATGAAATTGTTACTATTGCTTGCTTTTTTTGTTCTTCAACGGGAGTCGCGTATTTTTATTATAGTTATATGTATTATAATATGTATATATAATAATTCATTCCATTAATAATAAT